>CM036241.1:42283211-42883211 GCA_020698575.1 Bostrychus sinensis
TATTAGTAGCAGTGATAGTCAAAGTAAAAGTTCCAGCAACTGTGGTGGCATTAGTGGCAGTAGCAGAAGTTGTTGTAGTAATATTGGTAAAAGTAGTAGTGGTAGTAGCAGAATCATTAGCACTAGCAGTGGTACTAGCAGTTGTAGTATAACAAGCAGTAGCCCTACTGGTAGTAGTAGTAGTTATAGTAGTAGTGCAGTACTTTTTAGCTAAGTAACTTTGCATTCAGTCCTTTTAAACTTTTACTCAAGTCATTATTTTACTGACTATTTTTACTTCTACTGTTTATTTAACCTTTATTTTACCAGGTAAGTCAACTGAGAACCAATTCTCATTTGAGCAATACTATTTGAAAGTACAGTGCTAGCTTGACCTTACTGGTGCTATTTTCCAAAAAACATTGCCTCAACATTGTGAAACTCTATATACAGTATTTTCCCTTACCAGCACATCTCAATTTATTCAAATGGCCTGAGAATAACCTGCTAAAGTTTGGCATTTTTTTCTCCTCGATGGTGAAGTCTGACAGTTTTCCCCACAACAACCTTTACTTTGAACCCACTTCCTGCTGTTTTTGGCACAAACCCTCACTTCCTGCAGAGACGTCACCTGATCCATGAACAAACAGCTCCGAGCCAAAACCATAGCAACAGGGCCAGAAAAAAATACAGGAAGATATATACATCCTATAGAGACTCTGCCTAAAGGGATTTAATTAATAAAAATACAGTGTGTTCAGGAAAAGTGGTATTGACTTCTATAGTCATTAGTAAATAGTAACAAATATGGGAAAACAGTTGAAAGAAAAAGTGTTGGCAGCCCTTGGAAATACTAGGATTTCTGCATGATTTGGTCATAAAATGTGATCTGATCTTTATCTAAGTCACAACAATAGACAAACACAGTCTGCTTAAACAAAAAAAACAAAAACAAAAAAGACATTTTTTCATGTTTTTATTGAGCATTTATGTAAACAATAACAGTACAGGGTAGAAAAAGTATTGGAACCCCTAGGCTAGTGACCTCTTCAAGAGCTAATTGGAGTTAGGTGTTAGCCAACCTGGGGTCCAATCAGTGTGAGAAGATTGGAGGAGTGGCTTAAAGTGGCCCTGACCAATAAAAAACACCACCCAGTTTTGAGTTTGCCATTCTGAAGAAGCTTTACTTGATGTGAACCATGCCTCGCACAAAAGAGCTCACAGAAGACCTAGTAAGACCAAGTAAGAATTGTTGACTTGCATAAAGCTGGAAAGGGTTACAAAAGTATCTCTGAAAGCCTTGATGTTCATAAGTCCACGGTACGAGGGAACGTCTATAAATGGAGAAGGTTCAATACTGTGACCACACTGCCTAGGAGTGGTTGTCCTGTAAAGATGACTGCAAGAGCACAGCGTAGAATGCTCAGTGAGGTGAAGAAGAATCCTAGAGTGTCAGCTAAAGACTTACAGAAATCTCTGGCACAAACTAACATCTTTGTTCACAAATCTACAAGAGGTAAAAAAATTTAACAAGAATGGACTTCATGAGAGGACACTACAGAGGAAGCCACTGCTGTCCCAAAAAAAATATTGCTGCATGTTTAAAGTTTGCAAAGGAGCTCCTAGATGTTCCCAAACACTACTGCCAAAATATTCTATGGACAGATGAAACTAAAGTTGAGTTGTTTGGAAGGAACACAACTCTATTCGTGGAGAAAAAAAAGCACAGCACACCAACATCAAAACCTCATCCCCACTGAGAAGTATGGTGGAGGGGGCATCATGGTTTGGGGCTGCTTTGCTGCCTCAGGGCCTGGACAACTTGCTATGATCAACAGTAAAATGAATTCCCAAGTTTATCCAAACATTTTGCAGACCATCTGTCCGACAACTGAAGCTCAACAGAGGATAGGTGATGCAACAGGACAACGAACCAAAACATAGTAAATCAACAACAGAATGGCTTCAACAGAAGAAAATACTCCTTCTGGAGTGACCCAGTCAGAGTCTTGACCTCAATCCTATTGAGATGCTGTGGCATGACCTCAAAAGAGCGATTCACACCACACATCCCAAGAATATTTCTGAACTTAAACAGTTTTGTAATGGGAATGGTCCAAAATTGAGCACTCGGCAGGTCTGATCTTCACTACAGAAAACATTTGGTTGAGGTTATTGCTGCCAAAGGAGGATCAACCAGTTATTAAATCCAAAGGTTCCAATACTTTTTCTACCCTGTACTGTGAATGTTTACATAAATGCTCAATAAAAACATGAACAAATGTCTTGAGAGGAAAGGTAAGGAAAGGTAGAAGAATTTGTTCTCTGCATTTGATCCACCCTTCAATGCCACTGGGGCAAACTGTCAGGAACAGGGGACGACCGCAGAGCAGATCTGAGCCAGGATCTTTGTCAGAAGTATTTAGCTGGATCCTTCTCCAGATCTAAGCCAGGATCTAGGTTAAGAGTTAGGTTAGGTTAAAAGTACTGTACACAGTGGTTCCCAACCTGTTTTGCCTCATGTACCCCCTAGACTTTTTGATTTGACCACAAGAAAACATTTATTAATTACTTCATTGTAAATGCTTTTTTCTTTTAAACTCAAATATCACAAAAAAACGAACAAAAAAAGTCAAAAAACTAAAATTCAATACAAATTTAAATTCTCCTTGTCTTTTGAATTCCTATTACATTTACTTATTTTACTGTATATTTTATACTCAAAATAAACTTAAAAATTGAAAAAAAAAACTCTACATTACCTACATGTATATTTATGTGAAATAATTTCCCATTGAAACAAACTATTAAAAATATGTAAGAAAATATATTAATAAATACAAATAATATTTTTAGCAGTTTTGCCTCCTTTTTATTAGTCAACATGTTTCATAAGTTTCAACACTTCACTATGAAAATAATGCAAACATTTTCTTCATCATCATTTTGTTTAAAAATTATCAAGCACCCAAGTACCCCCTGCAACATGCTCACGTACCTTTAGGGGTCCCTGTACCACTGGTTGGGAAACACTGCTGTAATTAATTGTAACTATTTTTATGTATGTTTTTTGAATGATTTTTACACTTTGTTTGTTGCATGCTACCGGACATTTGTCTGTCTGTCTGTCTGTCTGTCTGTCTTAGCATGTTTGTAGATTGCAGAGATGGAACCAAGTATCTGTTTTGCAAGTCACAAGTAAGTCTCAAGTCTTTGGCCTCAAGCAAACTTAATTTTTATCACATTGTATATAGCTGGTTTACCCTCACATCCCACTTTAGAAAAAAAAAAAATACACGATGAACAGATGGAAAATTGTTTGCTGTACTATTTGAACACCATAAGCCTAGAGGAGGCCTACACAGAAAACAGGTTTCTGAATGCTTTAAAAGTAAAGCCAAATTCTTCAGTATCAATGATTTACAATAAACCTTTCATACCTTAAATGCCAGTACATTGTATATTTACTGTTCTGCTGGCCTTGTCAGATGTTTACAGGCTTCAAATAAAAGTCATTCTCTCACATTTGAATATTTACAAAGTGACTACTGCCCACTATACAGTTTACTGAATAGCGAAAACCTGTGGGCAACAGGGAGAGTGCAGGGTAGTGATGTGTGGTCAGAGCCATGAGCTCCAGCTCAAACACAGAGACAACACTGCAGAAAACTCCAGCTGGTGTTCATTTTTCACTTTTTACTGTCTGAGGCAGAGGGAGCTCACTGTGCACAGGTAAAGATCTCCTCTGTGTAGTGACTTAAAGCCGCGTGTGCGTCACGTGATTGGCGTAAGTCTCTCCCAGACTTCTCCACATATTCACCTTTAGACCTCTATTGCAAAGAGTTATTTATTATTTATAGATTTTTTTTATTATTTATTCATTTTGTTTTATTTTTTTATTAAGTGTAATCTGCACCTGAACACCTCATGTCTGCACCTGAATGCCTCATGTCTGCACCTGAACGCCTCATGTCTGCACCTGAACGCCTCATGTCTGCACCTGAACGCCTCATGTCTGCACCTGAACGCCTCATGTCTGCACCTGAACGCCTCATGTCTGCACCTGAACGCCTCATGTCTGCACCTGAACGCCTCATGTCTGCACCTGAACACCTCATGTCTGCACCTGAACGCCTCATGTCTGTGTCTGGGGCGAGCTGCTCTCAGCTGTGAGGGAAGGAGAGCACAGAGGTAGCAGCTTCTCCTCCTCAACTCTCTGCTCCAGCCGCGTCCTTCTGAGCATTAAAACTAATTTATGGTGACTAAATAACTCTTTTATGATTGTGTTTGGAGTAAAACATCAGAGGAACTGTCTGCAATGTCCACGGGTTCGTACTGACAGAGTGTTAATTAGATATTTGATATATTGCGTATATTTGATATCATTAATGGTTGTAAAAGTTTGACACTCGATGTCTCAGTGATTTCTGAGTCTATCAACACAAAACAAAGACTGACACAAAGCTTAAAATCTCCTCTGTGGTTATGCCAAAATGTCATTTGCTGCTACAGCGCAATACACTTTGAAATGTGCATCAGAAAACACGCACAGGTAACATGCGCAGAGAGAGAGAAAGAGCGCTCATTACTGCGCCAGGAGATTAAATAGGCTAATTGTTTCTCACACACTTCAAAAATACACACACTACAAAATCATACTTTTATTTCTTTGAGAAGCATCAAGTCTTCTCAAGTCACGGGGCTCAAGTCTGAGTCAAGTCCCAAGTCATTGGTGTTCAAGTCCAAGTCCATTTCATCAAGTTAAGTCTAAAGTCATGAAATTAGCGACTCCAGTCTGACTCGAGTTCAAGTCATGACTTTCAAGTCCACACCTTTGGTAGATTGTATAAAAATACAGTATTTAAATTAATCATTAGAGTGGAAAACATCTAATGCTACAGGTTGGTTTTTAAACAATAGTTACAACATAATCAATTTTCCACCAAGGAGATCATGTTTTCTTTGTTTGTTTGTTTGTTGTTTTTTATGTTAGTGTTCGGGAGATAACTCAAAAATAATGGTCAGATTTTGATAGAATTCTCAGAAAATGTCAATAAGTTAGTGGCGTGGATCCAAAACTCTCTGGATCAGAGGAAGCCATATTTTTTGTACCACTTTGAGATATGGCCAATCTAACTCCAGACATAAAGGGTGAAAAATTATTGGTTATGATGGATTCTTTACAATTTTTAGGTATAAAGGGTTTGTGGACAGAGCAGGTCTGGGCACTATATCTTTATCATTCTGAAATAGGGACAATGCCTTGGCAGAGGTTTGCCATTTCCAAGTGATTTTAGTGGGATATGTGCTGTTAGGTCTCAATACAAAATGGCATTTTTTGAGCTAGTTTGGCATCTCAGAATATTAAATAACAAATCATTGGATCTGTCCATGTTTAAAATCCCTATATTGCTATTTTGTTTTTTGTTTTTTTCAGGCTTTTGAAATAGTGTTGGACTCCTTTGCATTGGTATAAGGTAACGTAGAATTTATTGTCCCTGTAGGGAAATTCATTCGCTGCATTCTTTGACCCATCCTTCAGTGCCGCTGGTGCAACCTGTCAGGAGCAGTGGGCAGCTGTGGTGCAGCGCCCAGGGACCCTTCTCCAGATCTTGAGCCAGGATCCTGGTCAGGAGTACCTAGCTGGAGGATTAGCCTATTGTACATGTCTTAGGTTGATGGGGGAAACTGTAGCACCTGGAGGAAACCCTAACCCACATGCAGAGAGAGACGAAAGTGCTAACCACTAAGCCACCATGCTGTAGTATTTTAGGTTTTATAACTTAAAATAATGTATATGTGGAAAACATCTTTTAAGGAGCTGTTACTTTAACTATGCAGATTAGGTGTCTGTCACCCCCTGCTGGCAATGGTGCATAATGGACAAACCTCAAAATGGGTAATTAGCACAGCTAATGGATGAGCTGATTGAGCTGAGTGCTTCGTAGTGACGGCGGTTTAAACGCTGAAATGATCAGAATGAGTCTGGTGACGGTGTATGAGCTTTAGAAACGAGCAGGAGCACTTCCTGGTTTCATGTGTCTACATAGAGCCATGAGACCGAGTGTTTTCAGCTTTTGCAAAAGAGACAGCATTAGCATACAGGATTATTTAAACGTGTGAATAAAACAAAATACTACACCAGGTAATTTTTTGAGATGGAGACATTATAACATGGTTAAAAACTCTAAAAAGTCAACTTAGCCCAATAGGGGACCTTTAAGGATATTGCATGTTCTATGCAACCAGGTCTAGGGTTTCCCCCCTCATACTATGTTACACATGGAACACAGATTCACAAGTAAAACCTAAGCTAAAATCAACCATATTTCCAATAGAGTGAACTAAGTGTTGTCAAATCTAGACACTTGCACTGTTAGGTCACAGTTACTATGCTTATCACTCAAATTTTAAATTGTCAATCAAAACATACTGAGATTAAACATGTGCAGAACATGCATTATTAAAAACACACTCGCCTGACCACAAACCATAGGATTAAGATACCTGCCAATCACCTTTACTGCCTAGCTACAATTAAATCCTTTAGGGAGCCAGACAGTCCATTGTAGAACTGTGGAAATCCAAATAGACAATTAAACAGCCATGCATTTAGATTTTTGGTCATTATAAAGCCCAGGGATTCTTAATTTGCATTCAACAACACCAATATCCAGTAAGCCTTGAGTTCCATTATGCTCAACAGCAGAACATGATTTCCCTAAAGCTGAGCTGTGCCATTCATAGTTAACTCATTTTGGTTCTTCTCTTGTTGTGAGATTAAGGTAGGACCATGTCATACTATTACTATTGTTATTCACACAGTACATTTTAGCCCAGATGTGATAAAGAATGGGATATCCCACAATAACAATTGAGAATTTACACATTTTATTTAAAATAAAATTAGGGTAATTAAAAGATAATTTGATGAGCTGTGTTTGGCAGCAGTATCAGCAGTGTAGGTGCGTGCATGGCTGTGTGAGGAAAGATGTAGTGTGAAAGTGTTGTATCGTGCAAAACCAAAGTGAACAAAGAAGTTGTGGTGCAGACTCAGGTGAAGCAAGAGCCAACTGAAAGTGGGCCCTTCAATAGGTGTGGAGCATCGGGCCCTGATTGTCCAGGCAGAGCATTCCACGCCCAAGAGTCACTTGCACATTAAGCAGAGAGATGAAAATATAACACCACTACAACCACAAGGTTGTGACAGCCTCATATTCAGCCCCACAGACACCAAACTGTACACTATGATCCTATAGATGAGCTAATGGCTGTCCGTCCTGGGAGAGGATCTCTCCTTCAATATGAGCTCCATAAGGTTTCTTCTTTTTTTCCCACAGCTGTTTTTTTTTTAGGAGTTTTTCCGGTAACACTTTCTATGAACTCGCTGTTCATAAGATGCTATAAACACATTCATAAAGCATTATAAAGCATTCATAAGGCTTTAATTACTGACATAAGTTGACATAAATATAGATAGATACATAGATATATGTATAGATACTCATAACTACACTTATATAGCATTATAATCTTTCGTTATAGGCGTTTACAACTGAAGGTGACACAGTGTCTTTGTCCTCATGAGACCAGCAGTGTTTTATGAACAGCGAGTTCATAGAAAGTGTTACTGTTCTTCCTTACCAAGAAGAAGGGTCTAACAACAGGCTTATCACTAGACCATTTTTTGAGTTTTAAACACATGAACTATGATCAAAATGGTCATGGTTCATTACATTGCAGTGTTAATAGGCTTATAACCAATCGTCAGGCTTAAAAGCTCGATCCTTGACTGTTTTCTCTTAGGGCTAATTGCAATCATTTTACAAGCAATTGCCATTCTTTAATGACAACAACTGTCAAAATCATGATAAAAATGACTACACAAACTGTAAACCCACCAACAACAGTATTAATTAAGTGGACAAAACCAAGAATTTGTCCATATTCCACACACTTCCTTTCTTTGACCTTCTCCATTTATCTGGGTTTGGGACTGACATAAATAGTACACTGGCAGGTGAATCATTGTGGCTGGATTAACTATATAAGCTTTACTTATTTTTACAGATTGCTATTGACAAAAAAATATTTTGCAAACGTTATGAACCAGTTTGGATGGTAGTATTGGTCTGACCTTCTCCAGCCTGGTCTCTGTATGCAGTAGTCCATTGCCACCTGACCCTAAAATTAATCTGCGTGCTATTTTTCTAATAGTATTTTCAGTTTTGCTTGGTCCAATTTTTATGTCTTGTAATGTATGGTGAGAAAGAAAGAATTTCATAACAAAACTATTTTGAATTTAAAGGTCACCCATTCTGCTAAATCTTTTGTTCTCTCCATTTTGGGCTTTTATATATATATATATATATATAAAAGCACGCCTAGAGTAGTATTTTGTTTTCTCCGATGTTCAAGTACTTCTGTATGCTGAGTCCATCCTCTTCTGATGATCTTGAAATACTCAGCTCTATGCAGACACATGAAACCAGGAAGTGCTACTACACGTCTTTAAAGCCCATACACTGTCACCAGACTCATTCTGAAAATTTTTCACTTTCACTTTCCCTGCCTGCATTTTCTCAAAAAATTACCTTTGTAGCCACTGGAACACTCCTCTGTTTCACTTTCCTCTTCTTTTCCTTTATATATTTATATAAAAACATGACAAAACAGTATCAAATGAGCTTTAGGGTCCATGTACGTCTCAGCCATTCAATTTTCATTTTGGAATAGGAAATCAAAAATTTAAAAACAACCCATTTCTTGTTTCCCAATCAGTAAAACAAAAATAAAAATGTCAGATAATTTTTAGTTTTTTGTTTTTAAAACCAAAATCGGAAATTAAAAAACAAGTTATCAATTTTTAAACTATAGATCAATAACCAGACCATTGCCACATCTGGGACTCTCAGACCATCTGTCTCTGTCTCTAATACCAGCATACAAGTCTCTCAGCTGTAGGCAGAAACCATCTTTTAAAACAGTCAGAGTCTGGATTGAAGAAGCCACCTCAGCACTGAAGGACTGTTTTGAGAGCAAGGACTGGGGAATTTTTGCTGAGGAGACAGACCTGGAGGGACACACATCAGCTGTTCTCTCCTACATCTGCTCTGAGAATGTCTCAACAACAAAGACTGTTAATGTGTTCCTTAATCAGAAACCTTGGTTCACAGCCAAGGTGAGGACACTCCTGAAACAGAGGGACTCTGCATTCAAGTTGGGGGACCAGCAGACCTATGCAGGGACACAGAGGAGCCTCAGGAGAGGCATCAATGAGGCCAAGCGCAACTACAAACAGCGCATTGAGGAGCACTTCAAGAGCAATAACTCCAGGTCCATGTGGCAGGGGATCAAGACACTTACAGGATACAGAGAGAACAATATGAACACAGACATCAATGACCATACACTCTCAGACACCCTGAACAACTTCTTCGCTCGGTTTGATCGCCAGACCAGTGCGGGCAGCAACTTCTCCACTCTACACCTGGAAGACACCCCTCTGCAGCTAGAGCAACAGCAGATCAGAGCCACCCTACGCAGAGTCAATGCGAGCAAAGCTGCTGGCCCTGATGGTGTCACAGGAAAAATTCTGAACGCCTGTGCAGACGAGCTAGCAGAGGTATTTACCACCATTTTTAACCTCTCGCTTCTTCAGTGCGCAGTTCCAACCTGCCTTAAGTCAGCCACCATAATTCCTGTACCCAAGAAGAGCTCAGTGAATTGCCTAAATGATTATTACCCTGTTGCTTTAACCCCCATCATCACTAAATGTTTTGAAAGACTCATTTTATCACACATCAAAGCTGCCTTCCCTGCTGACCTAGATCAATATCAGTTTGCATACAGAGCAAACGGGTCCACAGAGGATGCAGTAATCACAGCTCTCCACACAGCCCTTTCACACCTAGACAAGGACAAGTCCTATGTCAGAATGCTGTTCGTGGATTTTAGCTCAGCCTTCAATACAGTTAGTCCCCACAAATTGGTTTTTAAACTTAGCAACTTGTGCCGCTGGATCCTGGACTTCCTGAGCAACAGACCGCAGAATGTCAGGATGGGAGACACCACATCATCCACTCTCATCCTTAACACGGGAACTCTGCAGGGCTGTGTTCTTAGTCCTCTCCTCTACTCACTCTTCACTCGTGACTGTTCTGCCATTCACACCACCAACACCATTGTAAAGTTTGCTGATGACACCACCATTGTAGGACTGATCATAGACAACAATGAGACAGCCTACAGAGAAGAAATCCAGCATCCTGTACAGTGGTGCACTGACAATAACCTGAACTTAAACACCTCAAAATCCAAGGAACTGATAGAAAACTTCAGAAGATCTAAACACATGCAGCTGTCTGCCCTCTGTATAAGGGGAGAGGAGGTACAGAGGGTGGATAGCTTCAAGTTCCTTGGCGTTTACATCTCAGCTGACTTCACCTGGACTTCTCACATCACACATCAGGTGGGGAAGGCACAGCAGAGACTGTATTTCCTCCGGAAGCTCAGGAACGCTCATCTCCCTCAGCCCCTCCTCACAAACTTCTACAGGTCAGCCATAGAGAGTATCCTGACCTACTGCTGCACTGTGTGGTTCTCCAGCTGCACAGAGGAGAACAAAAAAGACCTGCAGCGGGTAGTGAGGGCATCAGAGTGGACCACAGGGGCACCACTACCCCCCCTCAGAGACATTTACACTGCACGCCTCCAAAAGAAGGCTAGACATATTTCCAAGGACCATGCCCACCCCGGGCATGGACTGTTTACATTACTGCCTTCTGGTAAAAGATATAGACTGATCAAATGCAAAACCAATAGACTGAAACACAGTTTCTACCCACTAGCTATCAAATGTGTTGCACCACCCTCCTCCAAAGACAATCAATGTCACTTGCTATATTTTAATGTAATCTTTCTTATTTATTATTGTATTGTATTTTGTACGTAATAGATATTTTATATAGTGCTGCTTTACTCCTGCTGGACCAGTGGGGCGCTAAACTGTATTTCATTGTTTTTGCCAGACAATGACAATAAACTTCAATTCTAAAAAACAAAAAATGAAAAATGAAAAACGAATTTCAGAGATGTATTTTTAATTTTGTGGAGTTGTTTGACCCGAAACTGATTTCATTTCGCGAAAACACCGCCCAAGCTTACGGTTTGGGTCCCAAGCACAGCTCTGTGCACAGCTGTGCTCTGTGCTAAGGGCAGTGCTCCGGGGAGATCTCCATTTCACAGCTGCAGAGAGGTGACGGGTCTGGGCCTGTTGGTGCTGCACTGGGCATCCACTTGTCCTGCTGGGGGCACTGTCTGTGGTCTTCCTCCTCATCATCCCCGGGTTCTGGCCTGGTTTTCATTGTCCTCTTTGTTTGAAATGTTTAGGGCCTGGTCCAGGACTTCCTCGCGGGTAAACCAGGCATATTTTCGGCTTGGTAACTCAAGCTAAGACCACGTCTTGTCTGTTCCGCGCCTGGGTTGTGTTGTCTCATGAAGTTCATGCAAAATGTTGCAGAAGCTTCTTCTTTGCTTGATTTTCATGTACCTAGTACTTTACTAAGTGCACAACGAGCACAACAACCTATGAAAACAGGTAAAGATGGAAGTACCCATGATTGGTGGTCAAAGTGCTAATTGCTGTCACTACAAAGCACTCATTTCATTTATCTAGCTGTTAGCCTCATGTTGCCAAAAGCTGTGCTAATTAGCCATTAATGCCTTGTCCAGTCCCCACCTTGGTCAGCAGGGGGCAACAGACACCTAGCCCAAATGTTCTCTGCAAAGTCAAAGTGCCAGCTTCCCAAAAGAAGATCCATATGGATTCCATACATATATTATTTCAAAAAGCATGAAAAAAACATAATATAGGACCTTTAAGGGGCATGGGCTACAGGAGCCTTTCCCAAAAACTATGAGCTTGAGGCAGGGTTCACAGTTCAGTCTTAGGGCTGACACAGAGACACACACTGTCAGACAACCATTCACTCTCACATTCATTCACTGTGGGACATTTAGAGTCTCCAGTTGACCTGTACATGCATGTCTTCGAATGGTGGGAAGAAGAGGGGACAACCCACAGTAAACAGGGAGGACATTATTGAATATTTCTACATATAGCTTTCCGTTTTACCATTAAACTTACATTTTGATTTAATACTGCTAAGGTTAATAACGCTTCAAAATTAGTAATAATAATACTTTGGTCTTATGTGATGTTTTTCTTCTTTGACTGTAAGATCACCCTACTCTTAGGTGCATTGCATATTCCAAATATGGCACAAATAATGAGCTTGCTACAAAGTTATCAGACCCAAGGTTGCAGGGGGGGCTCCTACTGCCTGTCGATGCGTGGGAAGGCTCTGCAGAAACTTGAGAACTTTTTGTGGCCCTGCCCTATGCACGAGAGTTACTCGAAAAAAAAACAAGATAACGCTAGGCAGAGATTGTCATACGTTGTCATACATAATATAAAAAGCTTAGGACACTCCTCTGAAAGCAGCGCGCTCACCCTGCTGACTGTAACCTTACCTGTGTGATACTGAATAAACCTTCTGACTTGATTACACTTCTGAATCATCGTCCTCTTTGATGCTTACACCCGAAATGAACAAATCCTTACAACATGCAGATTGTAGTTGGCCAGCCTAAGAGATCTAAGCCACAACCTTCTTTCTAACAGACAGGAGCGTTAACCACTCTGCCACCTTGCACTCCTCATAAAATATCACCATGAACTAAAAATAACACTATCATCATTTTTCATTTCCTTTTCTTTCATGTTTTATTTAAATACAGCAGACTTTTACCAACCCTGTCTGTTCCCATTCTCATGTTGTCTTATCTAGTCCATTTATTTTTAGTTGAATTTCTCCTAAATCATCAAATTCTTTTTTCTGCATCTGCCCTTTGTGCTGCCTGTCTGTCAGCATAACATTTTATCAATGTTTTTGTCTCTAATCGTGCGTCTCCTGTCTGCGTCTCCGAACCCATCCGTCATGTCATCTGTGTTTATCGGTCCATCACCAGACTTTGACAGTGCTCTTTGTAAAAGGATTTCTGTGTTTTCGGTCCATTTATCCTCGCCTCAGTCTCTTAATGTTGTTTGTTGTTGCGCTTAATATTTGCAATTTGGAGGGCCCAATTTATTTTTCCTAAATAAACAGTTGAGAGTGTATGGAAATGTCATTCTCTGCTTAGGGCAAGAGACGGCAGGTGAAAACATTGTTTTTTTCATGCAGTGGTCAGTTTTGAGATTTTGAGCCAGTTTCCTCCCTTAACATGTAAGCTTTCATGTCAGAATAATAAAAAAAAAACTGTCAGAATTACACATTAAGATGGTTCCTTCATTGCATTTTTTCTTTAGAGGGCTACCTGAAATCATCAAAAGTTTGCATTCTAATGGGAGCTCCCATGCCTTCTGCATTCACAGAAGCATGTCATCCCTGTCATAGGCGCCAAATTTATTTATTTATTTTTGTTGGGGTATTTTTGTTTTGTTAATTGTCAAGGAACTTCCTAGCTCCTTAAACTATAACCAGTTGTATGTCATCGTCTGCCATGATAAGAACTGTCTGAATTGTTTTCTCAGTAAGGAAGGAGTCAGGAAAAGGAGCTTCATTGCTTCCTCAAATAGCTCCTTAAGCATAGAAAGCTCCACAGGTTCCTTATCAACCAGCAAGGAGCAAGGAGCTATCCCACAATCCACCGTGCCATCTCCCGTGTGTTTCCGAACACGGCAGAGTGAGACCAATTTCTGTAAGATGAGTTTCTCTTCTCTCTCCCTTATAAGTATCAAAAAAGTTATGGGAAGTACATATCTATTATTTAGTCATTTTTCAAGCAAAATATAAATGATACAATCTGAAAACACTATGGGTTGCCACCAATAGCATTATTTGCTGCGTGTATATTTAATAGGCTATATTTAACATCATTAACAGTTGTAAAACTTTTGTATCTCAGTGATGCCTGGGCCTATCCACATTAAACAAACACTGTAATGAAGCTAAAAGTCTTCTCTGTCCACTCTCATGCCTGTACTCTTCCTCTGTCCTGTGTGCACCCATTTACGAATGCATCCTGCCTGCTCCACACTGCACACAGTGAGAAAGACCGATGCTCGCTGATGGAGCTGGCTCTGTGAACGAGCTCTTTCGCGACTGACCAATCATAATTAATAAACTTTAGATTGCTCAAACAGTAACCTGCAGTCTGCTGCTCGCTGCTGTCTGCCGCTGGATCATGTGACCCAGCCGAGGAGCAGTGGGAAGATGCGGAGGAGCACTGCTGCTGGGCCTGAGAGACCTGGAGGAGCTCACGCAGCACCTGCTGCTTGTAAAGAAAAGTAACAATACGTGCTAGGCCAGAATTAAATTTGGGTGAGCTGAGCCCACACTTGTCCCATACTGCCACCAGCCATGGTCAGAAGAGTCACTGCCTCAGACTTTATTCCATAAAATGATTTGCATAAACCCACTTTATAAAAGAGACACTTAGAACCTCCACAGAGACTAATGTCTGACTCCTGATAAATGATTATTGTGCAAACTTTTGTTTACATTTTAGTGAAAGGAAACTTAAAACCACAGATAGAAATATTTAGCCAACAGAAAAATACAGTATCTGTAAATATGAAATAGTCCATGTGAGTTGAATGCTCATCATTTAGTTGGACTGATCTACTTAAGTAAACTGAGAAAATTAACTTTTTTGTGTGTGATTACTGCCTCCCTGACACATCACACACAGCTGGTGTGAAGAATTGTGGCTGTGCTTGAAGCAGCCAGTGACTTTGGCCCAACTTGTATTACTTTACAAAATGCTTAAAATAATCTAAAAACAGAAGTTTCATACTGTACTAAAACTTGACAAATAACATTCTTACACACTACGTGACATGGGGGGATCATCAGAACCGCTGGAAGATTTTATTAGCCTCATCTTCATCTTCTTTCTCACTTGAAGTCAAGTCAATGCACTTTCTCTTTGGGCGCCCCCTCTCTGGTGTTGGACCCTGCTTTTTCAAAGGCGATGTGTGTGTTTTGCAACCTTTAATGCAAGTAGCTGTTGATGCTCCCCTGGAAAAAATGTCCATATTTAAAATGTTAAACACCACCAGCACCAAAAAAAAAAAAAAAAAAAAAAAAAATCGCATATAAATTAATAAAAATACTTGCATATTTTGTGCTGTTGTCTTTGTCCTGCAGCATTGGGTAATACTCCACAACTCTTCGCCATTGCAGTAACCTCAATTTTGGAAGGGTAACAAACTTCTTGACCCTGATTACTTGCTCTCAAAGGGACACCATACTTGTTATAGTGTTCCTCATCAGCCTACATGTCAATTCTTTGGACATCTCACATTCTTCTGCTTTGCCAATGCGGGGCATCGCAAAGAAATTCCTGCGGCATTGCTCCAACTCATTATCTGTGTAAACTACATATTCAGGAGGGCTGGGAAGCTGTAAGGTCTTCAGTGGGCGATATCGTGGTTTCAGGCATGCCTGGTATGGTAGAACCATCCTCCTGAGTTAGAGAGAATACAGTACTACTACTACTGCATGTATTAGACTGATGCACAATGTGCAGACATTTATAGAGCCAAATGCTACCAGATATAAAATAAATAATGGTGTACATTAGCTCATCACTCATTAAAGTGTTACTTAAGAATTACCTGTTAACGTACAGAGCATTACCTTAACATTAACAAACATCATTATCTTTTAAAAGTTGTCATTAAAGTTCAATTGAGTATTTACATCAGGTAAATGAATGCAAACTTGTAGACAGTGTCAGTTTAGTATCTGTAAACTATTCATTGAAATATTGTTATTTTTTTATTAATGTTTATTAGTAGTTAACAGTGATTAGATAATCTAAAGCATTACCAAATATGTACATCAGGATAAATCAATCTCCACAATCGTTTCCTCCTCATAAAATGCTCGGGCCCAGGGAAAAGGTCTCTCAGATCATCCCGGCTCAGTGTCAAAAGCTCATCAATGCTTGCAGCTATCTAAGACAAATAAAAAACAAATGTTTTAAGTATGACATGTTAACAGCAAAAACTGGAACTGTTCCTGTGTATACAAAAACTTGCCTATTAAAATAGACATGATGACGTCATCCAATTTCTCCATAGCTTCATCACCTGTTTAAACAAGACAAAAATCAATCGACCTCATTGCTGCATAGAAAACCCGTTTCTGAAATCTGAAGACTGGAATACATTTGAACGCAGTTTTTAAGCTAGCGATAGCACAAGTTAGCTTACTACTTTGGCCCGCTCCTTAAACACTGGAATACATTTTAACCAAACAAAGACCAAATTTAACATGTGAAAATACCAAAAACATATTTATAGTACATGTATACATGTTTATAGTGTATAAAGCATCCCGAGCAGTGACGCAGTTGCTAAGCTAGCGCTATCACAAGTAAGCTTACTCCATTAACCTGCTCCTTTAGACATGTTTAAGCCAATTTTATAAGCTGAACCAGCCGTTTGGACAGTATTGGTGACTTATTTCATTTTATGTAGATGAATAATGCTTACCCCCTTCCTTTATCTTGTCTGTCGAATGTTATCTACCTAATATTCTTGCTTGGCCTGTTCATCCTTGTGGCATACTTGTTTGTCTGTCTGGCGTTCGTGGCCAATGTAACAAGAAGGCGCTGGGTCGGTCACAATACTTGGAAAACACTGAGGGGGTATGCCAAAAATGCAATATATAAAATTAATTAATTTGTGTGTTACACTCAATTTCGCCATCACTATGAAAATTAAAACTGTATATTAAGTGTTTAGTTTACTTTGCCTTACCACCTGAGCTTTACCGCGTCTTCTAAACATAATAATCCCCCTTCACCATGTCATAATCAACTTGCCAAATCCCGCTTGAGCCCGCTGGAATGTTCCATTAAACAAATACATACATATTTTACAAGGTTATACTATTATGTTAAGCCTAGTTAATATAGTAAATATTTTGAGTATTTTATTTTTGATATCATTAGTGTTTGAGTTTTTATAGTCTTTTAATTTAAAATAGATCTTTGCACAAAGTCCTGAGTTAGTAATAACCAAGCCAAGTGTGGCAGAATACTGGAAAAACTTTTGTTGATTGCACCATCCATGGATAGCACACTGTCAAGTTTGGCTCGCATTTTTCTGATTATACAGTTATTTTTTGTGTTGATATAATGGCTTGCTGGAGGTGTTTGATTTGCTTTGTTTTTGTGGCTTTAACGCTGAAGTCCCTTTTAAGCCATATTAACACTGCACATAGTCGTCCAGACTTCTTCTGCAATCAAGCTGCCTACTTAGAGTGTGCTCACCAGTCAGTCTCTGCCAGATTGTACATCAGTCTCACGGTGAACAAGTTGGCCGCTCAGTATTTGAGTTTTTGCTTGCTGTTACCTGTTTTGGATTATACTTACCTTTTTCTCCTGTGTTCTCCAGCTCCCAGTGTCGTCTCAGCTTGCTGTTATCTGTGTTCCGCTCATACCAGAAGACCTCCAGCCCTCAGCTCCACATTGCTTCTTGTGCAATAAATACCTCCTCCTGAGTTCCCTGTCTGGAGTCCATTTTGGGTCCTAACACATAGAGCCGCAACACCCTACCTTTAGACTTATAAAAAACATTTTTGTTGTAAACAATGTATTGTATTGCTTCAAATACCAGGTTTATGACACACTGTGTTTTAACAGAGACCTTCTTGCTTATGAAATTGCAGTACTTAATCTTGCCCAAGCCACTGAGTTTATAAATGCTGAAAACATGCTTGATTATACATCATACTACAGTCAATTTCAAAAACAGTGTGTATGTTTTGATAAAACATAATCTTGATGATGTTATTGCAGTAAAAAACAAAAAATATTCATCAGTTGTTTCTCATCAGACTCCTGTTACTATTGTATGACCTGTTCAACATCAAAATTCAAATAAATTATTGGTTTCAAATGATATGTGTGTGAATTACTTATTCAAAAACAAAAAATATGGCCACATCTAAAATACTCTTAAATTAAGAAGTTTTCTTTGTCCTTAAATGTTACCTGCAAGCTTTTTTTTTTTTTTTCTTGTTTTGCATGTAAACTCATTTTTACATTTACAAACTAAATAAGAAAGAAAACACATGCGGTTGTTTACTATTGTGAAAATCTAAAATCAAGATCAATAGGATTTTACAACTAGATTTAAGCATCGCAACAAAAGTTAAAAAAGCAGTCATCTGGATTGGATTTTTCAAGTTGAAGACGTTTCACCTCTTATCCAACAGGCTTTCTCAATTCTGAAATGAACTGGTAAGAGAGCTGGTTTATATTCTCCTAGGAAGGAGGAGTTTAGACCTGAAACTAAATTCTATTGGTCAATGTGACCATGAATAGCCTGAGTGGTTTCGGGTCATTAGGAGTCCTTTGTCCTCAGCTGCAGTGAGTGGCAGAGTGGTTAACCCTCCCCAGCCTGGGCAGCTCCTTCAGATGTAAATGACCTGAGTGAAACTGGTTTGTTTTGTTTGGGTTTCAGGAGACTGTTGTAGACAGAAGGAAGGTTGTATCTGAGACCACCATTTCTGTTTAAAGAAGGTTTATCTTTTTTGACAAAGATTGCTTCTTTCACTCCTTGCTCAAACCATCCTTTCTCTCTGGCTAAGGTTTGGACCTCACTGTCCTCAAAGGAGTGGTTTGTGGCCTTCAGGTGGAGGTGTACTGAAGATTCTGGTCCACTGGAGTTGGCCCTGCGGTGTTGGTATAACCACTTGTGCAGAGGTTGTTTGGTTTCTCCAATGTACTGTTCATTACAGTTCTCACTGCAGTGGATGGAGGACACAACATTGCTCTGTTTGTAACTGGGAATTTTGTCCTTGAGGTGAACCAGTTTTTGTCTGAGAGTATTAACAGGTTCACCCACCTTGCCTGTGTGAATGTGTTTGTGTGGCTGTGTTTGGTGGTGGTCGGAGGGGCCGTTGGCGCAGATTGGCAGCCATGCTTCTGTCAGTCTGCCCCAGGGCAGCTGTGGCTACAGAAGTAGCTCACTACCACCGAGTGTGACTGAATAATAGATCAGAAATTGTAAAGTGACTTTGAGTTGTGTGAAAAGTGCTATATAAAATTGATGTATTATTATTATTATGAACTACTGGAGGTGTGTCTCAACACCACATATTTCCAGTTCAGAGGAAACTTCTACAGGCAAAAACACGGCTGTGCTATGGGCTCCCCAGTCTCCCCCATTGTGGCTAATCTGTACATGGAGGAAGAGGAGAGCTCTTGACTCATTTCCCGGTTCGACCCCTAGTCACTGGTTCAGATATGTGGATGACACCTGGGTGAAGCTCAAAATCCAAGAAGTGGAAGCTTTCACAAGGCATATTAATGCTGTGGACCAGAACATCAAGTTCACTCGTGAGGATGCCGCAGAGAACAGCCGAGCCTTCTTAGACTGTGCAGGTATCATTGGAGAAGACAGGCGGCTCCATGTGCAAGTGTACAGGCACTCTCACTCCAGCTGAGGACAAAGGACTCCTAATGACCCGAAACCACTCAGGCTATTCACGGTCACATTGACCAATAGAATTTAGTTTCAGGTCTAAACTCCTCCTTCCTAGAAGAATATAAACCAGCTCTCTTACCAGTTCATTTCAGAATTGAGAAAGCCTCTTGGATAAGAGGTGAAAGTTGAAACTTGAAAAATCCAATCCAGATGACTGCTTTTTTAACTTTTGTTGCGATGCATTTACCCTGGACGAGTGTCTTCACAGACAACTAGATTTAAGATTAAAAATCTTGGGTAGATTGATCAAATTTTCAGTGTATCCATGATTTTCTGCATTTGGTCATGTGCTTTGGGTCATAGTTATGATTAAGAACATAGATGGACTGTTAACTCGAGACTTTCGCTTTTTAGCTCAATTCCTTCTTTACCACAACAGCTGCATCGGTCTCTTAATCTCGCACATTCCTCATTTGTAAACCCGGAAATACTTGAAAGCTAAATACCAATGGGATCTTGATAATAAAACCTAGATAAACGTCTCAACGTCAAACGTCTTTTTTTTTTTTTTTTTATTACAATGGACTATATTATGAGATTAAAGCATTTTTTAACACAACATAAAATGCATAGATACATACTTGCTTTCAATTGACAAAAACAATTTACTTATCAACAATATTACATTACTTGCATGCCTTTGTGCATCATCTCAATCTGTGTTATTCCCATCGAATGCAATTTTCCTGTTTTCCAATTCTCTTTTATCTTATGTTGACCCATTATTTATTCTTTTATCAATCGCCCCAGAAGATTTTGTTTTTCCACTAAATTTACATTTCTTTTGAATTTTTTTTCTCAGCTTTTTTATCTTGTGTGAACCCATAATGAAACCAGTTCAAAGTGCCAGACCAGGTATAGCTGTATTAAATATGGATGAGAGCGTATGCTGGTGGTATATGGATGGTGTAGGTCTGCTGGTTTAAATTATTTAGTTACTTTTTTTCCTGAGAGTGAAAAAAAATTGATTATAGAGGCTTTCTGAGGTCAGTGGGACTTTTCAGTGGGTAGAAATGAGTTACAATGCAAAATACTGTTAATAAATAAATGTTTCCATCATTTAAAAGTGCCATGAGCAGTAATTTTTTTTTTTTTCATATTTCATAAAAAAAACCCACGTGTCCCAAGATATGTTCTAAACATGTTTAAATCAAATATTAGTTTTACTGATAACAATGGTACAGCTGGGTTATTAACAATTAAAATGTGTTTTACATAATGGCCAAGTTGTTTTTGTTTACATGCTTTGTTTTAGTTCTAAAACTGCACTGCCAATTGTTCAATCAGAAAAGAGACCATTGTTTTGATTTAGACTGCAGTCTTGTTTTCAAACCAGTATGAGCGCTGCTGCTTACTGTACCTTTAAGTAAACAACTCATACATTACACTGTAAAAATGTCAGTACATTTTACTAGATAATACTGACAAATTTATGACAAAAATGGCACTTCGCTAGAAATATACTGTAAAAATACAGTGACACTTTAAAGCTTAATTACTTTAATTTTGATTGTAAAAACAACATGAGTCACATTAAAACATCACATCAACTATGGACACATGCAGAGAGTTGTTAAAAGGCCACACCAGGACGATCATCGGCCGTTGGGCGTGGTTGGATGGTTTGATGCAGTCGGTGACGTGAGTCTGTTTGGTGTGTTCCGCACCATCGGACGTAGTAGGAGACAGTTGGACATAGTTCTGGCCGATTGAACATGTCAAATCAGCATCAGGCCTTCGTGCTCAACAAGCGCTCTGATTGGCTGTGTGTCCTGTTCACAATTTGTCAAACAGCTCGAGTTTAACATCAAAATAAGGAACTTTCGTTCTATAACTACATTATATTTCCACATCTGTGATGGTAATGTGCCACAGTTAGCTTACCTTAGCTTTAGCCTCGTGCAGATAAAAATATAATCCTCCTCTGAAGCAAACAGCTGCAATAATCCAGTTCCTTTTATTCATTACTGTGATCAGACCAGTTTAATCTAGTGTGTATAATTATTATTGACTGATAAATACTTGAGTTAAACACATGTGTGTTGGAGAGTTTTATTTACTAGAGTTTAAACTGCAGGGTTTAGTGACTAGCGCCGCCTGCTGTTGTAAATAGTTATTATGTTTTGCACATGTGCACTGCTCGGTCGTGGGTCTGAATCATTCCAGTGTCTGCAGCTACTTTCAGTGGCGACAAGAGGAGACGTGAGGAGATAAGCAGTCGCCCTGCCTCTGCTGACAGTGGTTGGGCGTTGGGTTGGTGTTTCCCAGGCTTAAGATTAAGGTATAGTATAGTTTATTGTCCCCATAGGGAAATTTGTTCTCTGCATTTGACCCATCCTTCAATGCTGCTGGGGCAACCTGTCAGGACCAGTGGGCAGCTGTGGTGCAGCGCTCAGGAACCCTTCTCCAGATCTTGAGCCAGGATCATGGTCAGGAGTACATAGCTGGAGGATTAGCCTAGCACCTGTAGAAAACCCACCTAGACACAGGAAGAACATGTAAACTCAACAACAGAAAGACCCCCGCATGGTTTGGGAATTGAAACCTGGGACCTTTTTGCTGTGAGTCGAGTAACCACTAAGCCACCCTGACATCAATGACTTTCACTTCCACACTGTCATGGCTGACTCACCCTGATAAGGCCACAATAAAAGTTTGAACAGGGCAGAATTTTGAACTTACTTCTGGGGGCCCAGTGCTGCTGTCGACCCCGGGTTTCGCCTGTCTTTGTTTGTGGATTTTTTGTGATTGTTTGGATTCTACATTTCATGCAAAATGAACAAGAGCTCTGGTATCCTGCTGTGGCTGGCCCTATGCCTCTCCAAATTTTTGGATATTGAAGGAGGACTTCACGCTGAAAAGCGTACTATTCTCGCCTACACACGTGAGCGCTTAATGTCGCTTAAACCTCTCTCAACATCTGGAGATTTTCCTGTGGATATATTGGATAACTATCCAGAATTGAAAAGGTCGAGTAAGCGAGCAAAATCTAAAATCAAAAAACGGGGATCAAGAGGCGGAGTACGAGAGGGAGCTCGGAGACGTGGCTGCAGGCACCCTTTACCAGTTACCATGTTCGCTCGATAAGTAATAAAATGGATGAACTGATGGCAAAAGTCAAATATGCCAGAGACTTCAGGCAAAGTAATCTTATCTGCCTCACAGAAAGCTGGCTAAAAGAATGAATAGCTAATCCCAGTCTTCCCGGTTACACGCTAATAAGAGCTGATAGAGACCATCTAAAATCACGTAAATCCATCGGTGGTGGTCTGTGCATCTTTGTAGATCAACGCTGGGCCACGCAGTACACTATACAGGAGAAGGATTGCACCCATGATTATGAAATCCTGGTGGTCTAGTTATGACCGTTTTATCTACCCAGAGAATTCGGCCAGATCAGAATAGTCCTAACCTATATTCCTGGACCAGATGTTGAGGTGGCAGCAACGCCTGTGGCAGAAAGTTATAGTATATATATATATATATATATATATATATACTATAACTTTATAGATATAGATATCTATAGATATCTATAGATATCTATATATATATATATATATATATATATATATATATATATATATATATATATATATATATATATATATATATATATATATATATATATCTATATATATATCTATATATATATATATATATATATTATATATATATATATCCCACCCACTAAGGTGTCATGATGAAGAGCTAACCTGTTATTTACTTTACCTGTCATCTAATATCATGTAGATCAGGTGTGTCAAACTCAATCGGAGCTGGGGCCAAAATTAGAAAACCAGTCTTGGTCGTGGGCCGAATAAGAGAATTGTATAATTAATAAAGCCAGCCTACTGTATTTTTGTTCTCAGTTAGGCTACAATAGGTTTTTTAACATAGAATAATACTTCCCCACAGAACTACAGGTGTAGATTTGTGGTTTTAACGGGCTTTGTAGTTTTGTTTTAAATCAGAACTTGGAACTCAACAAATAACAACAAATAGGCCACAGACTACTGACTAACACTGGCCAATTATTTATTAAGTATTATTTACTGCCACAGTTACCTAACTCCTCATATAAGACAGGTGTTTTCATCAGGTCCACTCTGTTTTACTGTGACAGTGGGTACTACCAGCAGATTAATATTTAGGTGCATGTCATGCCCCTTATGTAAGCCCAGCACAACTTTAAGCTGAGTCAGCTCCTACACACAAACACGTATTATAGGCTTATTTAACATTTATTGAGCAAACTACTGTCCACCTCTCTGTCCTCTGCAGGACACAGTGTGAGCAGGATTATACCTCTTTCTGGGCAAGTTTAGCTCGCTGTGTGTTAATGAGTGCATTAGAGTACAAGTAGCGACAGAGAGAAAAGAAAAAGAGTGACAACTCTCTGCTGATAACTTGGTTTTACTGACACAACTTGGTTTTCTGTTTTTAAAGACGTACGGTTTGTAAAGGAGATGTTCTTACACTGCTGTGCGGTTGGAGCGTGGTTTTATTACTGCTACATGAGCTCAACAAACAAAGTGTAGAGTGTTTACAGAGAGTCCCACCTGTTTAAGAAGCTCCTGCTCTCACTGACCCCTCTTTGCCCATTTCTTTTGTGGAAAGTTAAATTTCCTGTTGGAGAATCCTTCACTCTCTCTCTCTGCTCCTGCGGCTCGTTAAATGCCGCTCGCTAAAACAGTGGGGGAGGGGCAGTGCCGGCGCGCAGCGGCGCCGCTTCTGCAGTGCATTATGGGAGATGTAGTTCAAACAGATCGAGCACAATATATCGGCGTGCCATTATTAATATAAAATGGAAATGATCTCGCGGGCCAAAAGAAATTATCCTGCGGGCCACATTTGGCCCGCGGGCCAGAGTTTGACACCTGTGATGTAGATTGTGATTCAGGCCCACTCCTGTTTGGCTTGGTCCTGACTGTAGATTGTTATTCTAGCCCACTCAGGTTTGGCTGGACTTGGACAGGTCTGTTGGTCCTGGGGCTGTTGGGGACATTTTGGACACAGATTTCAGCCGGAGGAGACTGAAGCTGCAGAGGGAGATAAGACCGACCTGTTCATGCTTAGCTCTGAGCCAACACTGAACTTTAACTATCTCAGCTGGGATAACTGCTGCTGTGCATTTTAATACAGCACTGGGTTTCTGTAACCGTGTTTTCCATGTAGGACTTGTCCACAACATATAAAATATAATCTTATTTGTCTACACATTAGGACCAGAGAAATATATATTTAGAAATGTGTATGATATCTTGTGTTGCATGTTTCTTATTGTAGTTTTTTGTACGCACACATTTCTAAAGCAAAATTGATGTTATTTCTATTTATTATTTAGGGACAGTTAAGTCCTGGTTTAATCCTGCTTTAGTCCTGTTACAGTCCTGGTCTAGACCTGGTTTAGGATAAGTTTAGTCCTGGATTTAGTCTTGCATTTTTTGGTTCAGGCCCAGTTAGTAATACTGATCTCAGTCCAGGTATAGATCTGGTTTGGCTATGAATTTTTTGAGTTGTTTTGTTGCTCAGTTTAGTCCATTAAAGATGGTACTTGTAAAGCCAAATATTTTCTGAGGTGGTACTTTGTGTGAAAAGTTTGAGAACCACTGGTCTAGTCCTCCTCCTGCCTGGCAGCTCTAACCTCAGCATCCTCATATATTCACTGTCACCTCTCTGTACATGTCCAAACTATCCCAATCTGGTCAATCTGACTCTATCTCCAAAACATCCACCGTGCATGTTCCTGCACTTGATGGGAATATGGGTCTCACTTCTGAAGAAGTCACTGGATTTCACTCTTTATTTATACTCAGTTGTAATTTTTAGATGGTATAGTTGTAGAAGAGCCAAGCAGGGAAAACCTTTAACACATGCAAAGAATGTACACTTAATAAGGTGATTTAAACCATGGGCGTGCCGTGAGGGCAAGCAAGGCAAGCAGTGCTTGACCAATCAAATCTAAAAAACACACGGATTAAAACTATAACAAAATTAAATCTCTATCTCTCCAAACATTTCATTTTGTCATTCACTTCCATAGAGAATCAGTCTATTACCTGTTTTCAGTCACTGTTTTTTTTCTGCGCCCTGCTGGCCACTCCAGGTACTGCCAAGGTAAACTAGTTTGCCTCTCTGCCATTCATTTCTGTCATTTTCACCTCCGTGGAGGCGGAGTCATGGTGCACTGTTTCTGCCTGGAGCTTGTCAAGCAGAGGGCCAGCAGCTTGTTTTGGAGGCTTGCGCATGCTGTGGTCAATCTCAGGCTCAGTGACAGAGATCTCTGCCTGATAGCAGCGGGCGACAAGCAGCGCACTGTGCAGCTTACTGCCTCATGCATTACAGTGTGCACGCGCCGCGTTAGACAACAAAACTTTCCACAAGTATCCACAGTCAAAGTGTCTAACAGTGTTTCTACAGATAAGTCATAGTTTGTAGCTCAAACCCTGTTCATGTTTCTCATGAGTACTGCTGCTGCATAAAACTGAGTGTCATATAAATGGATAGCTTCACATACATGGTTAAGTGTCAGACATGTTTGTAAGAAGTGGAGCTGGGGGAGTGGAGAAGAGCCAGGGTTACTAATAGTAATTATATAGAAAGAATGTGAGATAGTTTGAAACAGCCTACTACTCAAACACTGATGGGATTGCATTTAAGTGATTTTTATTAAATTTAAATTAAATCAAAATTTTGTCATATAAAACTTAATGAAGTCAAGGTATCTGCTTGCCCGCTTGAAAAAAATCACCGCACACTACTGCTTTAAACACAAATGACACTGTACTTAGTAAACCATCAGCTTGAAAATGGCACAAAGCTAAGTTTTACCATACACAATTAAATGATTTTAGCAGTTTTATCATAGCATATTTTTTAACAACTTACATTTTAATCACTTGCTTTTAACCATAGTTTTAAAATCACCCAAATACTATTTGAGATGACTTCAAGCAGTGTTCATTTTTAACTTTATTCCATTCTTAACTACATGAATTAATCATAAGAGTTTTAGCAAAGACTCATTTTAGCTACAATATTTTTTTATCCTTAGCTTTGTATCTTAATTTTAACTTTTGAATTTAGTTTAGTAGCAGTGAAACAAGCATTTAGCACACTGACTTCATGCAACTCATTAAATTATTATACATTTTACCTACAAACAAATCAAAATAGCGAGGCGCCATTGAACGCCCCATTAGGACGCCAGTAGCTAGAGCTTTCCATCATAGAGCTTTCAGGGGAAAGCAGAAGACAGTTCCTTACCGGCCATCTCTTCAGAAGAAAAAGTAAATGAGAAAGAAGAATATAGTACAGAGCTCAGTGTCCCGGTGTCTTCCGTAGTGGCTCCTTTTTTGCTCTGAGAGGTGAACCATGCTGCTTAAAAGCTTTGGGTGTGCAGCTAATTGAAAAATGACTTTCACATGCCATGCCGCACTCATGGTGAGAACTCAAGTTTGCCGCGACTTTATGCATAATTGTGTGCATTCTTTTCACTCACACAGAAAAGTTTTGCTATTTTATTATGGAGCATATGTGTGTCAGCCAGGCCCACTTGTTGGATAGTAAGAGTAATAGCATAGTCCCAAGTCATCCCTCAGCACCGAATGGACAGCCATCTTTAAATCCTCTACAGCTGAACACACTGCAGTTATTTAAAGGTGAAGCAGAGTTAAGTGTAACTTCAGAAGAAAGGATCAAATGAGTGAAAAGAGTAATTTCATGAGTCTCTCACAGATAAAAGAGAAACATCTTCATTCAGAGCTTTGTACTCAGCATGCCTGCTCCACTGCTGCTCGTCTGCTCCACTGCTGGGAGTAATTAGCATCAATGCTTTTTTTCTTTTGAAGTGAACTCCAAGAAACAGGCTGCAAAAGGAGTGCAGTCTGTGAGGTCTAACTGAGGAGACACAGAGAGGAGAGAAGACTGGGAAGGAGAACAATTTATCAATATTGTAATTGGTGGTTAGTACAGTAACTTAGACTTTGCTCACTCTCACTCACTTAAGAATAGATTTCTGTTTGGAGTCTAGGAAATATCAGCATTAAGTCCACAGTTTCCTCACAGACTGCATTCTTCATTGTAGAAGCTGACAGGCCAATTCGCAGTTCAGATCTGTCACCTATAGAGATCAGAAAGCTGGACCTTCCTATACGCAGACTGGGCAAGTTGAGTAGGGCCCCGCAGCTGTGGTAGGGCCCCACCTCCTCATCTCAGTGGTCACGCTTTTATCTGTCTTGTCAGTGTGTAGTTACAACAAACCAGGCCCTGCCTGATCTCGCTCCAAATACTGCCCTCTGGTTTATGCTTCATGAATGCTCACTGCAGAGCCCATCCAATGCACTACAGACCTACTGCCGGAGCACACTGCGACACTTGTCCCTCTCCATCTGCTCCATCTGCTCCATGCACTCCCTGCGCACTCTCTTCGTATTTCCGCTGTGAGACTTGTTTTACTTATCTGTCGTTCATGTTTCAGAAAACTACACTGTTTTATGGCAGCGCTGCTGCATCCTTTCCTTTTGACTCTCACACCCCTCGCTTCTCTTGAGTCTCGCCAGCTGTGCGCTAAATAAAGGCGAGAACTTGAGCAAAAACTGATTTAAACTAACTCCAGTCGGTGTCTAGCAGAAGACAGAGAAATCTGGACATTTGTTTCCTCATTAAAAATTAACAAATTTACGATTATATTGTCATGAGGTGCTGTTTATCCCTGCAGAGGCAGAGGCTGTGGGAAATAGTTATTGACTATAGCCTAACTAAATGCTGACGCGCTGTTTGAAGCCATTCACTCAATCAAACTATATTTAACTGATCCTGGTACAACACAAATCTGTTAAGTACAACTGAAAATTTGTTTGGCACAGTGGTTCTCAAATGGTGGGTCAGGGCCCTAAAGGGGGTCACATAATGTTTAAATAGGCTACAGCAGCCAACAGTATGTTTATAGTATAGTATAGTACAGTATAGTATAGTACAGTATAGTATAGTACAGTATAGTATAGTATAGTTTATAGTATATATATATAGTATAGTTTATGTGACATACTAGGTGGCCTAATTAAGAAACATACTGATTCTGTAAGAAAAATTTAAAATTCTTATATAAAGCTGGCTTTTATAAACTGAAGTCTACACTGATGTAATCAATAAAATGTGAAATAAAATAAACTGAATAAAGCATCTCTAAAGATTAGATCAGGCAGGACAATTTAGGTAAACAAAATAAACAATTAATTTAAAGGTAATTCGTTAAATTCAATTAAAACATGGATATATCACCAACTAAGACATGGCTGATAGTTGGGCCCCAGAGCTGAATTTTGCATAGGGCCTCAGAAAGGTTAGATCTGGCTCTGAGAGAATGTTTGGAGCATCATTAAATGAAAAATTATATCAAAGATGACCACGAATTCTTCAGCAGCTGGAAACCTACTGTATATCAGCCAAGACTGGGACCAAATTCCAACACCAAAGCTTCAGAAATTCATAACCTCGATGCCCAGATGTCTTCAAACTGTTTTGAAAAGAAGAAAAGCTGCTACACCATGGTAAACCTGCCCCTGTCCCAACTCAGGGATTCAGATCTCACGATCTGTAGAAAATTTGAAATGAACTCATTTTGTGCATGAGAGTGTCAACTTTCTCATTTAATTATGTTATCTATGTTCCATTGTGAAGAAAATATTAACTCATGTGGTTTGAAAGTCTTTGAGTTTTCTTTTAAAAAAAAAAAAAAAAAAAAAAAAAAAAAAAAAACGTCCCAACATTTACGTACAAATACAAATAGGAGAAAACCAGAGTCAAGCCGAATGAGGGGTCATACAGGGTTCATACAGAGGTCATACGGGGGTCATACAGGGGTCATACAGAGGTCATACAGGGGGTCATACAGAGGTCATACAGGGGGTCATACAGGGGTCATACAGAGGTTATACAGGGGGTCATACAGGAGTCATACAGAGGTTATACAGGGGGTCATACAGGAGTCATACAGAGGTTATACAGGGGGTCATACAGGGGTCATACAGAGGTTATACAGGGGGTCATACAGGGGTCATACAGAGGTCATACAGGGGGTCATACAGGGGTCATACAGAGGTCATACAGGGGGGCAAACTGTTTTTAAAATAATGCTGTCCTCTGAAATGTAGGGGGAACTCCTTAATATTATTAAGTGATTAAAATTGTTTCTCAAATCCAATAATGCTCTTGCTATAAGAAGAGCATTCCTAACTTAGATCATGTATTATTAGCTAGTGGCCAAAATGTGCCTTTGCCTAGTCCTCATGTTTTCTCATTAGTTTATGTGTTACTTTGTGCTGACTGTCAGAGTGCTCTCCGTTCTCTGTACTATAAGGATAAATTTGAATTACTGCCCCCCAGAACCCAGTTATAATCAGACAAGACTATGGCTGTGTCAAATCTCATCCCTGGCCCCTAACCCTTCAATCATTATACAGTCCTGCACTAGGACCTGAAACCACTGAAGACTTTCAACTTAATTAAGCCAATACAATTTAGTTTCAGGTCAAAACCTTCTTCAGTTTCAGAACTGAGAAAGCCTCTTGGATCACAGGTTAAACGTCTTCAACTTTAAAATCCAACTACAAATGACTGCTTTTTAAATCTTTTTTTTTTTGGGATCCAATTAGCCTGGATGAGTGAGAGTCTTTACAGACCCACACCATAGTAAACTAAAGTGGACTCAATTTGTGAACAGATTCAGACAATCAACATTTTTCATTGTCATTAATCGCATGACTCTGGAGTATGTATGAGAAAAAGGTTTGCTTAACACCTCTGATAATGAGCTTCTACCTGACTGGACTTGAGTGATATCAGCGCCGCTGATCCCATTATGTGCATCACGCGCTGTGTGTAGGGCACCAGCTGCTGGAGGGATATCAAAACCTTGATTGTGCTGGTGTGACTGAATGACATTGTATTTAGCTGCACATAGAGATATGCAGTAAACTTGTCCTGATAGAGAAGACTTTAAGCTTTCTGACAGTTTTGTTGAATCTAGGTGCGGGTATTGGATATCATTTGTTAAAGCTTTAAAACAAGAGGTTTTAATAAAAGACATGGTTCACACGCATCTAATTAACTCCCATGCCGGTAAAACTGGCCCATCTTTTTCAGATTGCATCTCTAATGTTTTACGCAGAAACAATCAGAAAAAAACATATTTACTTACTTAGTACTGACTTCTAATGGTGGGATAAAGGATGAGAAGGCAGGGGGAGGAGGAGCTGCTGCACCATCTCACCAGTGACAGAGAGGAGCCAGGGCATCATATCTGAGAGGTTCAGGGGCATTAGACTTTCATATATTAAAAAAAAAAATCTCAATCATAAAATCTTAAATATTCCTATTTTGAACATGCACATTTCTTGAAAAGAGTCTGTCAGTAATAGGCTACTCTACAGTGGCTTAACTGGTGATCTGAGGCCAGGGCCACAAAGCAATTACTAAGCAACACTAAGTACTAAGCAATTTTGTTTAGGGCAAGCAAATGGGTAGCAGTGGCCCTGAGTGATATTTAAGTATTTATTGATAAATAGTAATCATACATCTTATATTTAACGTCTCAGTAATGAATAAAACGGTCACAGTTATTGCAGTTCTTTCTGTGTGAAAAGAGAAGTTATCTTTTATTTATCTGTATAAAATAAGGTAAGCTAATATTAGAATTTTACACTGTGGCTTACTTAAGTGCAATTTATTTATAAATACCACATGACAGAAAAAAAAAAAATAGCATCGCTACCTAGTTTCGTTCAAATGTGTTGTTAGTTAATAGTTTAAAGACCTGCCAGGGTCTGGCTGTCATCCAAAACTCACACAGCATTCTAATCTATTGTGACCATCTACTGACCATCACTGTCAACTACTTCTCTCAGTGCACTTTGGGAACTTTCGAGTGCATTATTCTTTATTCACTGGACCAGTGATTCTTAAACTGTGGTCCGCAAGCAGATATCATAAAGAAATATGATTTTGTAACAACTTTTATCACATCCTCATGAAACTTTTAGTTGTGTCAAGTTCACAAAGCCTGACAGAGCAGACTTTTAGCTTTTTCCTGTAAATAGGCCCAGGAATCACTGAGATACAAACCGTTAGAGTCTAGTACCATTAATGATGTTAAAAATGGGCTGGAAAATATACAGGTGCCACTAATTAACATTATTGGTGGTAACACGCGGTGTTTTCAGATCGTATCAATGATGTTTTACTTGGCCAATGCCTAAAAAGAGAGATATTTACACCCCATAACTATTTGGTAGTCCTAAATAAGAAATAAGTGAGCAGACTGGAGCAGACTCAGCAGCAGCAGCAGGGAACATGACAGCCACAGGAGGAGGAGAGACTTTTGGAAAAATAGGTTCAGCTCTTTTACCAAGACTGAGATTAATTGCATGCAATTTTGCCCAGCACTATTACTGATATAAAAAGAGGTGGACTACAAACTGTCCCAGGCTCAGGCTTGTGGCAGTGTGTAGTGAGGGACCAGGGAGGCTATCAGGCCCCAGCATGGATTGGATAAAACAAGAAGACAATTGTGCAATTATAGACTATTGACTTTTTATAGTGTTACAGTAACATTTTGAACAACAATATTCATTCTATACTAACAGTGAATAAGACTGTATGGTTCGCTGGTTAGGTGGTCCCCAGAAAAATGCTTTATTTTAAAGTGGTCCTTGGTCTGAAAAAGTTTGAAAAACACTGCACTAGACATACGACAAAATAGCGTGACCACTAAATGCATTATATAGTGATTAGGGAAGACATTCAGACAGACAATAATTTGAAAGTCCTTACTTAGTTACCACTGCTACAGCAAACCTCAAAAATGTGGTGCTGACAGCTGAAGGAGGCAGATCGCATTTGTCACACAGACACCTGCACATAAACTTTAATACAAAAAAGTCTATCATATCATTCCACAGTCATCTTACAATACACCAACTAATCCTCTGTTTATCCATTTGAAAACCTTACAATTGTATGATCAAGTCGATTTATATACTGCAAAGTTTATGTATAAAGCCAAACAATATTCTCTCCCTCAATTCTTGCAAGCTATGTTCACTCAGCGAGACAAGATTTATGAACTGAGAGGGACACAGGTAAAAAAAAACTACATATTAGAACTAATTTATGGAGAAACTGCTTATCAACTAAAGGAGTTCAGCTGTGGAATAGCTGTCCTGAAAACAAAAAAAAATCCTACTTCATTCTTCCAATTAAAAAAAAAAAAATCAAAAGATACATTATTGAATAATATGAATAAAACTAGGGCTGTTACTTTAATGCATTAATCACAATTAATTAATTACAGAGAATTAATGCGTAAAAAAAAAATTAACGCAATTAATTGCACTTGTCTATGACAACACGAAGCTTTTCTCAGTGATCTAGTTCTGCATTCTCTGACAGACTGGAACCAAAACAGAGAAGCTGAGAGATAATACTACTGCTTCCTGGAGTTAGTCCAAATTTAAATGACTAAGTGTTGCCGTATAGAAAGGCAGAGAGCTTGACTTCTATGTTAAAAGCAGCTTAAAAACCATGAGATGTGAAAAACAAAAAGGGGCCAATTTGCTTCAATGAAAGAAACTTAAATAACCCCCTAGAGTGAGTTAAAACCAAAGAATGGAGATGAGCCCAAAGCAGATCAAATTAAATCTAGACATCAAAGAAAGGTCTAAATAAACGAAGCAAAGTAACAGCCAAATATACATACATACATACATACATACATACATACATACATACATACATACATACATATAAAACTAATACATCTTTTTGTGTTTGTGTTCTTTTTATATCGCTTCCTTTCCATGTGTGTTCCTTAGAGCTGTGCTTTCTGTGCGTCCTGGACCCGTGGTGAGAGTTGGGGGGGAAATCCATGGCCATCCCTGAGCTTATGCAACCACAAGCCGCAAACTCCTACAAACCATTCATATGCAATGTTTTTTTTTTTTTTTTTTTAATTTTTATTTCCATAAAGTGTCAATTCTTGACTCAGAGTGGCAGCCTCACTGTGGACAGGTGACTGTGCCTCGCCCCTGACAGGTGACCGTGCCCCGCCTCTGACAGGTGACCGTGCCCCACCTCTGACAGGTGACCGTGCCTCGCCCCTGACAGCGAGGTGACCGTGCCCCGCCCCTGACAGGTGACCATGCCCCGCCCCTGACAGGTGACTGTGCCCCGCCCCTGACAGGTGACCGTGCCCCACCTCTGACAGGTGACCGTGCCCTGCCTCTGACAGGTGACCGTGCCCCGCCCCTGACAGGTGACCGTGCCTCGCCCCTGACAGCGAGGTGACCGTGCCCCGCCCCTGACAGCGAGGTGACCGTGCCCCGCCCCTGACAGGTGACCGTGCCCCGCCCCTGACAGCGAGGTGACCATGCCCCGCCCCTGACAGGTGACTGTGCCCCGCCCCTGACAGGTGACCCTGCCCCGCCTCTGACAGGTGACTGTGCCCCGCCTCTGACAGGTGACTGTGCCCCGCCCCTGACAGGTGACCGTGCCTCGCCCCTGACAGGTGCATTATATTTAATGCAGAGCACAGTTAAGCAGACACTGTTATCTCAAAACGGTTATTAAAGGCTCTCTCACAATATTCAGAAGTTATTTCTGAGTAAAAACGCACTCCTCAACCTCTCTGGACTTTATTTATTTAAACCCTGCATATTGTCATGGAAAATCTACCAAGTTATACATTGTGATTAGCCCAAGATTTTATTAATCTGATAAAAAAATGTTAATCGATTGACAGCATATATATATATATATATATAGTTTCTGATATTTTCTATACAGCATATGATTGCAGACAGTGCTTTATGGACACTTTTTTATGGATATTTTCAACATTTAATGTGGGTAAAAAGACCAAATTTGTAAAAACGTGGCAGCCACACCATGCAAACAGCCTCTCTGACCACCACCGCCACACAATGACACTAACACATCCATACACTGGAGGCAAGGTGGTAAAGTGTCTTGCCCAAAGACACAACGGCAGTATGCACTGAGCCAGTTGATGACCGCCTCCACTTCCTGAGCTAATGCCTCCTCAAGAGTATCTAAAACAAGAGGTCAGCTCGGTCTGTTCACAGAAGAGCAACAGTAAACTGTATCTTCTCTTTTTTAATGCACCAATTAGACAAGAACACACTCAGAATAAAGAAATACATTGCCATCAACACCAATGTAACAATATATAACTTCACAAATCTTATTATTGGATAACAGCAGTGATATTACTTGAATATTATTGCTAAAATTGTTTTGTTTTTTAATTGTTTGTTTGTTTGTACTAATTTTGTATTCTAACAGACCCCTACCTCACCCTCACTCCCCTGTCTGGATGAGGCCCCTGCTGCATCCTTACAGACCTGATCCTATAGATGAGCTAATGGACTAACAGTCCTAGACACATGTTGCCTGTCCGTGCTGGGAGAGGAGCTCTCCTTCAATATGGGCTCCATAAGGTTTCTTCTTTTTTTTCCCACAGCTCAGCTGTGGGGAAAAAAAAAGAAGAAACCCAGCTGGTTAAACACACTGGCTCTGTTTCACTGCAGCAGGTTGAAGTAACTCTGAGTTTAACTTTTAAGTTGTCCTTCTCAGACCGGGCCAACTCAGAGTTTTCTGTTTCAGAAAACAGGTTTGGAGTTTACTTAGACAACTCAGAGTTTATTCACTCTGAGTTTATCAGAGGAGAGGAGCCATTATCAATGGAACCAAGAAAAGAGGATTCACCATGGCAACGGTAAATCAGAGGCGGGAGTGGAAGTCATGTGACTTGAGAGAGGTTATATTTGGTTTATTATTAAAAAAGTGATGTAGAGCACAGGTTATATTATAATAAAAACTTAGTAGGATACAAATAAAAGAACATGCTACATTTTTTATGAGACTGTACATACAGTACTGTTTCTTTTAGTCAGACAGGAGACGAAGGCTACAGGAAGTAGCCAAAACTAGTAAATCAGGTAAACAAAACTCCTCTGACTAAAAGAAACTTAAAACAGTAGTTAACTTAAAAAGACAGTATACATTTTCACAAAAGGATGTGCGTACAGTAGTATAGAGTAAACGTAAAAATACTAGGCTTCTAAAAATAAATATCTTTTAATTAGGGTGACCAGACATCCTCCTTTCCCCAGACATGTCCTCTTTCTGAGACTTAAGAAAACGTCCAGTTGGAATTTCTAAATCACCCAAAAATGTCTGGGATTTTAAGTCTACCACAGTCAAACAACATGCCTCACTTCCTTCCAGTGTTTTGCAATTTTATCTCTTCACAGACACACTTTCCCCCTTCATCCTGCCGTGAGTCACATGTTTTTGGAGCAACACCTGCGCTGCTCGTCTCCTTTCATCTCTCTCTTGTGTGTGTTGCGTACCTCCCGTTGTGCGCAGATTAGAGAAGCAAACTCAAGTTTAACTCGAAAAGAAACTGGTCTGAACTAACTCCACTCTGTGTCCCAGCAGAGGACAGGGGTGTGGGCTGTAGTCTGCTCAGTAAAAGTGAGTAAAGCGGTTGTATTTGTCAGAGTGACAGGGACGCATGCCACTGCCCCGCACGTCAGTGCAAAATTATGCCTAATGAGCCTGATCAATAAGAGTATATACCAAGAAAGTATAGACACTGGGGAGAGTCCTGAGTGTACACAGATGTGTTCGACACATCTATGCTTTAAATCACTTTTCATTTGATGACAATCAACCTCTAACTCATGAAGATATGATCATAAATGGCTCATGCAATAATATGTGCAGTAATGAAAGACGCAATCTGAAGCACACGTTACTGCGGCGAAGCCTTTCTTACAATATTTTAGCTGTATTATTAAGAAAAGAAGGATAAAACATTAGTCCAGACGTCCTGATAAGAGCTTCTGTAGCCTGTAGTGTTCTCTGGAGCCTCTGTCCTGGCTCAGTGATGAGACTGAAGACTCTGTGACCCTGTGCTGCAAGGGCGGAGCAGAGCTGGGGGCTCTACTGAGGAACCACTAAATAGAATTGTGTAAAACATAGAAAAGTTAAATCCAACTATTCTCCTGTCTGTAGATCTGCAGCTCATGTTGAACACGTGAGAGTTGTTTTAAGAGACAATGTTTTGTCTTGAAACTTGAAGAGAAGTAAAATGATCATTTGTCCTCCTTTTTGACTACACTAAAGTAGATACTGAAAATCATATATGATCATCAAACATGCACAAGACAGGAAAGTAGTTATTAGTAATTTGTTTTGTTATTTTGTAATTTTCATGGGCATGAACAAGATGTTAAATGAAAATGTAGCCTATAGTCTGTTTTTATTGGGGTGGGGTAAAACCCATTTGAGGCAGAAAGCAACACATGCAAATCTGACACTTGGGCTACGTGTGTCCAGTAAAGGTGTTGGTGATTTAGTCCAGTTCAGCACAGTTTGGCACATTACCACTGCCAAAGGCGAAAGTTAAAATCCTGTACTGTTACATACAAAGACTCTTGATTTTGTCACAGTCCAGGTGTCCTCCTTTTTGAAAACCAAAATATGGTCAGCCTATTTTAATTCTTCATTTACAAAAAAAAAAAAAAAAAAAAAAAAATCCAACCATTTTCTCAGCTGTAGGTCCTCAGTTGAGCAAACACCAGGTGTTTCTGTTTACATTGAGCTCTATGAGAAAAATCATTTCTGGGCAGCATGAGATTTCCTGCTGCAGTTCCACAGAGCGACCACCAGGGAAGAGGGAATGGTGCCCTATCCAGGTCTTATTATACATCCATGGGTTAGAGGAAGAAAACCTGCTCCAGACCAGGTTAGGTTCACAGAGTGAGTTGCCATGGTAACTGACTCAGGGTTTAGGTTAACCTTCTTTCTGAGACAGAAATCATTGAGTTTCTCTCTTTCTTTTCAGAGTTAACATACTCAGAGTTTGGACTAAACCTGCTTCTTGAAACAGGGCCAGCATCTCTAGATCTGCTTCTTACAAAAAAGGCATACTTTAATCTCCTGTAGTTTTTTTTTTTTTTTAAACTAAGTATTGCCCTTTAAAGCCCTATTCACACAGGATAAGCATTATACCTGAACCTCTGTAATTCAGAAATTACCCCCTGATGTGCTTAGAAAGGCATTCACTATTGCTCACACTCACTGTTGCTAGCTCTACTTAATCTTAAGCTACTTGTCTTTACTAACCCTACAACATATGCATTTTATCATATTTTGATATTTTACTCTTCTTACATCCATTCACTGCAATACAGCTCTCTTGACCTAACTTAGCACAAAAGGTATTCAAACTTTACTTTTTAATTGGAGAAAAACAATAATCCGTTTGGAGTAGGACCCATGAAGACATGTTAATAATAATATAGTTTAGATACAGACAGAAGATAGACCGTTAAAAGACATTTTGGATCAATCTTTAGTAAACAATTTTCAAAGGAATTTTTACTTTACAAACCACAGGCACGGCAGATTCACATGAGATAAAAAAAAATCACAAATGACCTCTGCAATTATTATAAATCACTGGAGGTCCCTAGGTCAACCATTCCCAATGCCAACCCCCCCCCCCCCCCCCCCCCCCCCCAATTTCCTGCACAGACCCCCCCAGCTATAAAATTTCCCTCTATCTAAAAGACTATGTCATGTTTTATTCCATATTTTTTTATAAATAACTTTACAAAAACACTGACTGTTGGCTATAAATTGTTTTAAAGTAATAGTTTTTTAAAAAAGTATATAACTATAATTCATTTCAAACTCAATTTCTTTTTATGTACCTAATATAAACAGCCTTTCGGCCCTGGACCCTAATGTGGAAACCACTGCCCTAGGTAATAATAAGCCTGTGTAAATAGGGCTTTAGACATATAATTAGGGATGTAGCAATTCTTCAAAAATTGGCTAAAAATAAAAAAAAACAACAAAACATTTTTAATCCTTTTAAAACAGCGTGCAGGGCAGCACAGTATAATAGTGCATAATCTGGGTCACTCATGAGGCACGAGACATTTTACTGAAGAGAAACATGAATTTTTTATAAAGTTTCAGTTTAAAGGACTCACAAAATCATTAGTCTGGAGTGCTGGGAATGTGAAAAAGCTGTGCAAGAGCTTCAATACTCGGAGTGACTCGGGAGTGCACTTTCTTTCTTCTGTCTCACACACAGAGGAGTGCACACAGCTCTGTCGTTCACAAGAGAATAACAACAAGTCCAGAGCGGACGGCAGAGAGACACCTCTGAAGATATTATTTAGGCGGCACCTGTTTGCTCCATTTACCATCGTTCAGAAAGTAGCTTGTTATTAGCAGCGAGCTAAAGCAAAGCTAAGTGACTAACAACAGCTAAAGTTTATCTAAGTTTCAGTGGCCCCTGCCTCGAAGCGTTTCCATGGAGATCAGAGTCTTTACTGTGGATGTGACTTTCTTCACTGATATTTTTATAGGCCCATTATATATTACTGAGGCATGGATTTATGATAAGCTGTTTCTCTCAGAGGCATTGCTTGCTACTACAGTGTATCTGTTTTTGGAGGAGAGTAGAAAGATGTTAATAAAACAATAATTTTATATAATTTTGTTATTTTAACGTGAATTCTGTTAATAAGAAATGTACAACAATTTATGTTTGATAAGGAGACACAAATGGGCTATCTAAAAAAATTATTTTGGTCATAATTATACTGCAGCTAACCCCCACTTTACACCAAAAGCAGAAGCAGCACAGAACAACAGTGCTGCAGGAACTGTGTCTGAACTTTCTGTTTATTCAGTCTGACTGTCTCACACTAGCAGCAGCACACGGACATCCCAGGAACAATTTGCTGCTCTGCTTCACTACAGATAGGTTTAAGTTCTATTTTTCAAGCGGCTCCGTAGTGATCTGCAAAGCTACAATTGAGGAAACACAAGAAGCAGTCTCCAAGTGTCAAAATAAACTTCCACTACACTGTCAAAATAAAGGCTCGCTGACACAAGGGTAATGTAAACACAGCGCATCGAGAAGCTGATTTTTAAGGGGGGAGAAATGTAATTTGCAACACCAAGTAGCCATTTTACAAGGACAACATGCAAAAGTTGAATGCCTGGCCACAGTTTTGTGTTTAGACGGTGAGTAGTCTGTAAAACACAGGGGAGACTGCATCAGCAGAAGAGCAGCAGCAGCTCTGAGCCCTCGGTGTAACGTGGCGCTTTTAAACAAACGCGCGCAAATCAATCTGCTTCAACAATGCCCCTGATGTAAATTTAGGGTAAGTCTTCAAAAAATATTGTAAAAAAAAAAAAATCATTAACATAAAATAATAAATTGAATCGAATTGTAACTCCAGTGCATCGTTAAATCCCTTCATATAATTATAACCACATGTTAAAAACATATTTTATGCGTTTGTTTTTGACTCACTCTCTTATTAGTTTTCATGTATTTGTACTTTACATCCAAACTTTATTGGAGAAAAAAATGATCGTTTGGAGTAGAACCTATGAAGACATGTTAATAATAATGTAGTTTACATACAGACAGAAGATAGACTGTTAAAAGATATTTTGGATAAATTTTTAGTAAACAATCTGCCGACAATAACAGCCTGAATCACAGACATGTGTGCACGGGACTAGTATTATCAGTATTTGTACTTTCGAGGGGTACTTTTACTTTTAGTATCTGTACTTTTTACTCCACGGCATTTCTGAGTTGGTTTGAAGTATAAAGTATTTTGAGTTTTGGTTTAAAATCATGTTTTTATCGTGTCCTCATTGTAGACACACAGTACTTAAATATAACAGATGCAGTAAAATAGTACTCATTCAGAAACATCAGAATAAATAATAAAGAGCTCAGAGACAGATTCAGTTTCTTCTACTGCACCAGTTTGTTCATTTCATCTGGAATCAGCAAAATCCCTCACATTTAACACATTCATGTCTGTGCCAAAATTCTTTTACTTTTTTTACTTGCAAGTACATTTAAAGTGAGTACTTTTATACTTAGGTACAAATTTTAAGCTGATACTTTTACTTGAGTAAATGTTTGCTCCTTTATCTGTATTTTTACTTAAGTGAAAAAGAAAGTAAGAAAAGTGAGCACTTCTTCCACCACTGGTAACAACTCCAACAAGGTAATACATAAATAAATAAAATAAAAAAAGAAGAAACTTAAATATTATCTGTCAGATCTGAGGTGAACCCAGGTCGGCATGTACTGATGTCTTGTGTTGTAATGAATGAGACAGTTGAAGTGTCAGCAGAAGAAACACAGAGAGACACAGAGTAAATAAAAACAGTGAAGAAGACAGAGGCAGAGGATTATGGGAAGGATTTACTGAGATTGAAACCAGGGAGAAGAGGGAGCGCTTCACAGCAGAAATGATGACCAGGCAGCTTCTCTCTGATCCTAGTACTTATTCTGCCCATGTATTTGTACTCAGCAGGTTTATAGAGCTGTCAATCAAATCAGTGGCTGAGTTAGAAGTATTCAAGTAATACTGTATCACTCAAGTAGAAGTAAAAGTAATTTGCAAAAGTATGACTTGAGTAAAAGTAAAAAGTTGTCAATTGTAAATTGGGGTTTCCAACCAGACTGTGACAGTTTGACTTTTTCGCAAGTTGTTATTATATTGGTGAGTTTTATGGTTGTAGTTATTTTGTGGGGTGCCAGCCAGGTCTCTCTCCTGGCGTATGAGATGATTTGTTCATTTGTTGGTTACAGTAGAATAGATTACAAGATATATACCCTTTAAGGCACAAACAAATGACAAGCAATAAATAAAATCACTCAACACAAAAGATACTTTTAACTCAAAATATATTAATAAAAAATTCAAAAACAAAAAACCCACAACTCAAGCAAACAATTTTTTAAACAAACTCAAAATCCCACAATGCACCGGGTATGTACAATAAGTTCACAGTAAGTTCTGTTTTAGTCCTTTCTGTTCCTAAATAACTTAAATGAACCCAAAAGCAATTTGTTGCACTCAAAAAAAAAAAAAAAAAAAAAAAAAAGACAAAGGAACTCACGGAGGGAAATTATCAGTTGTAGCCGGGTCACGTGGTGTGACGTGCCGGTTTCCAGGTTATGTGGATGCGAGTGTTGAATGGTGAGGTGAAGATGGAGGAAAGTGTAATAAATCCAGGGAATCCGGAATATGGTTGACAGAAGTTGATGTGGAAGCTGGCGACGGTTAACTGCGCGGACTGCGAGGGATCAAACTGCCTCACTGCTAGCTGCTAATGAGCGTGCTGCTCCGTGTGCGCCGGGACTGCATCTGCCATGCCTCTGTGAGCGGACGGCATAGAAAAAACAGACGGAAGGGGAAGGTTTGACCGGAGGCGCGAATGGTGGACGAATGGGTGAGTCATGGGACAGGACTGGCTGTGAAGGTGAGGGCGTGAAAGTGGGAGTGTCGGGAATCAATGATAGCTTGATGAGATTATCACGTGACTGCCCGGTGATGACACGCAGGTTGTCACAAGACGCTTTCTCTTGATCACTTTCCAAGTTTCTCCTCAAAGGTTTAATGAATCCTACATAAACCTAAGAGGCATTTGTCTCTGTTAGCTTAATTTTGCTAATAGTCATGCTAAATAGTAATTTCATGCTCTGTTCATTCCCCACCATTGCCAACAAAAGCGTGTTTTCCATACATTCATTTATTAATTTTCTTCCGCTTATTCCCGTTCCCGTATCCCAGTAACTTTGGGTACACCCTGGACAGGGGCCAGCGTGTCGCAGGGCTGACACAAAGACAAACACAGACAGACAACCATTCACTCTCACATTCATTCACTCGGGGCAATTTAGAGTCACCAATTCACCTAACACATGCATGTCTTTGGACCCCTTTGTTTTCCATACATATGCATTAATTTAAGTTATAAATATTCAGTCCCTCCAGGATTTAGCAGACATTTTTTGTGATCATTGCAGGCTAAAATGTCTGATTTGCAGATTTTCCTAAAAGTTGGGCTAAAAGTTGTGATTTCTTTTGTCTATAATTTACAGGTAAAAAGGAGGTGATTAAAAATACACTGTTATTAGATCTTTTTCTTTAAAATATTGTCTAGAATTACAAAAACTAACAAGACCTTTTTTTTCAACATATGTGGGGTGCTGGCAAGGAATCTAATCAAAAATACCTGTGGTCTAATAGGCTAATTACATTTTAAATGACTGAATTATTATGCTGCGTTCACACCGGATGCGTTTTGAGGCATCTGGTTTACATCTATGTAAACTGGATGTCCTGCGGCGCAAATCAAGCGTCTATCGCATCGCGAATCGGGCTTTGACGCGCGAATAGCGCAGCACAAATTAAGCATTGATGCGTCTGATGCGCAAATCAAGCGTCTGACGCCCGAGTTGAAAAATCTGAACTTTGGCGAACATTCGCGCTGCATCAACCAATCAGGATCTAGCTCCTGCAGTGACGTGGGAGGACGTAGGAAGCAGAGATCCATCAAAACAATCACGGTGGACTTATTGAGGCTGTCAGTGTGAACGTGGAGCTATAAGCTACAGCCTACAGCAGCTCTGCTACTTTTATAAAGACAGCTGTCCAAAAGATAGTAACAAGACATAGAGGGGACCTGAACTTTAGCGTGTGCTGAGCTGAGCTCGTTGGATTAGCAGTTACTGCACTCTCCAAAACAACAGGGAAAACAGAGTCTGTGAACTGAGTGCTAGCCTATAACCTGCTAAAACCACTAGAGACCGCTATTAAACAAGAAACTCCTCCATATCTCAGCTCTGCTGCTGGTGTTGAGTGCTTAAAAAGAGCAGTAGTGTCCTGGGGACATGTCCTCACACTGACACGGGACAACAGGTGAGCAAACTGGCATGACCTCAGTTGGAATTAGCCCTGAAACCAGGAGTCTGTTGTGCCATTACCCTGGCACAACAGACTCCTCCCATGATGCAAATTCGCATCTGAACAAATTTGTTTTGACGCACGAACAGAGCGACTTGGACGCGCAAATAATGCGTCTGACTTCAAAATGTTCAAGTGTCCAACTAGATGCGTTTGACACAAATTTGACACCTCAAATGCGTCCGGTGTGAATGCAGCTTTAGGCTTTTTTTAAAAAAGCTATTACACACTATCTCGATTATGCTCTGTCCATTCCCCACCATGTTAATAACATTTTACTAAACTGGCTCTATCTCGCAATGATAAAGACTCATTTAAAACATAACTGGATCCAGAAAAAGATCCAAACCCACACCAAAAACTAATCATGTCCAACAAAATACTAATGCTACTAAATGTGCAGGATTCCTATAGCAGCCTGTGATTCTCTTTGTTCAGCCTGGTTGTGGCCCCTCACAGTGATTTATGATCCTGAGGTCCCTGCTCCTCTCTCAGGGTTGCTGTGCACTCCTTAGGTCTGTCCCTTCATCTGGTTTACTGTGTCTCTGACTCTATGTATTTTTCATAAAGCTCACACACAGAGAGAGCATTTAGTCTGCCCTCGGCCTCTGGGGATATCCTCCAACACTGCTTGTACTTTCACATTTATATTCCACAGAGAAAGATGAGACTGGACAGAGGCAGAGTGGTGGCTTTCAATGATTTTAAATGTAGCATTATGTAAAAACATTTTTCACAGTTGCACAGTAAATGACAAAATTGGGGTATAGTCTTCTCATGGGGATGGGGAACTATTATGAATAAGAAGTACACTGAATTTAGATTTTACTGTGTATCAATCTTTGGTCTTACTAAATTTATTGTTGAAATGTTCCTTTTAATTATATCTGATCCATTTATCCCTGATTTAGACCTGAATTAGTTCTGGTTTAGTCCTTATTTAGTCTGGGGTTAGTAGCTAACCACTACAAGAGAAACTTGGTTAAGGGGGCAAATCTAAAATTTTACCTAGTGCCCCAACAGAGCCAGAGCCGAATCTGACACTTAGTTAGGCCATTACAGATTGTACTTGAAGCCAGGTATTTTCTATGGTGGTACTCTGAGTTTAGTGTCCTGCAAATATCTTCTCTACCTTAAAACATCTGAGAATTGCAGTATAGCAGACATACCCAGACACTTTCTCTGTGTTATCCCAAGATAATGGCATTAATTCAGTCAAGTCAAGTCGTAGAGCTGTCATCGGATCCTGCTGTTCCCAGTTCATAATGTTGTGTCTTTGAGAAACCAAGGACACTGTTTGTGTGATTGTGTGTTTGGTGGTGGTTGGAGAGACAGTAGATGTAAAATGGCTGCCACACCTCTGTCAGTCTGCCCCAGGGCAGCTGTGGCTACAGAAGTAGCTCACTGAGAACATCTGAGGAGTGAATGATGGACTAACATAAAGCGCTTTGAGAAGTCCGAGAGGCTTGGAAAGCGAAATATAAATCTAATCTATTATTAATATGAATTCAATGTTGAGCAACAGCCAATGATATGTATGTCTTGATATGATATGTTTTTTATTTTTTTCTTTACAGATATTTCCTTTTAATCAGTTCCTACTGATTAAACAGTTTTCCTCAAATACAAGAATAAAAATTGCAAAATGCATTTTCAAATAATTTTTTTCCCTTTCATGTAACCTAATCAATATTTTGGCTTCACATACACCTATCAGAACATTAAAACTACCAACATGAGGCAGGTGGTTATAATATTAAGCCTCATTGGTATACATATAAACAATAAAACTAACCCACCGTTTAGAAATCATTCAGTTACAACATGTTTTACAAAGAAGACAGCTGCAATTACAAAATGGCATACTTTTTTTTTTACATTACATGGAGTATTATTACTTTATAGTTAGGGTTCAGTTGGTTTAGTTGATATGTCAGTTTGACCTTTGGAACATTTATTTATTATATGGCAGAAATGAAAGTAAGATCTAACAATAGAAACAAAGTGTGATGTCATCAGACTCGTTGCATTTTTGTTTTGTACATTTAGGAATTTTTACACCCAAAAATCATGGAACTGTGAAGTCAGAGCACATTCAAAGCCGTGGCTTCAAAAATCGAGAACCATTGGCTTCCAGCAGAAAATCTCAACTCACTCAAGACCAAGGTGTTGAAATTGGTGAGTGAATCGAAACATTTTTCCCTTTTAGTAGTAGAGTGCTTCATCTGTCAATTTTACATGCTTGTAGGGCAGAAGTCAAAGATCGTTTATCAAGAGCATGAATAAGCCAGAGAATTTATGTCCACCCTTTATTTGGCATGAACACCAAAATTATGATGGATCGAATCTTTGCCACTCTAGACCTGAACAAAGAGGGGTATATTGGTGTAGAGGAGTAGGTAGAAGCATGGGGGATCTTCCTTTGTGGGGACTTAGACAAGAAAAGCAAACACACCTTCCAGGTCTACGACTTGAACAGTGACAAGTGCATACCCAAAGATGAAATGTTCTACTTGTTGAAGAATGGCGAGACCCACCACATCCAAATTCTACCCGGAATTGGAGGACTTGCTGGACATTACGTTTGAAATGGTAGACCATGATCGGGATGGGCTACAGTCTTACCGTGACTTCCAAACGTCAGTTCAGAACAACGAAATATATTTACAGGCTTTTGGGAAGTGCCTTCCCGATACATTTGCTGTTGCTACCTTTGAAAATCATCTTGCTGAGCTCAAGAAAATTGTGAAAGCCAGAAGTAAAAGGGAGTTGAATGTCCGCAGAAAAGGACGCTTGATAAATATATCCAGTGCAAGCCCTTCTAGTGTACCAACACTAAACCCCAAATTACACCAAAGCAGCCGCAGCGCATAACAGCAGCATCATGTCAGACATGAGTGAACTGCTTTCTGTTTTAATCAATCTGACAATTTACACCGGGGACGTCTTACGTGCGTCTTACAAACGACTTGCCGTGACGCTACTCTCAAATTAGGTTGGAGTTCTATTTTTCGAGCATCTACGCGGCGATCTGCAGAGCTACAGCCGGGAAACACAGGAAACATGCACCAAGTGTCAAAATAAACTTCTGCTACAATTTCAAAATAAAGGCTCACTGAAAACAATGGTAATGTAAACACTACGCACCGAGAAGTTGATTCTTGAGGAGAAATGTAACGTAATTTGCGATGCCAAGCAGCCATTTTACAAGGACAACATGCAGAAGTAGAAGCTACAGGGCTCTGCAAAGACAACTTTCTGTTCAGACAGTGAGTAGTCTGTAAACTCTGGGTGTCTGATTTCCTCCCACTGTCCAAATACAAGCATGTATAGTATATATGTATACATATGTGTTTGTAAACAGAACGTTTGTGTTCAATTCAATTCAGTTTTATTTGTACAGCCCAGTATCACAAGAAAAGTCGCCCCAAAGGGCTTCACAAACAGTTAATCAAACATAAACACACAATCAGACTTACCACACAATCTCACAAACAATAACTACACTAAACTAAACAGACCCAGGACACTCCTGTCCTTAGACCATCCTTCTCGGTAAGGAAAAACTCCTAAAAAAACCCAGCTGTGGGAAAAAAAGAAGAAACCTTATGGAGCCCATATTGAAGGAGAGCTCCTCTCCCAGGACGGACAGGCAACATGTGTCTAGGACTGTTAGTCCATCAGCTCATCTATAGGATCATAATTTAGGTCTGTAAGGATGCAGCAGGTGGGCCTCATCCAGACAGGGGAGTGGGGAGAGGCAGGAGTCCGGGAAGTCCATAGAGGTGAGGTTAAGAGCCCACAGGTCGGAACAGGAGCACAGATGGGGCCCGCTAAGATCCAGTCATCACTGGGACATCTGCCAGCAGCCAGGCATCTGAAACAGTCCCCACTCCCCCAGAGGGGAGCGGGAGAGAGGGACAACTTGTGAATAGCAATGAACTAATTAAAGATATAGAATATTTGAGAATATTAATTGCAGTGATAGAAGAGGAGCAGCAGATGAAACCAGAGGACAGAGGTCAGTGCACTATACTTCTCCAGCTTCTAGCTCCTAGAGCAGCCTATCTTCAGCTGTGGAGTTAACCCTGTTCCTAGCTGGCCTGACCATAAGCTTTCTCAAAGAGGAACGTTTTAAGCCTAACCTTAAATGTAGAGACTGTGTCTGCCTCTCTAACATGAGCTGGAAGCTGATTCCATAAAACAGGAGCTTGGTAACTAAAGGCTCTACCTCCAACTGTACTTTTAGAAACCCTGGGAACCACTAATAGCCCTGCATTTTGTGAGTGCAGTACTCTGCTTGTTTGGTATGGCACTATAACATCATTAATGTAGGATGGGGCCGTACCATTTACGGCCTTGTAAGTCAGGTGAAGGATTTTAAACCTAATTCTGAATTCAACTGGAAGCCAGTGAAGTGAAGCTAGCACATAGTAATATGTTCTCTCCTGTTAGTTCCTGTTAATAATCTTGGTGCTGCGTTTTGAACAAGCTGAAGACATTTTAAAGAATTTTTAGGGCACGCTGCCAGCAGAGAGTTACAGTAATCCAACCTAGATGTAACAAACGCATGGACGAGTTTTTCAGCATCACTTTTAGATCAAATATTTCTGATTCTGGCTATGTTATGTAAGTGAAAGAAGACTGTTTTACAAGCTTACAATGTGAGCCTTAAATGATAAGTCTTGGTCAAATAAAACTCCTAAGTTTCTCACAATAGAACCCGAGATTACACTGACACTGTCCAGGGAGACTCTCTGGTCAGAAAGTCAGGTTTTTGGGGCCTAGTATAATGACCTCTGTTTTTTCTGGGTTTAGGAGGAGATAATTAATTGTCATCCAGGTCTTTATGTCTCTCACACAGGCGCTAAGTTTCTCAATGCGGTCATTCTGATCAGGTTTAATTGATAAATACAACTGTGTATTGTCTGCGTAACAGTGAAAATTAATGCCATGTTTTCTGATTATGTTTCCTAAAGGCAGCATGTAAAGCATGAACAGAATGGGTCCAAGTACTGAGCCTTGAGGCACTCCATAGCTAACTTTACTGCACTGTGAGGAATGTTCATTTACACTGACAAACTGGTAGCTATCAGATAAGTAGGATTTAAACCAGCAGAGGGCAGCTCCTCTGACCCCTATGTCACATTCTAATCTCTGGAGTAAGATGCTGTGGTCAATGGTGTCAAAGGCTGCACTGAGATCTAACAGAACTAGGATTGAGACCAGTCCATTGTCTGAACTTAATAACAAGTCATTTGTGACTCTGACTAATGCAATTTCTGTGCTATGGTGGGGTCTAAACCCTGACTGAAAATCTTCAAATAAGCTATTGTCCTGTAGGTGGCGACATAACTGTTTAACTACAACTATTTCTAGGATTTTTGAAATAAAAGGGAGATTTGATATTGGTCTATAGTTGGCTAAAATGTCAGGATCTAGACTGGGTTTTTTCAGAGGCAGTTTAATAACTGCATATTTAAAAGACTGTGGTACATAACCTGTTTCTAAGGAGGTGTTTATTATATTCAGTATAAATTAATTTCTTTTTTTTTCTTTCTTTAAAAAGTTTGGTTGATAGTGGGTCTAAAAGACAAGTTGAGGTGACTGACGTTATCTCAGCTTTGTCTACAGCGATGAAGCAGTCTAACGTTACAGATGGTTTTATAGTGGCCTCCCTTTTTACAGCTTTGGCTTGCTCTGAGCTGATCGTAGGGAGAATTTTATTTAATTTGTGTCTAATACTTGTGATTTTGTTGTTAAAAAATGTAAGAAAGTTTTCACAGCTGAGAGTAACAGGGGTACAGGGTTCTACTGAGCTGTGACTGGTGGTCAGCCTGGCTACAGTGCTGAACACAAACCTAGGGTTGTTCCTATTTTTTTCTATTAAAGTTGAATAGTATCTGGTTTTGGCCTCATGCAGAGATTTTTTATAATTTAAAAGACTATATTTCCAGGCATTCAGAGACTGCTCTGAGCTGGAGTGACGCCATAGCCTTTCTAATTTATGGGTTGCTCATTGAAGGGAACGTGTTTAATCTGGGTTTTATTCATTGGAACAATAAAGTCTTTGAGTATAAACTGAAAGGTTAGAATTAATTAGAAAGTGATCTGAGAGTATGGGGTTATGAGGGAGGACAGTGAGCTCACTAATCTCTATACCATAGGTTAAAACAAGGTCCAGGGTGTGCTTGTGACAATGAGTGGTTTCATTTATGTTTTGAGTGAAACCTATGCTGTCTAATAAGGCTGCAAATGCATTACCTAGACAGTCACTGATGTCATCAACATGAATATTAAAATCCCCTATTATTACAATCCTATCCCAGTCTAACATTATACTGGATAGAAGGTCAGAGAACGCAATTAAAAAGTCAGAATACAGACCAGGAGGCCAGTAGATAACTATAAACATAAGTGTTTTTTGTTTCTTACGGTTTGTGGAAAGTTGTGTTCCAAAGACTGGTACCAGAAGTTTAAAAAAAGAGTAATACATTTTTAATGGAGGAATTAGCATTAGCTGCCAAACATTGCAAATTATGAATAATCAAGACAGGTTTGGCAACTGACAACCACTCTGCCACATGTGAGTAAAATCAGAGCCTGGTTTAATAACATTAGAGAGTGTGTCAATATTTAGCCATTTAATATAATGTTGCAAATAGGGTCTATAATTAGCATATAAGCTAAAGGCTACATAATTTACATTTGTTAATATCAATGTTATGCAAGACAAACAGTAACAGAAATGTTACAGTTTGACATCCTGGGACCCCTTTTGTTCAATCTTTATGTAGCAGTATGGAGTTTAGGTGTTTTGGTTTTTAATTTAATCCTGCCAGCAATGCCATGGGGCTACAGAATGAGTTATCTAACCCACAATGTCCACCTAATTTATTGTAATAACGCCACCCTGGTAAAGGCCCAGGGAAACACAGGAGAAGAATAGACAGGGCAAGAATTAACACCATGTACACATTTAAAATTAGTCATAGACAGTCTTTTTGGGAGTAACAGCAGCAGCAGCTTTAATTTGGCCCACTGTGGCTCTCCCCTTTTATTTCCAGTCAGTACAATAGGCCAGTATGAAGGCTAGTGAGCCCACAGTAGGGGTTTCCTAGTTCAGAGTTCAAATATTTGCAAGAGACATGCATCAATAGAAAGGGCATCAACATGACTCCATACGGCCGAAGGGGACGCTCGTGATCTCCAACCCTAAGAGATAATGAATTTAATTACACGGGACCTACACGGGGTTAGTCTTGATCTGCTATAACAATACATACCGAAATACGAGAACAAGGACGAAGACAAGGAACGCAGAGGAGCAGTACCAAACCAGGCTCCACGTGAGGACGCCAAGCTACAAACAAACAGAGCAATGTAAGTCCCAATACATGGAAATTATGATTAAAAGGAGTACTCGCATGCTTACCGAGATGGCAATCGTGCTGTGAGAAACGGGGAAAACGAGAGTGCAGACACTTGAAGTTACCAGCATCTAGAAAAGTGGTAAGTTAGTTGCAGTGACAGGATTTTATGAATAGGAGGCCATACTACTACTACTACTCACCAACAGCGTGCAAGCCAGCTGCTTAGCCACCGGGCTTTAGACCTGTGGAATGGTGGCTGTTGGCCGCGCTAAGCAACTAATTCCTAGTGTTTTTGGTGGCCGTAATCTCAAGCAGCTCTTGTGTCCATGGCCCTGCTTCAAGCAGCGTGCAGCAGCTGATGTCAGAGGTGAGCAGAGAAGGGGAAGGCCAGGTAAGGGCCTTTCTCAAATAAATTCAGCTCACGTATGATTGGTTCAGAAGCGGATGTGCGCGTACCATTAAATTTACATGCTCCCTTTAGGCCAGTTAATAAACAGCAATAACGTATCCTACCACAATTATGCAGATGACACTCAGATTTACATCTCACTGACAGCAGGTGAATATGGACCTGTGGATTCACTCTGTCACTGCATCCAACAGATGAATGAGTGGATGAGAAACAACTTTCTTCAGCTAAACACAGACAAGACTGAAATAATCATCTTTGGCCACAGAAACAAAGACAAGGTGTCTGTAGTCACCTCGAGTCTCTTTCACTAAAACCTACAAGTCAGGTTAGAAATCTCGGGGTAATCATGGACTCTGACTTGAACTTCAGCAGTCACATTAAATCTATAACATCATCAGCATTTTACCATCTCAAAAACATTGCCAGAATCAAAGGTTTACTGTCTAAACCAGACTTAGAGAGACTTATTCATGCGTTCATCTCCAGTAGGTTAGACTACTGTAACAGGTCTGCTCACTGGACTCACTAAACCAGCTGTGAGACAGCTGCAGGACGTCCAGAACGCTGCTGCTCGGGTCCTGACCAAAACCAGGAAATACGACCATATTAGTCATATGGGTCATATTAATTCAGAGTCATTTTTAATAAACATATAAACAACATGTGTTCTTGCTGCCCAAAAAATGTCTAAATTGATATTTTTAATTTTACTCCCTTGTAAAAATGGATGAGTTAGAATGTGAATCTTGGTACCAGGCTGTGTGTGCAACTTTTTTAAACACGTCATTCCTGGAAGGATCTATAGATTCTAAACATCCCATATGTCATAAGTATCAGTCAGCCCTGTGACTAACTTGTTCAGGGCGTACCCTGCGTCAAGCTCAAAATGGCAGAAAAGTATAACCTTAAAGTACAAAATTGGCCTTGAAAAAACGCCGTCTGATTATTAAATCACTATGTGTAAAAGTGAAATTCAATTCCACATTTATTTCTATTATCTTAATTTGTATCTATCCTGTTATTTTTATTATCTTAGCTGCTATGTAATGTAAGCAGAAACCAATCAGCTGTTAACTCACAATTTTCCATCTCCACATTGATTCTGTGTTTTCTCTAGTGCTGTATTTATGATGTTATTTACTGTTTAGCTGATGTATTTCTTTGTTAAGAATGTACTAAACTTTATTGGCCCTGGTTGAGTTCATTTTCTTCTTGTAATAGACATATTGATATTGCACTTACATTTGACGTTGATGTTCCCTTAAAGACAAAGATATTAATCCAGTAACCTTGTGTTAGTGATAAAAGGGTTATTTCTGTTTTGACAATGGACATTTAAAGATGCATTTTGTGGGATTTTACACAACAGTGTCGTGTTTCTGAGCTGGAAGGATATTGGTCTTTTATTAGTAGGATAACTTTGTGTCAGCGTCATTAAGAACCAGGCATAGTTCCAGCCGCATGGGACCCCAGGAAGGACAAGCAAATTATGAACCCGCAATCTTCCTACTAAGAGGTAGAAGTGCCAACTACTCTGCCACCATACACATATTCCATACATATAATGATTCACAAAAAAACAAAAACAAAAACAAAAAACACTGGAAACATCAATGTTGTTATACGTTATGATAAAAAGGTTTATTAAGAAAGGCATCTGGACAAACAAGAATTTTTTATTTATTTATTTATTTTTTGTTAAAACCTTTTACTAATTTCCACCTGGATGACTGAAAACCTGCACCTACAATATGAATCATGACTGTGATTGACTAAAACAAATTATGGTAAATAGTCATTAGTTGTCATGAGTTATTCTTCTGAAAGTTCCTCCTCTTAACAAATGATAGAGAAGATAGAGTATAGCTCATTCTTCTGCAGCACGTCTTACAAATGCAGAAGATAATCTATCAGGAATAACCAAGATAGTGCTGGCTTATACAGAGCAAATTTAATAACTTCTCTGACCTGATTAACAGTGTTTATTGCTTTCCTTTGTCACTTGTTGGTTTTGCTGAAGTTCTCGTTGTTCAGTCCTCTGTGAGATTTTTTTTTTTTTTTCCTCCATTTTAACAGCAGTGAAGTCCTGTTGTTGTCCAACAAAACAACCACATTCAAACAAATCCACTTTCCCACAAGTCTTTGCACAGCTGGCTTCTGCTGCTGTCCACATTCAGAAATGGGTACAGAGCTGCTCAGAATACAGTGTATACTGGTGTTTTATGGCAAAACTGGCAAAAATTCTTTATAAGCACCATTTTGTTTTGGACACAGGTCAGCAGCGAGCTGCTTATGTCAGAATCAGAATCAGAATCAACTTTATTGTCCCAAAGGGAAATTCGTTTTGGGCTAAAGTGCAATGCAGCAGCCAATGTCACATAACAAATACAATGAACATAAAAGACATAAAACAACAAATGTTAAGATAAGTGATAAAAATAGTAGTGCAGAAACCTGCACATAAATACATAATAAATACAAAGATAGACAAAATCAGTGCTGCTGTTTTTGTTTGTTCAGCAGAGAAATAGATGTAGGAATAATGGAATTTTTGAATCTATTGGTTCTGTGTTTAGCTGCTCTGTAGCGCCTCCCCGAGGGGAGCAGCTCAAACTCAGAATACAAAAAGTGTGAAGTATCATTGATAATTCTATAAGCCAAGCGTGCTACGGAGCTCTCATAAATGAACTGTAAAGATGGAATTTCACGAGTGCCCATGATCTTCATTGCTGTTTTAACCATGTTAATGAGTTTGGTTTATGTTGAACAGTCAATTGACCAAACCAGACAGAAATGCCATATGTGATGATGCTATCAAGCACTGCTGTGTAAAAAGTCCACATTATTCTGGTGCTGACACCAAAGAGCCTCAATCTGCGAAGAAAGTGCAGTCTTTGGGCCAGACGGCCACAGAGAAAGTCGATGTGTGCAGCCCAGTTTAGCTGACAATCCACGTACACTCCCAGGTATTTAAAAGAAGTGACAATGTCAATGCAGCTGTTGTTGATAATAATAGGCTCATGTTTCCTCACTTCTCTTGGGTAGAAAATTACCTCTTTAGTTTTCTTCACATTGAAGATGAGGTGGTGGCGGTCACACCAGTCTTTAAAGGAAGAGATCTCATCCACATACACTGAGGGAGAGTCGTCTCTGTACAACAAACTTAAAATGACAGTGTCATCAGAGAATTTAATGATGTGATTGTTCGAATGGCTACTCATACAGCTGTTGGTGTACAAGGTGTAAAGAAAAGGAGAGCTAACGCAGCCCTGTGGAACACCAGTGCTACAGAGCTTCACCTGAGACAGTGCTTTGTTTACTTTCACCTGCTGAGGTCTGTTAGTTAGAAAAGAGTACAACAGTTTTATAATAAATGGATTGACATTCATGCTGAGCAGCATCTGAACAAGCAAATGAGGCTGAACTGTATTGAAGGCGGAGGAGAAATCTACAAATAATACTCTGGCATAGGCCTTAGGGTTTTCCAGATGTTTCCAGATGAGATGTGTCATACTAGCGACAGCATCCTCTGAGCTCCGGCCACGCCTGTAAGCAAACTGAAGCGGGTCTAAGAGACAACATCAGATTTAAGAAGATTTACAATAAATCTTTCAAAACTTTTCATGACCACTGATGTAAGAGCAATAGGTCTGAAGTCATTATTAGCAGATGGGCTAGATGTTTTCGGAACAGGGATTACAGTAGATTTTTTCCAAAGCAGTGGAACACAGTGACAGTCCAAACATTTCTGAAATACAGGACACCAAGCAGCAGACAGTTCAAAAGCACAGTTTTTAAGAACAGAAGCTGGCAGGCCATCAGGACTTACAGATTTCTTATTGCCAGCAGCTCTGAAACGGTGCTGAACCTGTGAAGGGAGAATAGTTAGCCGGTGGGAAGCATTACAGTCTATATTATTTAAGAGCACTTCTCCTGTTTGAGAGAAGTTCTGCGTCTCAAACCGGAGGTAAAAGTCATTCAGATCATCAGCTCTGTGATGATCATCTGATGAGGAGAACTGAGTTCTGGAGGAATCCATATTAACAATGTGTTTTATACCCTCCCAAAGCTGTTTTGTGTCCATAGATATAAAGCGATCTTCTTGTTTATTTTTGTACTTAGTCCTAGCTTCCTTCAGCACAGTGTTGAGCTCTTTTTGAGCAGAAATTACACCAGCTCTGTCCTTATTCTTGAAAGCTAGTTTCTTTTTATTGATGCAGCTTTTGACATTCTTAGTAATATATGGCTTATTATTCGGAAACTGCAATATGACTTTCTTTGGAACAACATTATCAGTACAAAAATGTATGTAGTCTGTTATTGTTTCGGTTGCCTCATCAATATCCAGACTGTGAAAAATGCTCCAGTCAGTACAGAGGAAACAGCCCTTTAAAGAATCAAGGCTGTCCTCAGACCACTGCAGCACCAATTTCTGCTGTGGTTTGCTAGACTTGAGTTTGGATCTATAGATGGGCAAAAGATGAACAGTGGAGTGATCCGAGTTAGACAGAGGCGGCAAGGCTTTGGCTGTGTAGGCACCTTTAATGTTACCGTAACATTTGTCAAGCACTGAACTGTTCCTAGTACAGCATTTGACATATTGATAAAAACCTGGTAGGGCTCCTTCTAATTTGCATTGATTAAAATCGCCAAGAATAAATATGGGAGCATTTGGATTGCGCTGTAATTGTGTGTGACAAAAATCTGCCAGGAGATTTGCAGCAATTTTACCATTGCCCCTTGGAGGGATATAAGCAGCACAAATTATGATGTTCCCAAATTCCCTAGGAAGGTAAAAAGGCCTTAGAGATAGGCAGATCATTTCCAGTTCAGGACTACACAAGGTGCCTCTAATAGAGACTTGTTTACACCAGTTATTATTAACGTAAACACAGATGCCACCACCTCTGCACTTTCCAGAGTCCTCAGTACGATCCGCTCTCCAGCAGGAGAAGTTGTCTATTTGGATGAGTGAATCCGGGATGTCCTGGGAAAGCCAGGACTCAGTGAGCACCATGATGCCAGCGCCCCTGTACTCAAAACAGTGCCTGGTTGATGCCCTGAGCTCCTCTATTTTACTCCGCAGCGACCTCACGTTGCTTAGGATGATAGAAGGCAGAGGCGGTTTGTTTCCTCGGCGTCGAAGCCGTTGTCGCACGCCGCCCCTCCTGCCCCTCTTTCGTCGTCGTGATCTACCCGTGGAAGGCTTCTCCCAGCTGGTCACAAGGTTAGAGTGCACTGGAGAAGAGCCGTCAGCTGGTGGACGCAGAGCAAGCAGGGCCTCTCTGGTGTATACAATCCGAGTGTCAGCTTGCAGCAAAGATGGAAAACACTTGCCCCAAAGAACTTCTGTGACTAGGAGTAGTAATAAAAAAGTAATCAATGGTGCCATGATGTCTCTCAGTCAGTGGTTTGCACAGCAGGGCAGAGAAAGGGTCCATACAAGGCGGTGCTGGCGTTAGCAAAACACCGCCACTAGCATGCTAGCGGGTGCTAGCAGCAACAGCCAGTTCAACCGTGTGCGTGTGTGACTCGTTTTACAGTTCAAGTAACACAGTTCACCAGGCGATAGCAGTCAGGGAAAGAGTCCAAAACACAACGACAGTGTACAATAGACATAGACGAAGAACACAACGGACAAACAGCAGCAGCAAACGCAGCTCTAGCCCGGGTCGCCTGCAGGGCAGCGCCACCGGAAGCCTAAATTCAGAGCTAAACTTGGAGTAAAACACAAACATGTCCGGCCCTTCGTTTCTTTGATTGTATGCCCATAGAATTCAAACCATGAGGTACCAGAGTAACTTCTTTGTGAAGAAAAGGAAAAGTCTGGCTGGACAATCTAGGTAGAGCAGGCCATCTTGTTTTTGCCAGGCTGTCACCCCCCTTTTGCAAAATACTAGATCAACATTGGCATGCATTCCACAAAATGTGAGTTTTTAGCCACATATCATTACTTGCAATTCACCAACATGTATACATAAATCCAATCAGCTTTTTCTATAAAATCAGATTTTTAGATTTATTTCTTGCTTCCCATATCGTGCCATTTAACATCCCAACATTTTCCTTCCTTAAGTTTAGAAAGTTAAAAATGTCATATTGGTTGTTTCTGGAGTGAGCAATGGTCCAAAGCTTTATCACACAAACCACAAATTGCTCGGTTGACTCCTGGCGATTCATCATGGCTTTTTAAATTAAAGATGATGTGTGAGGTATTTAAAAATCAATAGAGCAAGAGTGAAAAGACATCAGTGTCTTTGGGGAAAAGTGGAGGAAATGTACAAATTTTATGAGCAATTTTCTGCAAAACTCCAGAGATCAGCAGTTTTAGATGGAAGCAACCAATCTTCTACTTACTAATAAGACAACTTACAGTATATACCAAGACAAACTGATTTTACTTTTAAATGGGGTGAGATTCACCCATACTTCTCCTGTGACACTGCCAGACCCACTTTAGGCTTATCTTTACATTTCCACCTTAAGTCGTTTAACTTCAGGTGGAATTAATGTCTGACATGAACATTTTTCTGCTCTTGTCATGAAGATTGTTACGGTCGTTTTCTCTGAGGATTAGCTGCTGTAGATAAAAGGCAGTGTTACATTTTTTTCTTAAACTCAAAAATAAAACATAAAAATAGTGAGGACCTTAACTAACCCAGCCACAATGAGGAACAAGGCTCATTGTGCCAGTTCCAAACCTGGATAAATGGAGGGGGTTGAGTCAGGAAGGCCATCTGGTGTAAAATCTATGTCAAATCAATATGCAAATACAGTCATTTCACTCTAGGAGACAGAGGATTTGCTGTGGTGACCCCAGAAAGGAAAAGCTGAAATGAAAGAAGAAACCTTCTTTCAATCCCACTCCCGCCAGCTCTCGAAGCTTCTCTGATTGCTTCTGTCCCCGTCCCAAAAGCTGACATTGTCTGCCTGTCCGAGGATTCACACAGGTCTTTGTGGGTCCAAATTTAAACTATATTATGCATTTACTCATCTTTTTAAACCAAATATTGGTTGCTTTTAGAAGAGGATGCCATTTTTCTGTGAGGAATCAGTGGAAACAGAGCTGTACACCACATTTTGGATGAATGAATGAGAGCAGACTGGATGTAGAGGGTTTGTTGATTGGTCAGTGCTTTCTGGGTAGGTGGGGATTCAATTAAGAATAGGAGGTTTGTGGAACCAAGCATTGTGAGTCCTTACTTAAACGTGCAAAGGAAGTAAAATACAACTCTGAGTATGTTTAGTTTGGCATAATATAGCCCTCTTTAATTATGGCAGGGTTTTCCACGGGGCACCAGTGTATTACCTTGTATTGAAAGCTTAAGGCTCATCGTGTTAAATGTACTTTTAAGGTTAAGCATCCATGTGCTGCTGTTTGTAGACAAACATTCACCAGAGTGAGCAAAAATAACATAATAACATTAGTTGTTCAGTTTAGTAGTCTTATAACAGAGTGCAGAGTCCTTAGTTTGAAGTCTCTACTTTGAGGCCAAATGGTATATTCTGACTCAGATACAATCTGCCTGAGCTCAACAGTCCTTCAGTAAGCTGTGTGGCCAAATCATACATTTTTTGGAGGCAAAGACCATGTTTTATTAGGTTTTATTAGGTCAGCTTCTAAATGTAAATATATATGTTTGTTTTGCCTACACTGTTGATGTCTTTTTTATTATTTCTATTATATTTTAATGAACTTTGCTCTCAGTACAGTACAAAATCTTCCTTCATACCTACAGAACCAAAGTAAAACACCTACTACTGCCATTTCTTGGTGTGTTGGTTGATCTACAGTCTGTAAGTCTAAAGTCAGGGCAAAAGACAGATTGGAACATAGACACACAGATCTGACATGGCAGGACTGTAGCAAAAGGATGTGTGAAGTTAGAGCTTTGTCTGTGAGACATTGAACTTTTAGCACTTTTACATTTACAGATGGATCATTTTACACACACAAATCTATTTATACACGCACGATTGTTTTACACACGCACAAATCATTTTACGCACACACAGATTGTTTTATGCTCACACAAATGGTATTACACACACAAAAATTGTAATTCGCATTCATAAAACATCTTACACACACACATGCAAACATTATTACACAGACACAAACTGCATTACACACACAAATCGTATTACGCATGCACAAATTGTATTATACATGCACAAATCTTAATACACACATACAAAACTTGATATGCACACATCGTAATACAGACAAATCTATTTACACATGCACAAATCTAATTATGCATGCACAAATCTTAATACGCACACACAAACATTGTTACACATACATCCTAATACAAACAAATCTATTTACACTCGCACAAATCTAATTACTGTGATGTCCCATTATAATATTTTCTTTATAATTTAATCTTCTACTCCTAATTTGACCTTTAAACTTAATTTTGTCCAATTTGGTTTAATTGTTTAATAAAGATTATTTTTGTTAAATCTTACTTTTTGTCTGGTGTGTCCTCATTGGTTGCGACCCCCTGAGCCAGGGTCGTAACATTATGCATACACAAATCTTAATACGCACACACAAAACTTGATACGCACACATCCTAATACCGACAAATCTGTTTATACACACAAATCTATTTACACATACACAAAATGTATTACGCACACACATCTTATTACGCATGCACAAATCATAATACAAGCACAAATCTGATTACGCACACACAAAACCTGATACGCACACATCTTAATACAGACAAATCTGTTTACACTCGCAAAATCTTAATACACACACAAAACGTCATACGCACACATCTAATTAGAGACAAATCTGTTCACACTCATGCAAATCTAATTACGCACACACAATTCTTAATACGCACATACACAAAACTTGATACGCACACATCCTAATACAGACTAATCTATTTACGCACGCACAACTCTAATTACACACACAAAATTTTTATACACATACAGAAAACTTGATACGCACACATCTTAATACAGACAAATCTATTTACACATGCACAAATCTTTTTGCTACAATAACAGCCCCATACCGCCCAGTCCTGCCAGTTTTTCATCAGTTGCTGCAGGTTTCTAGTGTGGATTTTTTACCAGTAAAAGTTTATGATGGTAAAATTGGTTAAAGCAGTAATGGAGAGAATCATGTACTAGTCTTTTCTTTCAGCTGCAGCAGTCAGTGTCTGTGTTAATACACCCAGTGAAGTGGTTGTATGTTCAATGAGATGCCTGGACCAACAGATGTATTGATGAAAAGGAGAGAGGAGGTAATAGATCTTACACAGGAACATACACTGGACTCTATTAAAGCCACTGACTCCAATTACCAGCCTGTGATAGAGCGATCTGCTGGTTCCCCCTGTAGTCCTGGGATATTGATACAGTGGTCCCTGAACACTTAACCTTTATGTCACTGTCCCTCTGGTTTAGAAGTGAATGTGTGGGAAATGTGAATTTGCATAATCATTTGCCACAAAGCAGAGATCATTGCAGGACCACATTTGATTTGAGCTTAACTAGAGCTACAGTTATAGTCCAAAAAAATGTGGACACCAACACAAGCTTTGTTATTTTAGCTGTTAACCGTTCACCATTTACATTCAAAATAAAGTTATATAATATGTCCTTAAAGTGCAGACTCTCGGCTGAAATTTGAGAGTATTCAAATCAGACAAAGGGTTTAGGAATTACAGCTCTTTAAAGTTTAGCTGCCTCTTTCTCAGGAGCTCAAAATGAATTGGACAGATGAACATTACCATAAATAAAATGTTAATTTTTAATATTTTGGGGGAAATTCTTTGCAGGCAATGATGATGTCTGGAGCCCATGGACATCACCAAACACTGGGTTTCCTAATTTAGGCTTTGCCACTCCTTTACTGCAGCTGTCTTCAGTTGTTGCTTGCTTGTGGGTCTTTTTGCCTTAAGTTTTATCTTAAACAAGTAAAATTAATGCTCAATTGGGCTGAGATCTGGTGACTGACTCGGCCGTTGCAGAATATTTCTCTTATTTGTTTTAAAAAACTCCTGTGTTGCCTCTGCAGTATGTTTTGGATCAATGTCCATCTGTGCAGTGAAGCACCGCTCATCAACTTTGTGACATTTATCTGAACGTTTCTCCCCATACACTTCAGAATTAGGGATGTAACGATTCTTCGTAAATTGGCTAAAAATCAATGCAAAAGAAATACATTTTGAATTGGTGTGGGGAAAAATGAATCGCAATGCCCCTTTAATACAGCGTGCAGGCCACTGGTGCATAATCTAGCTCCATTGTTTGGCTCTAGACATCATTATCTGGCCATTTTACTTAAAACAAACATGCATTTATATCAAGTTTTTGTTTACAGAACTAAAATCACTAGCCTGACGTGCTGGGAATATAAAAAGACTGTACTTTTTACTAATTACTTGGAGCGACTCGGGAGTGTACTTTCTCTCCTCGGTACGTCTCACACAGAGGAGGAGCATGCACACAGTGCCCTCACTGATATTTTTATTAGACTTGACTTATATTAGGCCCATTTTATATTTCTTGAGTTGTGGATTTATGAGGTGCTAATAAAAGTCATTAACAAATTATGTAAAAAACATGTAAAAGATATATATATATATATAATATATATATATTATATATATATATATATTATTATATTATATATATATATATATATATATATATATATATATATATATCTTTTACATGTTTTTGTATTAATATCTACTTTTTCATCTCAGTAATTATGAAATGTACAACAATTTGAGTTTGATAAGGAGACACAAATAGGCTATGTAAAAAAATATTTTGGTCATAATTATACTGCAACTAAGTCTGCTAGTAAAAATAAATAAAAAATCGGAATTGTGAACGATAATCATGAATCAAATCAAATCGTGACTTCAGTGAATTATTACATCCCTATTCAAAATTCATCTGGGTGCTTTTGTCTCTGTCACATCATCAGTAAACACCAGTGACCCAGTGCCATTGGAAGTTGTGCAGCTCATGCATCACACTGCTCCACCAGGTTTTACAGAAGACGTGCTGTGCATCATGAGCCATTCCAAGCCTTCTCCAGACTTTTCTCTGTTCATCATTCTGAACCCCAACCTACTCCAGGAAGCACTGACTAATTAACAAGCCCTCTATATCCAGTCTGCTCTCATTCATAAATCCCCCCAAAAAATGGTGTACAGCCCTGTTTGCACTGATTCCTCACAGACAGTTTTCATTTTTAGTACAATGGCATTATACAAAAATTTAAGAAAATAAAAAGCTTTTTTTTTTTTTCTATGTTTATGTTCAAAAGAGCACAACACAGCTGCACTCTGCTGCCCTCTGCTGGGCTCTTCACCTGTTTCTTTATGGCACCAGTACAGTACTTATTAAATATGTTCTCTTTTAGTTGCATAATCTTTTCAAGGCCTGTAAATGCTGTTCTAGTGGCAACCAAGATTGGTTTAAAATATGGTTAAAAATATAAATAAAATCATAATATATTCCCTTTAATTAAACAGCTTTGGTGTCTGAGTGACGGCTAAAGAGGTTGTTTAGTGTCCCAGAGATTTCATTTCATAAAAATGACCCACGTATGTTCCACAATATGAAGTAAACATGTTTAAATCAAGCAATGGTTCAGTTGATTTATTAACAAATAAAAATATGTTTTAGATAATGGCCATGTTGTTTCATATTTTTGGTTTTGGCTTTACACCCTGCATCACAGATCAGAAAATCAGAAAAGAGACCAATGTTATGATTTAGACCTGCAGTACTGTTTTCAAACCAGTACAAGTGCATGCTTCTTACACTACCTTCAAATCAAATATTAGTTTTACTGATAACAATGGTACAGCTGATTTATTCACAATAAAAAAAAAGAAAAAATGTAATGCCCAAGTTGTTTATGTTTACATTTTTTGTTTTGGTTCTAAAATTGCATTGCTGATCATCCAACCAGAAAAGCAGAAAGACTGGCATTTGTCATTGTTTTATTTTAGACTGCAGTGACATTTTCAAACCAGTATGAGCACATGCTGATTACAGTACCTTTAACTCTGAAATGTAGAGGGAGCTCCGTAGAGAAAAATGTGGCCAAAACAGTGCAGAAACAAACTACATACCATGAAGCAAGTTTTATTTTCTTTTATTTTTATGGAAATTCTGCTCATTGTGACATTATGGTTCATAAACCCTCGGAAAGGAAATAACCACTACTTCCTGTAGTTAAACTCTCCTGTTACACAAAACCATCAGTAAATGAACCACATTTCAGTAAACCATAATTATTGAACCTAAACCATGGTGAAACCACAGCTATGGCTTGGTGGGAATAGCATTCTACAATTCAACATCAGATGTTGCTTATATTTTACATTTCAACCTTCTTACTTTGTTTTGCTTTGGGACTATGACTGAAAATTTAAATTCAACTTATAGGCTTTTAGACCCTTGACAAAAGTGGGCTTGTTAAATTGTGTGTTTGGCATCTAAGTATTTGTGATAAGAGTGATGAAGTGTTGATTAAAGGCAATATGTGGATAACAGTGGCAGGCTGTAAACACTCGACTAATCAGAGCAAAGCCCGAAGACTGTATTGGTTCAAGGACAATCAACATCCTCTTATTGTCTAATTTAAACGTGTCAATAATGAAGGCCTACAGCTGGATATTCAGACTTTGATGAGATTATTTCCATCACATCAGTCACATAACCACTTTAATCACATATGGAAAACATGGAGCCTCTCAATGTGACAGAGGTTTAAGTGACAGAGATGGAAGAGAAATTGTATGTGTTTAGATCAAGTAACAAATCAACTGTATTGTAACTGGAATTTTGGTTTGCAATGTAGAGTGTTTATAGAGATAACACAGACAGTATATTGACAAAAATAAAAAACTGAATCCTGCTTGCACACCAACAAACAGATGGAGTGATTTTACCGTTGTAAGCAACATGAACTCCAAGCAGATTTAAGTAGGCAGTTTGAAGAACATTTTTGGTTGTTGAAAGGGGTTGAGGTGTGTGTTTCTTGTGAGAACATTAGCAAGTGGAGTGGTTAAATATTTAACTGTTCTCTTAAACATTAAGCATATGTAACCGTTCACCTTTTGTGTTGATGGTCTACGTCAGGAGTCATCAATTAAAATTCACTGAGGTCCAATTTTAGTAAATTTTCTAAAGTGAAGGTCCAGAACATCAAAATGTTATTTTGTGCCTTAAAAAAGCATTGCGGTTACATCAACATCTGTGTCTATAGTGCAAATACAGTAGAATTGTATATTATGGCAATAACATTTTCCTAACATTAACATCAGTTTTAAAACAAACTTGGGGGCATGAAATAATAAAATAAGAGGGTAGACATTTTTTTTTCTTATATCAAATAAATAGCTACACTTATAAAAAAATAAAATAAAAATGCTCTTAATAATAGTCCCTGACTCAGAACACAGGAGACACAGGGGTTTAGAGCTGACTTCTGTTCCTTTCTACATCTGTCTCTCTCATTTCTGCACTGTCTCTCACTCACAGTCACCTGTCTGTGTTTCCAAATCCACAGATCTGATTGGCTGATAGCGTCACATGCAAAGATCGCTGTCTATTTTAACACAGGAGATGTATCACCCATTAAAACTTAAGGGCTCTGTACCGCGCCTCAAAACACGTTACCTCCCAGTTCTCTGGTAAATACGAGGCAGTTGTCTCTCCACTGTGGGACAGACTCCAGTGGGAGGGGTGAGCTGTGGGACAGAACCGTCTCACAGCCACAGTGTGTGTCGTCTCCAGCTCGTCTCACTGATCCATAAAAAGAAAACTTCTATCTGTTGTAAATCGAGCAGTCTGGACCCTCCACACATAGTCTGGACCTAGGTCTGTCATTTTGTTGGACAATAGTCAACAACACACCTGATTTGAACCCTGCACTGTTCATGTTAGAGCTTTAAAGTGCCAGGACACACTGCGTGTTGAGAGAGGCACCGCTGCGCTCCCAGGTGAGTGTGGGGTTGAACAGGTTCATGTCCATGGTGCGGTGCATGGGTTCGGGTCCGGATGGGACGGCACCTGGATCCGGATTCAGATCGCAGTCTGCCTATTAGTGACCCCTGGCCTATGTCAAAGGTCTCAACTTTTTTTCCCCTGAGAGAAACTTTTACAAAATGAAAATGGCGGAGAGCTACATGTGTTTTGTAACATTTATTCATTCATCTTCTTCCCCTTATTCTCTTTAAGGGTTGCAGGTACTGGAGCCTATTCCAGTGACTATGGGTCTTAGGCAAGGATGTCTTCATGTCCAGAGCTCTTTCAACCCAAAGAAAATCTATTTTGTTTTTTCTTAACATTTACCTGGACCCGCACTTGATTCACTGCCTAACTTTTGCTATGAGTCACTAAATCAGGCTAAACCCAGCAAACATGAGTAAAAACAGTCGTCACTCGAGAGTTTTAAAAGACCCGACAGTGAAGCAAGGGAAGGGTGTAGTTGTTTTTTATATGAGAATCCTCAATGATTTTTCTTGCATTTGATGACAAAAGGATGATGACCAACCAAACCAGTATTTTACATGGTGCATGTGAAGCCACTGACAGACAGCAGGTCCTGGTGTAAACCACACGCAGCAGTGATAAGTCCATGTGTCAGCGGTGAAGCTCATTAGTTTCTGTGGTCCCTCTTTAATCAACACATATTGATCGGAGACACATGAGAATATCTCCGGTGTGGACTCTGTATGCATTTCAATCACAAAGGCTGTGGTCAGATTAAACAGACGAGCCACAGTAGCTCAAGATGATGAAGAAGAGCTAGTACAGAGCATAGTTTACTGCATATGGGGCTGCACATTAGGCAGGTGGTCATATTGTCATGCCTGATTGGTGTAACAGCCAGGGCCACCTTAATTTATTAATAGGCCCCGGGGCTGAGAGCTTCTGGAGGCCCCCCTCATACATGTTTGAAATATACAGTAGGCTATACACAAATGTTTTTGTTTTTTGTTTAATAGACTGAGCCGGAAAGTATTTCAACTCTCATGTCCAACCCTTTATCAGGGTAGTGACTATAAACGGTCACCTGATATGACTTCAGCTGACATCCAAAATCAAGTTGCTATGCAACCCAGAAATGTCTGTGGATTGCATAGCTTTTCTCAGTCAATTAGCAAAGGTAAGGCCTTGTCACAGATAGAGACATCATTGTATTCAGACCAACCAGCCATGGCCCAGAGCATCTCAAATTTTACTCTTTTGCGGGAATGGCAAAGTCAGTCTTTCATGGCAGAGAGAGCAGCAGAGAACAGGACAGGACTGAGCAGACATCCTTCTGCTACTTTCTACATATTTGTTCCTTTTAAGAAATGAGCCAAACAAACACTAATAGCACAGGCACAGTGTTTATCCTTCCTTTAGTTTGTTTGTGCCTAATTCATTATGCAAATTAACTGTGTGTATATTTAATGAGGCGCTAAGTTTTATGCAGGTATGCAAGAGACACTTTGATTGTTTTTGCACAGAAGTTATTAGCCTTGTTATTCTTTTCACTGTTAGGTTAATTTAAAAATACAGATTATTTTAATAATCTGCCTTAGACAGCTAAAAAACAAAGGAAAATGCACCAGAAAGTAGGAAATCATGTCACGAGTGTGATGCTCACCAAAAGCTCGCAAGATCCACACGAGACCAGCCATCTGAGCCCCCTGCAGGTCATCAGGAGCAACTGCGGAGGATTTGGCCACAGACCCTTGCGGACCCTGGAGGGGGTGGAGGGTCGCGAATATCAGTGAATGTTCTCCGGGGGTTGCAGCTCTAAAAAGCTGAGAACCACTGGTCTAACTAAGTCCAAGGAGAATTCAAGCAAAGCTTTAACTACTGTCACTGTTGTGACAGTTACAGCTGCACAGGCCACACAGGATCAACTTCCAGGTCACGTAAAATGATTAAAGGAAAAATAAAAAAATTATAAAATCAAACTGTAATTAGTTTTTGTCACATGACAGCGTGATTACACATTTTTGAATGTCACAACAAAAGAAAATGATAAAAAGAAGAAGAAAAAAAAAACACTTTTGTGAATTGGTATGGTCTAGAGTATACCTATGGAGCAACCACATAACACATAGAGTTACTGTCAATTACTACACATAGATAAGTCTAAAAACACCCAGAGGACAGGTCAAGGTCAACAGCAAAAAAAGCGCAGCGCTATGCTTTAGTCTGAAAAGTATGCACCAAAAATATTAAGAGGGTGTGTAACCCCCTAAAGACACTCCTCAGTAAAATTTATTAAATTACTCTCAATATAATTTATTCAATTCACAGATTATATATATATATTTAATTTATTAACATCAAGATGGACCCAAAAATTAGGCAAAGATCATACGTGATACCGTGAATAATTTTAATCATTTAGGTAGTTTTAAACCCTGATTGGAGTAATATACTGTACATTTAAATGGAAGATTGCATAGGACCAAGATATATCACAAAAATAAATACACTAACAATTGGGGCATTGATGTCCAACAACGCCAGGAGGATGTATTCACACAGATAAGTGCAGACCTTTAGGACAAATTTAATACACAGAAAAGCAGGGGCAGTAAATTGCTATAAAAACACAGAAAGCCCTTAATCTCTGTAGGCCCCAGGGTTTCAGCACAGGCAAGTCCATGGGCAACCATGGTAACAGCAGCTGGACTGACAAAAAGTCATCACAAATCAATTACCAAAAATTAAATTAAGAAAGTTGGCAAATTTTCTGGCCACAAACTCTCCTTGCTTTGTCACTGTCAGAAGCAGACGCAGCTCTGGTCTGTGTACGTCAGTGACACACAGCGCTTTGTGTAAAATGCTGTGGTTGTGAATTCCTTTTAGCCCAAAGCCCGCAGGGAAATAACAGCGTTTCTGAGCCAGACATCCCACCATTGATCCGGGACGTTTTAATGAGTTTGCTGCTGTCCCTCACTCCGGTTATTCTGGTCGTTAGCGCTGAAGCTAATTGCTGCAGATTATAATGAAGTGTGCGTAACTATCATCATTTTGCTGTTGTTAGTGTGGATGCTAATTGCTGGAGTTTGCAACTAAGTAAGTGCTTCTCATGCTGTGAGAGAGTATGGACTTAGATAATGGGACAGTTTTTGAAAGATATATAGCTATTACTTTTGATCCATGCATACAATGTCACTAGTTGCACAAAATGACCAAGGAAAAGGAAAGGTTTGTGTGTATAACATTAACAAATATGCAACAATTAAATGTATAAGTTTATTCATCTTCCTTCACTTATTCCTGTGAGGAGTGTGCACCCCAGCAACTGAGCCTGAGGCAGGGTACAACTTGGACCATGACCAGTTAGTCGCAGCACTGAATTTATTATAACTATGGGATTTAATATGGTTACTTGTTGTGGATAGTAACCATAGTAGTATTAATAGTAATAATAGTTAAAACAGTAGTATTTGTAGTAGAAGTAGTAGTAGTAGTAGTAGCACTAGTGGTAGAAGTAAGCAGTAGTATAAGTATTTTCTACAACACCCCATAGACCCTTCCAGGAATGATGTGTTTAAAAAGTAACGCACGCAGCCTGGTACCAAGATTAACATTCTATCCCATTCATTTCTATGAGGGAGCAAAATAAAAATATAAATTTAGACGTTTTTGGGCAGCAAGAATGGATAGTTGTTGTTTATATATTTATTTAAAATTACTCTGAATTGCTATAACCCAGATCTGAGTCAGTGCCATTTGCTAATAAAAGTAGGATTTGTGGTGATTGATGAAATATATATCAACAAACACTGTCAAACTATTGTGGTCTGCCATATTTCTGTTACTATTTCTGTAATGTCCAGAATAAGATTGAAATTAAAATGTAAATTACATAGCCTTTAGCTTATATGCTTAATATGGATGCCAATTGCAACATTACAATTAACGACTAAACGTTCACACACTCGGTAATGCAGTGGTTCCCGGGGGTCCGGGGCCCCCTGGGGGTCCACGAAGGTACTACAGGGGGACCCCTAGAGGCTGTCTATTTTTCAATTTCAATTTATTTATTTATTTTATTGTTATTATTATTATTTCAGACACATGTTTTGGTTCATAAAAACAAATAAAACATAAAATATATGTTTAAAAATATAAAAAGTCAATAGAAATAGAAATACCTAAAAACATTAAGTACATAAAAAACATTTGAAATTAATTACAGTTGTATACTTTTTTTAAAATATTACTTTAAAACAACTTTTAGTCAATAACCAGTGTTTTTGTAATGTTTTTATAAAAGAAACATATGGAGAAAAACATGGCAGAGTCTTTTGAATAGAGGGAAGTTTTATTGTTGGGGGTCCGCGAGGGGTTTTCGAAAATTTAAGGGGGCCACGACCGTCTTGACTTTGGGAAGGGCTGCGGTAATGTTTTCTACCCAGGCTCTGATTTTACTCACATGTGGCAGAGTGGTTGTTAGTTGCCAAACCTGTCTTGATTATTCATATTTTGCGATGTTTTGTGGCTAGCGCTAATTGCTCCATCAAAAATGTATTGTCATCTTTTTAATTTCCGGTACCAGTCTTTGGAACACAAACATTCTGTTTACAAACACACGAAGGGTCTATACTTTGGAACATTTGTCCATTGTTCAGTACTCTTACTTTCTTTACTTTTTTATTACCAGTACTTTTGATTAGATAGCCTACTGTATGGATCACAAAAGAAAATGTAGGCATCCTTTCACTTGAGAACAGATTGTGAGTACATCTTCCATCTCAATGTCACTGGTTGTTTTTTGCAAATAAAATATTTGTTACCTAATCGGCTCATTGTCTAGAAAGCGAGATTGAGGACACTGAGAAAATAATGCTTCATATCCCAAAACAACAATTAAAGCAGAACTCAGCAACTTTTTTTTACCTTAAATAAACAGTTTTGGAGTCCATTTGCTAGTTAAATGAGTTGTTAGGGAGTAAATGAAGCTCCCTTCATCTCCCCCTGGTGTCTCTGGGATGAAAATGACACTTCTCAAGTTTCGGGTCTTGCGAGAAAGCGGCACATTGTAGTTAGCCACACAGCAAGCTAGAGATGGCTTTATTTGTTGATTTTCATCGTACCAGAGTGGCCAAATGGCAGAAAAAATAAACTTTGTACAGATACAAGGAGGGGAAAACTAAAGTAAACCCAAGAGAGGGACTATAATCAGAGTCAGCTTGACTTTTGTTTATGACAGTGCTTTACTCTGAAATGTAGGGGGAGCACTATAGAGGAAAATGAGGCAAAACAGTGAAGAAATAATCAGAGCAAAGAAGCGAAGAAACAAGAAGAGTTACTGAGTTCTATTGGTTATCAAACTGTGGTACATGTACCGCCCTGGTTTAGTGTTGAAGCCTGTTAGTTTAGTCCTGGTCTAGATCTGGTTTAACACTTGGATTAGCCAAAATATAGACCTGTTAGTCCTGGTTTAGTAAAAAATTAGACTTTTAAAGATGGTACTTAGAAAGCCAAATATATTCTGAGATGGTCAGCCTGCTTGTGACAATCACGGGTCTATAACTTGAGCTAAACAACTAAAAATGTCAACCCCTTCCCCTTATCTCTTGCCTTTTCAATAAACTAATGAGTGTCCTCACAAGCGTATGAAGACATGCTTGTTTTATCGCTGTCTGTTTTGTCGTTAACTGGCGCTAATTGCTGTAACAGTGAAACAGAGTGCTCCCTAAGGACAAACACTAAAGAGGGGTGTATAAGCGTTCTGGTTGGACGATTAATGGCAGGAGGTGGTGAATGATGAGTTCTGATTGGACGATTAATGGCAGACGGAGGTGAATGATGCTGGAGCTAAGAGACTGTGACAGAAACACTTTGGTGAAAGCATGAGAATTAATGACACAGAGGTCTTTGTGTAAACACTGGAGTCTCCTTTCTAAATACATCTAAGATCAGGTTAAACACATAAAAATAAGAAACTATTGCAAATCTAACAAACTAAAAATCAACTTAAAACAAAGCTTCTCACTTAAAGAGTAACTGACACCTCTTCTCTGCCCACATCCGGAGCTTGAAAATGCTGGAAAAGTAGGCGGAGACAGAGGGTGTATTCCAATTTCCAGGGTCCTTCCTCTGGAGTCGACCCATCCAAAGTAAAGCCGAGTGTGTATACCAGATTCCAGATTTTCCCCAAACCTAACACACTTCATCAACATCATTATAATTCTGCCAAAAGAAGTTAAGTTGGTATATCCCACATTTGATGGACGCTTGTGCAACTGGCTTGCAGTTGGCCTCAAGAGTGGTCTTCCACTGCCTCATCGAGTTTGCAATGAAGGCTCTTAGAGTCCTGTTGATGTTATACATCTCCAAGCATTCCATGATCCATGTGTGTGGCATTGAGTCATAGGCTTTCTTGTAATCAATCCAGGCGGTGCACAGATTAGTGTGTCTGGCTTTGGAACGCTGAGCTACTAGTTGTTTAGCAGTGAGTGTTGATTGTGGGTTTCGAAGTTGCCATATTTCCCACATTCTCTGCATGTAACCCCTCTGACTAGGGTTACTGGAGTAGTAGCATTCCAACAGAACCTTGTTCTGCAGCACTTCCTGCAAAAGAAGAAGTAAAGAATATGAATTAAATCTGAGTATGGACAGTAACATACTGCTCTCTTACTGTCAAATGAAATGATGTCAGTGAGCAAGGGGGCGTCTCTTTACAAAACACCAATAGCCTATGCCAATGGTTATCAAACTTTTCAGTTTTCACACTAAACACCTATAGACTAACCCCCATCTAAACCAAGACTAAAGTAGGTCTTAATCAGAAAACCAGGTCTATAACATGTTTAAACTAGGGATGAAAATAAATCATGACTAATCCAGTTCTGAGTTCAGATATAAACCAGGTCTACACTATGTCTAAACTAGGACTAAGCTGGACAAAACCAGGTCCGAGTACCACCAGCGAAAGCCCACAACTAGTGGTACCTGAACCACAGTTTGAGAACCAATGGCCTATGCAATTGATAGTTGGTTATATATAAGTTATTACAATTAACACACAGTCTAGTAGAACAGTGCGGTTATTGTCAACTTAGTCTATAGTTTTATAAGGACAGTATCTCTATAAATATAATGTCTACATTATGACTTTGTTTTGAGCCAAATAGAACAGTTTTAAGTGACCAACCTTGATGATGTTGAGACAGGTAAACAATATAAGCTGCTTGTCCAAAAAATCTCCATCGTCATTGTCCTTCAGCTCTTGGAGGAGATTCATCCATCACTGAGCATGATGCATTTTCAAACAGGCCCAGCAGCTTTCGATTTGTTGATTATGATTGCTGGATCCATAGATAAAATAATCACTGTCATGTCCATTTGTACTCCATCATAGAAATTTCTGCATTTCTGCCATCTTCCAATTATCAGTTCCCAAATCTGACCAAATTCGTGCAGGGGTGCCCTTTCCTTTCTCAACTTCTCCAATGAAGTCCCCAGCAATGATACTGGGGTCACTGTTTCTTGAATATGCGTTGATATCTGAATAAATTGCCTAATGCTAAAGTTAAAGTTAAATTCAAGTTTTCTAAAGGGTCACATATAACCTGCCATTGTTTAGGCCACTAAAGTTTTTAGATTATGACTCCCCATGTATTCATCTTAAGATATCTATTTAATCATTATGCTTATGATTCATATAGCATGTACTGATATGTTTTTGATTAACGCTACTTACTGTATGTTCTCTTTATTTAGTCATTTCCTTTGTGATGACAGCTCATACTGAGTTTCAACAACATGTGTAACATACCTTTAGATAAGCTTTGTCAGATTTATGCTATCAGGCCAGTGTCCGGTATCCGCTCCGTTGATAGCGAGAACAGACTTACTGCTCCAAAACCACAAGATATGTATAGAATGGACCTTAGTCATAAATTTGTCATTTTTGTACTTTCCTTTTACTATGAAACCTGTGTGAAAACCTTGAACGGGAGCACTCGGTGTCATCCCAAGACTGGAGGAGTACTCTTTACGAGTTGCTTAGACCGGTGGCAGTTCTACGTCAATGAGACTGAATTCTGTTCTTTTGATTTACCACTATATTTTGCTCTATGCATTATTTTTTATTCCTGTCAATTTATATTTTTTCCTGTCGATCTCAAATAAATCTGGGCAGCATTTGAAAGACATCTTCTGGTTCTCAGAGTCACTTTTTGACAAAAGAACACGCAGCAGGTACCTTCTGATTTATGAGGTCTAATTAGCTAAAGTTAACCCCAAAAAATCCTGCACTACAGCGTTAAGTCAAATTATTAATCTTGAAAAGCCATCAATCACACCATTTATACAGATGCTGTAAGGATTGACATTGTTACAAATCGACATGCCACAAAGAATTGGACCCTGGGTTAATGTATCTGCGCCTCAATAGACAATTTCTTCTCCTCTGTTAAACACCTCATGGATCAAGAAACCTTAAGAGATGCCACACTGTGTTTTGGGTCACAACAAACCCAGCCTGGAGACAACTAAGGTGATGCAACCTGTAGCCGTAGCGTCGCCTGTGCCCGTTTAGTAACATTAATATCTCGCCATGTCTCAGTCCAAGGATGAAGTAAAACTTGATCAGATCTTCCTCCAGCGTCGCCATACATCACGTGATTAGAAGAAAATATTTATCTTGTAAAAATTTGATAAATCGATATCTTGTTATAACATGATACTGAATTATCTTGTACAAACGTGATACATATCTTGTACAAACGTGATACAGCTGAAATTAATTTACACTCGCCGTACTTTTATCATATATGTTTTATATATATATATATATTTATATATATATATATATATATATATATATATATATATATATATATATATATATATATATATATATTTTTTTTTTTTTTTTTTTAAAGGTTTCCAAAAGGTGGTTGCTGTGCATTCTGGGTAATTTTTTGTGTGGCAAGGTGGCCAAGGATCCACATGTGCGTCCTCTGTGAATTATCCAAATGGAGGAGACGAGCTCTGGAGGACATGGGGGATTTAACCATTTGGAACAACTCTTGGCAAGGAGCTGACAACTTGGAAATAATAATAGTAATAGTAATAGTAATAGATATTTATTTTATTTTATTATTTTTTTTGGGGGGGTGGGGGTGGGGGGGGGTCCTGTTAATCTCTGAAGTACACATCTACTGCAGCCAGTGTATTCATTCTGTTATGTCACTCACTACACTTACAACAGCCACAAGCTTGACATGAGCCTGTTTTGAGCTTGAGTCCATTTAAGTTTTAGGCCATTTTCATATTTAATAGTCCAGTAGACTTGTATTGATTGGGGACTAATATTAGCAAATTCTCTTTAGATTTTTTAATTTAAGCGCATTTGCAGTTAAAAATGAGTGGTACAGTCGACTCGCTGCTCTTAGCTGTGGGAGAAACAGAAGAAACCTTATGGAGCCCATATTGAAAGAGACGTCCTCTTCCAGGACGGACAGGTAACATGTGTCTAGGACTGTTAGTCCATTAGCTCATCTATAGGATCATAGATCAGGTCTGTAAGGATGCAGCAGGTGGGCCTCATCCAGACAGGGGAGTGAGGTTGAGGTAGGGGTCCGGGAAGTCCTTAGAGGTGAGGTTGAGGGCCCACAGGTCGGGACAGGAGCACAGATGGGGTCAGCTAAGATCCGGGTGTCACTGGGACATCTGCCAGCAGCCAGGCATCTGAAACAGTCCCCACTCCCCCAGAGGGGAGCGGGAGAGAGGGACAACTTGTGAATAGCAATGAACTAGATATAGAATATTAGATAATATTAATGACAGTGATAGAAGAGGAGCAGCAGATGAAACCAGAGGACAGAGGCTCAGTGCACCATACTTCCCCCAGCTTCTAGCTCCTAGAGCAGCCTATCTTCAGCTGTGGAGTTAACCCTGTTCCTAGTTGGCCTGACCATAAGTTTTCTCAAAGAGGAACGTTTTAAGCCTAACCTTAAATGTAGAGACTGTGTCTGCCTCTCTAACATGAGCTGGAAGCTGATTCCATAAAACAGGAGCTTGGTAACTAAAGGCTCTACCTCCAACTGTACTTTTAGAAACCCTGGGAACCACTAATAGCCCTGCATTTTGTGAGCGCAGTACTCTGCTTGGTTGGTATGGCACTGTAACATCATTATTGTAGGATGGGGCCGTACCATTTACAGCCTTGTAAGTCAGGAGAAGGATTTTAAACCTAATTCTGAATTCAACTGGAAGCCAGTGAAGTGAAGCTAGCACAGGAGTAATATGTTCTCTCCTGTTAATTCCACGCTGCTGTGTTTTGAACAAGCTGAAAACATTTTAAAGAGTTTTTAGGGCACGCTGCCAGCAGAGAGTTACAGTAATCCAACCTAGATGTAACAAACGCATGGACGAGCTTTTCGTCATCACTTTTAAATAAAATATTTCTGATTTTGGCGATGTTACGTAAGTGAAAGAATGCTGTTTTACAGGCTTGGTTTATATGAGCCTTAAATGGTAAGTCTTGGTCAAATAAAACTCCTAAGTTTCTCACAGTAGAACTTGAGGCTACACTGACACCGTCCATGGAGACTCTCTGGTCAGACAGAGCATCTCTCAGCTTTTTCTGGATTTTGAAGGAGATAATTAATTGTCATCCAGGTCTTTATGTCTCTCACACAGGCGCTAAGTTTCTCTATGTGGTCATTCTGATCAGGTTTAATTGATAAATACAACTGTGTATCAGTCTGTGTAACAGTGAAAATTAATGCCATGTTTTCTGATTATGTTTCCTAAAGGCAGCATGTAAAGCATAACCAGAATGGGTCCAAGTACTGAGCCTTGTGGCACTCCATAGCTAACTTTACTGCACTGTGAGGAATGTTCATTTACACTGACAAACTGGTAGCTATCAGATAAGTAGGATTTAAACCAGCAGGGGGCGTCACATTCTAATCTCTGGCGTAAGATGCTGTGGTCAATAGTGTCAAAGGCTGCACTGAGATCTAACAGAACTGCATATTTAAAAGACTGGTAAATGACCTGTTTCTAGAGAGCTGTTCATTATATTCACTATAGATTCATTAAAGAAGAGTTTCTTTAAAAAGTTTGGTAGAAATTGGGTCTAAAAGACAACTTGAGGTTTTGGAGGACATAGTGACTGATGTTATCTCAGCTTGGTCTACGGCAGTGAAGCAATCTTACATTACAGATGGACTAGTGCCATGTCAGGACAACCTCTTGACATGGCTGAACTCAAATCCTGCTACATTCTCTAGACTTTATTCACAATGTCCTGACAAATAACTTGTAATGGTAAAGCACAAATGACATTCAAAACAGACCATCTGTTATCACATCACTGACTGCTGGTCCTGCCTTGGCATTAACAGTCTGAGGGTGACTAGACTTAAACATCCCAAATGTATATGATTGTGCTTTGCATTGCAATTATTTTAATCAGAAATCAAAGCAGCAATCATCTGTCAAACAATCAGGGATAAAAACACAAGACCAGTCAATCAACTTCAGCCAATCAGACCCAACATACAGGCCTTAACCAGTTCAATGATCCAATCAGGACTGACAGAGGACAAGTGATGTGCATACAGTAATCAGGAAGTAACTATACTGTAGAATAAAAAGTAAAATATTTCAATGCATAGTAATTGTAATGACTGTAATTATGGTTTTCATGCAATCTCCAGACGGTGAGATTTCAAACAGCCCTTAGCTTCCATCAAAATGTCTGTTGTTTATGGTCCACCAGTTTAATCAAGCAGCACAGCTTTATCTTATGGGGACTGGAAGTAACAAATACTATTTGATAAAAGTGGATGTGATAAAAGAACATTTGAATTAAATACTGACCAGTTTAAAATTAGTCAAATTAGTCAAATTGATAAAAGTCATTTCAATTCATGAGTGATAAAGAAGAGATAAATTCCGCACACTGTCGAACTTGCAAAGGTGAGATTTATTTAGAGGTGAGGTCTGACAATGTTTCGGCACTGAGCCTTCATCAGGCAAACATTCAAAAAGTACTAGGAAGCCATCTTAAATAGGGAGTGGCCAGTCTCAGACACCAATGCAGTGAATTATTACATCAAGTGATTTTTACACAATGAACCTGTTGCCACATAAAAACCAAAATATACTATAATAATAATAAAGCATAACTTTCTTTCAAGCTGAAAAAATGTATGCATAGAAGAATATAGCAGCCAGGTTAGACATGCAAAACCTGAATATCTATATACACTTCTATATGCATACTTCAGACCCAGACATGTCCACAGAGAAACATTTTAAACTACCATATACTGTATGTACTGAAGTCTTTTCATTAGTGATAAAACTTCATGTGATTTAATAAAAGTGTAAGCTTGTTTTTGTTTTTATCAAATCACAAGCACATTTACCAAGTCACTACCAATTTTATCAGATCACGTCAACTTAATCAAGTCGCGGACGTTTTTATCAAATGGCGTTGACGCTGAATTTTTTGTTTCTTTTGGTTAGATCCAGGCAGTGTAGAGGCAACTTCTGCTCATAGCTTGTAAGCTAGCGGCAGGACAAGGATGGCAACAAATAACAGATTTAAATGTTCTACACTGCAACAAATGATCAAAATACTTGCAATAACAAAACTCCCATCTTATCCTTCAGACAAGGCTTTTAGAATTCATGTGTTTATTTATTTATTTATAATATCTCTGAGCCCCGAGGCAGGACAATGAAACCCCGTCACCAGACCTGACGCACTTTATTTCAGTAAATATAAAGCACACGGAAAGTTATTTAGCTACGTGAGACCCAACCACAAATAAGACATTAGTGTCCATTTTAAGTCAGGGACTTTGTTTATTTTTACAAGGCACTACTGGACTGTTGGATTTTTTTTTTTTTTTTTTAAATGTGCAGAATCCTTTGCCTTGACGGCGGTTTAAGCGCTGATATTATCCCTACAGTTACTTGATCTACTGTACAACTTAACTATAAGGAGAAAATGAAGCACAAACAAGTTGTGGAGTGCACGAGGATTTATGTGCAGCGCATTCACAGACGCACAGCATGCACGTCATCAGCTGGCTGCTGGACCATCTACTGCTGCATATAAACAGCTGATCGCTCCGGACATAGCACTAGGGGCCCCCTAGGATCACCTCTGGGTGTAACAATTGGTGGTGGGGGCTTGCGTACAAACAACAAGACAAACATGAGTAATCATAAATGCTGGTGCTCTCACAGCTCTAGGTGGACTCATGAAACCAGAAAGTGCTCCTGCTTGTTTCCAAAGCCCATACGCTGTCACGGACTCATTCTGATCATTGCGTTTAAACCATCGTCACTAAAAGGCAGTCAGCTCATTTCTGTTGCTAATAGCTGTGCTAAATAGCCATTTTATGCTTTGTCCAGTCCCCACCGTTGCCAGCAGGATGTGACAGAGGCCTAATCAAAGTGTTTTTTGCAAAGTCAAAATAACACCTCCCCAAAAGAAGAGGTTTTCCACATATACATTATTTTAAGAAATACCAATGCAAAGGTGTCCATGACAGAAAGGACAAGATCCCGGATACAAGCAGCCTGAATGAGGGTGGTTAAGGGTGGCTAAGGGTGGCTGGGCGCTCCCTTAGAGATAGAGTGAGGACCACAGTCCTTCCCTCCAGGAGGAGCTTGGAGTAGAGCCGCTGCTCCTCCACATGGCTCAGACATCTGTTTGGGGAGAGGAAAGTCTCTGTGTCCTTGCTTAATTTGCTGCCCCGGATAAGCGGAAGAAGATGAATGGATGGATAATGTTAAATTCTTATTATTCTTAAAGAGCAACTCACCCCTAAACCATTTTTTTAGCTGATCAGCTGTACAAACAGGGCTTTAGTGATACATCTCACTATTTATAGTCTTATGTTTGACCGTTTTGTAAAAAAAATTGTAGCGAAAACCATCAGAGTGCTGCCCTCCTATAGGGTCAAACAGTGGGATATTCTGCTCAATAGTTCCAGATCGACAAGTGTGACGTAGTATTTGATCTCGTTACCACACCTGTGCCGAGTATCTCCTCCCACGGCCCGTGCTCTCCACGCCCCCGCCGTCCCTCCTGTCCCAGTCCCGCTGTTGCCAGGTGTGGGTTGTTTTCCTAAACACACCACCCAGCCCCGCATTTACCGTTCAGTCCTCTCCGCCTCCCTTTGCTCTCACGGTGGGAGCAGAGTCAGCAACAACAGAGGGGGCTGCACTTCTACTGTCCCATGTGTCAGCGCACAATAAGGCATAATGAGCCTTATCAATGACAGTATATACCTACAAATTAGAGACACTGGGGAGAGTTTTGAATCCATAGATGTGTTTTAGTCGGGCCAAGCTTTAAGTCACTTTTTGTTTGATGACAATCGATTTCTTACTTGTGGAGATACGATCATAAACAGCTCATGAAATAATACCTTCAGTAATAAAGACGCGATCTGAAGCACACGTTACTGCAGCGGCGCGCGACGCCTTTCTCACAATATTTCACCTGTGTTATTATAAAAGCAACATAAAACATTAGTACTGACGTCCTGTATTTTTTATTTATTTATTTTCTTTCTGGGACTTGGCAACCCTGCTGTGGAGGAGGTCCATGACGGTCTCTGACAGCTGTCAGTCATAGGACCAGGCCTCGCTCCTCCCTCAGTTCTCCTCCTCTGTCTCTGCCAGGTCTGTGCCCACTTTTTGAGCAGTTTTCAATCTCTAGCAGTGGGCGGAGTCAGGCCTGGGCCAGGGTTGAGTTATTCTTTAACAGTTTCACCTCATTCTCATGAGTCAATGAGGCACATGAGTTTTTCTTTTATGTCCCAGTACTTTAATATGAGAAAGTTGCAAATATTTTCTAATCTTCCCATATCACCTATAAAATTCCTGCGTACCCCTAGGGGTCCCTGTACCCCTACTTGGGAAACACAGATCTAGGGTTACAGAGGCATTAATGACACCTTAACAACCAAATACACCAAGAAGCAGACTAAACCTGTCATCAACATTCATCCTATTCCAGCTTATTTACATAAAACAAGCTTTTGTAGCCTTCTGAGGTCAGGTCACGTCTTCGTGAATAAATGTTCTTTTCTCTGTTTGTGCTGAAAATATGACCACAAGCTTTTTCCATCTCCTTTGCTTTTATCCCTTGTTTGCGGTGTCTCTGTCTCTTGCTTTCTCTAATATCTTCATGTTTGCTCCGAGTGGCCCTCTCTGCCCTCACCTTCACCTCTCTATCAGAGCTTTCAGGTATAAAGCACTTTATTTCCAGCTAATGCACACAGACACACAGAACAGGATGCACATTTATTTTATAAGCACTTTACATTAATCCTGAAGCACTTCAGTTATGTCTACCTGAGTTCACTTTTTTAATGGAAGTCCATAAAAACACATTTATTTATAATGATAGAATAATGGTTGAAAAGATGTATCTGCCAGGGATGGAGACTCCCTCCAAATTTTTGAGGATCAGACTTGTACTTGGGCTTGTGTCTTCTTACAGACCTGGACTTGTGACCCGACTTAGACATGTAAACCAATGACTCAGACTTGGACTTCTGAACAATTGCTTGGACTTATAGGCCTGCTTCTGGGCAGTAACTGCACTTGGACTGGGATTTGTGGACTTAAGACTTAGACCGTAACTTGGACTAGGACTAGCCTTTGAGGACAAAATAGTAACTCGGATTTAGACTTGTAGACGACTAGGACTCGGACTTGTGGACAATAGTGAACATTTATTCGTGTGGACAAGAACTCAGACTTGGACTTGGGGGCAAAAGTCACATATAGTCAGATAATGTTTTAAGATTGTAAAGCGTGCTGCTGTTTTAGAGATGACCAAGATTGGTTAAAAAATATGAATTAAAGTGAAACCAACAGTTATATATTAGGTATATTTGGTCTAAGGTTTATTGCAGTAAGTAACATATGACTGTACTCAGTAGACCTGTTTTTTTTATGGAGCTTGTGGTGAATGAAAAGCCAGAAAACAATAATGCGAGTTTAAATGCAAACATATGTTGAAGGGGGAAAGGAAATATGGAACAACATAAATACAATAAAAAATAAACAAAATTCACAGTTTGTGATAATAACAGAAATGTACATCCAGTGTTTTGTTCTGTAGTATTCCAAAAAGCACATCTGAATACTTAAAAATGTCATTAAAAGTGTGCAACATAAACCAAAACTCAAAATCATCCAAGCGTGCATTAAATCCGTCAGAACAGCCCACAGAGTCCTCGTTGTACTCATCGTGATGTTCCAGAATGTGCTCAAATAGCTCCTTTAGCACAACTCTCCTCTCAAAGACAGTTTGTACTACTCTCGATGTGTACTGCCACTGGGTTGGCGCCACACGAGGAAGACACTGCGGGCAAATCTCATCCAGTAGATGCGTGCGCTTACGGAATCTGGAGAAAAATGCAGCCAGGTTGTTTAGATGGGCAAAAAAAATTGCATTCCTTCAGCTTTGAGGCCCCATGGGTCAGTACTAAATGAAGTCGATGTGCGTGTATAAAAGTATAAATAAGTCCTGAGGTGCCCTCTCCTTTACGTTTGCCTGCACCCCATTTAGTCCAGATGACATAACTGTTGCTCCATCAAAACACTGTGCCACAACTTTATCCAGACATCCGTATTCCTCTAAAAATTGGATAATTAGAGCAGCAATGTCATTAGCCCGTTTTCTGCCAGTAACATCTGAAAATCTGATAAACTGCTCCTTGATGCTAAAGTCTGCAACGTAGCATAGCACCAGTGCAAACTGCGCTGCGTTACTCACATCTGTTGTCTCGTCCACCATAACAGTGACAAAAGGTGTTTTACTAATCTCCCCTTTTATCTCCTCTTCCATCACGTCAGCAATTGCCTTTATCAAGTCGTTTTGTATTTTGCCCGACGTCCCAGAAAACACTTTTTTTGTAGACAAATGGTAATGTAATTCCGTGTTGTTTTCAGCAAGAAAATATAGAAGCTCCAAGTAGTTGCCCCTATTTGTGGATCCAGTGCTTTCATCATGTCCCCTGAATGAAAGTTCCTGTTTACCCAAAAAGATAACAGAGTCTATTAGCCTTTTCAGTATTTCTCTATTTTTATTAACCCATTCATTGTGGAGTTCCATTTCCCTGTGCACCTGTTCATTGAGCTGCAGATCCACTTGGGTTTCCCCAAACATTTTTAAAAGCACCGTAGATTGTAAATGTCTGGCCGTGCTTTGGTGTCTCACTGCTGCCTTGGTTAGACAACTTAAGTTTGCAAACCCAGTGTGACTCCAAACTCCGTGTCAGTCAGTTGCAAATAGCAGACATTCCCAGCAATACAATTTACAGTGCTCAGAGGAGGCTGTGAGCCAAGGGTACCGCTCGTAGTTGCTGGATTGAAAGTGAAGGACAAACCCCTTCCCTGCCTGGGAGAGGCTAGCTAGTTTCGGTGTCAGGCAGCCTTTCCTCACGATGTCCAGCTTTTCTTGAAAACTTCTTCTTGAAAATGGTTTGGCAATTATATCAGCAATTAAATCAATTTCTTCTCCTCTTTCAGCCATTTCGGAAAAATATTACTTTGAACAACTTTTAAACCGTTATCGTGTTTTTGCTAATTAGGTGAAATTAGCTAAAGTTTGCAGCTCTGATATGATTGATTGACAGTAGACGGCCCACGGCCTAATCAAAGTCGTAAAAAGTGGTTACATCAATGAAGCCCAGCTAGAGGGCCTAAGAGACTTGTCGGTTCGTGGATCGGGGGGGGGGGGGGGGGGGGTTGGGGGGGGGGTTAAAGGGTCCGCTAGAGCGCAGTTTTATATTTCCTGTAATTTTATATTGCAGGAGCCCACAGAGTTGATTCTGAAGGTGCAAAGGCAGAGTTATCTCCCGTGGCAACACAAAGCAAAGCAATCTGATTGGATGACACTCTAACCTTATAAAATATAGGAAAAATATTATTAAGCTATTTAAAAAATAAATTATAATATTTACTAGTATCAAATAAAATGTATATTACAATATAACTGTGTAATTGTAACAGAGTTTGGGCCAGCAGAGAGGGCCTTGCTGGCCCTGACAGCCCACCACTGGTTGCAAGGGTTCAAAAAGCATAATAGAATAGAATATCCCATTTAATACAGAAAAAAGTGCCTCTTCCAGGACTGACTATTTCTGCTTACACAGAGAAACAGGGCAAAAAACAAAACAAACAATAAACAAAGAAAAGATATGCAATAAAACAATATGGATAAGTATTGGAAATATTGCATTATATTGTTTAACAACTTATGTATCGTCTGTCTTTAAAAGGAGTCCAAGATGTCAAAGTGAAATTATAAACCTAAGTATTGTAGTTTTAGCATTTTACAGTGGTTATTTGGTCAGATTTATTTCTAGTATTATAGTAGCAGGAAAGGTATAATTATTTTGTAGTTGATGGATGGGACCAGGACAGAAGATTCATATAGAGTATAGCTTGACTAGCACTGTTTTGTCAGTTGACAGTGAAAGGAGATGAAAATGATGCAGCATTATTATCAGTACTTCCCATTGATCCATGAATGTTGTCATTTGTCAGGACAGTGGCGGCCATTGATAAAACCGTCCCTGCATTGTCAGACTGTGTCCTATAATTAAATTTATACATGACGGGACGCAGAGACAAAGAGCTATAATCTGATACAGCGACTGCCGTCAACCCTTTAATTTAATAATATTATATTAAGAGTTCGCTAGTGTCGATAAATCAAATAGGACACAGGAGACAGGGCATGTTAGTGTGCTAAAGGCATGTATTTAACCCTCAGGCCCTCCTTTAAAAAAATCATGTTCTTCCTCCTAAAGCCCTTTTAGGTCACTGGGTTACATTTAAAAATACAAAAAAAAAAAAGAAAGATGCAAAGTCTTTTTTGTTTGTGTAGGGATTACCAGTCCTGGATAGATCAGTGATTAGTCCTAACACTGATTTTAATACATTTTTACTCATTGTGCCAATACAAAAGAAAAAAAAAAAAAGGTCTGAAACTCACATTTTTCCTCTTAAGCCCTGAGGCTGGTCTACAGTCACTGTGATTTAATGGGAATTATAAAGCAATTATTTCTCACAATGCAATGAGAAAAGGGTGGATCTGGTGGTAATTTTTTTGTTTGTGTATTTTTATTTTATTTTATTTTAGCATCTGACTGACAGGGTTACAGAGGAAAAATGTTTGATTTTAAATGTAAGCCAATGGGACCAAACAGAGCTTAAGAGGAAGAGTGTTTTTTTTTTTTTTTTTCAGCTGTGATACAATATAATACATATACAGACATTCAAACATCCATGTGATTTGGATGTACATGGATGGTTGAATGTCTGTATATGTATTGTATTGTATTGCCCACCTGACCAGGGACTGCAGATGGAAACTAGCTGTAGTTAAATCTGGTGTAAAACATCTCTTCTTTTGTAAGATTAATATGTTTGCACACAGCCCCTTTTAAATAAATAAATTAAATTAAATAAATTCTAAGATTAAGTTATTAATGAACATCTTTGTCAAATATCAGCACCCTAACATAAGAAAAATACATTTGAAAAACACTAAAAGTGTGCTAGGGGTTTTGAGGGTTAAATATATTGGTTTATTACTATTTATATATGGACAAAGAGTGCCTTTTATTTAAGGAAAATAATTCAGTTATATAACATTGTATTGTGAGACTGTGTAAATAAAAAAAATAAAAAAACACACACACACAAAAACACAAAAACTAACAGACATTATCGAGACCTAGCCTGCCCAGCCAGCCCTCCTTTCTCTTTCAAAAGCAGGAGTCTGTATCTTCAACCATAGACCTTCATGTCCAACTAAGTCACTGGAACCTATCATGCACAGCCGTTTATCTGCAGCAAGAGCAGAAGATAACCTCCTATCAAAACTTACCAAGATGGTGCCGGCATATACAAAGCAAATTTAATAATTTCTCTGACCTGATTAACAGCGTTTAGTGCTTTCCATCATCGCCTGTTGGTTCTGCTGAAGTCTGTGTTGTTTCCATTTAAACAACAGTAAAGTTGTGTTACAGACGACTGATGTAACGACCACATTCAAGCAAACCCACTTTTTCCACAAGTCTTTGTATGACTGGCTACTGCTGCTGCTCCCATTTTAAAAAAAGATAGAGTTGCTAATATTCGGGTGTTATAGGGCAAAACTGGCAACAATTCTTCATAAGTGCCATGTTTGTTTTGCTTACAGGTCAGTGGTGCACTGGTTATGTCCCGCCCTTTATGTCTCTGATTGGTTAGGCCGTCTTTATTATTATTATTATTATTATTATTATTATTATTATTATTATTATTATTATTATTATTATTGTATTATTATTATTATTATTATTATTATAAATTCATAATAAAATTGCTACAAAGAAAAATTAACCATTTGAATTCCCTTAAAACAAAAACAATATGTAACAAAATATCTTATTATAACAGTTTCACCTTCTTTTCATGAGTCAATGAGACTCAAGCTTTTCAAGTTTAAATAATTCAATATGAAAAGGTTGTAATTTCTTTTAAATTATAAATAGTAAGTGGTTCAAAAGCCCCTGATCTTTTTAAGTAGTCTAAAACTAACCCTTTTTAACAGCCTACAGTTTGTTGTCTGGCCTGATGATAAAAATCCCAAACAACCACAGACAATTTGCTAAAACGTAATGTTTTGATCACGTTCCCAGGAACCTGCTTTTAACTTTAGTTTGATCCAAGTCTCTCTCCCTTCCTCAGCACTGCTTGTTACCACAGCTGTGAGATGGACGGTGAGACCTCTGCCTGTGTCAGGAGGAGGGCGAGGGCGAGGAGGACCTCCAGCTTTCCGACAGTCAGTGTTTCATGTGGATATGTCCAGGGATCACTAATGAACTGATTAAATATACGCACGGCTAAATAACGCACTATCAGTGGAACACAATGTTTTCAGATCGGCTTCTATCATCACAGATGTTTTACTTTAATAATATTTTTTTAAAACTATCATAAAAATATGTTTACTTTATATAACTTAGTTTTGATTATCTTAAAAATGAGAAGGAGGCAGAGAGAGAACAGAGAGCAGCATCAGCAGGGAACAGGACACAGGACAGAGACAGGAGGACACAGGACAGAGACAGGAGGACACAGGACAGAGACAGGAGGACACAGGACAGAGACAGGAGGACACAGGACAGAGACAGGAGGACACAGGACAGAGACAGGAGGACACAGGAGAGAGACAGGAGGATACAGGACAGAGACAGGAGGACACAGGAGAGAGACAGGAGGACACAGGACAGAGACAGGAGGATACAGGACAGAGACAGGAGGACACAGGACAGAGACAGGAGGACACAGGAGAGAGACAGGAGGACACAGGACAGAGACAGGAGGACACAGGACAGAGACACAGGACAGAGACAGGAGGACACAGGAGAGAGACAGGAGGACACAGGACAGAGACAGGAGGATACAGGACAGAGACAGGAGGATACAGGACAGAGACAGGAGGATACAGGAGAGAGACACAGGACTGAGACAGGAGGACACAGGACAGAGACAGGAGGACACAGGACAGAAACAGGAGGACACAGGAGAGAGACAGGAGGACACAGGACAGAGACAGGAGGACACAGGAGAGAGACAGGAGGACACAGGACAGAGACAGGAGGACACAGGAGAGAGACAGGAGGACACAGGACAGAGACAGGAGGACACAGGACAGAGACAGGAGGACACAGGACAGAAACACAGGACAGAGACAGGAGGACACAGGAGAGAGACAGGAGGACACAGGACAGAGACAGGAGGATACAGGACAGAGACAGGAGGATACAGGACAGAGACAGGAGGACACAGGACAGAGACAGGAGGACACAGGACAGAGGCAGGAGGACACAGGACAGAGGCAGGAGGACACAGGAGAGAGACAGGAGGACACAGGACAGAGACAGGAGGACACAGGACAGAGACACAGGACAGAGACAGGAGGACACAGGAGAGAGACAGGAGGACACAGGACAGAGACAGGAGGATACAGGACAGAGACAGGAGGATACAGGACAGAGACAGGAGGATACAGGAGAGAGACACAGGACTGAGACAGGAGGACACAGGACAGAGACAGGAGGACACAGGACAGAAACAGGAGGACACAGGAGAGAGACAGGAGGACACAGGACAGAGACAGGAGGACACAGGAGAGAGACAGGAGGACACAGGACAGAGACAGGAGGACACAGGAGAGAGACAGGAGGACACAGGACAGAGACAGGAGGACACAGGACAGAGACAGGAGGACACAGGACAGAAACACAGGACAGAGACAGGAGGACACAGGAGAGAGACAGGAGGACACAGGACAGAGACAGGAGGATACAGGACAGAGACAGGAGGATACAGGACAGAGACAGGAGGACACAGGACAGAGACAGGAGGACACAGGACAGAGACAGGAGGATACAGGACAGAGACAGGGGGACACAGGACAGAGACAGGAAGACACAGGACAGAGACAGGAGGACACAGGACAGAGACAGGAGGATACAGGACAGAGACAGGAGGATACAGGACAGAGACAGGAGGATACAGGACAGAGACACAGGACAGAGGCAGGAGGATACAGGACAGAGACAGGAGGACACAGGACAGAGACAGGAGGACACAGGACAGAGACAGGAGGATACAGGACAGAGACAGGAGGATAAAGGACAGAGACAGGAGGATACAGGACAGAGACAGGAGGACACAGGACAGAGACACAGGACAGAGACAGGAGGATACAGGACAGAGACAGGAGGATACAGGACAGAGACAGGAGGACACAAGAGAGAGACAGGAGGACACAGGACAGAGACAGGAGGATACAGGACAGAGACAGGAGGACACAGGACAGTGACAGGAGGATACAGGACAGAGACAGGAGGACACAGGACAGAGACAGGAGGACACAGGACAGAGACAGGAGGACACAGGACAGAGACAGGAGGACACAGGAGAGAGACACAGGAGGACACAGGAGAGAGACAGGAGGACACAGGACAGAGACAGGAGGACACAGGACAGAGGCAGGAGGATACAGGACAGAGACAGGAGGACACAAGACAGAGACAGGAGGACACAGGACAGAGACACAGGACAGAGACAGGAGGATACAGGACAAAGACAGGAGGATACAGGACAGAGACAGGAGGACACAGGACAGAGACAGGAGGATACAGGAGAGAGACAGGAGGACACAGGACAGAGGCAGGAGGACACAGGACAGAGACAGGAGGATACAGGACAGAGACAGGAGGACACAAGAGAGAGACAGGAGGACACAGGACAGAGACAGGAGGACACAAGACAGAGACAGGAGGACACAGGACAGAGACAGGAGGACACAGGACAGAGACAGGAGGATACAGGACAGAGACAGGAGGACACAAGAGAGAGACAGGAGGACACAGGACAGAGACAGGAGGACACAGGACAGAGACAGGAGGACACAAGACAGAGACAGGAGGACACAGGACAGAGACAGGAGGACACAGGACAGAGACAGGAGGATACAGGACAGAGACAGGAGGACACAGGACAGAGACAGGAGGATACAGGACAGAGACAGGAGGACACAGGACAGAGACAGGAGGATACAGGAAAGAGAGAGGAGGACACAGGACAGAGACAGGAGGACACAGGAGAGAGACAGGAGGATACAGGACAGAGACAGGAGGATACAGGACAGAGACAGGAGGACACAGGACAGAGACAGGAGGACACAGGAAAGAGAGAGGAGGACACAGGACAGAGACAGGAGGACACAGGAGAGAGACAGGAGGATACAGGACAGAGACAGGAGGACACAGGACAGAGGCAGGAGGACACAGGAGAGAGACAGGAGGACACAGGACAGAGACAGGAGGACACAGGACAGAGACAGGAGGACACAGGACAGAGACAGGAGGACACAGGAGAGAGACAGGAGGACACAGGACAGAGACAGGAGGATACAGGACAGAGACAAGGGGATACAGGACAGAGACAGGAGGACACAGGACAGAGACACAGGACAGAGACAGGAGGATACAGGACAGAGAGAGGAGGATACAGGACAGAGACAGGAGGACACAAGAGAGAGACAGGAGGACACAGGACAGAGACAGGAGGATACAGGACAGAGACAGGAGGACACAGGACAGAGACAGGAGGACACAGGACAGAGACAGGAGGATACAGGACAGAGACAAGGGGACACAGGACAGAGACAGGAGGACACAGGACAGAGACAGGAGGACACAGGACAGAGACAGGAGGATACAGGACAGAGACAGGAGGACACAGGACAGAGACAGGAGGATACAGGACAGAGACAGGAGGATACAGGACAGAGACAGGAGGACACAGGACAGAGACAGGAGGATACAGGACAGAGACAGGAGGACACAAGAGAGAGACAGGAGGACACAGGACAGAGACAGGAGGATACAGGACAGAGACAGGAGGACACAGGACAGAGAAAGGAGGACACAGGACAGAGACAGGAGGACAAAGGACAGAGACAGGAGGACACAGGAGAGAGACACAGGAGGACACAGGAGAGAGACAGGAGGACACAGGACAGAGACAGGAGGACACAGGACAGAGGCAGGAGGATACAGGACAGAGACAGGAGGACACAGGAAAGAGAGAGGAGGACACAGGACAGAGACAGGAGGACACAGGACAGAGGCAGGAGGACACAGGACAGAGACAGGAGGACACAGGACAGAGACAGGAGGATACAGGACAGAGACAGGAGGACACAGGACAGAGACAGGAGGATACAGGACAGAGACAGGAGGATACAGGACAGAGACAGGAGGACACAGGACAGAGACAGGAGGACACAAGAGAGAGACAGGAGGACACAGGACAGAGACAGGAGGATACAGGACAGAGACAGGAGGACACAGGACAGTGACAGGAGGATACAGGACAGAGACAGGAGGACACAGGACAGAGACAGGAGGACACAGGACAGAGACAGGAGGACACAGGACAGAGACAGGAGGACACAGGAGAGAGACACAGGAGGACACAGGAGAGAGACAGGAGGACACAGGACAGAGACAGGAGGACACAGGACAGAGGCAGGAGGATACAGGACAGAGACAGGAGGACACAAGACAGAGACAGGAGGACACAGGACAGAGGCAGGAGGACACAGGACAGAGACAGGAGGATACAGGACAGAGACAGGAGGACACAAGAGAGAGACAGGAGGACACAGGACAGAGACAGGAGGACACAAGACAGAGACAGGAGGACACAGGACAGAGACAGGAGGACACAGGACAGAGACAGGAGGACACAGGACAGAGACAGGAGGACACAAGACAGAGACAGGAGGACACAGGACAGAGACAGGAGGACACAGGACAGAGACAGGAGGATACAGGACAGAGACAGGAGGACACAGGACAGAGACAGGAGGATACAGGAGAGAGACAGGAGGACACAGGACAGAGGCAGGAGGACACAGGACAGAGACAGGAGGACACAAGACAGAGACAGGAGGACACAGGACAGAGACAGGAGGACACAGGACAGAGACAGGAGGATACAGGACAGAGACAGGAGGACACAGGAAAGAGAGAGGAGGACACAGGACAGAGACAGGAGGACACAGGAGAGAGACAGGAGGATACAGGACAGAGACAGGAGGACACAGGACAGAGGCAGGAGGACACAGGAGAGAGACAGGAGGACACAGGACAGAGACAGGAGGACACAGGACAGAGACAGGAGGACACAGGACAGAGACAGGAGGACACAGGAGAGAGACAGGAGGACACAGGACAGAGACAGGAGGATACAGGACAGAGACAAGGGGATACAGGACAGAGACAGGAGGACACAGGACAGAGACACAGGACAGAGACAGGAGGATACAGGACAGAGACAGGAGGACACAAGAGAGAGACAGGAGGACACAGGACAGAGACAGGAGGATACAGGACAGAGACAGGAGGACACAAGAGAGAGACAGGAGGACACAGGACAGAGACAGGAGGATACAGGACAGAGACAGGAGGACACAGGACAGAGACAGGAGGACACAGGACAGAGACAGGAGGATACAGGACAGAGACAGGGGGACACAGGACAGAGACAGGAGGACACAGGACAGAGACAGGAGGACACAGGACAGAGACAGGAGGATACAGGACAGAGACAGGAGGACACAGGACAGAGACAGGAGGATACAGGACAGAGACAGGAGGATACAGGACAGAGACAGGAGGACACAGGACAGAGACAGGAGGATACAGGACAGAGACAGGAGGACACAGGACAGAGACACAGGACAGAGACAGGAGGATACAGGACAGAGACAGGAGGACACAGGACAGAGACAGGAGGATACAGGACAGAGACACAGGACAGAGACAGGAGGACACAGGACAGAGACAGGAGGACACAGGACAGAGACAGGAGGACACAGGACAGAGACAGGAGGATACAGGACAGAGACAGGAGGACACAGGAGAGAGACAGGAGGACACAGGACAGAGGCAGGAGGACACAGGAGAGAGACAGGAGGACACAGGACAGAGACAGGAGGACACAGGACAGAGACAGGAGGACACAGGACAGAGACACAGGACAGAGACAGGAGGACACAGGACAGAGACAGGAGGACACAGGACAGAGACACAGGACAGAGACAGGAGGACACAGGAGAGAGACAGGAGGATACAGGACAGAGACAGGAGGACACAGGACAGAGACACAGGACAGAGACAGGAGGACACAGGACAGAGAGAGGAGGATACAGGACAGAGACAGGAGGATACAGGACAGAGACAGGAGGACACAGGACAGAGACACAGGACAGAGACAGGAGGACACAGGACAGAGACAGGAGGACACAGGACAGAGACAGGAGGACACAGGACAGAGACAGGAGGATACAGGACAGAGACAGGAGGACACAGGACAGAGACAGGAGGACACAGGAGAGAGACAGGAGGACACAGGACAGAGACAGGAGGAGACAGGACAGAGACAGGAGGACACAGGACAGAGACAGGAGGAGACAGGACAGAGACAGGAGGACACAGGACAGAGACAGGAGGACACAGGACAGAGACAGGAGGATACAGGACAGAGACAGGAGGACACAGGACAGAGACAGGAGGATACAGGACAGAGACAGGAGGATACAGGACAGAGACAGGAGGACACAGGACAGAGACAGGAGGATACAGGACAGAGACAGGAGGATACAGGACAGAGACAGGAGCACACAGGACAGAGACACAGGACAGAGACAGGAGGATACAGGACAGAGACAGGAGGACACAGGACAGAGACAGGAGGATACAGGACAGAGACACAGGACAGAGACAGGAGGACACAGGACAGAGACAGGAGGATACAGGACAGAGACAGGAGGACACAGGAGAGAGACAGGAGGACACAGGACAGAGACAGGAGGACACAGGACAGAGACAGGAGGACACAGGACAGAGACACAGGACAGAGACAGGAGGACACAGGAGAGAGACAGGAGGACACAGGACAGAGACAGGAGGATACAGGACAGAGACAGGAGGACACAGGACAGAGACAGGAGGACACAGGACAGAGACAGGAGGATACAGGACAGAGACAGGAGGACACAGGACAGAGACAGGAGGACACAGGACAGAGACAGGAGGACACAGGACAGAGACACAGGACAGAGACAGGAGGACACAGGAGAGAGACAGGAGGACACAGGACAGAGACAGGAGGATACAGGACAGAGACAGGAGGATACAGGACAGAGACAGGAGGACACAGGACAGAGACACAGGACAGAGACAGGAGGATACGGGACAGAGACAGGAGGATACAGGACAGAGACAGGAGGACACAAGAGAGAGACAGGAGGACACAGGACAGAGACAGGAGGATACAGGACAGAGACAGGAGGACACAGGACAGAGACAGGAGGATACAGGACAGAGACAGGAGGACACAGGACAGAGACAGGAGGACACAGGACAGAGACAGGAGGACACAGGACAGAGACAGGAGGACACAGGACAGAGACAGGAGGATACAGGACAGAGACAGGAGGACACAGGACAGAGACACAGGACAGAGACAGGAGGATACAGGACAGAGACAGGAGGACACAGGACAGAGACAGGAGGATACAGGACAGAGACAGGAGGATACAGGACAGAGACAGGAGGACACAGGACAGAGACACAGGACAGAGACAGGAGGATACAGGACAGAGACAGGAGGATACAGGACAGAGACAGGAGGACACAGGACAGAGGCAGGAGGACACAGGAGAGAGACAGGAGGACACAGGACAGAGACCGGAGGACACAGGACAGAGACAGGAGGACACAGGAGAGAGACAGGAGGACACAGGACAGAGGCAGGAGGACACAGGACAGAGACAGGAGGACACAGGACAGAGACACAGGACAGAGACAGGATGACACAGGAGAGAGACAGGAGGACACAGGACAGAGACAGGAGGATACAGGACAGAGACAGGAGGACACAGGACAGAGACAGGAGGACACAGGACAGAGACAGGAGGATACAGGACAGAGACAGGAGGACACAGGACAGAGACAGGAGGACACAGGACAGAGACAGGAGGACACAGGACAGAGACACAGGACAGAGACAGGAGGACACAGGAGAGAGACAGGAGGACACAGGACAGAGAGAGGAGGATACAGGACAGAGACAGGAGGATACAGGACAGAGACAGGAGGACACAGGACAGAGACACAGGACAGAGACAGGAGGACACAGGACAGAGACAGGAGGACACAGGACAGAGACAGGAGGACACAGGACAGAGACAGGAGGACACAGGACAGAGACAGGAGGATACAGGACAGAGACAGGAGGACACAGGACAGAGACAGGAGGACACAGGACAGAGACAGGAGGACACAGGACAGAGACAGGAGGACACAGGACAGAGACACAGGACAGAGACAGGAGGACACAGGAGAGAGACAGGAGGACACAGGACAGAGAGAGGAGGATACAGGACAGAGACAGGAGGATACAGGACAGAGACAGGAGGACACAGGACAGAGACACAGGACAGAGACAGGAGGACACAGGACAGAGACAGGAGGACACAGGACAGAGACAGGAGGACACAGGACAGAGACAGGAGGACACAGGACAGAGACAGGAGGATACAGGACAGAGACAGGAGGACACAGGACAGAGACACAGGACAGAGACAGGAGGACACAGGACAGAGACAGGAGGACACAGGACAGAGACAGGAGGACACAGGACAGAGACAGGAGGATACAGGACAGAGACAGGAGGACACAGGACAGAGACACAGGACAGAGACAGGAGGACACAGGACAGAGACAGGAGGACACAGGACAGAGACAGGAGGACACAGGACAGAGACAGGAGGACACAGGACAGAGACAGGAGGATACAGGACAGAGACAGGAGGACACAGGACAGAGACAGGAGGACACAGGACAGAGACAGGAGGACACAGGAGAGAGACAGGAGGACACAGGACAGAGACAGGAGGAGACAGGACAGAGACAGGAGGACACAGGACAGAGACAGGAGGAGACATTTGGACACAGAAAACAAAACATAACCAACATTAATTCATTTCAATTCAGATTTATTTGTATAGCCCAATATCACAACAAAAGTCACCTCAAAGGGCTTCACAAACAGTTGATCAAACATAAACACATAATCAGACTTAACACACAATCAACACAAACAATAACTACACTAAACTAAACAGACCCAGGACACTCCTGTCCTTAGACCCTCCTCGGTAAGGAAAAACTCCTAAAAAACCCAGCTACGGGAAAAAGAAGAAACCTTATGGAGCCCATATTGAAGGAGAGATCCTCTCCCAGGACGGACAGGCAACATGTGTCTAGGACTGTTAGTCCATTAGCTCATCTATAGGATCATAGATCAGCTCTGTAAGGATTCATCCAGGGAGTGAGGTGAGGTAGGTTGAGGAAATCCTTAATTAATTAATGCTTTCAAAAGTAATATATGAGAGTAACTAAAATAACATAGGCCTAATAAAAATAGGGAAAATAGGCTCAGCATTCCAGAGGTTAAAAAAAAAAAAAAAAAAAAAAGCATTAGCAACACTGTAAACCCGAACAATTTAGCAGTAATTAAAAAATTTGAGGTAAACAGTTAAATTTTTTGATTGCTGTATATTAAAAAGATTAAGGAAGTAATACTTATTTTTTTTATTTACTTGAGTGTGAATTAATTAAAAAATATAAGTTCAGAAAGCTAAAAATTTTTAATTGTTAAAATTATATTTTTGTATTATTTTGTAATTAAAGATTTCATGTACTATTTGCATGCTTTTCAAATTTTACAGTAATTAAAAAAAATTAAGAAAAACTTTAAAAAGTTAGGCAACCATTTACCTTAAAATTTTTAATTACTAATCAATTAATGATACATTAATTAATTCTTCAAATGTTTTACTAAGCACTTTAAGTGTATCACACCAGAATATTGTAATTTACCCTTGAGGAGTGAAAAAGACTTTAAACTTCACATTTTTATTTTTGTAAAGATTGTAACAACAACAAACATCCAAAATAGAGTTTCTGTATTTTTAGAGCTATGAATATTGTCAACAGTACACAGCAGTTCTTTTTCCAAACAGTTTTTTTTTTCCCCAAACTGTTCATTTTCCAAACAATTCAAAGTTTTAATGTGCTTTTCAAAGCTAAAGTAAAATGTATTTAATAAAAAATACAATTTGAATAAGAAAGTTAACAGTCACCTGACATTAGGTCACACATCTTAGCATTGAGTTACATTGTCAACTCATTTTTTAAAGTCTGCAGTCTGGGGGAAAGCTTACCATCGTCCAGTTTATTGCCAACTGGTTTTCAGCTTCATGCATGTGGCAACTTGGACCCGGAGTTCTCTTCCCTTTTCTGATTGCATAATCGGCAATACATTGATTTTAAAAACTACACCAAACTGTAAACATAAACAACTTGCCCGCTACAGAAACCACATGTTTCTTGTGAATAAATCCGCTGTACTATAGTAAGTTTAAACATGTTTACCTGGTGACACATATGGGGTCATTTTTTAATAAAATAGGCTATTAAAAAATATTGCTCATATTACCTTTAAGAAATACTAAAAAAGAAACTAGTCAAGGTGAACAGTTGGATTCAAATATTTGCCTAATTAATATGCAAATAACATGCACATCAGTGAGACTTCAGAGAGGGATGGCCTCAGCTTACAGGATTACTCAAATATGCGTGGATGGTCTGTTTTTGAGCTGGAAACAACATTATGACATGGAAAGAGGCTCAAAGAAGTCGAGTTTGCATAATAGGGGCCCTTTAAAGCACGTATGTGACTTAAGAAGCTTACTGATAATTTGGTGTAGCTCTAAAAATGTATCCCATCAGATTCATTTAGAGCTCTGACATCAACCCTGATTTTAATGGTGAATTCCCAAGAGCATGTGAAGATGTTGTTACTGTGTACGTGCTAACTTTTCTTTCAAACACTTCCTTTGTTATTATACTGTACGCATTGCCAACTACATGTTCAAGTTGGAAGGAGCCAGAGCCTTCTTCTAACATGGCTACAACTTTACCATTTTCTCCTGAATCTGGATTGAAAATAGTCACCAAACCTACAAATTCCCGATTTTTACTCCTTCAGAAACTGTAGGAATAAACGCATGTGTCGAAATCCACCTCGCTTGGATTCTCAGAGCGTTACTGTTTACTTTCATTTAACAATTTAACGTGAGGTTTGCAGTTGGGCCCTTATCTTCAGCCTGTATTATAATGTCATAAAAACTTTCTCCTTCAAAGTAAAGAATACCTTTTATGATAACGGCATCATGTTAGTGAATTGATATGGAAAAGCTGTTTTGTGAGTGACATTTGTTGACTGCATACTCTATTAAACCATTTGTGCCTTGGTCCAAATTTAATGCAGAAATGTTGAAGATAACAGTACTGATTGCTGTATTCTCTGTGACTTCAGTAATTGGTGCACTCTTTTTAAAAGTCAGCCGATTTTTATTTTTGTCTAGGATTTTAACATGCACTAACAAGCTCCCAGATCTTGGAGGATTGACACTATCCCAAGCAACAAGCATTAACTCGAATACATTATTTAGTTCAAGGTCTAGTTCTTGAATAACAACCAATTCGGGATGTTTTGTCCAATCCTGGGTCACCGTCACAGCCAATGCAAAATACTCATTGGTAGATAGCAAGTAATTCTGAAGTCCATTCACTTCTGCGTCTAGATCCACAGCTCTTTCCAGTGGTATTCTCCTCAGAAGCTCTGAGCTTTCGGAAATTTCCAACTCTTGCAAAGGACCCAGGAAGCTAGGACCATTATCATTTAAATCCATGAATTCAATTTGAACTTTAATGCAATTTAGGTATCCACTTTTCTGATATAGGACAGTAAACATAAGCTTGCAATGGTTCCGTGTTGGACAGAGTTGATCTCTGTCCAGGCATCCTTGTACAAAGATCAGGCAGTCTTGAGCGTTGACAGAAAAAGGCAAACTATGTTCTTGTTCGTCAATTTGAAAGTCATCCAAAAGACCAGGCTTGTCTTGTATGCGGAGGTCATCCAAAAGGCCACCAACTCGTGTCCCATCTGGCTGCTCCTCCCAAACGCAGTACTGAAAAGAGATAGAGGAGGAGGAGTTGCAGGAGACAACTGCGGAAAAAAAAGGCCCAAAATGAGAAGCAGGAAGGGCAGCATGCTAATGTTGCAGATGTACTGATGTCTATAGACTACAGTAGCTCCACACTTGGTTGGAATTCAAAAAACTGTAAAAGATTAAACAAAAAACAAACAAAACTTTAAAACCTTGCATGCAGATAACATTATTACATTTCACATCATACACAAAACTAGGTTACAAGCAGTTTTAAAATGTGTTATTGCAAATTGTTTACCTTGTTCTGAAACATGTTCTACATATTAAATGTATGTACAGTAAATGTTTGTTGGCAGTTTTCGTGTCTGGAAGCAGCACACATATTGTGGTAGGAATTTGGGTAGAATGCAGAACAATTTAAAAGAAAAATGATCATTAACAAACAACAATAATGTCTGTGCCTCAGTGTCATTAGCAACTGATTCAATATTTAGTTGTTATTTAAGGGCACAAGTAACGCTAATTATGTTATAGACGAGCGTTTCTCAACCAGGGGTACGGGCCCAAGGGCACGTTAGCACTTTGCAGGGGGTATTAGGAATTATTTCAGTTTATTTCCAAGATGAAAAATATTTGCAATCTATTTTTATTGAACCACTGAAACCTCTGACAGACAAGCTCAAATGTCTCTCTGATAAAAACTAGACTAACTAAACTTATTACTTATTATTATTTTGTCCTTTTTTTTAGGTTTAAAAGCTTGTTTCAAAGGGGAGATAGTGAAATTACTAAAATTTTCATTGTAGTAAATTTGTTATGACATTAATTATATTTATATTTATTTGAACATTAAAATATATGTAAAATAAATGTAATAGAGGTTTCTATTGTTATATTTAAAATTTTATTTTAAAGGTAGATTATTTATTATTTAATTTAGAATTTGAGTTATAAAATATCTTCGCAGTAATAAATAGAGACGTTTTTTCATTACAATTTAAAGAATTATTAACATATATGTGACAGAACACAACAGTTTAACAATGTAGGACTGTGTATAATGCTTTCTGAAAAAGTCACATGGTTTCTGTATAAAATTGTGAGTATTTGCAGTTTGTAGGCTGATGCCAACTGTCTCAGTATAAAATCATAATCTAAAGAGTTGAAACAATAAGTAAAATATGTATTAGCCGAATGTATGTCTTCAAAATGCTGCTACTAACAGATCTATTTCTACTTTTAACCAATTATGGCCAGAAGTAATTGAATATGCAATCATGTAATACTCATCTTAAAATTAAATACATTAATGACTTTTTGACATTTCATACCTCCAATGACAAGTTTGTTCAGTGTGAAACAACTTGAAACAAATTGTCTCTCTCTTGTCAGTTAGCAGAGAATTTGATCTATTATAGGTTTTCAAACACTGGTCACATTTTTTACTTGAAAAAAACACACTTATGCCCACATTGAAGAAATGAAAAAGATCTAAGCCATTATTGAGTTGATGCAATGAAAACATCACAACCAGGTTTTAGCAATTAATCTAATCACATTGAAAAGTAAAACTACAATCTCAACAATTTTTGTTGTAATCTGCAAAACAAAGTTACAAAAGTCTCTGAGTGGAGACACGAAAGAGACTGTACTATTACTCATTCCGCTGGCGTCCTGTTCATCCTCAAAGTTTTCCTTGGACTGAAGTTGGAAAGTGTGAATCCCAAAACAGTAAAGTCACCAGCCAATCAGGGACAAGTGGGTGGAGTTTATGCAAATTCAGAGGGTAAAAGATTTGGCAAAAACAAAGCTCTAGGCAGACAGACAAATTTTAGAGTGGTTTTGGAGAAATGTAATATCACATGTGTTACTCAAGCCTTTTATGGACAAGATTTTGACTGTGAGGATAGACGAGACAAATTGCAGTTCAAAGTTTAGATTTGGGTTAGTTTAATTAATTAACCAGTTACAGTTTTTGTTTTTACACCTGGTATCTTTGTAGACGCGTAATGGAGACAGCAAGACCATTGTGTTTTCATGCCCACCGTTGTTGTGTAAGCAGCCCTTAAAGCAAGCATTTCTGCATCTATTATTTAGAATTTCCAGTAGGCCTACTGTGCAAACATTTAGGAGAGGTTTTTAGGAAAAATGTTACAAAAAAGATGACAAATCAAAACAAACAATAAACACCCCATAACTGGACTCAAACTCAAAATTCACAGGTAAATGCTCTTTCCATTGAGCAACTCTTATATCTCACAATAGTAAAATGTAGTAGTAATAGTACTAGTAGTAGTAGTAGCAGTACTACTGCTAGTAGTAGTACTGTAGTAGTAGTAGTAGTATTCTGTTTTTGAAGTAAACAGTGCACAGTCTCCTTACAGGGAGTCATCTAGTTTGATCATATGGACCATAGCTCCCTCTGGTGGTTAAAAAAAATGAGCTCCATGACTCACTTTGGCCTCAAATAGAAATTTTATCAGGGTAGTAGGACGTACTAGTATTCTTACATATTCAGATACAAAAAATGTAGCATAAAACATAAAAACTATGTAGACTTTCTGTATACTGATTAGAAACAGTATACAGTTTAGAAGAACATAAGCTTTGACAATAAAAAAATACCCACAAGAAAACCAAAACTTTATTAATCAATGAAAGATTTCAATAGAATAAAAAACAAAATAACAATTCAATATACTAATAAATATATAATTCAAACCTTTCTTTCTGAAGCATAGCTAATAGGATTTTGTGTAACAGAAAAAAGTTCTCCGATGCATATTATTTATGTGTCAATTAAGTAGATAAAATTCACATAGAATCAATCTAACACAATATTTTAATGTCATTCATTTACATTATTACAATGCAATTATATCCCTGATCATTTTATTGTGGCCCATTATACAAGTCCAAAGTTTTTTTCTAAATTATTCAATACCTGTATGGCACATGTATTTAAAATTGGTTTCAAAAGTTCATGTAGTTAGAACATTAAAAAAATCTGAAGACTAAAACTATATTTAACTTCCCCGTGACCCACTTTTTGATCCAGACCCATCAGTTGAGAATCAATAAACTGCTCTTAAAGTACTGAGGAAAGATATCAATACTACACTGTCTCTCTAAAAGCAATGTGAACAATAAATTTCACAAAACAGTTCCACAATATAAGCTTACCTTTCTACATTTATTCACAAACTTGATGAACTTTTAACAAGCTTAAGGCTAATTTATACAGCCACATCCACCAAAAAGGTGGCGTACTTAAGTATGTCATAGTTTTCAGAAATGAACTAAAGTAATGAAAGAACAACTGTTTTGGCATTGGTTCTTTGATCACATTTTACTAGGTAGTATATAGTGACAGGACGAGAAGTGCTCTGAGGTCACCCAGTCCGCCTGCTGAAGAGAACATGTCCACAGTCAGAATACCTGATGTAAAACATAGATGGCTTTATTACTTCTGAAGACTGGAAACAGCTTCTGTTGGTAAAGTTGAGTGAAGGAGTGAATGTGAGTGTTAGTGTCAGCGTCAGAAAAAGTCAGTCTCCGTCTGTTACATTCAACATGGAGTCTGATCCTCGAGGGACATGACTTCAGTTTGAGAACAGTGTCCTTTTTCTTGTCTGTGTTAAATGCTGTGTATTATCCAACATTAAACTGGAGTGACCACCATCCAGCATCATCATCAACATACTCATCATCATTTTTCATACAATAAGCAGATTCTGTCACTACTCCAAGTTCCCATACATCACTGTCTCCCACATCAACGTCCCAACTGTGAGAGCCTGAGTCAAAGCCCTCAGAGCCACGGACTTGAGTCCAACAAGGTTCCGCCACTCTCTCTGGGTTTTTGGGAAGCTCCTGTTCTTCTCCTACTATAAAACTGGTCAGATCATCTGGCAGGGCAAGTTCTGGGTGGGCAGTGTTAGGATCCAGAATGACAGGAGTGTACTGCATCAATCTCTTCATGTTGGTCCAGATGTTGAAGGCCATATTGCCCAGATGTTTGGCCTGGTCTATCAGAGTTCCTGGTCCCAGCTGTGGTTCCTCCAGCAGGGGGCAGGACTGCACTCTCTCCACTGCAGCCTTGTATTTGAGCAGGAAGGAGACGTCTGCAGCTCTCAGCTGCTCCTCTGTGGCTCTGATGGTTTCTGACAGAGCTTCTATCTCTCTGCTCACAGACACCATCTTGTCTTTCATCCTCTGAGTCTTCTGCTCCTCCCTCAGAACCCTCACCCGGGCCTCCTCTTCTTCCAGAAGAAACTGGTGCATTTTAATGAACTGTTCCTCAATCTGTCTCTCTGTGTGATGGGACAGGTCATGATATGAGCCAAAGTTAAATCACAGTCTTCTTTAAATTCTCTGAGGCACTTGAGTTTTTCTTCTAATGACCTCAGATATTTCTGCAGCTCATCTTTGAGGTCCTGTTCAGCTTCGTCGATTGGTTTAAATCTGTGGTTTCTGTGAGCTTTTGAGTCTCGACACACAACACAGACTGGCTGCAGATCATTCACTCAGAACAGTTTGAGTTTCTCTGAGTGCACACTACAAAAGTCCATTACTTCTTTTGCAATTGGCTGGTTTGTTTGTTTCAGTTTCATTAGTCGAAGCGCTTCAGTGACATCCTTTAAGGCCCGATTTCGAGTTGGATACTTTTTCGAAGTCCTTCTTGTACACAGTGGACATGAATTTTGCTGGTTTTGTGACCACCAGCGATGGATGCAGTCCTCACAGAAGCTGTGGCTACATGACAGGATGACTGGGTCTTTGAAGACTTCCCGACAAATTGGACAAGACAAATGGTCCTCTGGAAAATCCATCAAAGATGTACATAAGAAGTTAATCCTCTACAATATCAGTGACTGACTTATCCTAGAGCTTGGGTAACTAAACTTTTGATTCAGGGACAGGTCTTTAAATACTGTCAAGGTGGTGTTACGTCAAGGCATTTCTTGTAACTAGTCCTCAGTTCACTTGCAGAGCCTGTTTGTCATTAAAATACATAACCATAACATTTAAAGCGGGAAACTGACATAGAGACAGCTTGTAAAATTAACCACACAAATGTCAGTGACTTCAGTTAGTTCCTCTTTGGGTAATTTGTTCAGGGTGTGATCAATGCATTTTTAATTAGTGAGCTAAGCCAAGGCTTTGAGGCATTATAACTGACAATCATCCAGTTGTTATAAATATTGTTGTTGAATGTTGTAATTTCTCAGCACTGAAGAGTCACAAAACATGGACTTGGATCAGCAATTGTTTTATTTCTTTGCAAAGAAGCAAACAGCATTCTAACAACATAACTGCAAGAATCCACAAGTCAGACCCTGAACAGGTCACGATGGCAGTAGCCTAAGCCCAGAGTGCCCTCTCATCCCCAGTTGTTCCCTGGCCAGCAAAGAGACTTAGTCTTTCCACTCTGTCCCAGGTCTTCCCCTTGATAGGACTTTGGTTGCTTGTATGCGAGATCTTGTCTTTTCGGTCATGACCCACATCTCATGTCTCAGTTGAGAGTAGGAACATAGATTGACCAGTAAATTGAGAGCTGAGCTCCTTTACCACAACAAACCTGGTACATCAACTGTATTGCTGCAGAGGCTGAGAGGGGTTGTGATGTAGAAAAAAAATCTTGGGGTGGCATTGGCAAGAAGAGTAAAGAATAATTTTAGTGGTGGCACACCCCCACGGTGCCTCGGATCACATCGTATATAACTCTTATTTCAGTGAACTATGATAATATCATTATGAGGTTGATTGTCATCAAACAAAAACTAATTTGAAGATAGGGAAGTGTAGCAGAACTTTATGTGCTCAAAATTGCTACTATTGTTCATGATTTTTGTCCTTCTCTATGATTGGACTAATAATAAGACTATATATACTACTATAATAAGACATTTTTTTTAGTATTTGGAGCATGAGTGTGACATCTATGTGTCACAGCAAATGCATGAGGCTGGAGAGCCCTGAGAGCAGGGCCAAGTGTATGGCTTATTACCACAAGAGTTTGAGTTCTGAGTGAAATTACCTGCCCTGCTGCAACTTTGCATGTCATAATAGGGAGGTGCTCCCCAGTCCCTCCAGGATTTTTGTTATTGTTTGGGCTAAAGTGTCTGATTTCACAGGGAATTTTGTTTCAAAGTTTTGATTGCTATCACTATAATTCACTGTTATTTTATTAGAGCTGAGTGGCTTTTCAGTGTGACATCAGACAAAACCAGAAGAAATAGGCCCATACCGCATTGTCTCTGCCACTTAAAGCATGACTAAACTCTTATCCCCACCTGCACCACTGCACGCCTTAAACCTCCGAGGGAAAAAAAGCCCCTACATGGGATGTACCACTGACAGAAAACTGAAGTGGCGGGACATAAGTAGTGCACCGCTGACCCAAACAAACATGGATTCCTGCCTTTCTTCCATAAAACACCAGAATATGGTGTATGATGAGCAGCTTTGTACTTATTTCTGAACGGGGACAGCAGCAGAAGCCAGTTGTACAAAGACATGTGGAAAAAGTTTTTTTTTTATGCGTTCAATAGCTATATCGCATCAGCAGGACTTTTGTTAAAATGGCAGCAAGATGAAAAAAAAAATGCAGAGGACTGAACAACAATGAGGACTTCAGCAGAACCAACAGGTGACGAAGAAAAGCACTAAATGCCATTAATCAGGTCAGAGAAGTTGTTAAATTAGCTCAGCATCTAGTGCTACCTTAGTTAGCTCTTCCGGTTTCATAAGACGCACTGCAGACAAACTGCAGTGATTGGCCAGTTCCAAATTGAATCGGAGAAATGCTCCTCTCCAAGAGGGGAACCAGACTGTCCTGCTTGCAAAAAGCTAGAAGGAGAGCCTGGCTCGCCAGGCTAATGTTTACCATGTGGTAGCATCTCCTCTTCCTTTCAGAACAGTTTGAAGATATCTGGGCATCCAGGTTATGAGTTTCTGGAGTTTTGGTGATGGAATTTGGTCCAATTCTTTCCTGATACAGGTTTCCAGCTGAAGAGCAGCTGGGTTTTGGAGCAGATGTTGCTCTAAAACCTTTATAAACCTTTCAGCATTTATAGTTCCTTCCAAAACACACAGCTGCCCATCCCGGATGCACTTATGCCCCCCATACCATCAGAGATGCTGCTTTTGAACTTAACACTGAGAACTTGCTGGAAGGTCTCCTCCTCTTTAGCCTGGAGGACACGGCCTCCCTGATTTCCAAAAAGAATGTCATATTTAGACTGGTCTGACCATATGTAACCGCGCTGAACTTGGCCAGCTTGGTCCAGATTCAACCCGTTCGTGTATTCGTCCTTTCCCTCGTATAGTCTGTCTGCGTTGTGTTTGAATAATGGACAGAGACAGTGGTCTTTGAGTGCTGTTTAATCTGCACAGAACAAATAAGTACTGATAAGAAACCATGGGCTCATCACAGACGGGTACAGCACACTCGTGCTCGTCTTACATGAAATGGCCTATGTAATAATACAGTAATAATGGCAAGAATACAGTAAAATAAATGTACCTGCACAGAACAAATAAGTAAATGGTCACATTTATATAGAGCTTTTCTACCTTCATGGGTACTCAAAGCGCTTTACATCAAGGAACCGTTCACCCATTCACACTCATACACCAGTGTGCGCAGACACCGGAGGCAAAGTGGGTTAAGTGTCTTGCCCAAGGACACAATGACAGTATGCAACAGTGGGAGTGGGGTTTGAACCGCCAACCTTCTGGTTATTGGACAAGCGGCTCTACCAACTGAGCTACTGCCGGTCAGAAACCATGGACTCATCACGCACGGGTACAGCACACTACGGGGAATAGCATTTTTACATTTTAAACAAACACATGAATGTCCCAAATGTCATGAATACCCTGTACAATTAGCCAGAAGTCATATAATGGACATGTGACAATAATACACAATATTTGAACACAATGCTAATATCTGTAACCCACCTCGTGCTCGTCTTACATGAAATGGCGACGTGCACGCTGTGCTCCAGGCACTTACCACTATCAGCCACCAGGAGGGGGCGCCAAGTCACTCAAAATACATATGCCCAAATAAGAGTAATGACAAGTGGAATCATAAACATTATAAACCCTGTTACACATAGAACACTGTTCCATTTTGGAACAGTCCATTTTAAATGAGCCTTGGCCTAGGATACGATGGTGCTTTTGGACCATGTTCACATATGGCTTCCTTTTTGCATGATAGAGCTTTAGTTGTTAGTTTAGCTGAAAACAAATAACTTCATTTGTTGTTAGATATTTTCCGAGCTCAATTTTTTAAAACTTTCTTTTTTGGAGACCTTTAGCACATTTGAAATAAGTTCATTTTGTGCATAAAAATGTAAAATTGCTCAGTGTAAACATTTGTTATGTTATCTATGTTCTATTGTGAATAAAATATTGGCTCATGTTTTTAGTTTTCATTTTATTAAAATTTTTTAAAACATCTCAACATTTCTGGAATTTGAATTGTATGTTGAACAACAACAAAAATATAGCACTAAATTAATCTATGGTATGAAGATGCACTTACCTCAGGTGTTTCATCAAATGCAGACATTTTAAATTGGAGGCGGAGCTACAGAATAAAGAGAAATTTCTGGAGTATGACGCCTTGAGGTTAAGGTAGACTTTATCGTCCCCAAAGGTTAATTTTCAATTGACAAGATGATGCAGACGCAGGTTGTTTCAAAGTCATCTGCATATTCTTTTATTGACTTTACATAACCAGATGTCAGATGCCCAAAGAGCTGCAAGAGCGGAGCTAAAGAGCTGCATGTAGCTCTAAAACCAAAGGTTACAGATGTCTGGCCTAGCTGGAGGATTAGCTTATTGTGCATGTTTTTACGTTGTGAGACTGTAGCTTGACTCTTGGTGCTGTAGTAACTTTTATAGTGTACACCTGTTATTACTTTGTGTATTTACACTGTCAATGTTAACTCTAGATATTCACACCAACACTGAAGGGAATTGTCTTATTTTAGTAACTCTTGCCATTGTTAAACTAACAATCAAAGAGTTAATATTTATTACCACTGTTTTTTTAGTCTTCAATTCAATTCAATTCAGATTTATTTGTATAGCCCAGTATCACAACAAAAGTCGCCTCAAAGGACACTCCTGTCCTTAGACCCTCCTTCTCGGTAAGGAAAAACTCCTAAAAAAAAAACAGCTGTGGGAAAAAAGAAGAAACCTTATGGAGCCCAACTGAAGGAGAGATCCTCTCCCAGGACGGACAGGCAATGTGTCTAGGACTGTTAGTTCATTAGCTCATCTATAGGATCATAGAGCAGCTCTGTAAGGATTCATCCAGGGAGTGGGGTGAGATAGGTTGAAGAAGTTCAGAGGATGCAGCAGGTTTTTATTGTAGATCTCGATCACTGTCTGAATCCAGAAACTTTAAGAAGGATTCTGTACCATTGGGAGACAGAGCCACAGATACTAACTCCAGCCACAAGGGGTCAGTAAAAAAGCAAATTTTTACAGCGGATCTGGATTCAGGGCAAAATTGTAATGCAGAGGTATCTAGTTTTACATGTTATTTATTTAGTGACGTGTTCTTTTTCTAATCAATAAAGACTCCAGTCAGTTTCTTTTAGCTTTTGTCTTTTTATTTGCATAAGCCAAATTAAACAGAGCTCTGGGTTGGATCTGTCCCTACCGCCTACGTCTTACTCAGGGCTTACGCTGGGCGTCCAACAACGACTGTCCTTATCACACTGAATATATACCCAGGCTCAACTTCATACCACCCACTCCAGATATGGGCATAGTCCAGGATCTGAACCAGTTCTCAGGCAGAGCAGTGCGAGTTGTAAAGGAGGGGCTGTTATCATTAGCAGAGAAGTGCGAGTTGTAAAGGAGGGGCTGTTATCACTTCTGCTCTCCCATGAAGGCCACATTTCCAGCACAGATTGTTCCCTTGCACTTGTTGTGGCGTCTTGAGTCTGGGTCAGGTCCTGGTCACATGATTAGATACATTTCTTCACATTTCATTATATACTTGATCATGTTCAAATCACATACAACATTAAATAGACAAATAAAAACACAATAAAAATTTTATTGAAAAATTTACAAAAGTGTTTGATATAAAACTGTAGGTTCTTGTGTATTGACATTAAAACATGTATGCGAGCTTCAGTCTTTGTACTATTCCTTGTTTTCCAAAGTCTTGTTCAACATTGGCTCTATGACGTCCATCTGCAAACCATTTTGATCCTCTTTCTCTTTCATTTTATCATCATCCAGTTTACAAGAGGGCGCTGTTGGGCGATTTTTAACTTTGAACACATCCAGTTTCTCTGGAAGCAGGCCCTTGTTGAAGAGCAGTGAAGCCAGGTAGGAGAACAGTAAGATGGCTGCCACTGTAGACAACATGGAGATGGTTTTAACTGGAGCGCACTGGATGTAGACACCATTCTCCACAGTGCATCCTGGGAAATGGAGGATCGGCTTTAAACCCAAAGATGGTTCTCCGAATAGTAACCTTAAAGGGAAGCCAAAAAGCCAGCCCATGACAGCGCCGTAGCCGTTGGAGATCCGGGAGAAGAGGACGCAGATGAGCTGAGGGAAGAGGATGATGTAGGCCACTTCGGCTCCAAGAAACCAGAACAAGATGACGCTATTTTTTAAAGTGGTGAGAGCTGTTCCAATCAGACCGGAAACTACCACTGAGATACGGATCACCCAGCGGATCTCTCTGTCTGATGCCTGGGAATGAGAAGGAAAAGCAAATATTAAATAACTACTAGTGAAATCAGTTGATTAAAAAAATTTCTCAGATTAATCACACGCTTGGGTTTTGATTAATCACGGTTAATCACAATGTATAACTTTAATTCATTAAATTAATAATTTTCAATGACACTCTGCAGCTATTGAAAAAAAGGCCAGAGAGGTTGGGGAGTGTGTTTTTACTTGGATTAAAAAAAAAAAAAAAAAAAAAAAAAAAGCATCTCAGAAATAACTTCTGAGTATTGTGGGAGAGCCTTTATTAAGTCTGTGTAGTAACTGGATTGTTCTGCGATAACAGGGTCTGCTGAACTGCGCTCTAGAGGTGTGTTCATGAACAATCCGAATCTTTTGAGCAGCTCTTCACCATGAACGATGAGAACCTATTCAGAGAGGTGTGCCAGCTGTTCTTTTTTTTAACTCTTGTATCGAAATGAACAAGCTCTTTTTTGTTTGCCAACCATGAAAAAAACTCATGAGAAAAAGTAGAAAAACTCAAGCTCAAGAAAGAGTCAAATGGAAACAGAGAGAGATGAAGAGAGAGGAGAGGAGCACATACAGTCTCTGAGTGCCTACACGTGTGTGCATGCAAGTTTATTGTCACCTGCTTGGTTTTTACTGCCATTTTTTGCATGAACATATGTCAAGGCAGCTATATTTTGCACACTTTGGTCTCACTCTATGCAGAGTTATATGTCATAACCATTAGTGAATTTATTCACACGTGCTAATTATATTATTAACGGATAAGACAATAATAATCTCCCATCAATATAATACATTTTCTTTTGACTAAAATTATACTGCATCACTCATTTCTGAATTAACTGAGTGGCTTCTTAAAATGATGTAAATCCCAAAATGAGGCTGTCTTTTGAACAGCTCTTAGAAATGAATGGATCCCAAAGATTCACCGTCACCTGTCGGCAGTGAGGCTGCCACTGTGCTCTGAGAACTGACTCTGTATAAAATAAAAGTTAAAAAAATTACACAATGGCAAATTAATGCTTTGTAAGAGTTGGCGGCTTGTGGCTCCATAAGTTCAGGGGTGGTCATGGATCACCCCCTGCTCTCACCTCGGGTCCACAGTGCTCAGCAAGCACAGCTCCCAGGGACACACATGGATAGAGATGGTGAAAAGAAGTGATATAAAATGCACACGTAACATTTATTAGTCAAAAGTTTTAGGAGGGAAAAGAGAGGGCTGTTGCACACCAACGAAAGCAGCTGGCTTGTCCTAAAGTGGAACCACAGGCAGCTGATATCTCCTCTCTGTCTCATCAGTCTGTGAAAGTGCGGGTCAAACAAGTCAATGCCAATGATATACGCACACTTCCAAGACGGTCACCCCCCCACCCCCACCCCCGGCACGGCTTCACGCCTCACCATGTGGGCGAACCACACACTTTGATTGACACTTTGATAAGCCTTGGTGTAAGGAAACAGATCATGTGATTAATTTGCAATAATAAATACTTATTAGCACAGTAAACTTTTTGGATTAATCGATTATGGATTAAATAGTACGATATATTGTACTGGGGAAAAAAGGTAATTTATCGTAATTTGTTTTTATTATCATCATATTTTAAGGTGAAATTCTGGCAACCACAGTAGTATTTTATTGTTATTATTATTATTATTATTATTATTATTATTATTAATAATAATAATAATAATAATAATAATAATAATAATAATAATAATAATAATGCATTTGTCTTATATAGCACTTTTCTAGATACTCAAAGCTGCTTTACAATTTGGTGCATTATTCATTATTCACTCCTCAGTCATACATGACATGTGGCTGACACACTCACACTGCCACATTCACAGGGAAGGTGGGTGAAGTGTGTTGCCCAAGAACACAACAATACTATGCAATGCCAGCAGTGGGGATCCAACCACCAACCTTGGGGTTAGTGGGCCAGCGTCTCTACTGGCATCCTTTATGAATGGAGATGAGTTAGACGTCTCAGTCGTAACAGTAGTAATAGATGTTGCTGCAGTTCCAAAACTACTTTCCCTTTCTACTTTCTACTTCTTACTAGTGCTGTAGTCAAGACCGTACTCATCAAGACCAAGACCAGTCTGAGTCCAGGGTGAACCGAGACCAAGAGAAGGCTGAGACTTTCAGGGTTTGAGACCGAGTCGAGGCCGAGACTTTTAAGGACCAAGACCAAGTTGAGACCGAGACCAAGGCAAACTGAGACCAGGTCAAGGCAAAACCCTGTGAACTAACACAAACTAAAGGGGAAAAGTAAAAAAAAAAAAAAAAAAAAAGTGGTTCAAATACATGAAAGATTATTTTAATGATTTTATGCAACAGACTCTAAAAACGCACACATGTTCCTGGCTCTTCTAATGTGAAAACAAATGATTCCAAAATTATGAGGAAGAATAGCATTTTCTTATAATGTTTAGTAAAGAAAATCTCTGAGACCACCACATCCAAGACTGAGACAAAACCAAGTAAAACTGCAGCCGAGACTGAGATGAGACCAAGACTTAAAAAAAATGGTCTCAAGGCCGGTCTCAAGACCAAGACAGGTCTCAGGTGCTACAACACTACTTTCTACTCACTATTTTTTGTACTTACTATTACAAACTACCTACTAACTTCACATGCAGTATTTTTACTGAAATCATAAATTGGTTTTGTACTGCTGGAATACCCATGTCCATATAATCCTTTCTATAATAAAAGATGTCCTAAGGTGCAATTCTTTTCTTTGGTCATTCTAAGTTTGTTATTTTAGATTGTAAAATTATTATTTGTTGACATGATTTTGCAACTGCCTTAAACCTTTGGACAGTAGCAGATGTCTACATGCTAGGGGTGTATAGGTTTTTGAAACGATATGATATGTATTGATTAGAATTGTTTCGATATAATAAAAAAAAATATCAGCTAATTTGGAACGATACGATTTGATCCGATTCAACATATCGTTAACTGACACAGCAACTTTTTGCCAAAAATCATTCAACTTTAATCTTAAATGTAGCATCATGGCAGGGGGTTGATTATGTCCAGCAGAGAGCAAACAAAACTTAAATATAACATTTTATTTAATTAAAATCTTAAAAATTGCATCTAAAAAGCCAGATCTGGTTTTATTTTAACATGCATTTCTAATAACAATATTTCATATATATATTTATATATTTTCCAGTGTATATCGATACACACTACCTATGAAATGATACGATTTGGTAATGTGTATCAATATAGTTGTATTGTAGGAAAAAAATGTATACATCGATACAGTTACTGTGTTGTTAACCCCTACGATACTGTTTCCAGAGGAGGTTTATTTTGGAACTACTGATACTATCCCCTCTAAGGCCAACTAAATCCACATTTGAGAAAAAAAAAATCTTTATATTCATTCATCTGTTCTTCAATATGTCATAAGGTTTCTCCTTTTTTCCCCATAGTTGGATTTTTTTTAGGAGTTTTTCCTTACTGAGAAGGAGGGTCTAAGGACAGAAGTGTTCTGGGTCTGTTTAGTTTAGTGTAGTTATTGTTTGTGTTGATTGTGTGTTAAGTCTGATTGTGTGTTTATGTTTGATTACCTGTTTGTGAAGCCCTTTGAGGCGACTGTTGTTGTGATACTGGGCTGTAGAAATAAAATGTAATTGAATTCATCTTCTTCTGTTATTTCTGTTAGGGGTTACAGATGGCTGTTGTTAGGACATGGAGCCTGTCCTAACAACAATGAGCTTTAAGCAGAGCACACTCTCTGTGGTGGCCGGTTAGTCACAGGGCTGACACTTGAAGACACAAACTGACAGACAACTGTTCACACTCACATTGATTGACTATGGGCCATTTAGATTCTCCAGTTTACTTTGTCTTTGGACGATGGGAGAACTGCCTGGACCTCTATGTATAAAAAAGTAAATTATTGCTCAAATCAAACAACTTCTTTTAAAATCCCGTCATACCTGCGGCCTGAGTATTTTCCTGTAGATGTTGGTGGTGAAGACTGATGCAGCAGACAGTAGTACAGAGTCTGCTGAAGACATGACTGCAGCTGCCACACATCCGATTCCCAGGATGGAGATGTATGAGGGGGTGAGGTACTGTAGCGTGAGGGGCAGGATCTGAGCCACTTCCCCACGATCGAACGGAGAAGGGGAGCCATAAGATGTCTGGTTCCAGTCTGGAGGAAAGAAAATATCAGTATTTTAACATGGACCGCTGGTATAAATGAGCTAGTGGGCGGAGCCTTTGCAGTGATTTATTTTTGTAGAATAATGTATAAATAGATCCTAGTCATGTCAAAAACTGCTTTTGAAGTTATGTCTGTTTTCACTCCAAAAATGGTTTAAAATGCCAAATTATGCACAGATATGTACTTCTGGGGTTATTGCGAGCTGTTTTGGGGCATTTTAAGGTGGTTTTGAGCATGTTTAAAATTTGCTCAAATTTGGTCCAAGATGACAGACCGGTACCTAGGGCTGGACGATATGACTAAAAAAATCAAAACTTTTTTTTTTTTTTTTCTCAGTTGGTTTTCGATTTGAACTATCTTTTCTCTTGTTGGCATAAAAAGGCTATTTAAATGTAGGTTTATTATTCTTAGATTAGAGTATTCCATAGTATTTTTTTTTTTTTTTTTCAGCTGGGCTACTGCTAAGCAGGTGCAAAGTGCCTTACTCTAACAGTGACATAAATGTATTTTAGTGTTAGCTCACTCTGCTTCTAAAGACCAGGATTATTATAATTAACACACCATTATTCACCATAGAGGCCTGTAAAAAAGACGCTAAGCAGAGCATGTGGCTAATAAGCATATATAAACAAAGACACATACGTTTGCTGCTGCCCTGCACATAGCACCACCCTGTTTGTTTTGGCCAAACTGCTGCCACATCCAAACTGGGACATTACAGAGGTAAAATGACTCCTTTCTCTGGGATTATTAGTGTTTTTTAGAGTCTGCAGAGTCTCCACAGTAACTATTTAGGCTACTGTGGAGCTAGCAGCAGCATTAGCCATAACACAGGAAACAGTGCGGTGCTTGGAAGACGCTAATTTTCGCTAAACTTGATTTTATGATTTGGTTATTTTTGACATCGTCCAAAATTAAAAACGTGAATTAATCAAATTAATTTGATTTATCACCCAGCCCTACAAGCACCTGTCAAAAAAAATGTGATTTGTGGTCATGTTCAGGCACAACAAAAGGCTGGAAATATCAATTCTACAAATAAGTAGCTAGAACAGCATTTTGCAACAATAAAGGCCCAATACTAATAATTGAGATTAAAGATAATAGAGAAAATGACACTTTTACTTCAACATTTTGTGTGTGTGTATGTGTGTGTGTGTGTGTGTGTGTGTGTGTGTGTGTTTGTGTGTGTGTGTGTGTGTGTGTGTGTGTGTGTGTGTGTGTGTGTGTGTGTGTGTGTGTGTGTGTGTGTGTGTGTGTGTGTGTGTGTGTGTGTGTGTGTGTGTGTGTGTGTGTTTGCCAAATAACATAATTAGTTAAAAAATGCCAGTTTGGATAGAGTATTACTAGCAATATTAGTGGTGATAGGCATAGCAGTAGTAGTAGTAGTAGTAGTAGCGACAGTAGTAATGGAAGCTGTATTAGTTAAGATAAATTGTAACTGATCAACTTTACAGTGGTGTTTATTAGTACAAATTACAATAGTTTTCCAGCACGTTGTTGCCTTTGTCCCAACTGGTTTTGAGATGTGTTGTTCCCATCAAATTCAAAAGGAGCTGTTATTTTGAAAGGGAGCAGTCTCATGTATGTTTCTGGTAGGATGTCTCCAGAAATTATAGTAGTGCTGTTCTAAAATTGAGTATAAATTTGGTGCCATCTAGTGGTGAAATTGCAGATTGTGTTTCCTCACTCCGGGTTCCTTCATTGCTATTGCCTGAATAGTATGTCTTCTTTGCATATCAAAATATGATGAAACATCTAATGTGTGCTTGTTACACAGCTATGCAGTTTTTTCACTTTTAAATTATTTCCACTCCTCATAAATCAAATTGACACAGGTAAAAACACACCTCTTTCAGGCAGAGCTCAAGCCCCTGTGGTACCTGTGGAGGCAGCAGCTGCCCCAATCAGAATGGGGGGTATCCCGAACAGCAGAATGAAAAGGGCAGCGACGACACATGTGATCTTGGCCATCCGAGTGGAAGAGACAGCGAGGGTCCTCTGGTGGAAGCACTGGTACCCCAGACTGCCCAGCGACTGTGAGAAAAATAAAATAAAAATTAACATTATTATTAATATAGTGTAGAACGTTAGTTACTATTAATTACAATTCTATTCAAATTTACAAATGTAAATCTCTTACTGTATCCATTTTTGGTAGTGTTACAATGGTACCAAGTGACTAGTAGTAGTAGTATACTGTACTAGTAGTAGAGGAAAACTATACTTTCTTCTTTGCTCAAGTATGTTTTATTTACGTATTTTTTAAAACTCTAAATAAGTATACATATTTTCTTTTTACCTCGGTGACAAAAAAATCTGGCTTTGTAGTAGTTGTTGTAACAGTATTAGTTATAATATTATTTTACTTTCTATAACATATTTTTATTGGAGTTGTTTTTTTCTGAAAAAAGTACTTTTATTAAAGTAATTTATTTGTACTTGAGTAGCTGTTGTAGCAGTAGCAGTTTGTACATTGTGCAGCCCAATTACAAAACAAATTCTTTCATTCCTTTTCTACTGATACTCAAAATAAATGTTTTAAGTACTTTTACTTCTACCTGAGTATTATTATTTTGAAGTAACCTCTGATATGGAAGTATATACAGTATATTATTTCATTGGTAAAGAGCAGAGCAGTATAGATATAATTGTGGCAGACATTTCCTCCACTCACCAGAATGAGGAAGTTGTCGATCTTGATCCAGACCTGGTCCAGATTGACTGCTCCGACCCAGGGGGCGTGGAGAGAGTTGTTCATCAGAGTCTGACTGATGTCCAAACAGTGAGGGTTGGTCAGGACGAAAGGGACACAGAGCCACTGCAGGGACAAGTTGAGATAATATTTGAATATATTTGGTCAGTAAAGGCTTAGGGTGTGTTTACACTCACTGGTCCCCAGGACTCAGAGAGCTCTGGGTCAAAAATGCACACCTGTGCTGATAATTGAATTAGTCTGGTTCATACTGAGCTCTGTGACATGAGCTGAACTGGCTGAACGAGCAGTAACAGAAATCATGTGCATCTATTGGTCAAAACTCTGCCTCTACAGCTCCACATATACCAAAAATATTACACAGTGCACTTTCATTAATATTTAACGAAGTATGAAGTTATTAAGATATTGGCTGAATACAGCTGTGGAGCTTCTCTGGTGATTAATATAAAATATGTGATGTTTTAGCAACATTTTAGATACATTTTATTTGCAGTATATCCCCTCGTTGGCATTTTTTCCTGATAGTCACGTTAGATGCATGCCAGTGCACGCCAGGGGTGTTTCTCATCTACCAGGATCTTTCCTCTGGGGGCTGCTTTGACTCCTTCCTCTGGAGTCGGCCACTATGAAGCAAAGCTAAGTGTCCTGCTAACACGATGTGAAGCTTTTGGAACATGCTTCGGAGCGTGTCACGTGATCAAACACTGCGTGTTAAAAACATGGGTCTAAAATGAAAAACAACTTCTTTAGGAGTGGAAAGTGGTCAAACAACAGATTGTGAACATGTTTTTGTAGAGTTTCTCCATGTCTCTACATTTTGGTGTAATTAAAAAAAATAGATCTTACAAGAATAGTTTGAAAAGATATCATATTAAACGAAACCATCACCTATCAGCAGGTCTAATTTGTCCCTATAACCAAATGTACATCAAAATAATGATATAATTTAATTATAGCAAAATAAGTTAAAATTAAATAAGCAGAAGGAGCAAAAACTATTAAACTCTTTAAAAAATTACTTTCCTCCATGCAGTACTAAAATGTGCAGTGTGGGGCACAGTAGTAATATATTTTATTATTTTTATTGTAGGGACTTTAATATTGTATTTAAGTTTGTCTTAATTGTTAAATAAAGTTTGCAAAAAATGGGAGTGGTTGCAGTGCACTGTGGGTAATTTTAAGCAAGGTGAGGCCACAGAGGATCCACAGAGACATCCTTCATGAATGATCCAAATGGAGGAGAAGAGCTCCAGAGGATGTGGGGGAATGTAAGCATTTGGAACAGCACTTGATGAGGCTCTGATGATGTGGATCACTCTGAAGGGGTTCAGCTGCAAAGGATCCTGGCAAATGAGAAACACCCCAGGACTGCACCAGTGCTGTGCTGTGTTCACGATACATTGGAATCTTGGAAATTCCCACCTTTGGCTCAGAAAAATGGCCTTGAACATCAGATCAGATCGGAATTGTTGTTCAGAAACTCGTGTGGCAGTGTTCTTCCAAGTAGTTCTAATGATGTATTTGTTTACTATAAAACATGGAAATGCAACTATTGCTACATTGTTGCTGTGGTGAACCATGTGTGTTTTCAGCACTGATCTCGAGAACGGACATTTTTCGGAAATACACTTTTTCAAGTCTGGACTTCCAAGATTCTGATGTATCATCAACGCGGCTTTAATGCGCACCAAGATCTCTGATTTCAGAAGGACCTGGGTTCACTTGTCTGGTGCTCGTCTGAGTCTGATTGTGCTCAAACCAACTGAACGCACCAGTGTTCGATTGACGCAAACTAAACAAAGCACTCTTAGTTCTAGTTCTATGTGTTGCAATTGAACAAAACAACACCTGGGAAACATCTTGACTTGGTGAGTACAGAACCATGACAGAACAGCTTGTCAAAAAAACACTTAGTATTAGCTATTAAAGTTCACACACCATATTTAGTTATGGCACAATACCAGGCTACCAAATCTATGATATCCACAACAGCCAGCCCTGGGCTTTAGACCTGTGGAATGGTGGCTGTTGGCCGTGCTAAGCAACTACTTACCAGTGTTTTTGGTGGCAGTAATCTCCAGCAGCTCTCGTGTCCATGACCCTGCTTCAAGCAGCGTGCAGCAGCTACGTCGGAGGTGAGCAAAGGGGAAAGACCAGGTAAGGGACCTTCCTCAAATAAATTCGGCTCGTGTATGATTGGTTGACCAGAGGATGTGCATGTACCACTACACTAGTAACTTTTTTACCTTATATAAACTGTTTTGAGGTCCGTGTGATGGTTAAATGAGTTGTTGTGGAGTAAATGAAGCATCCTGCATCTCTCCCTGGTGTCTCTGGGCTGAAAATGACACTTGCAACGCTGTCGACCCAGATTCACAGAAGTGTTGGGTCTTGCAATAAAGTGGCACATCCCGGTTAACAAAACAACAAGCTAGTGGTGACTTTATTTTTCGATTTTTTTTATTTATTTTTTTTTGGTGCCAGAGCGGCCAAATGGGAAAAAATAAAAATAAAAAATTGTACAGATAAGCAGAAGGGAAAAATAAAGTAAAGACAAGCAAAGGGTCACACAGGAGTCAGCTGGGCTTGTGAGTATTTATGATAGCTTTATAGAGGTAAATAAGGCAAAAAGAGGAAAGAAACGAGTTACTGAGTTCCACTTTAAAAAGTAACTTGCACATCCTTGTTTTTTTTGGTTTTTTCTTTTATAAGCATGGATATCCATAACAAAAACCTTAAATATAACTACCTATAATATCTTTAACTACTATTTGAAGATATTTTTGCTCACCATGCTGATGAATATGAGTGTGAGCTGAATGATGTCAGTGTAGGCCACAGAGTACAGTCCTCCCAACAGTGTGTACACAATCACTACTGCAGCAGAGATCCAAATACTCAGAGAATAAGAGAGGTCCAGCACCACGCTCATTGTTGAACCTACAATAAACAACATGTACATTTTTATTATCTGAAATATATAATTATTCAAGCAGTGTTAAAACAGTTTACAAAAGTGATGGCCTTGCATAACACTGTGGTCCTACGCTCTGTATTTTTGACCAATGTCTCAACAAATTTAATTAAAATCTATTATTTTTGCTGGAGCTACTGTCCCTGCTGCTTTGGGCCTGAGGTGGGGCACACTGGATCATGGCAAAACCTTTTCACTCTCATGTTCATTCACTATGGGCAGAGGTGGGACAGTAACAAAGTCGTGTAGGACACAATGAGAGTGTGCAAGCAGGGCAGCAGGGATCAAACCAGCAACCTTGGGTTATGGGCGAGCACCTCTACTGACTGAGCTACTGTTGACCCATTTAACACAGATTCATCTTAGTTTAGAGTTAGACCTTCTTTAGTCCTGGTTTACTCTCAGCTCAGACTTGAGTTAGACCTGCTTTAGTTCTACTTTCACCTGTTTGTTTCATTCCACTTCATTCCCATCCATTTACAACTCAACTACAAATACTCAATGAATATTTTAACAGGATCTTGGTTCCTCTGTTTTAATTTTTTTTTTTTTTTTTTTTTGCTACTTATAAGTCTTAAAGATTTGCACCAAAAATATGAATGAAACACATTTTCATATCCTAATCACTATTATTCTTGACTGTTATTATTTGAAATGCATTGTGAAAAAACTCTTCCAGATTTTCTTACTTAAGTATTTTTGAAAGCACAGACACCAGTACTTTAACTCAAATAATAATTTGCCTGAGACTGTAATATTTGACATAATAAAATTGAAACAAAGCAGGACCACTTTTTAACAATAGTAGTAGTAGTAGTAAACCTTCCTTTTCTTCTTCTTCCATCAGCTAGTATCTATAATGTTACTTTAGCGCCATCTGCTGAGTATTTGTCTTGTATCTGTGCTTTAATACAGTATACAAAGTGTTCCCCCACTATTCCCCTTCAGTTCCATACCAGTAACCTTTTGGATCTCCCAAAACCCTGCTTACGATCAGGGTCTGGACTAATCCTGGTCTTACCAAGTCCAATGAGGGTGGTGCCCATCCAGAGCATGTCCAGCAGCACCGAGGCCAGGCACAGAGGAGCACACAGGACTTTCCCATACTTGAAGTGGAACGGGTCCAGCATCGTCACACACTTTAAATCTCTCATCGGCTTCACAAACAAAAAGGCACCTGTTCAAAAATATACATTGATTGTGGTGATTATGACTTACAGTGAATAAAAATTGTGTAAGAATCTCATAAAATTGGAGCATTACATAGCATTACATAATCATTATAAACCAGCCTCAGGGGGTCACAATCCAGTGTACTATTTGTGCAGGTCCCATTTCACTATTTTAATTTTTCTTATCTTCTTATTGCTTCCTTATTAGCCATGTTAGCTGAACACTTTAAAAATTTTGAGGCAGGGTTGTTTTTTTATGTGGCATCCTTAATTTATAATGGGGAGACATTTTGGGGAAACAGCACCGTCTTTTAATTTGAGGCTGTGTGTGTTCTTATTGGTTCTTATCTTAGTGGTTAGTTTTTGAGTAGTAGCGTTTTTGTTTTTTGTTTTTGTTTTTTTGTTTTTTGTGACATGCTTTTTATTATTAGACAAACTTATTTTATTATTGATTTTTTTTTTTTTTTAACCAAGCTTTTTTTAAAATTGACATGAGACATGGCTTTATTTTAATTTTTAAGGCTGGGTATTTTTTTTGAGACAACACATTTAAAAATCTTCCTTTGCTTTTATTTATCTAACAGTCAAAAAATATTTTAATGATTGTTACGACCCATACGGGTGAACATATTTAAAGAGGACACGGGAGTCAAAAGGGTTATAAGTCAAAGGTTTGTTTTATTTATTTGACTTGTTTTTCTTGGTTTTGTTGTGTTTCTTTAGTTCTTCTTTAGTTAAACAAAACCCCTCAAACAAAACCCCCATGCCCAAAGTAACAAAAGAAAGGTGGACGCTGGGATGCCGGCCCAACAAAACGGCCCAACAAAACATAAGGACAGCGCGGTGGACAAGCCAACCCCTATGGGGCCGTAGTCCTGCCGCCGTGCTGCTACCCCTGCCCTAACGCAAAACAACCCGAAACTAAGCCCTAAACAAATGAAAAGCGATAACAGGACAGCCGGTCTCCCCAGGTCAAACAAAAGCTAAAGCTAACAAAAGGGGCTACACAGGCCTGGAGTGGGCCAGTGGCACGGCAGGTGGAACCACTGGTGCTCACGACCGCGAGCGTGCACGAACGTGGAACTGGAGAGAGGAAGCCAGAGCAGAGAGAGAGCGGGCAGCGCACAGGTGACCTATATATAGGCTCCGGTGAGCAACAAAGAGAAAAAAACAACTTAGTTCACTTAATGTAGTTAAAAAAAAAATCATAATACAGTCAAAAGAACAAGACCGAATAAGCAAAATATACAAAAAAGGAAAAATAACTAAAGGTAGGCGAAAAAGATGCACCAGCACTTAACAATGATGCTCCTTTTTAATATAGACATTTATTTTAATTTTCTCATACATTTCTTTTTTGTATGGTTTTCTTTTTAAAACAGTTTTTTTTTATATGCCTCTGCTTTTATTTTTCTAGTGGACAAAAAAATTATATTTTTCATTTTGCAGTAAAATGGCATCATACAAAAGGTTTAAGGAAGTGGGGTGCTCTTTTTCCAAGATTGTCTTAAAAAGACCCTATGCACTCTCCTGCCCTCTGCTGGTCTCTTCACCTGTTTCTTTATGACTAGAGTAGAGTATTTACACATTTTCTTTTCGTCAGATAATGTTTTTAAAGGTTGTTAAACATGCTGCTATTATAGAGTTGACCAAGATTTAAAAATAGATTTAAAATATAAATAAAACCATAATATAGCATCTTGAATGGTTTATTCAGTTTAATCATACTTTGTCCTTGCTTCAGAGAATAGTCACACACCAACGATCAAGGAGGAGGAGAAGGATACCAGCAGCTGCAGAGCTCCAGTCAGCCCTAAAGACGGAGTGTAGAGCATCTCAGTCAGGCCAACGATGAAGGCTCCTCCAATCCATGTCGCTACAAATCCAGAGAGAAATGAATGATGACCAAATCTTCTGCTACAACTTTGCCACCAAGGTGATAATATACTATATTAAAAAAAGACAGTAAAAGTAGCATTTTAAAATAAAAGGAGTTAAGTTTTTTTTAAGATAAAAAAGTAGTCTTAGGTTACATTCAGACTGCAGGTAAAAGTGTCCCAAATCTGACCTATAGCCTCTCAGATTTTTTTGTGACAGCACAAATCGGATTTTTTTCAAATGTGTCCCAGGCCACTTTCATATGTGCTCCTAAATCAGATACTGATCTGATCTTTTACAATGTGACTGTAATCTGAACAACCAACTCACATTTCATCTGACTTTTACATCACTGAAATCCAACAGACAGCCCAGTTATACACTGGAAGAGCATGCAGCTCACTTCAGGGCCGTTCACACACAAGCAGGGGTGAAAGTAGATTTTTGCTTATGCCGGTACTATAACAAATTATGCCTACATATATATTTTTAATGACTCTTAACTATAAATGAAAAATATAGACATGGCTTATACGGGGTTTAACAGGGTTTGAAAACAAATCAAACGCACCCTATAAAGACCAACACACACCGGACGCACGTCAAAAATACACCCCTATTGTTTTCTATGAGGCGGTGGCTGAAAACACATGGACCCCGTACTTCTGCAGTAACAAAGATGGTTCTCTGCTCCGTGTGACCCAGACACACAGCTGTAAACACTGAGGGACAGTAGCTGCTGCTCGGGGGGACACAGGCAGCAGCTACTGACTCCTGCTGCAGTCAGAGCATGGGGAAACTCCTTTCTGCTGCTAACTCGCTAATAACCTGCTATAGACACGGGCGGCTCCAGACAAATATCATTGAGGGGGCGATGGGGGGTTCATATTAAATAAAGAGGGGGCAATGAAATTCTGACGCAACAATATACACCAAAAACAATAGGCTAAAATCAATAAGCAAAATATAAATTACCATTAGTATTGAGCAACAGTTCTGTCTAGACCAGTGGTGCCCAACCTTTTTCGACTTGCGATCTACTTTTAAAGTCATCAAGGCCTGGAGATCTACCTTTATTTTTTTTACCCCTTATTTCTATTAAACATGGTGGGCATTTATCAGGGTTATTATTATTGCAGTGGTTAAACATGAAAATAAAAATAGAAATAACCACTTTAATAAAGTCACATTTTATTAAACTAAAATGATAAACATTCATTATCAACTCAGGACACGAATAACTTAATCTAATAAATGTAGCATTTTTGTCAGTGATATTTACAACATTCCATCATTTCCTAAAACTGCTGATTATTATGGATTATAATAGGCCTACTATATTTATAATTAGACCTGAATTAAACTGCAGTATCAATGCAGCTTATCATCAAAGCTCAGCATTATTTTAGTAACATTGATGAGTGACAGGAGCTCCATGGTAACGCTCAGGGGAGGAGCTCCATGGTAACGCTTAGGGGAGGAGCTTGTGAGACTTCGACAAAGTCAGCTTTCCTCACACACGGCAACAACAAACTACTGCAGGACAAAAACAAAGCAAACAGGTGACATACATCAGGCTCTGACACCTTCCTCACCTGTCTCCTCCCTGACACCGCTGCCTCTCCTCCTGTGTGTGTGTGTGTGTGTGTGTGTGTGTGTGTGTGTGTGTGTGTGTGTGTGTGTGTGTGTGTGCGTGATTTTTTTTTTTTTTTCTCATAAAAGCGTCCGCGGCCGCTTTCTAATGTGTGTTAAAGCTGCAAAGACCAGCCGGACAGCTGATCTCTTTCTACCAGGTACTGCGTACCCCCTCTAAATCCTATGCCGGTACGTAGTACCGGGCCGTACCGGCTCACTTTCACCCTTGATTGTATATCACAACAAAGTAATTGAATGAATGTCATTACTGTGAAATTGACATCAGTTCTTATTCTTTCTCTTGCTCTCTCTCTCTCTTGAACATGACTTTGGCTGCCTAAACAAAGGGAAGCAAAAAAGACAGTGGTTCAAGGCAAAATTTGATTATTATAAATATGTGAAGAAAAAATTTAATAGTAACTTTAGCCATTATCCTGCTAAGACACCTCCACAAACACTGCGAGGAATCAGTGAAAGCTATGTTCATTTCTAGTTAGCCTAGTAAGCTGGTCAGCTAACATTAGCATTTTTGACAAAAATAGTTGAGATATCCCGCAAAATTTGCTCTAAATGCTGTATTTTGTTGAATAACGCTTATAACGCTTATAAAACATGCAGTTCTCAAACACTATATAACTAAACTAGTCATTCTCCTCTCACATGTCTCAAGAGTTCTCTTCACTACTGTGACAGCACTCAAGAGTCAAAAGAGGCAGAGAGCATACTCACCTCATCAATAATAGTCTGGTACAGAAATTTGGACACTCCTTCACACAAAAAAACTACAACATATAATAGACAACTTATCCAAAATAACAGGCCAACCCCTCCCATCCATAGACACACAGTATCACAGACGCATTACACAACGAGCAATACATTTTCTGAAGGTCTGTGAGTGGAGCGGTGGATGATTTGGTTGTTGCGTGTACCAGCACGCACACTAAAGATGAGCAGGAGACTGGCTGCAGGCCACTGGTGTCAGTAACAGTTAGAAATTTTAGAACTTCTGCAATGTCCCTTTAACATTGTTTTTATTTTCATTAAATGTGGAAATAGATTAAACCATAAAGAACTTAACAAATTCATAGAAATGTTAACTCTGTAAAACGTCAAAATAAAATGTTAAATAAGAGTCCTTTAATAACTACGTAGCTAATGAAATTCAGTTAGTATTCCAGTCTAATTAATATTACTGCCATTATCCATTGGTACTATAAAAATATAAAGAGAGTAGTAGTAGTAGTAGTACATATATATATATATATATATATATATATATATATATATATATATATATATATATATATATATATAATATATATATATATATATATATATATATATATATATATATACACTGAACAAAAATATAAACGCAACACTTTTGCTTTTGCTCCCATTTTTCATGAGATGAACTCAAAGATCTGAAACTTTTTCTACATACACAAAATAACCATATCTCTCAAATATTGTTCACAAATCTGTCAAATCTGTGAAAGTGAGCACTTCTCCTTTGCCGAGATAATCCATCCCTCCTCACAGGTGTGCCATATCCAGATGCTGATGAGACAGCATGATTATTGCACAGGTGTGCCTCAGACTGGCCACAATAAAAGGCCACTCTGAAACATACAGTTTTGTTTTACTGGGGGGGTTTACTGGGAGGTCTGGGGACTCCAGTCAGTATCTGGTGTGACCACCATTGGCCTCATGCAGTGCAACACATCTCCTTCACATAGAGTTGATCAGGTTGTCGATTGTGGCCTGTGGAATGTTGGTCCACTCCTCTTCAATGGCTGTGCGAAGTTGCTGAATATTGGTAGGACCTGGAACACGCTGTCGTATTCGCTGATCCAGAGCATCCCAAACATGCTCAATGGGTGACATGTCTGGTGAGTATGCTGGCCATGCAAGAACTGGGATGTTTTCAGCTTCCAAGAATTGTGTACAGATCCTTGCAACATGGGGTCGTGCATTATCATGCTGCAACATGAGGTGATGTTGTTGGATGTATGGCACAACAATGGGCCTCAGGATCTCGTCACGATATCTCTGTGCATTCAAAATGCCATCAATAAAATGCATCTGTGTTCTTTGTCCATAACATACGCCTGCCCATACCATAACCCCGCCGCCACCATGGGCCACTCGATCCACAACAGTGACATCAGAAAACCGCTCACCCACACAACGCCACACACGCTGTCTGCCATCTGCCCTGAAAAGTGTAAACCGGGATTCATCCGTGAAGAGAACACCTCTCCAACGCCAGGCGCCATCGCATGTGAGCATTTGCCCACTCAAGTCGGTTACGACGACGACCTGGAGTCAGGTCGAGACCCCGATAAGGACGACGAGCATGCAGATGAGCTTCCCTGAGACGGTTTCTGACAGTTTGTGCAGAAATTCTTTGGTTATGCAAACCGATTGTTTCAGCAGCTGTCCGAGTGGCTGGTCTCAGACGATCTTGGAGGTGAACATGCTGGATGTGGAGGTCCTGGGCTGGTGTGGTTACACGTCGTCTGCGGTTGTGAGGCTGGTTGGATGTACTGCCAAATTCTCTGAAACGCCTTTGGAGACGGCTTATGGTAGAGAAATTAACATTCAATTCACGAGCAACAGCTCTGGTGGACATTCCTGCCGTCAGCAGCCAATTGCACGCTCCCTCAAAACTTGTGACATCTGTGGCATTGTGCTGTGTGATTAAACTGCACATTTCAGAGTGGCCTTTTATTGTGGCCAGTCTGAGGCACACCTGTGCAATAATCATGCTGTCTCATCAGCATCTGGATATGGCACACCTGTGAGGAGGGATGGATTATCTCGGCAAAGGAGAAGTGCTCACTATCACAGATTTGACAGATTTGTGAACAATATTTGAGAGATATGGTTATTTTGTGTATGTAGAAAAAGTTTCAGATCTTTGAGTTCATCTCATGAAAAATGGGAGCAAAAGCAAAAGTGTTGCGTTTATATTTTTGTTCAGTGTATATTAGGGCTGTCAACGTTAACGCGTTAACGCATGCGATTAATAAAAAAACAATTAACGCATTAAAATGTATTAACGCAAATTAATTACACGATCTGTTTTGCCCAGCCGCGCTTCTCAAAGCACTCTGGAGGGCATGAAGCCGTGTCGGGGGCACGTGACCATCTTGGAAATGTGCGTACATCACAACAGTGACTTGCTTTCACGGTGAACGACCCGCGCATCCAATGAGAGAACACCTGCCTCACATGCGTTTGACCGTGGTTCGACTTCAGGACAAGTCCACTGCTTTGGCCGCTGCACTACAACCCTCTCCTTTCCCTCCCCTCACGAGTCTCATGTAAAACTTTTTACTAATAAATGTTACGTGTGCTTTTTACATTGCTTCCTTTCACTGCCTCTGTCCGTGCGCGTTCCTGGGAGCTGTGTTTTCTGTGCGTCCTGAACCCGTGGTGAGAGCGGGGGGCAATCAATGGCGAACCACGAGCCGTGAACTCCTACAAACAATTCATTAGCGGTGTTTTTTTTTTTTTTAAGCATCAGTTCTCGACTCAGAGCGGCAACCTCACTGTGGACAGGTGACCGTGCCCCGCCCCTGACAGGTGACAGTGCCCCGCCCCTGACCGCGGCGCTGAGAGGAGCAGAGGGGACGCTCAGGTGTCTGCAGTAGATTTAATGCAGAGCACAGTTCAGCAGACACTGCTATCTCAAAACAGTTGGCCAGTTACTACACAGACTTGTTAAACTCTGACAGCTTGGGGGAAATATTTACACCCAGATACCTAATATTGTCCACGTGTAGTGCAGGAAGTGAATCCAGAGCTGCAGAATCCCAGGTGCTGTCTCTGTAAGCAGGAGTATGGTTGATTTTACCTAGCTATTGTGTTTTTTTTTTTTTTTTGTTTTGTTTTTTTTTTTCTATTATTACTTTACTTATGAGTTTGAAAATGTATTTATTTGATCATGCTACAAAAACCCACAATACCCCACGCTTGCATATCACACACCCTCCCACCCACCCACCCACTCACCCACACCCACCCACACCCATGTCTTTTGACATTGCAGAAGCTTATCAAAACAATGTCACAGCGAATGTGTGCCATAATCAAAGCTAAAGGCAGTCTGACAAAGTACTAGTGTTTTTTGGGGTAGGCAGTCACTCCAGCACATTCCACAGATTCTCAGTGGGGTTAAGTGCCGCAGCCTGATCCTCTCCAGGACACACCACGCTGAGGCAAAAATTATCAAAAAAGAGTCCTAAACAAATACTGAGTACTTATACATACTGTACATACTTTTCTGAATGCCAACATTACTGTTTTAATCATTGTTCATAAAATATTCCAATTTTGTGAATAATTGAATTTGGGGTTTTCTGTAACTGTGAGCCATAATTATCAACATTACAATAAAATAATGCTTGAAATGTTTCACTCTGTCTGTTCTGACACTATAAATATCTGTATTTGACTTTTTGAATTGAAAAAGAGAAAAATGCACTTTTCAATATTCAGATTTTTTGGATAGCACCTATATATCTTTACCATTGTGTATTTTGATACACCTTTCTTTGTTCATAGCCTTTCTTAAAAACCTGTCTAAAATGTTGGCACAGTAATGGATTAAAAAAAAAAAAGTTTTTAGTTGTATTTTGTGCATTTTGTGCCTTACCTGTCATAGTGAAGATCCCCAGCACGAGGCCGATGTTGCGGTTTCCCAGCAGCATCGTTTCTACCTCTCCTGCTGCTCCTTTGCGCTGCTCCTGTTTGGACTTGAATGAGGCCCAGATCCCAGTCCCAAAAACCAGCAAATAGAACAAAACCATCAGTACCACTCCAGCTACGTTAATGGCCATGATGCACCTCTGCCTGCCACCTGCAACACTGACACACACCGACAAGCTGAGCATAGAAGAGGGAGGGAGAGACAGGAACAGGAAAAACTGGTCATAGACTGGAAAAGTGTATGGAAAGGACCAGTGGTGGAAAGTAATGAAGTAAAAGTACTGAATTACTTCACTTAAGTACAATTTTTATGTATCGGTACTTTAATTGAGTAAATTTTACAAGGGGTAATTTTACTTTTACTTCAGTACATTTTTGAGCAAGTATCAGTACTTTTTACTCCACTACATCTCTGAGTTGGTTTGAAGTAAAAAGTAATTTTAGTTTTGGTTTAAAATCATGTATTTTTGTCATGGTCTCATTGTAAACACACAGTACTTAAATACAACAGATGCAGTAAGTACTGCCTTCAGAAACATCAGAATAATAAAGACAGTAGGAGCTCAGTGACAGATTCAGTCTCTTTACTGCACCAGTTTGTTCATTTCATCTGGAATCAGCAAAATCCCTCACATTTAACACATTCATGAGTTATCAAGTCTGTGCCAAATACTTTTACTTTTTTACTTGCAAGTACATTTAAAAGTAAGTGCACAGCATTGATTTTCACTGTTATGCAGATGATACACAGTTGTATCTTATCTTACTTTATCTAACCTAAGACCCATTTATTCCACTTGGCTTTTAACACCTAAGGTTGAAAAAACTTTATTTATGTCAGTATGTTACACAGTTGATACTACAGTGATACTGTAGACCAGTTTTACAGTACTACTGTAAGAGCAATCACAGTAGTTCTACTGTATAATTATTTTACAGTATTATGTAATATAAAATACAATATTATTAATGTATTTTGTCATACAGTAATTACTCCAACTATTGTAATATTACACTGAACAAAAATATAAACGCAACACTTTTGCTTTTGCTCCCATTTTTCATGAGATGAACTCAAAGATCTGAAACTTTTTCTACATACACAAAATAACCACATCTCTCAAATATTGTTCACAAATCTGTCAAATCTGTGATAGTGAGCACTTCTCCTTTGCCGAGATAATCCATCCCTCCTCACAGGTGTGCCATATCCAGATGCTGATGAGACAGCATGATTATTGCACAGGTGTGCCTCAGACTGGCCACAATAAAAGGCCACTCTGAAATGTGCAGTTTAATCACACAGCACAATGCCACAGATGTCACAAGTTTTGAGGGAGCGTGCAATTGGCTGCTGACGGCAGGAATGTCCACCAGAGCTGTTGCTCGTGACTTGAATGTTCATTTCTCTACCATAAGCCGTCTCCAAAGGCGTTTCAGAGAATTTGGCAGTACATCCAACCAGCCTCACAACCGCAGACGACGTGTAACCACACCAGCCCAGGACCTCCACATCCAGCATGTTCACCTCCAAGATCGTCTGAGACCAGCCACTCGGACAGCTGCTGAAACAATCGGTTTGCATAACCAAAGAATTTCTGCACAAACTGTCAGAAACCGTCTCAGGGAAGCTCATCTGCATGCTCGTCGTCCTTATCGGGGTCTCGACCTGACTCCAGGTCGTCGTCGTAACCGACTTGAGTGGGCAAATGCTCACATGCGATGGCGCCTGGCACGTTGGAGAGGTGTTCTCTTCACAGATGAATCCCGGTTTACACTTTTCAGGGCAGATGGCAGACAGCGTGTGTGGCGTCGTGTGGGTGAGCGGTTTTCTGATGTCACTGTTGTGGATCGAGTGGCCCATGGTGGCGGCGGGGTTATGGTATGGGCAGGCGTATGTTATGGACCAAGAACACAGATGCATTTTATTGATGGCATTTTGAATGCACAGAGATATCGTGACGAGATCCTGAGGCCCATTGTTGTGCCATACATCCAACAACATCACCTCATGTTGCAGCATGATAATGCACGACCCCATGTTGCAAGGATCTGTACACAATTCTTGGAAGCTGAAAACATCCCAGTTCTTGCATGGCCAGCATACTCACCAGACATGTCACCCATTGAGCATGTTTGGGATGCTCTGGATCGGCGAATACGACAGCGTGTTCCAGGTCCTACCAATATTCAGCAACTTCGCACAGCCATTGAAGAGGAGTGGACCAACATTCCACAGGCCACAATCGACAACCTGATCAACTCTATGCGAAGGAGATGTGTTGCACTGCATGAGGCCAATGGTGGTCACACCAGATACTGACTGGAGTCCCCAGACCTCCCAGTAAACCCCCCCAGTAAAACAAAACTGTATCTTTCAGAGTGGCCTTTTATTGTGGCCAGACTGAGGCACACCTGTGCAATAATCATGCTGTCTCATCAGCATCTGGATATGGCACACCTGTGAGGAGGGATGGATTATCTCGGCAAAGGAGAAGTGCTCACTATCACAAATTTGACAGATTTGTGAACAATATTTGAGAGATATGGTTATTTTGTGTATGTAGAAAAAGTTTCAGATCTTTGAGTTCATCTCATGAAAAATGGGAGCAAAAGCAAAAGTGTTGCGTTTATATTTTTGTTCAGTGTACTTACTAAAAATACAACGGGTCTGTCTTGATTTTTGTCAGTTTATTAAAAACATACAAACATTTTTGTCTTACACAGTTGACTGGATAAAAATACATAGAAAAGTCTGCCATAAACAGAATCACTAAAGACGTAGAACATCAAAATGATTATAATATTCTCTGTAATAAAGAACTTGTGTGGTCTCATTAAACACACTGAATGTTTTCCTTGTGAAAAGTGTGTGTTTTATCTGTAGGATGAAGTAGACTACATAACTTCATATTATGCATTACCCCAAAACAATTTAACAATATACTTCCTCACTGTTACTTGTGTCTTTTACTAAAACACCACATCATATATAGTTTTCCAATACACTGCTACAAAATAATCAGCGGACTTTAAGTGAAAAAAATCCACTTTAGTGTCTCCCAGGTCCAGAGCTGTGATGGAGCAGGACATATCCAGTGTTACACAGATGATCGTGAGGAGGTCTGGGCTGGCATCATCTGTGACTCACACAATCTGTAGAACCATCTCCTGTTAGAAGTTTTAGCAGCTGAAGGAAGTAATGTCCAGGAGAAAAGGTTCCAGTTCAGCCTTGGACTTGGAAACAATTTACCTAGATTTAGAACGAACAGAAAAAAAACTTAAAAGACAAAGAGAACAAAATGTATTTTTACATTCAGTACAGTATATTCTTGATGTAACAGAGTGAAACAATATTCAGTTGTATTAACAGATCTGGTCAGTTACCTGAGTGCACCTCCTGCTTCCTGAAAGACCCATGTTTCTTGTTCATTTAGAGAAACCGTCTGAAAGTATAAAAGAAATATTTTTCATTGATTGGACACAGTATGAAGTCAGTGTTGTCAATTGTCATTAGGTGCTAAGCTATTATTTCATTCTTTTAAGTTTAATTTAGTTTAAAACTTTGTACAAATTATATTAAATTTGTTAACTGGTTATCTATATAAAAGACACCTGTCCACAACCTCAAACAGTCCCACTCCAAACTCCACTATGGCCAAGACCAAAGAGCTGTCAAAGGACACCAGAAACAAAATTGTAGACCTGCACCAGGCTGGGAAGACTGAATCTGCAATAGGTAAGCAGCTTGGTGTGAAGAAATCAACTGTGGCAGCAATTATTAGGAAATGGAAGACATACAAGACCACTGATAATCTCCCTCGATCTGGGGCTCCCCGCAAGATCTCACCCCGTGGGGTCAAAATGATCACAAGAACGGTGAGCAAAAATCCCAGAACCACACGGGGACCTAGTGACTGACCTGCAGAGAGCTGGGACCAAAGTAACAAAGGCTACCATCAGTAACACACTACGCCGCCAGGGACTCAAATCCTGCAGTGCCAGACGTGTCCCCCTGCTAAAGCCAGTACATGTGCAGGCCCGTCTGAAGTTTGCTAGAGAGCATTTGAATGATCCAGAAGAGGATTGGGAGAATGTCATATGGTCAGATGAAACCAAAATAGAACTTTTTGGTAAAAACTCTACTCGTCGTGTTTGGAGGAGAAAGAATGCTGAGTTGCATCCAAAGAACACCATACCTACTGTAAAGCATGGGGGTGGGAACATCATGCTTTGGGGCTGTTTTTCAGCAAAGGGACCAGGACGACTGATCCGTGTAAAGGAAAGAATGAATTTTGAGTGAAAACCTCCTTCCATCAGCAAGGGCATTGAAGATGAAACGTGGCTGGGTCTTTCAGCATGACAATGATCCCAAACACACTGCCCGGGTAACGAAGGAGTGGCTTCGTAAGAAGCATTTCAAGGTCCTGGAGTAGCCTAGCCAGTCTCCAGATCTCAACCCCATAGAAAATCTTTGGAGGGAGTTGAAAGTCTGTGTTGCCCAGCGACAGCCCCAAAACATCACTGCTCTAGAGGAGATCTGCATGGAAAAATGGGCCAAAATACCAGCAAAAGTTTGTGAAAACCTTGTGAAGACTTACAGAAAACGTTTGACCTCTGTCATTGCCAACAAAGGGTATATAACAAAGTATTGAGATTAACTTTTGTTATTAACCAAATACTTAGGTAGGTATCAAATCATCATAGGTAACAAATACCTATGATGAAAATTACAGGCCTTTCTCATCTTTTTAAGTGGGAGAACTTGCACAATTGCTGGCTGACTAAATACTTTTTGCCCCACTGTGTATATATATATATATATTAGGGCTGTCAATTTTAACGCGTTAATAACGCGTTAACGCAAATTACTTTTAATGCCGCTATTTTTTTTAATGCTAGTTAATCGCGCGTTAATAAAACAACTTTTGCCCTCGGCGCCCTCCGTAGCTTGAGAGACGAGAGCGCGATGCAGCTGTAAGTTAGCATGCATTCACGAAGCAGACATGGACGGCGAAAAGGGACTAATGAGTGGCAAGTTTATTTTCAAAGCCATGCCAGATGGCTCTCTCGACAGAACCAAAGTTATTTGCATTTACTGTCGATGTGAACTGAGTTACCACCGGAGCACGTCAAGTCTGAAATACCACCTGCTGGCCAAACACACCGCTCACATAGAGACCCCGGCTCTATGTGATATATATATATATATATATATATATATATATATATATATATATATATATATATATATATATATATATATATATATATATATATATATATATATCACATGTAAAACTGGCTGTATGATTGGTTTTAATCTTGTAAATCATTTAATGTATGCAGATGACCTTGTCCTCTGCAAGGGGTAACCCAGTCCTAGTAGTGCTGGTCTTCAGGAACTTTTAAACATCTGCTCTGCATATGGTGTGGCGTATGATATCAAATATAATGCTAGTAAGAGTATTATAATGATCAGCAGAACAAAGAGTGATAAATGGTTAAATTTTCCCAAGTTTACATTATGTGGGATTAATCTCTTAGTATGTGATAAATATAAATACCTTGGTCATTTTATCAGTAATGATCTGTCAGATGATGAGGATATCTACCACCAGTGTCGCATGATGTATATGCAGGCCAATCAATCAATCAATCTTTATTTATAAAGCACTTTTCATACAAAATGTAGCACAAAGTGCTTTACATGGTTAAAAACAATGCCCCACCCCCCTCCCACACACAACCCCCTCCCTCCCCACATCCCCCCATAAAGGAAAGTATGCAAAAACACATGCACATGCACACACATATACACATATGTGCGCACACACGCACACACATATTTAAAGACTAACTTGGGCTGAGCACAGATGAGCCAGATGAGGAATATGCTGTTCCGCAGGTTTGGTGCGTGTACAGATGAAGTGAAGAGGACTCTCTTTAAGGCCTACTGTACGCCATTGTATACTGCACACTTATGGTGGAATTATAAGAGAGCTAACTTACGTAAACTTTGTGTTGCATACAATGACTGTTTGAGAATCCTATTGAAAAGGCCAAGATGGGAGAGTGCAAGTCGGTTGTTCGTGTCAGCAGGGATTAAAACCTTTCAAGCTGTTTTAAGACATTTAATGTATGCATTTATTGGTTGGCTTAATAAATGTAGTAATTAGATTATTCTGACCCTAACTCATATCAGGCTCAGTGTGACCCGTTACCAGTCTGAGCTGTGAAGGCTCTGGTATAGTTGCTTGCTGTAGTTTGTGGTATGTTTGTTTTTGTTTATTTTTTGTATGTGTTGTGTGTTTTTTACTCTGGACCTTGAGTCTGTTAATCAAGTTTGAGGATAATGATATATAAGTCAACGATCCCCAACCAGGGGTAGGCTACCTGGACACAAGGGGTATGCAAGTTTTTGCTTTTTCTTTTACATCAGGTCAATTAAAAAAAAAAGACCTTTATACAATTTTTATGCATTTTAGCTTGAGACTAAATAAGCTACATTATAACTATATTTACCACCACATCTAAACAGAGAATACAAAATGGCTGCCTGACTGTATCATAATGCACAGCTCCTGAATTTTGAGGTCCTCACAGAACTCAGCTGCAACATTTAATGAAATTATCTCCAGTCACTCTTTTTGTTCAAACAGTATAAATAAATACTTGTTATCTTGTCATTTCTTTCTTATTTAGTGTTATGAAATTAACACATTCAGAAAGGTTGTTGCATAAGCTACTGAAGTTCAAAGACAGGCAAGGGGAAAAAATTGTGGTCATGGTCAAAAAGCAGTGAGGCCTACATGGGAGCTAGCAACAATATAGGCCTACTAACGCTATATGCTAAAGGAGAATGCTGGCAACAAGGCAATCAGATTTCAACCACTGTCAGAGTTACATATGAATGTGAACTCTGCTGTGCCTGACAAACAGACAGAAAACTGTATGGTACAAGACAAGAGCCATGATGTTGAAAGAAAAAATCAGAAAGACAGAGAGAGTAAATCTATGCCAAAAGTGAAGGACAAAGATATCCTGCTGCTGGGAGACAGTGCTATCAGTGACATAAACAACAGTAGGATTGTTACATGCAGCTACCCAAGTGCCACGGTCACTGATATAACAGCACTCCTCCCCCAGGTCATATCCAAACATGAGGGAGTCAAACAGCTGATCCTGCACGTGGGTGCTGTCGACATCAGGTAGGGAGAATCAGAAGTGTTAAAAAAGGACTTCACTATACTTTTTGAGAAACTTGACAAAGTGGCAGTCCAGTCATTTATCAGTGGACCTCTCCCGAACATAGACAGGAGGATGAATAAATTCAGTCGCCTGCTTCAACTGAACACTTGGCTGTCCGGGGTCTGTGAGTCCAGGGGAGTGCACTTCATTGACAACTTCAATCTGTTTTGGCAATGGGAGGACCTGTTTAAAGGAAAGGGCCCACACCTGTGCACCTCCTCCACGCTCTGAGGCATCAGAATGGACCTGGACGGGGTCGTACGCAGCCACTGAGAGAAGAGAGGAATGACAGAAGTGCTCCTGCCTCGCCGGCCATGGACACAGCAAGGGATTCAGCTCCAGCAGCAGCTCTGTCACCTCCATCGGTGCCCTCACCACAGCCCTGGGCCCCACCTGCTGCATCTACCCCGTCTGCAGACTCTTCACTGCCCATCCCATCACCAGCTTTACCAATAGGCTTTCCCAACCACCTTGAAAGCCTGGTGAAATCAGGAATCAAAATGGCACCCCTTTCTCCAAACATGGCAAGATCACGGGTACTATCATCTACCCCCCACCAAACACTACCCTCTGTTCTCCCCAGGAGTTCCACCTCTCCTGCTCCATCCACCAAAACACCACCAGCTCCACCCCCACGACCAACATCTAGAGATGTCACCCCTCAATGCACCCCTGTCAGACCCCCCCTGACCTGCTCCCAGACCAAAGATCCTGACTAAGATCAACACTATCAGCGACTAGGACACCCAGGGCCTCTGCTGTTCCAGGACTTTTAGTCATGATAAAGAACTTATCAACCTGAGGCCCTGGGAGAGAGCTTTCTCCCATAGCACTATAGCTACTGTCAAATGTCGTCGATTAGATAAGAGAGGGACAGTTAGACTGTCCAATCAGAGAAATCTAATTCAAGTTCCTTGTAAGCAGATAATGTCAGGTTCTACTCAGACAGATCTGAAACTTGCAGTGCTCAATGTCAGATCTTTATGCAACAAATCATTTTTAATCAATAATTTTATCTCCTCTTATAACCTGGATTTTATGTTTTTAACAGAGATATGGTTAGACAGTAAGACGGGTAAAGCAGATCTTATTGAATCCACTCCACCTAACTTCACTTTTATATCAGAAACACGGGAAAACAAAAAGGGAGGTGGTGTGTGTGCCTTACTTAAGGATGATATAGTTACCCACAGGCTGTCATTTGGGGTGTTTCCATCATTTGAGTATGTATCTTTCAAAATGGAGCTAAAAGTATCTCCATCCATAATCTTTATAATCATATACAAGCCACCTCAACACTGTCATAGTTTTATTGATGATTTTACTCAGATGCTTTCAGTTGTCTGCACAGACTTTGACTGTATAGTTATTACAGGTGATTTTAATGTACATGTGGATAACGTCTGTGACAGAAATGCTAAAGAACTTTGTGCTGTCCTTGAAACCTTTGGCCTTTCTCAGCAGTGAGTGAGCCCACCCACACCAGAGGCCACACTCTGGACCTGCTCATTACTAAAGGTGTTCATATTTCAAATGTTACTGTGGCTGGTGTTGCTTTGTCTGATCATTTTTGTGTCTTCTTTGACCTGTCTGTTATTCCCAAACCAGCTGCTGGTCCTGCAGTTGTCCGGAGGAGACGCATAAATGATAGCACGGGAACTCTGTTTATGGAAATAATTAGGTTTGAAAATACCTCATGTTCTAATGTTGATCAGTGGTTGGACTCCTATACTTCTAGTGTTGTAAATGTTCTGGACACCATTGCTCCTATAAAGGTTAAAATGGTTAGAAATAGGCAGAAGGCGCCATGGAGAAATGCGGACTCGGTCAGGGCACAGAAAAGGGAGTGCCGGAGGGCCGAACGAAAATGGCCCAAGTCAAAGCTCCAGGTTCATTATGACATATACAGAAAAATGTTGAATGTTTTCAACCAAATTCTGCATAGAACAAGGGAAAAGTATTTTTCTGAAATCATTACCATCTGTAGTAACAACTCACGTGTCCTGTTTGCTACAGTAAACAGGTTAACAAACCCCCCAGCTCCATTGCCCTCAGAACTCATTTCCACATCTAAGTGCAATGAGTTTGCAAGATTTTTTAATGACAAGGTTCAGAGTATTAAACATGCTATAAACTCCACAACACAGATAACAACTCTGCAGCCATCCAGACTCAGAGCTGACACACTTCACCCCTGTCACTGACAAAACAGTCCAAGAGATCATCTCCAGTCTGAGTTCATCCACTGCTGCCTTGATGTGGTACCCTCTAGATTTCTAAAATCTGTGCTAAGCAGTTTGTTATCTCAGCTTTCTCATTTAGTTAACATCTCACTGCAGTCTGGAACATTTCCAAGGGCCTTGAAAACTGCTGTCATCAAACCTCTCCTAAAGAAGAGCAGTCTTGATGCCACAGTACTCAACAACTATCGGCCCATATCAAACCTGCCGTTTTTAGGTAAAGTCCTTGAGAAAGTTGTATACCAACAACTTACTGACTTTCTTCTGCAGAACAACTGCTTTGATGATTTTCAGTCAGGTTTTAGGCCCCATCACAGCACTGAGACTGCTCTTATCAAGGTCACTAATGACATCCGCCTGAACTTCGACACAGGCAAAGTCTCTGTCTTGGTTCTGCTGGATCTGAGTGCTGCTTTTGATACAGGTGACCATGTGATCCTGTTACAAAGATTAGATGACTGGGTAGGCATTTCTGGTACTGCCCTAAAATTGTGTAAGTCCTATCTTGAAGACAGGAAGTACTTTGTTGAAATCGGTAACTGTGTCTCAGACCAAATGGCCCTGACCTGTGGGGTGCCCCAGGGGTCCATCCTGGGACCTCTTTTGTTCAATCTTTACATGCTCCCTTTAGGCCAATTAATAAGCAGCAATAACATATCCTACCACAATTATGCAGATGACACTCAGATTTATATCTCACTGACAGCAGGTGAATATGGACCTGTGGATTCACTCTGTCACTGCATCCAACAGATCAATGAGTGGATCAGAAACAACTTTCTTCAGCTAAACACAGACAAGACTGAAATAATCATATTTGGCCACAGAAACAAAGACAAGGTGTCTGTAGTCACCTCGAGTCTCTTTCACTAAAACCTACAAGTCAGGTTAGAAATCTCGGGGTAATCATGGACTCTCCTCAGGTCTCTGCACTGGCTTCCTGTTGCTCGGAGAATAGACTTTAAAACCGCTCTGCTTGTGTACAAGTCTCTCCATGGCTTAGCACCAGAGTACATCTCTGACCTGTTGGTCCCATATGAACCATCTGGGACTCTGAGAACCTCAGGGACAGGTCTTCTGCTGCCCAGAGTCGGGACTAAACTCGGTGAAGCAGTGTTTCAGTTTTATGCAGCTAAACTCTGGAACGTCTTCCTGACGATGTTAGACAGACCTCTACTCTGACAATGTTCAAGTCCAGACTTAAAACTGTTCTTTTTAGCTGTGTATATGTCAACTGAAAGTGTTTTATCTGCACTCTTCTCTTTTAATTTAATTTTAAATTGATTCTTAATTATACTCTTTAAATTTGATTTTATTGTTTTAATTGTGTTTTGTACTTTTAAATTTGCCTTTTTTTCTGTAAAGCACTTTGAATTGCTCTGTGTATGAATTGTGCTGTACAAATAAACTTGCCTTGCCTATTTATTTAAGTTTGCCATTGCCTGTCTATTTATATTAGGACTTATTTGTTGCGTGTAGGGGAGAACAGGAGGGACGGACCCAAAATGCAGACTCAAAGAAAGTTTTATTGATACTCACAAAAAGAGGTACAGCCACGGGTACACGAAATACTAGACCAAACCAAACGACACACAACAAACTCAATGAACCGACGAAAACCAGGGGAGGACACAGGACATAAATACACAAGAAAATGAGACACAGGTGAAAAACATCAGGGCGGGGCAGGTAATCAAACAAGCGGGAAACACAAGAGGCAGGAAGGAAACTGGGAATCCAAAATAAAACAAAGGAAACAAACACAGAACACGAGACAAAGACATGAGACATGACAGTACCCCCCCCCCCCCCCCCCCCCCCAAGGGACGGCTCCCAGACGACCTAAAAAAAACAGAACCCGGGTGGGAGGAGGGGGCCCGGAGGAGGGACCAAACAAGAATGTCCGGGGGGGCAACACCAAAATTCAGGGAGCAAAACCAAAGTCTAGGGGGCAAAACCAGAATCAAAGGAACAAAAAATGTCCAGGGGCAAAACCACAGTCTAAGGAGCAAAACAGGGCCCCGGAGTAAGTTCAGGCTGCTCCGGCGGCGGCGCGGGCCCCGGAGGAGGGTCAGGAGGCTCCGGCGGCGGCGCGGGCCCCGGAGGAGATTCAGGAGGCTCCGGCGGCGGCGCGGGCCCCGGAGGAGAGTCAGGAGGCTCCGGCGGCGGCGAGGGCCCCGGAGGGGAGTCTGGAGACACTGGAAGCTCCGGCGGTGGCGAGGGCCCCGGAGGGGAGTCTGGAGACACAGGGAGCTCCGGCAGCGGCGAGGGCCCCGGAGGAGACACTGGGGGCTCCAGCGGCGGCGAAGGCCCCGGAGGAGAGTCTGGGGGCTCGGGCGGCTGCTGCGGCCCCGGAGGAGAGTCTGGGGGCTCGGGCGGCTGCTGCGGCCCCGGAGGAGAGTGTGGGGGCTCGGGCGGCTGCTGCGGCCCCGGAGGAGAGTCTGGGGGCTCCGGCGGCTGCTGCGGCCCCGGAGGAGAGTCTGGGGGCTCCGGCGGCTGCTGCGGCCCCGGAGGAGAGTCTGGGGGCTCCGGCGGCTGCTGCGGCCCCGGAGGAGAGTCTGGGGGCTCCGGCGGCTGCTGCGGCCCCAGGCGGGGAGCTGGAACTGGCGGCTGCTGCGGCAGTGACAAGAGACGTGGAGCGGGAACTGTCGACCGCTGAATCTTTGGCGGCCCCAGTCGGGGAGCGGAAACTGGCGGTGTCCTAGGCAGCGACAAGAGACGTGGAGCGGGAACTGGAGGCTGCTGAGTCTTTGGCGGCCCCAGTCGGGGAGCGGGAACTGGCGGCTGCTGAGTCCTCAGCAGCGGCACGAGACGTGGAACGGGAACTGGCGACTGCTGCGGCCCCAGGCTGGGAGCGGGAACTGGCGACTGCTGCGGCCCCAGGCCGGGAGCGGGAACTGACGGCTCCTGCGTCCTCGGCAGCAGCATGAGACGAGGAGCAGGGACTGGCGCCAGCGTAGTCTTCGGCAGCCCCAGTCTAGGAGCGGGGACTGGCGACGTCCTCGGCAGCGGCGCGGACGGAGTCCGGGGAGAAGCCGCGGGCACGGGCGGAGTCCGGGGAGAAGCCGCAGGCACGGACGGAGTCCGGGGAGAAGCCGCGGGCACGGACGGAGTCCGGGGAGAAGCCGCGGGCACGGACGGAGTCCGGGGAGAAGCCGCGGGCACGGACGGAGTCCGGGGAGAAGCCGCGGGCACGGGCGGAGTCCGGGGAGCAGGTGGAGGATCCCGCCGAGAGGTGCTGGCCCTAGAGCGCCGCCGCCGCGCACCAGCACCGCGTCCACCACCACAAGCTCCCGCGGTGGCTGCCTGCAAACAGGCCTGCTCCTGGGCCTGCTGCAGGGCAGCCACCGGGGACAGTCCTTGCCCCCACAGCTTTACAAAAAGCAGCAGTGGGGACTCTGTCCCCGTAATGCAGTCCGCAGGGTCCAATTTCGGTCAAAGAAAGTTTTAATGATACTCACAAAAAGAGGTACAGCCACGGGTACACGAAAGACTAGACCAAACCAAACGACACACAACAAACTCAATGAACCGACGAAAACCAGGGGAGGACACAGGACATAAATACACAAGAAAATGAGACACAGGTGAAAAACATCAGGGCGGGGCAGGTAATCAAACAAGCGGGAAACACAAGAGGCAGGAAGGAAACTGGGAATCCAAAATAAAACAAAGGAAACAAACACAGAACACGAGACAAAGACATGAGACATGACATTATTTATGGGACTGCAGCTAAAGTAATTTAAATCTATGTATTCAAACATAATATAACCCCAAAAAGAGTATAAAGCAGGGGATTTCCTGTATTGAGATGCCTGATATGTTTAGCTGTTCATTATATAATTCGGCTATACTCTTTTCTTTCGAATAATGGTACAGGGTGGAATAATAGTACGGGGTGGCAAAATGTAAAAAAATTAATAAAAGTACGGGCTGGAATAAACATACGGGGTGGAAATTTCATCCAGATGTTAATAATAGTACAGGGTTTCAATAAAAGTACGGGATTACCCACGAGCTTTATCAGTGTGAACTTAGCATTTATATCTATAGGAATATGTATGGTAATAAAGAAATGAAATCTGCTATCTTTTCTTTTTACTTCAATAACATGAGTAATAACATAAAATTATGCAATTACATATAGACCATCATGTTCCTAATTGAGAGTAAAACAAGCAACAATAACAAAATAGCACAACTACGTACTCTATACAATATACAGTGTACTTCCACAAAAACTGTGTGGTTCCTTAACAATAAAATGCTAAATCCAATACTGTTCATCCAGCATGCACCATCTTTACCAGTATTACATCAGTAATGACTAGTTATACTAGAGCTTAAAATACTGCTTACACATATTAGCAATTCCTTCTAATAATAATATGACCTATCAGAATATCCTACACAATACTGTTCATCTAGCCTATCCTACACAATACTGTTCATCTAGCCTATCCTACACAATACTGTTCATCTAGCATCCCGGTCTAGCATGCACCATCTTTACCAGTATGACATCAGTAATGACTAGTTTAATATATCAGAACTTAAAATATGGTTTACACATATCAAAATTGCATTCCAATAGTAATATGACCTATCAGCCTATCCTACAATAAACATTTCCGACAATCTGAAGCAAATCCTTGTAAAATGAGGTAACATAAAATATGCAGTCCCATCAGGATATAACATCATTTGATTCTAAAATACTAATATACTGTAAATTGAAAAATTTTGCCCTCTCGGGTGGGCGGAGGGTGCAGATGCCTGCCCCCTCTCGACACCCCCGCGCGCTTCGCCATCGATAACAAAAAAGAGATTAATCAGGTATATTAATGCAAAATGACAGAGGTGTCTTATGTACCTTTCTTGTTCCTTATCAATTCGCCTAACTGACGCTTCTGTTCGAGCGTGTACTTCTTCTTTGTACAGAACTCAGGCATCTTCGGTAACAGAAAGTTTACATGAGTGAGATAATGGTCGTATAATAGATTTATTTAGAAAAATTCAGGAAAACTTGACGGTTTTGTGTATTCTCTAGCCATTTCAGAAGTCTCACTGCCGTACGAGACAAACGAGATTTTCGTAACCAGTGCCGTGATTGGCCGTTTTCTTGGTGATTTGCAAATATCAGCCAATGAGCGTCAAGCTTTCATTATCGGTAATGGCGGCGCCCATGTTTTGAACGAGACCAAGGAAAAAGATGTTTATTTTGGTTAATAAATGTGATTTTTTGTTGTTATGGTGAGACTGCGAAAAGGTAAATGCGTACAGGGTTGAATAATCGTACAGGGTGGTCATATTTGTAAAAAATAAATAAACGTACAGGTTTTAATAAGGCCGTACAGGGGTGATTTTTTTTGTCAAAACAATAAACGTACATGTACGTTTATTAGAAAGTTGAGAGTAGCCTATTTGAAACTTTTAGAGATTTTTTTTTTTTTCTTCCACGGCACTTTCTCAGAGCGCGTCAACAGCATCGTATCCTGGTGCTTTAAAACTTTAACATGAACAGTGCGGGGTTAAAGCTCAGCTGTGTTTTCTGTTACTGTCCAACAAAATGAGAGGAGTAGGTCCAGACTGAGTGCGGAGGGACAGGACTGTTCCGTTTACAACAGACTTAAGTTTCGTTTTTACGGAGCAGCGAGAGAGGAGGCGACACAGGCTGTGAGCGGCTCTGCCCTCTCGGTGTCTCTCTGTCCCACAGCTCACCCCTCTCCTCTCGGTGTCTCTCTGTCCCACAGCTCACCCCTCTCCTCTCGGTGTCCCTCTGTCCCACAGCTCACCCCTCTCCTCTCGGTGTCTCTCTGTCCCACAGCTCACCCCTCTCCTCTCTGTGTCTCTCTGTCCCACAGCTCACCCCTCTCCTCTCGGTGTCTGTCCCTCTGTCCCACAGAGGACAGAGCTGCCTCATATTCACCAGAGAATTAAGAGGAAACCTGTGTTTTAAGGCGCAGTACGTTCCACTTTAGTTTTAATGGGTGAATCATCTCCTGCGTAAAAGCAGACAGAAAATCTTGCGTGTGACGCTATCAACCAATCAGATCTGAGGATTTGGAAACATATGGAGCGGTGACTGTGAGACAGACAGCGGAGAAATGAGAGAGACAGATGTAGAAAGGAACAGAGGTCAGCTCTCAACTCCTGTGTCTCCTGTGTTCTGAGCCAAGGACCATTATAAAAGCATGTTGTTTGATTTTTTTAACTGTATTTGATTAACATAAGAAAAAAAACACTTTTTTATTTTATTATTTGATATCCCCTAGTTTTAAACTAATGCTTATGTTAGCAAAATGCTATTGCCATAATGTAGACACTGATGTAACTACAATGATTTTATTTATTTATTTTTGAGGTACAAATCAACATTGTGATGCTCCGGACCTTTGCGCAAGAAAATTTTCACCAATTGGACCTCGGTGAATTTTAATTGGTGACCCCTGATCTATTCATTTTCTACTTCACTCTAGGTCGTGTTAACCATCCAAGTAGTGCTGGGCCTTAGGCAAATAGAATGATAATATTATATTCCTACTTTACTTTGATGCCTATATTTTATCTTAAGGTTAACAAAAGAATCCTTGGGATTGACTCCGGGTCCGAAAAAATCCCGGACTCAACAGATGATGAAAAACAGGCAGAACCAAAGAAAAAAAAGAAATGTAAGAAGAAGAGAACTAACCCTCAAAGGAAAAGGCTCACCCAACTCAAGATGGGCACATCACCACATCTATCACAAGTAAGAGTTATGACTGTTTTATTCAAATGTTTCTGTAGTATTGGTTCTCAAACTGTGGGACATGGGCTCTGTGGTGGTATCTGGACCTGCTTAGTCCTGGTTTAGTGCTGTGGTTTAGACCTGGTTTCGTCCTGGTTTTTCAGAACTATAGTATATAGCCCATCTCGTTCTCATTACTTTTTCTTAATATGCAGCTAAATACCTACATTATTACTGCATCTGCTAATACTGACACACACAATAGTTATTAGACTGTCAGCCTTCCAGGGCATTGCAGTGACTGATTGGCTAGTGACAGAAAATCGCACAGTGGCAAATCCATTTAAATACATGAGCATCTCAGCAGAATATAAAATGGTTGTGATGGCTTGGAAAGCCCGACTCTCCACTGTACCAGCTTTGAGTCTGGTGACTCACTTGCATCAACTGAGTTCTTGGTACAAACAGTGCCAGTAAAGCGGCAAGACGGCCTACATTGTGTGGAAGAAAACAAATAATGGTACCGATAGGTGAGCTCTGTATAGACTATATCGAGAACTCGAGTCTGGCCAGGCTCGTATCATGATTCACAGCTCCTGAAATATGAGGTCCTCACAAAACCTTACTGAAGTTATCTCCAGTCAGTTTTTTTCATCAGTTACAAATAAACACTTTATATGGAATACCTTACTAAACAATGCATACATTTCTTACCCTAATTTATGAAACTTTTATTTTTTATCAACATTGTTTTTCTTTGTCTAATTTGAGATGCTCTGCTCTAACAGCTCTCTGTCTTCTTTCAGCTTAGCGAGGATGAACCTCCATCTGCAGACTCCACAGAGAGAGGGAACAGTAAAGAACGAACACTGAAAAAAAGAAAGAGGGAAGGGAAAAGAGAATATGGACTCAACCCAACACAACAGACAGCAGACAATCCACAACATACAGACAAACCACAAGTAAGTGTTATGAATGTTGTACAAAAGTTCTCTTATTCAAATGATTAAGTGCTGCAGCTGCTGCAAATTACAATCTGTCTAGGTCAGGGGTGCTCAATATGCTGATCAGTGGGGGTGGATTGCCTATTTCTCCTCTATGGTTTAAAAGTTTTAGGTAAAATTAATAAATATTATTGCTATACTTTGATTGGCGCTAAGCAGCAACCAGTATATCACACAGAAGTCCTCCAACCTGCGTTCAGCTTTGGTCCTCTACAGAATAGTTGTTAGAGTAAAGAACACTTTCTCCAGTCCCTCACACCAATGACATGTACATTATTATCTTAGATGAAGTAGAAGTCATCTGGTGATAAGCATTAATTTGTATTTAGTTTTGGCCATTATTTAGACTTCCTCGGTAATAAAAGAACAATGTGTTTTAATATATAATGTTGGTTCAAACATTTTAGTTATCAATTTAGTTTTTTCTATAATTATTGATCAGTACTAAAAAGCCTTGCACTGATAATTAAGTTTAGGGTTAAGTTTCCAAGCCTTGCTCATTCTAAAAGGTAGCTTTTAAGGTGAAAGTCTGGGCACCCCTTATCTAGGTAAAATAACTTTTTTCAGCACAAAATATGTTTTGAAGTAGAGGTGGGAATAAGGCAGTGGTTATGATCTGCTCACCCTGGCAGAACATTGAATTGTGATACAGTGCATTCATTTATACTGTACTCTTCATCATCAAGTATAAAAATGAATTAAGTATTGGATCGCATGTACTTTGAATTTGTAGTTGCATTTTTTTTAAGCGGTAGTATTTGGTGTAAGACAAAAACTTTGCAGATACTTAGATATAGTAAAGACACCGAACTGGATTGATTTTGGGACATCTGCGATGAATATTAAGTAATTAATTAATTCAGGATTAAATTTGTGAATGCAATAACTCAAGTTTTTGCCCCATCTTCTTCAAACTTTCTGAACAGTTACATATGATGATGCTGAACTAGAAAGACTTTGGTACTTTTGCGATGAATAATAATTGATTAATTAACAAATTAATGATTTTGAGCATTTTATTGGAGCCATTAATCCTAGTAAACATTAACCAAATCTCATGAATTTTGGCACAGTGATCTGGGCTGTGTCTATTTAATGGAAATATGCAAATCACACAATCTCCAGACAAGAAGGCCGTTGGCATCATAGCATTGGACAATGACGCATGGGGCATTTCGCCGATATACACTGTAAAAGGGTCTAGTTCATTTTATCAGTTGTTGCAGCCCTAAAATGTTTAGTAGTATACTAGTTTCTGTCTGTTCTTGTCTTTCTTAATGTACAAACAATGTTTTAAGTAAAGCAGATTTCATGCCTCACTTATTGGTTATTCTTTCTTTTAGAAGACACGCCTAACTGAAGACCTGACCAGTACAGACTACAGCCATGATGACTACATTCCCAAATCCACACCCACATCAGACACCACGGACAGTGAGTTAGACACCACAGGCAGTGAAGCAGACAAACTGGATGGCCAACAGAAAAGGAAGAGGAAAGAGAAAAGGACAAAGCCACAAAAGAAAAAGCACAGTACATCCCAGCACTCCACAATGTCCAGATATAGATAGCCAGTCAGAAATAAACGTCATGACATCGAAGAAAAAAAAAGATGGGGGGAGAATCTACAGTAAAAAGTTCCATTGCCTCTACTGCTCTAAAACTGTGAGCAAAATGTCTTGTCACTTGAAATCCATGCATAAAGACATCAAAGAGGTAGATCAGGCTTTCTCCTGTCCAAAAGGTTCCAAGGAACGTAAAATGCAGCTTGCCATTTTATTAAACAGCGGGAACCGGGCCCATAATAATAAGGTTATGAAGGCAGGACAAGGAACTGTTGTGCCACGAAGACAGCCATGTCAACCAGCCACAGCAGGGGAATTTGCTCACTGTGATAACTGTGAAGGGTACTTTAAGAGTAAGATTTTATGGAGACACATGAAGAGGTGCTACTTAAGCCAGAGAGTGAAAGGTTTAAAAAAAGGAACTTCACGAGTCCAGGCTATATGTAAATATGCAGAGCCTGTACCGGACAGCGTGAGTGCATATTTCTGGAACATGGTACAGGACTTGAGTGATGAGATCACACACGTGATTCGAAAAGAAAAATACATAATGAAGTTTGGAGAGCATCTATTCAATAAACATGGCCATGATAAAACAAAACACGAGTACATAAGACAAAAAATGCGTGAGATGGGGAGGCTGGTTCTTCAAGGACAAAAAGATGGGAACTTGAAAACCTTTACAGATTTTTTTATACCAACCAATTTTCCACATGTAATCACAGCGGTTAGACATGTGGCTGGTATAGATGAGGAAACAAGCACTTTCAAAGTATCGTCTTTAGCTCTTAAATCAGGCCATAATCTCAAAAATATGGCAAATATCGTAGAATGTGAAGGAATGATGTCTGGAAATGAAACAACACATGTGTCTTTAAACAACTAGCTGAGACCAAATGGAGTGAATGTGTCTCATCCCAGGCCCTCCGAAATTTACATGAAGCAAAATGGAATGTTCCACAATTGCTTCCTGTTGCAGATGACATTAGAAAAATGCCTGATCATCTTGACCCTCAAAGAGCTGAACTGCAGACAAAACAACTGGAGTGAGCTAGCAAAAACAACTCTTTGTGAAGTCATCCTGTTTAACCGTAGAAGGGAAGGTGAAGTGTCTAAAATGTCTCTGAATGCCTTCACACTCCGAGATAGAGCTTCCTCTAATCCTGATGTGGATCTTGCTTTATCTGAGCTGGAGAAGAAGCCATGTAAGCCCTTCGAATGTATAGAGATTAGAGGAAAACGTGGAAGAAAGGTCCCAATACTTCTCACTCCTGATATGCTCAAGTCCATGGAACTACTTGTCAAGACTCGGCAAAACTGTGATGTGCTGGATGAAAATCCCTCCATGTTTTCCAGACCCCAAGCACTGAGCTACTTCAGAGGCTCTGATGTTATTAGACACATTGCTCAGAGTTGTGGGGAAGCAACCCTGTAGCCTTATCCTCAACTAAACTGTGAAAACACGTGGCAACAATGTCAAAGGTCCTGAACCTAAAAGACAATGAGATGGATGATCTGGCCAACTTTCTTGGCCATGACATAAGAGTGCACGGAGAGTATTACAGGCTTCCTGAAGGAACACTGCAGTTGGCAAAAATAAGTAAAGTTTTAATGGCACTGGAGCGAGGACAGCTCCCTAAATTCAAAGGAAAGAGCCTTGACGAAATCAACATTGATCCACAAGGTAAATTATCAGTAATCTCATGTACATGTATTATTATTATTATTATTTTTTTTTTTTTTTTGTCAATATGGCTTTATCTTGTTTTTTGTTTTGTTTTTTTGTTGTTGTTTTTTTGGTTTGTTTTAGAAAAAATGTTGGAAGACAGCGCATCTGAGAGCGGGGAAGAAAAGGACGAGGCCTTCAGTCCTACACCAGACACTGATGCCCGCTCTGGTGAGTTCTGATACAAGATGATGTTGTCCAGCCATTACATCACACAGGAGAGCGGGGAGACATAGGAGAGAGAGAGAAGAGACAACAGAGGGGAGAGGAGACAGAGAGGAAAGAGGGAAGACAGAGCAATGAGGACAGAGGGAAGATAGAGAGGAGACAGAACAGATGGGAGAGAAGACAGGAGAGGGAGAGAGGAGACGGAACAGGGAAGATGAAGAGGACAGAGGGAAGAGAGAGAGGGGAGATAGGACACAGAGGGAAGACAGAGACAAAGAGGAGACAGGAGAGGTGTATACACAGAATAAACTAATGGGGACAGTTTTGTTTTTGACTGGAATTAAACCCTTGTCATTTGTGTCCATAGAATCATCACAAAAGAGGCCCAGACCTGAATCAGGTGAGTTCTGATTGATTATTTTTATTTTTTAATACATTGATAAAGTATGTCATCATACAGAGACAGGAGGAGAGACAGAGGGGAGAGACAGAAGAGACGGAGGCAAGAGACAGGCATAGAGGAGACATAGGACAGAGGAGAGACAGAGAGGAGGAGCCTGTGTGGCCTTAGACTCAGAGCCTGGGCCAAGACCATGGATTCCAGAGAGGGACGATGCTTTTGTTCAGAGGTCAGTGATGACTCTGGTGTTTTTTCAGGGTCAAAAGGACAGAAGAGGAGCTGGACGGCATCTGAAGTAGAGGCTGTAGAGAAAACTTTAATGGACAGTATTGAAAGTGGGCGGGTCCCGGGTAAGCTGCAATGTACGAAATGCATAGAGGCTTCTCCTGAAGCTCTTAAAGAGCGCACATGGTAGGGGATAAAGTATTACCACGGATTGACATTTACATGAGCCACCGGTCAAATGCTGGTAAATTTTAGTTTTGACTAGTAACTCACAAGCCTCTTTGTGTAGTTGGATTTTTGTGTATTAATTTTACTTAACCCACTTTAAGTAAATTTTTGGAACTCATTTAACAAATCTTTAAACTAAGTGTGAAAGATAGAATAAAAAATATATTTATATTCTTTATTTCTAATTATTTGAGAAATCCCCATCATTAAAATGAATAATTTTAAAAGCTCATGAAGTGAATGTCAAGCCCTGGGTATTATTGCTATTGTGAACCATGTATTGCGTATTCAATCAAACTGTGGCATCCTGTGATTGTCATATCAATATTATGTTCAATTAAACATGTTAAAGAAATGAATATTGTGTGCCATTTTCCCCTTTTTATTTAACTTGTTATAATGTCATAATAACATTAATGCTTCTCCCATATAAATTACAACATTTTCACTATTGGCATCTGGTGGTCGTTTCTGGTACTACATAATAGCGAGGTTCCCACAAGTATGCAATTACCGGACACGAGGTCAGAAAAGAAACTTGCATGGTTTTGGTCCCCAACATAATTTCTGGGGTCCCAGGCCCCTAAAAAAATTTGAGACTGTACTTTGTGGCTTTTTTCCTTTCAAAAAAAGTGAGGTCCCTGTTTGTGACCTGTTTGGTTGAGGTGTGTGTGTGTGTGTGGTTTCTAACAAATGTTTTATTTAAAATAAAGAGGTACAATAACATATTGTGTCTTATTTCTCCACTTGCAATAGTTTTAGGTGTATTTTTGGAAGTACAGTGTTTTATAATAAATCAGTATATCTGATATCTGATTAACACTTAACCCTGCGTCTTCTTTAAATTGCACTATAAAGAGTTATTTATATCTAAGTGTAAAACCCCTTTTACACACGGTCAGTGTCACTGGAGTGTAAAATATTAACTTCAATGGAAATTTTATGCAGATCATATTCTATTATCTGAACTATGTGCTGTGCAAGGACAATGATCTGCCTAACAGCTGATACGCAATGACATGTTTGTCTTGTGCACATATTGTTCCGACCATGGTGACCTAGTATATGATAAGATGGAAAGTGCTCAATCCTCAGGAAAGTTATACCATCTTGTGTGACTTCGACCCCTCCTTTGAGTGTGTTTAGATAAAACTTGCTGCCTGCTCATGCAAGTCAGAACACTGCATCTCTCCTCTGTCAAATAGTCAAATAAAGTCAAATAAAGATGACTCGTTGATTGATCCAGACATTGTCTCCTTGTCTTGCCAGTGTTGGATTAACCCTAAAAATGTATCTCTATCACAAAAGTAAACTTTAGTCTTTCTGGGTTAGGAAAATCTGTTCACTCGAACAGTGTTTAAAGTGTTTTATCTATACTGTCAGTTTTACTGGGAGGGAGCAGAGAAACAAGCCTGCCTTTGATGAGGTCAGTGGCAGACCTGGAGCTAGCCAAGAATTCAGACATCATCTACATCATGAAAACCAGGTGGAAAAAAATCATCTGGATAAAAAACACCCAACATTAGTGCTCTAGGGTTGAGCATTATTATATGGCCTATTCTATTTCAAGATGAAAACTGTAAAAGATTGTTTTAATATTGTTGTATTTACTATATAGCTATATGTAATATTCATGGTCAAGTGTAGTTTTAGACAATGAAGGCAAAAAATATGATTATGGTGGGTTGCCAAAGTCTTAAGAAGCTCCTTTCATTTCCTTCCTTGGAATGGTTAAGAAAAAAGCTGAATTTGGTTCCCACAGTCACATTCACTGCATAATCAGAGAGGTGGGGGTGGGACTTACTGCAGACAAGGACAGGACAAGACTTGTTCAAATGTAAATCTAACCGATCCTACATTGAAAAGTACAACATAATAGATCAGGTAAAACTTTATGACCACTGACAGGTGATGTGAAAAACAGTGGGATAGGCAGCAAGGGAACAGTTTGTCTTCAGAGTTGGTGCAGGAAAAATGGTTAGGATTTGAGTGAGTTTGACAAAAGGGCCAACAAATGGTGAGGGCTACAGATGACTTGGTTAGAACGTCTCCAAAACTGTAGCTCTTGTGAAGTGTTCCCGGTCTGCAGTGGTCAGGATCTATCAAATGTGGTCCAAGGAAGGAACAGTGATGAACCAGCAACAGGTGACATCTAGTTCATTTGTTGATTTGGATAGGACATACACTGCATTCACTATTAATTGTGTTATTAAACCAATACATACCGTTTGGCCAATCCAACATATTTCTGAATCTAAAACTTTCATACTTAGTGAGTAGTGTTTGTCTCACCATAACATGCAAGTGTGCAGAAGTGTTAACTATGTATTGGTGTGCATGAATATTAGGCATCACAGATTCTTCTCAATGCCAATTTGATGTAAATTTGCTGCAACTTTTATCAATGTGTGTAACAACCAATAATGCAATAATAGCCAATAATGTAATACCCGCCAAAAACATAATCATTTTGGCAATTTTAAATGTAATGAAGACAATAACATAATAACTTGACAATAATGTAATAAAATGTTTGAGCCAATAAAGTAATAAGTTATTCGTTTTGTTTTTTCCTTTTTCTTTTTCTTTTTTTTTTTCTTTGCAGTTTTGTGCAGATTGCTCATTAGAAAAAGGTTTAGGGGATGGCATAATTATTTACGATTGTAGAAGCCAAGAGATTTGTAGAAGAAGAGATTTTTTTTTTGTACATAATGTTCTATTTAGGCCTGCTTACGTATGTCTGTGAAGACTCTTAGTCATCCCAGCTATCTAAATCACAAAAAACATAAATAAATCAGATGGACTTTAGATTTAGAAGTTTAGATATTTTGTCTCTTATCCAAGAGACTTTTTATGTTTTTTTGCTTGCCTCTGTTGGATGTTGTTGTATGTTGGCTCAAAAATTATTGTCAAGTTATTATATTATTAGCTTTATTACATTTAAAATTGCCAAAATTATTATGTTAATGGAAAGTGTTACATTATTGGTCATTATTACATTATCAGTTTTTATGACCCTGTTGACTATTTGCAACTGATTGTTTGACAGTGTGGTGATCACAACTTAATATATTAGTAATTTATAGTTGGAGGGCACCCCTCAGAAAGAAATTTCACACATTTGGACTTTTCAATCTGAGTTAAACCTGTCTTGCCCATCTTAGCACTGCTTGATGAGCATGCACACCTTATGTAGGGTCTATATCACCTTATGGGCACGCCTTTCCTCCTCCAAATAAAAGCTTCCTGGAAATAATTAAACACACCTAACAGTGAGATAGATGTGCTCAGGAGCTGGACGTTGCACACAGAAGAAATGATAAAGTCAGACTGGTCACTTTCCTAATATTTGTGCATGCAGAGTATTTAAACCTTGTTTTTGCACTGATTTTGGTTGTACATCTGTTGATAGATACATATTAATTGTATAAACTTTTACTTGTTTAAATATAACTCATATTTTAACATGTTGATGGCATGTTACTTCCGTATCAGATCTAAGACTTACTACAGCCTACAGTATTTCTCAGTCTCCACCTGCTGGTACCAGGAGGAACTGCAGGTGCCAAAATACTCTAGTTCTTGTTCTTTGCAGTGTCGCTGTGACTGAAACAGCAAATTTCCAGTAGAAATACTTCTGTCATCACAGACAACATTAAAGTAGAAACTCACACAAAACATATATGAAAAGATGATTCTGCTAACACAGTTTTTAATAAAAGCACTTTATATTCAAAAATGATTTTAGGACAAAAACAAACTGCTCCATTAAAACATTATTATGATTATGATTATGATTATGATTATGATTATGATTATATTATTATTGAAGACTCAGATTGACATTCAGTTAATTACTTACAAACATTACATTCACAGTCAGACTTTTTGAGGCAGAATTTCGACTTCATCATCACCACCACCAAAGACTGGAAACAGTTTTCCATGAGGGATCTGAGTGAAGGTGTGGATGCGTGTGTGAGTGTTGATGTCGTAAAAAGTCAGTTTATGTTTGTTACATTCAAGAAGAACCTTGATCCTCGAGGGGCGTGACTTCAGTTTGAGAACAATGTCCTTTTTCTTGTCTATGTTAACTGCTGTGTATTCTCCCTCAGAGAATCGAATCAACCACAATCCAGTTCCATCATCAGCAATGTTTTTATTTTTGTCGTCCAGATAATGTGCAGTTTTGGTCATCACGCCAAGTATCCAGAGTTTAGTCTCCCCCATGTCAACGTCCCAACTTTGACAGTCCGAGGTAAAGCCTTCAGAGCCTCGGACCAATGCAGGATATGTCTGAACCCTCTCTGGGTTATTTGGAAGAGTTTGTTTCTCTCCCTGTTTAAAACTGGTCAGATCATCTGACAGGACAATTTCTGGGTGGGCAGTGTTAGGATCCAGAATGACAGGACTGTACTGGACTAATTTCTTCATGTTGGTCCAGATGTTGAAGGCCAGGTTGCCCAGATGTTTGGCCTGGTCTATCAGAGCTCCTGGTCCCAGCTGTAATTCCTCCAGCAGGGGGCAGCACTGCACTCTCTCCACTGCAGCCTTGTATCTGAGCAGGAAGGAGATGTCTGCAGCTCTCAGCTGCTCCTTTGTGGCTCTGATGGTTTCTGACAGAGCTTCTATCTCTCTGCTCACAGACACCATCTTGTCTTTCATCCTCTGAGTCTTCTGCTCCTCTTCCTCTCTCAGAGCCCTCATCCTGGCCTCCTCTTCCTCCAGAAGGAACTGGTGCAGCTTCTTAAACTGATCTTGAATCTGCCTCTCTGTGTGACGGGACTGGTTTCTGATATGAGCCAATGATAAATAACAGTTTTCTTTAAATTCTTCCACTTGCTTCAGTCTTTCTTTTATTGGTATCAGGGTTTTCTGAACACGCTCCATGAGAAGTTCTGTTGCTTCATCAATGGGTTTAAAAATGTGTTTTTTGTGAGCAGCTGAGTCTCGACACACAAGACAAATCGGCTGCTTGTGGTTGAGGCAGAACAGCCTGAGTTTTTCTGAGTGCAATTTACACACATCCTCTTCTGAACAGCTGTTTCTTCTCTGCTGAGTAAAAGCCTCACACAGATTCTTTAACACCAGGTTACACGGCGGATCACTATTTGATGATCTTCTCTTACAAACAGGACATTCCTTGGTTGGTTTCTCTTTCCACCAGTTATTTAGACAGTCCTTACAGAAACTATGGCTACACAATAGAAGAACAGGGTCTTTAAACACTTCTTGACAAATTGGACAAGACAGATCCTCCTCTGGTTGAAAAGACATGACTGTATTGTAGTAAGAAAATAAAATCCACTGTTAAAAGGTTAAATCCAGTTTCAAAAAGCAACCAAGTAGTATTTTCCTTGCTGTCTTCTTTGTTAAATGTCTACTTGATTCTGATTCTGTCTTGACTGCGGTGCGTCACATAAAAAGATTAGGAATGTTTTTTTCTCAGACTGGTTTCCTGCTTCCTTGTAGTGGCACTTGTTTTAAAAATGCAACGAAAAATCACGTGTTTCAGTGGACGTCCTCTCTGTGACAACTGAAGTATGTCACACAAACAATAAAGCAATGTCATTTCTCATAAACTGATTTCCTCTTTGGTATTTGGCAATAGCTGATAAAAATAGACTGGAGGATTTCTGCAAGGTAACAGATAAAAACCACAAATTAGTTTAGATTAACAGGTTAGAGGCAGTAATGTTTGGATTATTCATTGTCCATTTTCGGTACAGCTCTGCACTAAAATATCTCAAGAGGACTTTCTAAAAAATAAAAAGGCCCTTACAAGTGTGTTATAAAACCAGTCATAGTGTGATCAGGAACATACATGACTTTAGCATTTACCAAAAACATTCCAAATTACAAAACATCCATTGTCAAAGTGATCCGCTTTAGAATACTTCTTTAGCACTATATGAATTGCTGCCTCACATCGTCGTGTGCTGGAGAGGATCAGCCTGTGGTACTGCTGAAGTGTTATGAAGCCCAGGTCGCTCTGACAGAGGCCTTCAGCTCATCTGTGTGACTGGGTCTGATGTTTCTCATCTTCCTCTGGACAATACTCCAGAGATTCTCTCTGGGGTTCAGGTCTGTAGAGTTTAAGAATAAGACTAAGAATAAGAAAACCTTTATTAGTCCCTCAGTGGGGAAATTGCATTGTTGCAACAGCTCAAGTACAGTTAGCAGTAGCACACAGTGGTATCACAAAAGAGCCCAAAGTGTATCAGAGACCAGTCTGGCCAAAGATAATCAAATAAAAATAAATTAAACTAAACTACAAGTAGAGCTAAATAAACTAAATTAGAATATGAGCAAATTAAATAAACTAAAATAAATATGTACACTATATAGTCTGACAGAGTATGGATATTCAAAATACCATAGGTAAAAAGTGTGCATTGTGAATAGGTGCTTAAAATGAAATAATTATGGCACATAAATATTGCACAGGTTTCCACAAGGTGCTGACAGTTAAGGCAATATTGCACAGGTGAATGGATTACAGTCAGGAGTGTTCATTGTAGAGTCTGACAGCAGCAGGAAGGAAAGACCTGCAGTATCTCTCCTTCACACAGCGAGGGTGGAGCAGTCTGTCACTGAAGCTGCTCTCCAGTGCAGACAAGACGTCCTGCAGGGGGTGTGACTCCTGGTCCAGCATGGATGTCAGTTTTGCCAGGACCCTTCTGTCGCCCACCTCCCACACTGAGTCCAGAGGACAGCCCAGGACAGAGCTGGACTTCCTGATGCCTTTGTCCAGCTTCTTCCTCTCTCTCTCTCTGTGATGCTGCTGCTCCAGCAGACCACACCGTACAGGATGATGCCACCACAGAGTCATAGAAGGTCCTCAGGAGTGTCCCCTTCAGTCCAAAAGACCGCAGTCTCCTCAGGAGGTAGAGCCTGCTCTGACCCTTCCTGTACAGTGCGTCTGTGTTGTGAGTCCAGTCCAGTTTATTGTTCAGGTGAACACCCAGGTTCTTATTAGAGGTAAGATCGGGCCTAAAAAATCCAGCCCGACCCGACCCAGGCCTGCGGGCATTAAAGCCCAACCCAGCCCGAGCCCGACCAATTAACTTGATTTGCAGGCCCGAGCTCGAAGCAAACCCGAAATTTCAATTTATCCCATAGTATTTTTGGCAGAAAAAAACGCAAGATTTCTTAAGGTTAAAATAATCTACATATTTTTATGATCATGATAAATGCATTTGCACAACGAAATAACGCTGGAACACAGAATAAGAGGCCAGACAAAGAGAGTGAAAGAGAGATCTTGATGCGCACTCGCTTAATTACGCGGAGAAATACTGCAGCCTCACTCTTACCGGCGGTGCGTGTTTGCCTTTTCAGTTCCCCTGTCTTAAGTTTATCCTTGACTTCTTGCTGCTCCATATCAGGGAGACCTAAACAAAATAGATGCGGACTTGCGGAGGGAAGATTACATTCACGACACGTGCGCAAAGCGTGCCCTGGCTCTGCGCTTCCTGTTTAGTAGTAGTTATATAGCAATTACCTTACAGCGCCTTCTCTGTTTTAACCAAATTATTTATTTATAACAAGTATTCCTTAGTTTAGTATCCACACATCATTTTAGTATACATTTTTATAAACATATATTTATTAAAAAAGTTCAGCGAGAGAGAAGCCCGGCCCGACCCGACCCGAACGTAATCATTGTCATTTTAGTCCCTACCCGACCCGAATTTCGGGCCGGGTTCGGACTCGGGCTCAGGCTTAAGATCTTACCTCTAGTTCTTATAAGAGTCCACTCTCTCAATGTCTGTTCCCTGGATGTTCACCGGTGAGGGGACGGCAGACTGGCATCTGCGAAAATCCACCACCATCTCCTTGGTTTTCCCTGCGTTGATCAGGAGGTGGTTTTGCTGACACCAGTCCACAAAGTTCTGCATCAATCCTCTGTGCTCCACGTCGTCATCCTCAGTGATCAGGCTGACAGAGTCATCTGAGAACTTCTGCAGAGCACAGCTGTCTATGTTGTGTCTGAAGTCTGCAGTGTAGTGTTTACTGGTTTGTCTGTCCCAGTAATACCATGACCATGTGCCCAGTGTGTGGTACTTTAGGCAGTGTGGGCTGGATCCCAAGTCCTGCTGGTCAAATCAGCAGCTCCATAAAGCTTCTGAGCAGAAAGAAGCATTGGAGTCCTCTAAGACTTCACATTTAAAAGGTGTGTTGACTTTATACTTAAGGAAAGTGGCCTTTTAACTTCAAATAGAAAAGATGTTGCTGACCCTGTCTGTGTGTGGTGGCTCCTGATGCACTGACTCCAGCCTCAGTCCCCTCCTTCTGAGCTTCCATAAACTTCTTCACTGGGTCCCCAGGATGGCACGGCCCATGCTGCTTGTGAATCTTTTGCGCCAACACTTTTTTATTTCCAATCAAATTTCTATTAAACAGTTCTAGTTCTAGTTCAGTACAACACACTGTGAACAGATACTTCTGTATTAATAAGCTTTTGTAGTTTATCCTCTCCTGGAGGGGTCAGTGACTAGAAAAGTGTAAGAGTGTAAGAGTGCCTGCTCGCCTCTGCTGCGGGAATTACATTTACCGTTTATTTTTGAAAAATGTGTATATTAAAAGTTTAAAAGCTAGATGGAGGTTAATCAGCTATCTGATCAGATTACAGCCCTCTCACACCTGCACTTACACATTAATAAAAGTGTAATTACAAAGTTAATTCTCCTTGTTCTACTCAGTTCCTCCTTGTTCCACATTTTCCTGCCTTGTTTCCTGTAACTGCTAGAAATAAGCAACACAGTTTTGCTTTTGATCACAGCCCTCACACATTTGTAATTACACATTAATTAAAGTGTAGTTACAAGGTGAGTTCCTCTTGTTCCCCTCTGTTCCCCCTTGTTCCAATTTGTTTCTCCTTGTTTGACTCTGTCTTATTCCACTTGACACCCAGTCCACACTTCCACCCTTCCCCCCTTGTTCCCTGTACTTGCTTGAACTAAGCAATAATTATTTGCTTTAGGTTACAACCCTCACACACCTGTACTTACACATTAATTAAAGTGTAGTTACTCAGTAAGTGCACTCTTGTTCCACTCTGTACCCCCTTGTTCATCTCTGCACACTTTGCGCCCTGTATTTGATGGATGCAACAAAGCAACAACAGTCTTGCTTTATAATACATCCCTTAAATACAAATTATTAGACAATAATTAAACTGTAATTACACAGTTAATTCCCCTTGTTTCACTCTGTACACCCTTTGTTGATTGAGATTGCAGCCCTCACACACCTGTACTTACACATTAATTAAAGTAGCTACATAGTAAGTTCACTCTTGTTCCACTCTGTACACTCTTGTTCTGGTCTTTTCCCACTTTTTTTTATTTCTCTGATTGCTGGAAATAAGCAAAAAGGTCTTGCTTTATATTGCAGCCCTCACACACACGCTTACTGTGTGCTGTGAGTTACATGGTAAGTCCCCCCTTGTACCACTTGTCCCCCCTTAATTACAGTCTGTACCCTGCTTGTTTCCTTTTACACATGCACTATTAACACCATGTTTGTGATGAATTTGTATTTGAATGATAAGTTTGCGTTTGTGTCATTATCTTAATAAATAATAAATATACCTGACTTGCTGTACTAATTTTTTTTGCAATAAATTAACATTATGCTTCCATATAAATTTATTACAGTTAGTAAGCCAAAATTACATTGTGGACCCCTTATTACATGTGACCAGTACTTACTATGTGTAATTACAATTTTAGTAACCCGTACTTACACAGCAATCTGTGTGCTGTAATTTAAAGTGTTACCCCAAAGTCTTAATGAGAAGCTCAATTCATTCCCTACCTTGAAATAGTTAAGAAAAACAATACATTTGGTTTGTTACACGGATGTTTGTTACATTGACAGCAGGTGGGAGTTACTGGAGACGAGGACAGGACAAAACTTGCTTAAGACAAGACCTGCTCAAAGGCGAATCTAACTAATCCCACATGCAAATATAAACGCATGCACCAATCAGGCATAACATTATGACCACTGACAGGTGAAGTAAATAACACAGATTATCTTTAAAAAAACATGCATGTGTGCAGAAGTGTTAAGCCTATATTGGTGTTCTCAGTGTCTTTGCAGTGATAGTGCAGCATCTATCAGTACATTTTTTATGACAAATTTTGGTGTAATATAAACAAATTGTCTTCTATGTGTGCTGTGCAGACCTCCACATGTCTACTGGGTGGCAGGAGCCAAGATGTACAATCAAAGAGCAAGTGACAATGTAATATCTCTGGGCTTGTTGTCAGCCAAATGGACCATTTTCAACTGGATGCAACACAAACCACTGGTACAAAGACTTTATGATTATAAACCTGAAACCAGACCGGGGCCTACTTTTAAAAGTGCTAAAGCTGTACACAAAGCTGTCTAGATTGTGCTGGAGCAAATAGCTATAAAGTGATTTACAACTGTATCATCTATATGGCCAGGGTGTGATTTGCTGGGGGATATTTGCTGTTTTTTCTGTCCCTGCCTCTGCTCATGTTCTCTCCATTCCTCCCTCTGCTTTACCTTCAGGGGGACAGGACTGAGCAGACATCCTTCTGCAACTTTCTACATATTGTTCATTTTAGGATGAAACAACCTAAACAAACACTAATAGCATAGGCACAGCATTAATCCTTCCTTTTGTTTGTTTGTGCCTGATTCGTTATGCAAATTAACCATTAATGAGGCGCTAAGTTTCATGCAGGTATGCAAGAGACACTTTGTTTTGGCACAGAAGTTATTAGCCTCGTTATTCTTTTCACTGTTAAGTTAATCTAAAAATACAGATTATTTTAATAATCTTCCTCAAATTATAGATAGTTTAGAAAACACACAAAAATGCACCAGAAAGCAGGAAATGTGGTCTGTAAAAAGTGTTAAGTAAAAAAGAGTTTTCTGGACATGGTTTTTAGAATAAAAGACATTTTCATCTCTTATGTTTTGTTTTAAACAAAAGAATATGTGACTTCTGAATTAAACTGGTGTTTGTACTACCGTTGGTAGTGGGTTGGTAATAAACTGTGGAATAAAAAATACTATAATCTATCCAAAAACAAGGAGCAGACGAGAAAGAGTCCAGCACAGAAAAGTTTATTGCATGACACAACAAACAGAGCTCATGTCTGGTCCCCACAAAAGCCCCCGAGCTCATCCAGACATGATCTTTTATACTTTTTTGATAGCACTAATTATTATTATTATTATTTGTCTAGACAGTTGCTACTCAAATTTAATTTGTAAACACACACATTGGACCATCCCAACTGAACTGGTGCCAACCCCTGCACCTGCTGCAGACGCTCAGTTTGTCACATCCACACAAGTTCATCAAGCTCATTATTATGGAGTTATATAAATCATTAAGTAGTGGAAATTTACAACGCATGATGTAATGTAGGCAGCCTGTGACAGTCCATCATGTGTCCCTTTATTCTTATATCATCAACATTTAACCACACCCACTAAACTGCATCCCCTAGTGGCAGTTACACTAAACTACAATCAAGAACCAAATTAAACTCTATCCCTCTGTGTGTTTTATCTTATCTACAGTGAGGCCCAGTGTGTTCCCCTCACAGTTACAAAGTCACACATTTCTCAAAGAATGCATGAAGATGAACACATGACATTATCATGACATTGCAAACATTCACAGCACTGAAGTGTTTTACTATAATGAATATATAAAGATTATATAAAGCTTGATTATACATATAACCAGCAAAATGTGAATAACATACATAGATTACTCAAAGCTTGAGTGTACCTTTAATACTTAGCATAAAACCAACCCTCAGTGTTACCAGCCTTACAGTGACCTAAAGTAACAACATTTATAGCTTTTTTAACTCATTAACCTCTTCAAAACCCCACACATTACATTGTCACTCATAGTCTCAACAATTACTGTAGCTCAGCACATTTTCCCACAACACATAGAAACAATGGAAACAATGCCATGTTACAACCCTAGCACACTCCATGTGAGCAATGTTTTGGAGCGGGAAGAGTTCAGTCCTCAGGATGTATCACATATTATGTGTAGAAAGTCCAGCGTTTCTGCATACCAACCACACAGAAGAGTTTGGAAGGACTCAGGCTCGGGGCTACGTATTTAAGGTTGCCTTTAGAGGCTAGCCACCTCCAAATGAAGTCCAATTATATACAAGTATTACAAAAAACACTTACTCCTGATCTGAAAGCCAAGATGCAGGTGATGCAGGATGCAGTTTTGTGTTGCACAATTCTGAAGCAAGATTCAGGGCACCACTCCCTGAGGAGATCGACAATTCAATTCAATTCAGTTTTATTTGTATAGCCCAGTATCACAACAAAAGCCGCCTCAAAGGGCTTCACAAACAGTTGATCAAACATAAACACACAATCAGACTTAACACACAATCAACACAAACAATACTACACCAAACTAAACAGACCCAGAACACTCCTTCTCGGTAAGGAAAAACTCCTAAAAAAAACCCAGCTGTGGGAAAAAAGAAGAAACCTTATGGAGCCCAAATTGAAGGAGCGATCCTCTCCCAGGACGAACAGGCAACATGTGTCTAGGACTGTTAGTCCATTAGCTAGTGATGGGCGAATGGGGCCTCGTGAAGCATTGACACCTCAGTCGCAATATTGTCTCAAATGGTTCGAAGTGTCTGAGAAACACTGACCTCTAGTGGACAAATTTAACCATTGTAAACCAGCACACAACCCATGATTTGGGAACCCAAAACTCTATTTTCTATTTTATTAGAAGTCATAAATAGTATATATTCTATTTTGAACATTTAAAAAAGAAATACAACAATTTATATATCACATGTTTTTATTAAGAAATAAAAGTTTTTCCACAGTTGAAGGCTTTAGTCTACATCTTCTTTGGCTCACTAACTCACCAGCTTTGGAAAAAATTCTCTCACATGGAACAGAGGATGCCGGTACACAAAGATATTTTTGAGCCAGTCTCCACAGATTAGGATATTGCATTTTATGTGATTCCCAGTATTTTAAGGGGTCCTCGCATCTGGGAATATGTTGTTCCTTCAAGTATCTAGAAAGCAAGGACCCCAAAGCAAAGACAGGGAAATAATTCAAGTTTTAACAGTTTATTGAACCAGAGTCCAAGCAGGCAGTGGAGGCAGAGAGCTGGCTGGAGACACTGGGAGCTAGGCAGACACGGAGAGCCTGGGCAGAAGGAGGAGAATCAGGTAAGTACAAAAAAGGCACAAAACAGGAACAAAAGTCAGGACACAAAAAATGGCTAGGAGTCAGCACTACCAAACAGGACAGAATTATCTGGCGAAGTAGTGGTGAGTAGACCAGGGTTTTGTACTGAGGCTGATGTGACGATAGAATGCAGGTGTGTCTCTTCTGCAGCACCAGAAGGAACCAGCCACTGCCACACACATGCACTGCTGGATAAACAAAACACAGAAGGGAGGGGAGGAAAACAAAGAAGCTAAACCATAGCAGCAAGATAGAAAAGCATACAATTTGTACACCATATATAACCTTGATGAATAGCACAAGTGTCAGATGAAACACTACCTTTGGATTTCTTCAGTGGCACTGTCAGATGCAGGTCTGGTTTGCTGAGCAACAACATGGCTGTCCAGTAAAGCCCACAGATTGTCATCGTCACTTGGGGCTGGAGAGGGCTGTGGTTGAACTTCACCCTGAGTCCTGAGTTCAATCAAGCTGGCACATTCCCGTGACAGTCTCTCAACAGCAGCCTGTGCATTGGATGGGCTACAAAATGCAACTTCTTTGAAACGTGGATCCAGTATAGTTGCCAACGACAGGGAGGTGACTTTCTCCAAGCTCATTTTCTCTTTTAGATTATTTTTTAGGTGGGTGGCTAGTGTAGCTCCAACACCATCATCCATTTGGGTACACTCAACAGTAATTACATGAGTTAACATTTTTGTAAGGGGTATGACTTTAGACCCCGATACTCTGGTCTCCCCAGACAGCTCCACTGTTGCTTGGTTGAATGGCCTCAACACCTTTAAGCACTGGTTTATTGCATCATAATCCTCAGCACTAAATGATGTTAAGTTGGACGTTGATGTCAGGGATGCAAGGGCAGCACCTAGTGGTTCCCTCTGCTCATACATCCTTTGAAACATGGCAAAGGTGCTATTCCACCTGGTTCCTACCTCCTGGACCAGCTTCAACTGTGGCATGCGGATGTTGGATTGAGTGATAGCCAGCTTCTCCTTTGCTGTACAGCTTGATTTAAAGTGGCCAACAATTTTGCGAGCTTTGCTGCACATTGTATCCAGCTCGGACGTTTGGGAAATAGATTTTTTTACAACAAGATTCAACAAGTGAGCAAAACAATGAATATTTTGAATTGATAAATGATTAACACTTGCCACAATGTTGCGGGCCCCATCAGTAACCATGGCACACACTTTATCGGCTATTCCTCACTCGGCCATCATGCTGCTTCTGCAATATGAGCTGCTGTGTGGGTCACGAGAAAGTACTGTACCCCTAAAAGTACAGTTGATAATTCAAGGTTGTCAGAAAGATAATGACAGGTCACACCCAGGTATGCATCCATATTTCTGGATGCCCACATGCTTTCTTTAAATCTTCTTCGGCCTTCTTTTGTTTTGTTGGTAGCGTTCTTCCACCATTGTTTTTACAGTTTTGCGGCATGGAACTTTGTACAGAGGATCCAATATTTTCATCAGGTTGGTGAATCCCTCTCCTTCAACCATAGAAAACAGTTGGCCATCTTTAATAATCATGTCAACAATGGCCTCATCTAACATCTTCTTTTTGGACACTGTAAAAGAAGTGTGTTCATATGAGAAGGCTATACTTACTTAATATATAGCCTTTATATTAAAAAACAGTCACATAAATTATGGGAATATAATTGAAATAAATATATAGCTTACTGTCAGGATAATGGCCACTGTTGCCAGGGCCTGTGGTGGACTGCTGGCTCTGGTCTGTATTGTGCGTGGCATGCATGTGTCTCAGCATCGATGAAGTATTGTTAGTGTAAGACAATACTTGTGTGCAGAGCATACACCGTACCTAACAACAACAATAATAATGATGATTTAAAATAATATGTAAAGATCAACATAAATAGCATGCTGTAAATAAGAAAATGGGTTACCTTGTTAGGTGGAATTAGATCAAAGTGATTCCAAACCATGGATCGCTTTTTTCCACTTGTAGATGCCATGGAAAAAGAAACAAATGCCAAAAGTCACCACTCACGTCACACAATACTCCACACTACCCAACATTTTTAAGAAATATTGGTGCATCTTTTATACTGTAGCAGTTTAGCGCTTGTCAAACCACGGAAGTGCGCTGAACACTCTGAAGCACTCTGAACCAATCGCAGAGCGGAACATGCGCTGAGCCAATGAAACGCTTCGATACACTGAAGCTATTGACACACAGAGCGAAGCAGTAGGGGGAGGGACCGACACTTCGACACTTTGGTCACGTGAGCGGCTGCTGCGAGACAAGCTCCGAGGCGGTGCTTCGGAGCAATTTGTTTCAGAAAGAACGAGACGTGCTCTGGAGCTCCGTCTCATTTGCCCATCACTACCATTAACTCATCTATAGATATATATGATCATGGATCTGCTCTGTAAAGAGTCATCCAGACAGGTGAGTGGGGTGCGGTAGATCCAGGAAGTCCATAGAGGTGAGGTTGAGGGCCCACAGGTCGGGACAGGAGCACAGATGGGGTCAGCTAAGATCCAATCGTCACTGGGACATCTGCCAGCAGCCAGGCATCTGAAACAGTCCCCACTCCCCCAGGGGGGAGCGGGAGAGAGGGACAACTTGGGAATAGCAATGAACTGATTAAAGATATAGAATATTAGATAATATTAATGACAGTGATAGAAGAGGAGCAGCAGATGAAACCAGAGGTCAGACGTCAGTGCACCATACTTCCCCCAGCTTCTAGATCCTAGAGCAGCCTAGCTTCAACTGTGGAATTAACCCTGTTCCTAGCTGTCCTGACCATAAGCTTTCTCAAAGAGGAACATCTGAATTTGACAAATTTGAGTGTTCTCCCTGTTGGATAAGGCAATGGATTTGAAAAGGTCCAATGAGGCAGCGTACATCCTAATAAACTTCTCCTAAATTTGGCCCACAATGCCCGCACTAGGTGCACCTTAAGGACATTGTTGATCCACAAACCCTAACCAACCTCAAAAAATGCACAATAGGCTAAAACCTCCAGCCAGATACTCCTGACCAGGATCCTGGCTCAAGATCTTGAGAAGGGTCCAGGGGTGCTGCACTGCGGCAGCCCACTGCTCCTGACAGGTAGACCAATGATGAAATGTACAGCCGTTTTTCATCTGACGTGCTCATCTGTGCTCAGCCCAAGTTAGTCTTTTAATATGTGTGTGTATGTGTGTGCGTATGTGTATATGTGTGTGCATGTGCATGTGTTTTTGCATACTTTGCTTTATGGGGGGATGTGGGGGGGGGGGGGGGGGGGGTTGTGTGTGGGAGGGGGGGGGGGCGTTGTTTTTAACCATGTAAAGCACTTTGTGCTGCATTTTGTATGAAAAGTGCTTTATAAATAAAGATTGATTGATTGATTGATTGATTGATTTTCTTGTTAATAAAGACTCCAATCAGCTTTTTGTCTTTTGTCTTTTATTTGCATAAGCAAAATTAAACAGAGCGCTCCAGGTTGGATCAGGTCCCTACCGCCTACGTAGTATTCAGGACTTACGCTAGGTGTCCAACTACTGACTGTCCCTATCACACTGAATATATACTCAAATCACGCCCCAAACTCCATATATGGGCATAGTCCAGGATCTGAGCCAGTTCTCAAGCAGAGAAGTGCGAGTTGTAAGGGAGGGGCTGTTATCACTTCTGCACTCCCATGAAGGCCACATTCCAGACTAACAGATTGTTCCCTTGCACTTCATGCGGCATCTTGAGTTCTGGGTCGGGTCCTGGTTACATGATTAGTTCAGATACATTTCTTCACATTGAAACACCATTTCATTATATACTTGATCATGTTCAAAACACATACAACATTCCCCTTTTTGATCTCTAATCGGAGATCAACAAAAAATCCAGCTGCAAAGCAAATAATGAAAAAACCACGTGTCTTCCTTTTTTTTTTTTTTTACACATTAGCAAGCCTATTCAACCAAATGACCGTGCTCTGCAGATCCACGTGCAGGGGCTCGTACCACGTCCCCTGGTGTTTAAAACCCTCTTTATTAATCAGCAGTCATCAACTCCAGCAATTGCACAGTATAAGTAAGACAGGTTATACATCAGTGTCGGGCAAGGGAGTGATATCATCATAGCGGTCACTCTGCCCCTTATCTTTCTGTATCAGCATCATATATCCCCCTCCAGACGTGACACGCTCTGCTAAAAACTGATTAAGCATACTGTTTAACATGGAACGGAGGCAAGGTAAAATACACATAAAAAAGATACAGAATAAAAACAACACAAGCAATATTGGCATAAATATCTTGGCCAGTATTTGTAGCCAAGTGCACGAAGTGAACCAAGAAAAAAGATCAAAATTAGAGAAGTTAAAACCAGGGTTATCATGCTGGGCTTCAAGCCAGTCCTGTAATTGTTGTACCTTTTGATGAATGATGGTCCAGTTTCCTGAGCTGTCAGGAATGTATGAACAGCAATGATCTATTCCAAATTTGGTACATAAACCTCCATCAACTGCAAAGACATAGTCCAAGGCCTGCCTGTTCTGTAAAATCATGGACCTCATAGCCAGTTTCTCGGGGTCCTTACGCTGTTGTTCAGTAATGTCGTCCAAAATGCGAGTGATATTTTCGACAGTCCAAAATAGGTTGTTAACGCGATGTGCTACCTGAGCAACACTATACCATGGAATCAGTGTCATAAATACTCCATGAAAATCATTAAACCGTGGAGGGGACATTGGTTTTGAGTTGTCTCTCTTTACTCGTGATGTATGAGGTTTCAACAGGAGGGTTGCATATTTTACTTCCTCCTCGGTCAGGATAAGAGTGGACGGCCTAATTCTAGCCCGATGACAAGTGCCACACCAACCTGGTGGTAACACCATATATGAATTATGTCCACATTGCCATATATAGTCAAGAGGGGCTGCATAACCTAAATTAGAAGGGCCCGAGAGACTGACTGAAACAATGGAAGCAGAAAGATTATAATTAACTGTGAAGGCAGTAAGGTTCATAGGCATAATGTATGTCGTTGAGTTACTCTGTAAACATCTGTGGTTATAGAAAGGTGAACAGATGGTTGTTACATTGTCCTCGTACTCCAGAACCTGTAAAACAGAGATACAGCTGGAATAGCCCAAATAGTGAGGTTCAGGCACGGTGCAATTACTATTACTAGGGCACGTCGTTACATTGGTTTTCTAATGCACAACGGGGCTTTAATAGGATTTCTGAGGAGATTAAACCCTTCCATTACAGTTTTATTAGCTGCCATAGAGAACCCACTGGTGTTACGCCATTCCTGTGGGGTCAGATGGGTACAGTTGTTGCAGAAAGGATACAGTTTAGTGACATTTTCAGTCAAAGATAGGTCTATTAGTTGTTTCTTGAGCAATGTACAGAGAGTTTCAGTTGCATCGATGGGCTCAGGGGTGAGAGAAGGGTTCTCTCGGCTATGATGAAGTATAAAAGTACACACATAGCAGTTAGTCATATTCACTGTGTTTGCAGTGTAATTGTTCATCTTCCACCACAGGTTCTCTATTGGTGTGTGCCCTGTGGAGACATCATAATTGATCACCGCTCGCCTGGTGACATGAGGAGAGGTCACCTGATGATGGGCGAGGAGGAAGAGGATGATGGTTATGATGATGCAGGAGAATCCACAGATGTTGGAGGAGGCCGCGGTCCGCCTCCTCTTACGACCTGTAGTGCACGAGCCTGCAACAGGCTTATCACTCGTCCCCTCGTGTGTCCGCGTCATGGTCAGGTGCTGGCCTGGTTCGAGAGCGATGCCTCCACCTGGTTCCCTTCCCTTGGTGCTGGCCTGGTTTGAGAGCGATGCCTCCACCTGGTTCCCTTCCCTTGGTGCTGGCCTGGTTTGAGAGCGATGCCTCCACCTGGTTCCTTTCCCTTGTAGCTGGACAGCCGTAGATGTGCGCCCAATCACGAGATAGGGTCCTTCCCAGCGAGGTTCAGACCACCCCCTTTTGACGACTCTCAGACACATGTGAGCCGGGCAGGGTGGCTCCGACGTGGGAGGGGCAGCCTCAGCTGCTGACTCTGGTGCTGCTGTGGCCTGTGCAGATAGGGAACTGACAAGGGCAAGTAACTTATCGAAATAAGGCTTGTACTTAAGCAGCGTGGCAAGCTGTGTCTTACCTGGGTCCTGTACGGAGGTGTCTGGGCCCGGAAAGGGTCTGCCTGTGGCTAACTCAAATGGGGAGTATTGCCTGGTTCTACTCACCTGAGTCCTGATAGCCATCAGTGCAATTGGTAGAGCGTCCAGCCAGGTGAGAGAGGTGTCAGCACATATCTTAGCCAGTTTTACTTTAAGATTTTGATTTTGTCTTTCCACAAGCCCCTGGAACTGTGGATGATACACACACCCAAATTTGTGTCTTAGGCCAAATAGTTTTTCTACAGCAGCCAAGTCCTTGCTGGTAAAGTGTGTGCCATTGTCACTCCTGATAATTTGTGGAAACCCATGGTGGGGGATCCAGTGGTTTGCTAGGCATCTTATGACATGTGCTGCCGTCTCTCTTGCTGATGGATAGGCCTCAGTCCAGCCAGAGAAGCGATCCACTATGACTAATAGGTGACGCTTCCCATGGTGTCTGGTTCCCATGTCAGTGTAGTCCATGGTTATTTCTTGTCCTGGGTGTGAGGCAGGTGGAATCTTACCTGGTTCAGGATGCTGTGTTGGTCTGGGGTTAAAACTATTACATGTGTGACACTGTCTGGTATAGAATTTAACTATACTTTTCATGTCTGGGTGCCACCAGTTCTGGAGTCGTCGGAGAGTCTGGTCCACACCATAGTGTGCTGGTCCATGTGCTTGCGCGAGGATGGTGTCCCACAGCTCTCCACTAGGGAGCACTGTGCGACCATCCATCCCTCTGTATAGTCCTGTGTCGTCAGTCTTGGCGCCCCTTTTGGCCCACATTTCCTGCTCTGTCCAATCAGAGGCCTGTTGTGCTTGTATTATTACCCCTGGGGTCAATTCGGGTAATGTATCAGCCAATTGTTTTTCTTTTGAAATAATTTGAGCTTTAGCGCGCGTCACCACTGGCATTTGCGGAGCAGTGGTCAAAACCCATTCTCCTCCTGTCCAGCAGTATGGGTGTATAGCCTCTGATGGGAGCCAATAGCCAGCGGCCTCTTTAGCTGCTTTATCAGCTGCTTCATTACCTTTGGTTACTGGGTCATTTGCTTTGGAGTGTCCTTTCACCTTTACTATAGCCAATTCCTCAGGTTTTTGCATATACCTGTCCATTTCCTGGAAGAGCTCTTTGTGCTTTATTTTCTGTACTTTTCCAGTCCTCGGGAGATAAGGCAGCACATGCTTGTGCGAATGGGCCGAGCGCCCTGGCCTCATGGCCAAATGTGAGAGCAAGAGAAATATGTGGTGCTGTGTCATTTTGAAAAAAAAGTTTCTGTTCTTGTGTGAGCTGACAGTCAGCCACTACGCCCACGGATCCTGCATAAATGTAGGAAGTGTGCAGTCGCCATTGTGTTCCTGTATGTTTTACAAAGTCAGTGTCATAAACCTCATCAAACTGTGTTGCATAATAGAGGGTGCAGTGCAAGGGGTCAGCGGGTGGCTTATAGGGGAACAGAGAAGAGAGAAAAGGAAGCCAGGCCTGGTACAGTTTTTCAATTGGCGGCTGGGAGTCAGTGAGACAAGCCCAAAATATTTCCACAGAGTCATTTGGTTGTACTGGGGCAGTGAGCATCCACATAGTCTTTTCCCCCACCTGAGCATGATGGGAGCACTGCATTTCTGTACCATCCAGGAATTTAACAGTCTCACCGTTAGGGCTGCATTCAATAGTGGCCTTCATTTTGCATAAGAGATCGCGGCCGCACAACAGCATAGGGCAGTCATTGGCAATAACAAAAGTGTGCTGGTAGGTGTTGTGTTTGCGTCGGACAGAGGCAGGTTTGGACACTGGCAGAGACTGTGATTTCCCTGTGAACCCGATCAATGGCAGTGTGGTGGACGAGGCTTCCAGAGGAGCAGCCCTAGAAGAGCAGGTGGAGTGAGTTGCTCCTGAGTGTAGAAAATTCAAAGGTCGGCCATTGACAGACAGAGTTAACATCGTTCTGCCAGTACTCTGTCCGGGCTCTCAAGGCACCCCTAGTAATGTCCTTGTGTAGGGGGCTGCTGAGGGGGCTGCTGAGGGGGCTGTCCGGGCGGCCCTGAGTGGGTAAAAGGCGCTGGTAGTGGCCATGCATAGTGGCAGGTGTGGCTCCAGTGTCCCAATTGTCCGCAGACGTAACACTGGTCAGTAGGCAGAGGCCCACGGCCTCCACTCCCTCTACCCCCATAGCCACCCCGACGTCCTCTGCTCTGCCTAAAATTGTGCCCGCCTCCCCACATTTGTGGTGGTTGTGGTGGAGGAGTCCAATGCGGTGCGGGATGACCCTGGGCCGGAGACTGACCAGGGTCCTGACCGTACGTATGTGGTGCAGGTTGTGAGGGTGGTGGCTGAGGTGTAGTCATGAGTATTTGTGTATGCGTATCAGTTTTAGTCTCCTTTTTGGAGTTCTGTGCCTGGGCTAATTCCAATTGTACTTTAGTGAGCTGCCGCTCTAATTGTTGCAATTTGTCACCCTGAGATAATTGTTTTTGAACGTATAGCCTGAGATGGTGTAAGGTGTGTTGTCTGAACTTGATGTGTGTCATTGTGCCCCATTCTGGATTGTTCTTTAGGCGTTCTGCTGGGCCACTAGGCAAGGCATCCAGCACTGATCTCCTGAAGGACATGGAGGCAAAACCCCCGTCCCCAGGATTATTGCCTGTTTGGATAATAAACTCATTCTCTGCCTCATCTAAAAATTCTGCGGGGTTTTTCCCGTCAGTAAATGGTCTGAAAGTGGCTTCAGTACAGGGTGTGGGGTAACGCTCCTCCAGCGCTGCAGTGAGGGCTGGCATGATATCGCGCCAAGGTGTATGGGGGTTAGTGTCGCTCAGCCCCGCGGCTGCAATAATAGCCCGAGTCTGAGTATATCCAATTTTGCAATTTAGGAGGACAACTAGGTTGGACAGGACCAACACTGTGCCTGCAGTGAGCTCACGCAGCTTCTGAATGAAGCGCGGAGCTCCACCTGAAAGGGGAGGGAGTTTGGCGATTACCGCCTCTTTAGTCTCAAATGAAAAGGGCTGGAACATGACACCGGCTCCGCCCCCTGCAGCTGGCAGGAGGGGGGCCATAACAGCTGAGGTCTGCATCCACAGACCGTGCAGTTCTTTATAGTCAGCCGTTTTGGGGTCAAATGGTTTAGACGGGGGTTTGTCAAGTTTGTCTGGGTCAGTTTTAGCGTTGTCACCCCACCCCCAGGGGTCACTTGAAATGTCGGCCCAGTCCAACTTATCTACAATCACCATCCCCGCACCTCCCGCAACACCCTTCATCACCTTCTCCTGCATTTTCAAATAATTGTCCTGCAAGTCCTGTAACATTTTTGCATTAAGCCGTTTTTGGTCCTCCATGTGCTGAGTCAGGTCCGCCTGAAATTTGGTCTTAGCTTCCTCTAAATCCTGCCGCTGTTTGTTTAGAACTTCCAAGTGTTGTTTTAACATGTCCCCATGTTTAGTCATAACATCACTGTCCAATGCTGCCAAATCTGCAGCGGCTTTATCACTACGCTTGCCGCACGGTTGGAGATCTACCTCTCCTTGAAAAGTATATTGAACCATTTGAGGGTGTGTGGGAGTGGGAGTGAGGGGAGAAGGGTTCTGTGTGCTTAGTCCGGTTGGGTCAGTGGGGAGTGCTGGGTAGAGAGGGTCAGTTGTCTGGGGTGACAGTGGTGTGTGGGGGTTTGTCTTAGTTAGGGACGGGGTCTGTATAGTCCTTGCCAGAGCTGCGGCTGTTAACCTGAACATTTTCAACGCAGTATGGTTACCTTGAAAATCCTGCATTTCCTTTTCTAGCTTTTTCTTTTCTCTGTCACTTCTTTGTAGCTGTCCTAAAGCCCTCTGCTTTTCCACGGCTGCAACAAACAACTGTTCAGCCTGTTTACACAACCAATCAAGACTCTTTTTCTCACTTCCGCTGCGCCCTGTCTTGTTTTTCAAACATGCCCAATACTTTCTGAACTTTTTCTCAAACTTCCCTTTTTCCTGGGGGGGCACTGTGTGTTTACACTGACCCAGAACAGCTTCAAATTGGTCATCTAGTGTCTGATCACTACTAGGACTCAGATCCCAGTCCAAGTCTCCTAATTCTTTGTCAAACTCACCCTCCATTGCCGCGGCCCTCTCCACAAACACACTGACCACAATTTAGTTTAGCCAATAGCAGAAATTTGAATAAACAGGTTTTCTGCTTACCTTTTAGTAGAGGCCGGCCAGGTCAGTGGGAGGAGAAGGTCACTGCGATGTAGATGGTTGACTGGCGCCTTTTTTCCCATGGATTTCTGGCCACGACTTTAGTAATCCAATTTTGCAAATTTCTGGCCGCGGTGTAGACTTCAGGCTACTTTTATTGTCCAATAGAACAGACTTCTGGCTGTTCGAGTAGGCTTCTGGCTACTCTCTATTCTTATCTCGTGAACTTCTGGCCACGACTTTAATAATCCAACTTTGCGAACTTCTGGCCGCAATTTTAGTAATCCAATTGTGCGAATTTCTGGCCGCAGTGTAGACTTCAGGCTACTTTTAGTATCCAATAGAACAGACTTCTGGCTGTTTGAGTAGGCTTCTGGCTACTCCCTATTTCACTTCTGGATTGAGCTGTTTAGAGAACTTCAGGCCTCAGGGGACTCCAACCCAAACTTCTATTAGTGGACTTCTGGCCACTTGGCGAACTTCTGGCCGCCCGGTAAACTTCTAGTTACCGTACCTATATCTTCGAACCCGCGCAAAAACCCGTAATTACCGCAATCATGTCGGGGTCAACATGATGTCATGTTCTTTTTCTTGTTAATAAAGACTCCAATCAGCTTTTTGTCTTTTGTCTTTTATTTGCATAAGCAAAATTAAACAGAGCGCTCCGGGTTGGATCTGGTCCCTACCGCCTACGTAGTATTCAGGACTTACACTAGGTGTCCAACTACTGACTGTCCCTATCACACTGAATATATACTCAAATCACGCCCCAAACTCCATATATGGGCATAGTCCAGGATCTGAGCCAGTTCTCAAGCAGAGCAGTGCGTGTTGTAAGGGAGGGGCTGTTTTTCTAGCAGAGAAGAGCGAGTTGTAAGGGAGGGGCTGTTATCACTTCTGCACTCGCATGAAGGCCACATTCCAGACTAACAGATTGTTCCCTTGCACTTCATGCAGTGTCTTTAGTCTGGGTCAGGTCCTGGTTACATGATTAGTTCAGATACATTTCTTCACATTGAAACACCATTTCATTATATACTTGATCATGTTCAAAACACATACAACACATCATTCAACCGCTGGTTATCTAGATGGTGCCCAGAAAATGGCATAGGCTTTATTGATAATTGGCGAGCGTTTTGGGGAAAACCCGGTCTCTTACGGAGAGACGGCATTCATATAAAGGTATTTTAGCAGAGCAAATAGAGACTGTGTCTGTCCCCCGCCTAAACACTAACTCCAACAGCAAAAGACAAATAAGAGGAGTGAGAGCCATGAATTTAATAAAAATAACTTCTTGTAGACCTATTAATAATATTAATAATAATCAAAACAATGACATAATTAAACGTGGATTACTAAACATTAGGTCCATTTCCCCTAAATCCCTGTTAGTTAATGAATTAATTAATGATAATAAACTTAACCTACTGGCCTTAACAGAAACCTGGCTACAACAGGATGATTATGAGAGACTTAATGAAGCTACTCCCCCAAGTCATGTAAACTTTCAGACAGCGAGGAGCACAGGTGGAGGTGGAGGAGTGGCAGTAATATCACAGTCTAGTTTACTTCTTAACTCCAAATCTAAACACACATATAATTCCTTTGAAAGCCTCATACTAACTATAAATCACCCAAACTGTAAGAAACAAAAACCAGTTATGTTTATAATCATCTACCGGCCTCCTGGTCCCTATTCCGAATTTTTAATTGCGTTCTCTGACTTTCTATCCAGTATAGTGTTAGACTCAGATAAGATTGTAATAGTACGGGATTTTAATATTCACGTTGATGAAAGCAGCAACTGTCTAGGAAATGCATTTGCAGTCTTATTAGACAGCGTAGGTTTTACTCAAAACATAAATGAACCCACTCATTGGCACAAGCACACCCTGGACCTTGTTTTAACCTCTGGTATAGAGATTAGTGAGCTCACTGTCCTTCCTCATAACCCCATACTCTCAGATCACTTTCTAATTATCTTTCAGTTTATACTCAAAGACTTTACTGTTCCAATGAACAAAACCCAGATTAGAAGAACATTATCTGACCAATCTGTGTCAAAGTTTAAACACATAATTAAGCCAACATTTAGCACAATGTTGAGTGAGTTTGTTGAGAACAGCTCCCATAGCTCGAGTCCCAGTAAAAATGATCAGTTTGTTGACAGCGCCATGCAGTCTTTAAAGACGGCTCTAGATAATGTAGCTCCATTAAAACAAAAGGTTGTTAGGCCGAATCGAGTAGCACCATGGTTTAATGCTGAAACACGTTCCCTTAAACAAGCAACCCGTAAATTAGAAAGGCTATGGCGTCACTCCAGCTCAGAGCAGTCTCTGAATGCCTGGAAATATAGTCTTTTAAATTATAAAAAATATCTGCATGAGGCCAAAACCAGATACTATTCAACTTTAATAGAAGAAAACAGGAACAACCCTAGGTTTCTGTTCAGCACTGTAGCCAGGCTGACCACCAGTCACAGCTCAGTAGAACCCTGTATCCCTGTTACTCTCAGCTGTGAAAACTTTCTTACATTTTTTAACAACAAAATCACAAGTATGAGAGACAAATTAAATAAAATTCTCCCTACGATCAGCACAGAGCAAGCCAAAGCTGTAAAAATGGAGGCCACTATAAAACCATCTGTAACGTTAGACTGCTTCATCACTGTAGACCAAACTGAGATAACATCAGTCATTATGTCCTCCAAAACCTTCAACTTGTCTTTTAGACCCAATACCAACCAAACTTTTTAAAGAAACTCTTCCCCTAATTAATGAACCTATACTGACTATAATAAACACCTCCCTAGGAACAGGTTATGTGCCACAGTCTTACACACAGTCAATATGTGTGTATTATATATATATCACTTCACTGGCTTCCAGTTAAATTCAGAATTAGGTTTAAAATCCTTCTCCTGACTTACAAGGCTGTAAATGGTACAGCCCCATCCTACATCAATGATGTTATAGAGCCATACCAACCAAGCAGAGTACTGCGCTCACAAAATGCAGGGCTATTAGTGGTTCCCAGGGTTTCTAAAAGTACAGTTGGAGGTAGAGCCTTTAGTTACCAAGCTCCTGTTTTATGGAATCAGCTTCCAGCTCATGTTAGAGAGGCAGACACAGTCTCTACATTTAAGGTTAGGCTTAAAACGTTCCTCTTTGAGAAAGCTTATGGTCAGGCCAACTAGGAACAGGGTTAACTCCACAGCTGAAGATAGGCTGCTCTAGGAGCTAGAAGCTGGGGGAAGTATGGTGCACTGAGCCTCTGTCCTCTGGTTTCATCTGCTGCTCCTCTTCTATCACTGTCATTAATATTATCTAATATTCTATATCTCCAATCAGTTCCTTGCTATTCACAAGTTGTCCCTCTCTCCCGCTCCCGTCTGGGGGAGTGGGGACTGTTTCAGATGCCTGGCTGCCGGCAGATGTCCCAGTGACGATTGGATCTTAGCTGACCCCATCTGTGCTCCTGTCCCGACCTGTGGGCCCTCAACCTCACCTCTAAGGATTTCCCGGATCTACCTCAACCCACTCACCTGTCTGGATGAGGCCCACCTGCTGCATCCTATGGACTTCCTCAACCTACCTCACCTCACTCCCTGGATGAGTCCTTACAGAGCTGCTCTATGATCCTATAGATGAGCTAATGAACTAACAGTCCTAGACGCATTGCCTGTCCGTCCTGGGAGAGGATCTCTCGTTCAGTTGGGCTCCATAAGGTTTCTTCTTTTTTCCCGCAGCTGGGTTTTTTTTAGGAGTTTTTCCTTACCGAGAAGGAGGGTCTAAGGACAGGAGTGTCCAGGGTCTGTTTAGTGTAGTTATTGTTTGTGTTGTCTGATTGTGTGTTTATGTTTGATCAACTGTTGTGAAGCCCTTTGAGGTGACTTTTGTTGTGATACTGGGCTATAAAAATAAATCTGAATTGAATTGAAATGAAATACAGAGATCAATAAAGTATAGTAAATAATAAGTAAAAATAACCAAACTGTCTGTGCACACTGCCCTAAGGGGCGTCCCCAATGATTCTGGGGTCCAGGATCTCCTCTCCAACAGGAACATGCCCTGAGAATGACTGATGCAGTAAACTGGCAGTCTTATATGGTGCAGACACTGGCCTAACTCCTCCAATCCAGCACATCCTTAACTACCTATTAGCATTGCAGAAACAAGGCTGTACTGTAATTTGTTCAATATTACCACTGTACTTTTTACTTTCTTGTACATATATTATAATCATTGATTTCATGTTGTTGAGTTGTAAATAATAAAATAAATAAATAAATAGTTTTCATAAATAGTTTTGGTTGCTGTCTTAAAGCAAAACAATGGGTATATCAGCCTCTTGTGGATAAAACATAGCATAGCCTATAGCTGGTCTCATTTAAGTGAATTTCCTGAAAATATACACTGCCTGACCCCCCAGGAAAAAAAACAACAAAAAAAAAAACAAGTCGTCACCTGGAATTAATTAAGTAAATATAGGTAGAGCCTCCCTGCAGTTGGTCAGGTCTGGGTTCAGCAATGTTATGTCCAAAGAATGAGGTCAGCTGACCTTCTGAATATACTGAATGACCAGGTTACTCCACCAATGGATTTTTTTCTTCCCTGATGGCACAGGCTTATTCCAAGATGATAATATCAGGATTCATCGAGCTCAAAATGTGAAAGAGTGGTTCAGGGAGCATGAGACATCATTTTCACACATGGACTGGCCACCACAGAGTCCAGACCTTGACCCCACTGAGAATCTTTGGTCATTCAGTATATTCAGGTAGTCAGCTGACCCTAATCTTTGGGCACATAACGTTGCTGAACCCAGACCTCAACAACTGCAGGCAGGCTCTTACCTATTTGCTTAGTTAAATCCAGGTGGTGACTTTTTTTTTTGGCCAGGCAGTGTACTTTTTACTTTTACTTGTGAAATACATGTGAAATACAAACATCAAAAATGTGTTGCAATTCTCCCACAAGAAAAACAATCAAATAACTGGACACATCTTCAAGATATTTGGTAAACAAATGAACTGGCAAACCAAAAAGGTGTGGTTTGCCTCACCCTTTACATATCTCATAATGAAATTAAAAGCGAGAGCAAACAGGTTTTACATAACATAGCAGGAGCAGCAACTTAACCCAACTGCTTGAATAAAATCTTCACAGAGGGGAAAAGAAATCTGTAAGTACATTTACTGAAGTGAAAATAGCAGCTTTTTTAAACAAATTTGTTTGAAGTTTGAATTGGATGAAACATGTCGCACAATAGCTATAAAAAGACTGAAATTTATAGTTAACAATTACAAAGATTACTTCAGCGGAATATGCCAGGTAAGTCCATACAATTTGTACTGGCATGGTACCAGATGCAGTCTTGTGTATGTCGTATGTCTTTCGTATGTTTTCTGTACTTGAAACTGAATTTGCACAACATTTGCAGTAGCCATTGTAGTAGTAACATCTATTTCAGTGCATTTACCCTATGTTCAAGAGTATAGATAGATCATTAGATACATCCAAAGAAAATCTGAGCAGAAAACTAGCCCAAGCTGGGAACCAGACCAAGGCCACTCTGGTTAGTAGTATGTGTTCTACCAAGTGAGCAACCTAGCTGCCCAAACCATATGCAAATGGGGTACTGGACAATTTTTATTATTATTTTTTTTTTATGTGGTGATTGGCAACTTACCGGACGAGCTAGGGCTAGTTTGGAGGAATTTGGTTTTTCAAAGATGTACCATGTGAGAATTTTACTCAAGGCTGTCATATTACTGAATTGTGTGGTAAGATAATGTATGTAATATGTAAAGATGATACACTCTAAATTTACAAACATGCAAAGAAAAGACTTTTCAAAAGTATATATCATTTGATCTGTTAATATCTCAGCTGTATGTGCATTTTTTTTGTCGACAAAAGATTCAACATGATTGGTCACCTCCTGGCCTCATGACTCAGAAAGAATGTGAACTTTCCAGACAAACCACTCGCTTGCATCAGATGCTGTGCACAGTGTCTTCAGCGTGTTTGTTTAATTCAAACACAGTGTAGTAATGTGCACAAAACTGAAGGCCAGTTTAATGTCAACATAGAAAAGGGAGTATTTCTTGCACACTTGGAAGACAAGCGCAGTAGCTTTTGCTGTAGGTCTGCAGGCGTTATTTCACATTCTTGTTTTGATTTGGTCTGACAAAAACAGTTAACCACTTTTTTATTTGCATGTTCTGTCAGTAGCAGTTTCTGATATGGGTGACATGGGCAGCCACGCAGAGCGGCATTCTCTAAGGAGTGGCATGAGAATGGAGAGAGAGAAAAAAAGAATGACATTGACTTTACTCAACTGTTGTACAAAACGGTTTTACTTCGAGACAAGCACTTAGAGGAGATTTTAAGCTTTCTAAAAAAAAAAAAGGTTTCATGTCAGTAGGCCCAGGTATCACAGAGAATACTAACTGTTGTGGTATTAAAAGCATTCAAGATGACAATGAAAAAGATGTGTCTGATTATTGCTGTACTGGCAAAGCACATTAGAGTTTCTAATTTTTTACTCACAAAATGACCAGATTAGACTGAGATGAAACCTCATTTCAAAATATTTCGGCTACATTTTGTAAAACGAGTCTATATAAAAATAAAATGTTAAAAAGGTGCAAAAAGCCCATACTCCAAAAGGTTAAAAAAAATCATCAAAGCCACAAAGTCATAGGCTACCTTTATTTCTTGAAAATGTATCAACAATATAAGATTAAGTAAGCTTTGAAAACTCGTTTGGAAACTGCCAATTTTCAACATTTTTGGTTAGGGGCACCAATTGAGAATGTTCACCCAGGGCGTCATACAAGCCAGGACCACTGCTGTGTCCAGTTAGGGCCCATTGGGGCAGGAGCCTAAATTGGATAGAGATGGGGTACATCTTGTAAAACTTTAGTGGCAGGACTGACGCTGACAGAACCATTCACTGCCCCATCCATTTCCTTTTATACTACATTTAGGAGCCCTTTATATGAATATCACATCTCATGTCAGGAGTTAAAGTTCAATTAAGCTTGAAAAATATAGCATTCCAAGTATTTGCTTAATATATTTATGCTTATTATGTTGATTTTACAGGTTTACATGATGTCTTCTGCTTCTGAGGAAGACCTTACTTGTCCCATTTGCAAGGACATTTTCAAAGACCCAGTCCTTCTGTTGTGCAGCCACAGCTTCTGTAAAGACTGTTTAATGACATGGTGGACTGTGAATGTCACTAACAAGTGTCCTGTTTGTAAGAAACGATCTTTGCAAAAGAATCCGCCTTGTAACCTGGCACTGAAGATTCTGTGTGAAGCTTATTCACAAAAGAAAAGTGCAGAGGTTTGTGAAATGACATGCAGCTTGCACTCAGAGAGACTTAGACTTTACTGTCTGGAGGATCAGAAGCCAGTCTGTGTCGTATGTCGAGACTCAACAGCTCATAAAGACCATGGCTTCAGTCCTGTAAATGAAGCAGCTAAAGACAACAGAGAGAGGCTCAGGAAATTCCTGCAGCCGTTAGAAGAAAAATTCAAAATCCTGCAGGAATTTAAACCAAACTGTGATCAGACTGTGGAGCATATCAAACTTCAGTTTCAAGACACAGAGAAGCAGATCCGGGATCAGTTTAAGAAGCTGCACCAATTTCTTTTGGAGGAAGAGGAGGCCCAGGTGAGGGCTCTGAAGGAGGAAGAGCAGCAGAAGACTCAGAGGATGAAGGACAAGATGGCGGCTGTGAGCAGAGAGATAGAAGCTCTGTCAGAAACCATCAGAGCCACAGAGGAGCAGCTGAGAGCTGCAGACGTCTCCTTCCTGCTCAAATACAAGGCTGCAGTGGAGAGAGTGCAGTGCTGCCCCCTGCTGGAGGAACCACAGCTGGAACCAGGAGCTCTGATAGACCAGGCCAAACATTTGGGCAACCTGGCCTTCAACATCTGGACCAACATGAGGAGAGAAGTCGAGTACAGACCTTTTGTTCTAGATCCAAATACGGCCAACCCAGAAGCTAGTCTTGTCTAAAAATCTGACCAGTGTACACCATGCCCACAAAGACACACGTCCAGATAATCCAGAGAGGTTCGACCGGTTCCTCTCTGTCCTGGGCTCTGAGGGCTTTGAGTCTGGGGTTCACAGTTGGGTTGTCAAAGTTGAGAACAATCCCAACTGGCTTTTGGGTGTGGTCTCTGAGTCATTCCAGAAAAAGGGAAGTAATGACTCGGAGTCAGGATTATGGAGAATTGGTTTATGTGCTGGTAAATACACTGCCTTCTGTAAGCCCAATAATGTAATTGATCTCCCTCTGAAGAACAAGCCAAACAAAATTATAATAACCCTAGATTTTAAAAAATGGAAATTGTCATTTTGCGATGCAGATACAAACACATACATTCACACGTTCACGTGCAATTTCACTGAGAAGGTCTTTCCATATTTCAACACAAACCACACCGTGCCACTAGCTATTGAAGCTCAGGAAGACCCAAAAAATGAGAACAGAGGTTGGTGGTGGTTTACTTAAAATGTATTGTGTACAATGTACTGCCCACAGAGAGCAAACTGGGTACTGCTGGAGGAGAAGCTTACACTCAAAAGGACGGATCTTGTGGACCTTAGAGCAGGTGGTGGACTAGTCAGTGGCACAGAAGGGGGCATTTTCCAAAACTCATTTCTTTAGACTGGACGCAAAACCTAGTCTAAAGAGGTTGGTGTGGAGATTAATGAGTTTAAAAGCTACACATGTTACTCTGTCACATGTGTCACATGTCACATGTTACTATGATCATGGTAAGATTGGTAACATCAAGGGTTGATTTTCTTATGATGCTTTTTTGCTAATAATTAAACATACAGTCAAGCTTTGACTAATCTTTTTATGTTATTTACATTTTGCTGGTTATACAAATATTCAAGCGTTCATATAATCTTATATATTCATAATAGTAAGAAACTTCAGTGCTGTGAGTGTTTGCAACTACATTACATCAGAGTTTGTAAATTTCCATTACTTAATGTTCAGGAATATTCCATGGCCTGAGCCCGAGGTGTCATGGAGCCAAGGCCGCTGCAGGTGTCCAGACCTGGGCCAGGGGTTGGTATCAGTACATTTAGGGTGGTCTAATATCTACACTTACATAAGAAACTGGAGTTGCACCTTTCTGGTGCTGACTGGTCATTGTCAAGGACAGATGTAAATCAGAAAAGTATAAAATATCATGTTTAGATGAGATCGGATGCTTTTGTTACGCTACTGTATATAAATACTTTGTTTTTACTCAGGTTTAATGCTGTCCAGTCTCGTTTGTGACCCCTGTCTCCAGTTAAAACATAATGTTTACAGCAATTGTGAGCGAGAGGCTGCACAAGCGTTTTATTTTGAAATATCCCAGATCCTCTTCACTGGTCTTAGGTCTGACTTCTCGTTTGACTTGATCTGCTCTGTTCAACTTTATGCCTGACGGATCCGGCATCCGGCAAAAATAGACTTGATACATATTTCTGTCAAAAAGCTGGACACAGAGACATACTACAATGCAGTAGGTGTGAACTCATGCATTGACTTGCATTGCATCTATTTCTTCCAGAGGTCGTACGGGAGACGTAAGACACACAACAGATTCAGTGTGAATTGGGCATAAGCAGGACCAGAGCTGTGCTTTTGGGAAAAATTTTGAGTGTGTTTCAAGCAATTAACAAATTAGGCAGAAGCTGCATGCACCCAGGGAATTTTTTAGGGAGCAAGGCCAGTCTGCTCATTCAGCGTAAGGGGAGCACCACTGAAGACATTGCCACAAGCTATGGAACTGAATACTGTGCTTTTCTGGACTCAAGTTTTCCTCTGAAGACACAGCCGGTAAAGACCCTGAGCCTCAATATGATTGTTGTTCCTCCCACGGCATTATGATGTTTCTCTACACAGAAACTAGTGGCGTATCGTGGCACCTTAGTATTTAGTATTATGGCCATGTTGTACTTTTAAAACACACCATTTTTGTACTTCTTCCATCTTTGTTGAAAACATTGCAACTGTCTAACAAAAAAAAAAGTAAAAATTCATAATAAAATACTTGCAATTTTAAGGTAACAAAATGGTACCTGTGATTGCCAGAATTTTGCTGTAAAAACAAAAATTGCAATGAAAAGTACATTGCAGTCAATCACTTTTATTTTCAGGGCATGATCATAAAACCTAAAAAAATGAAGTTGGTCAGATACCACATTATTATGGCAGAAGAAGGGGTCTGTGGTCTTATATACAGTTAGAGTTAGAGTTAGATAAAGTTAAAAATAAACCTGACCAATGAGAAGTATTTACTGTTTTTATAATATTCTACAGATTTGTCTTTTGACCACCTGTAGGCTTTATTGATAAGACAGGACAGGACTGATAGGCGTATTGTAGGAAATCAGGGAGAGACATTTGGCAAACAGTCAGCGTCCGGACTCGAACCCACATCACTGAAGCAGGCTGTAGTAGCCCTCTATATGCGCCGCAGCTCTAACACTGAGCCATATCACAGTGCCAAGGTTTTGTTTTGAATTTTTCATTCATATAGGTCAAAACAGTATACCGTATTTTCCGCACTATAGGGCGCCCCGGATTATAAGGTGCACTGTCATTGAATGTTTTATTTTCCAACTTTTTTCACATATAAAGCGCTCTGGACTAAAAGGTGAAACAAAACAGATAAGTCAGTCAGTCAAACTTTATTCAACACGTTCACCATAACTCCCAAACTTGTTCAGTTGTAACACGTGAATAAAAAAAAAAACACAATCTGAGACCACTAAATCAAACAATAGCGTATTCACAATAACTCATAACTGTTCAGTTAACGTTAGAACAAAATACAACACAATACACTCACTTTTTCAGTTCATTCCTCGTCCACAAATCCCTCAAATTCTTCATCTTCAGTGTCTGAGTTAAACAGTTGGGTGATTATGGCAATATTATGGTGAACCACAGTATGTATTACTCCACGATGCTCCTGACTACAGTAGCCGTAAATAAATTCATCTATAAGGCGCTCTGGATTATAAGGCGCATTGTCGTTTTTGAGAAGATTGAAGGCTTTTAAGTGCGCACTATAGTGCGGAAAATACAGTAAGTGGTTGTCACTAATTTACAGCACTAACGCTGTTAACAGCATTACATGACTTTCTCTCTCTGTATCAATTATAAAGCATGTATTTTCTTGAACTTCGACATGGAACAAACCCTTATGGAACAAACCTATTTTGCTGTTTATAATGGGAAAGTATGGATACAATTTACTGGTAGTGGTGCACAAAAGAATATTCTATGTGGCTTCAACAATGATTGTATTGGTAAAATTGAATCTGTTTAGTGTTTATGTGTATATCTGTGTGTTATCTCAAATGACCTGCCTTAAGTGGATGAATAAATGTTTTGCGATTTTGGTTTTGACTTATTTTACTGCTTACTAATAATAAACACCAGGGTTGCCAAGTCCAGTGGAATTGGGTGGCTTTTTAAGTGTTACGCAGGTGAAAAAAATTGTCCGCGGGTTGTGCTGAGCTATTTTTTTGCAAATGTTAGAGTATTTCTCCATATTTGGCAAATCTCTAAAACCTAAAGCCAGTCACACTGAAGCCAGGCCAACTCAGCTCATGCTCTGTCTGTGAGAGAGGGTCAGGTGTGGGTCTGTGTCACAAGAGGAGTGCTTCTTTTGGCGCAGTGGCACTAATTATGGTCGCACGGTGTTTTCATTTACTGTTCTGTGGGTTTTGGGCACTTTTTAGTTGCTGTTGGGCAGATTTTGACTTTCAGACTTGGCAACCCTGGTAAACACTGAAAGCCATTTCTGTCTGTCTGTTGTCTTGTTAGTCTGTTAGCAAAGAAAATCAAATGTATAAGATAGATTTCAATAATGAGCCAAAGAAAAAAAGATCATTGTTCAGTAAATGGTTTAACAAGAAAGGCAACTGGACATGTGTTGTTCTTAGAAGATGTTTTATCCTTCATAAGTGACTTGTCTGAGTTGACTTTACAATGGATAAATGAGCAAAGAACATGCCTGGTTTATGGTTTAATGAGGTTCTTTTCACTTTCAGGCTCCAACAGAGATCATTGGAACATTAAGACCATAAGAAATCGTTCTGTGACCAGAGCCATCAGCATGTTCTGCAACAACAGGGTTAAAGCAAAGGTCTGAGAGAGCTCTGTGCTTTTATCCATCTGCGGTGTATTCTAGAAAGCAGGTTATGTGACAGACCCGGGTAAGTGTAAGAGTAAGCTGGTGGATAACCTCAACTTTTGGTTCCAAAAACAGAGGTAACTTTCAGGGAATGTCAGTAACTATAGCAACTTGCTCTCTCAACATAACCTGCTCCGCAGCAGGTTATGTTGAGAGAGCAAGCTAGCCAAACTAGGTATATTATTCTGATACTTGAAATGTTTTTTGATATAAGAATAAGTGTGTCAGAGCTTTGTATTTTGTATTGCATTTTTGCAATTATGGCAGCTTTATAGTGCATTTGTTTTATTCACTGGTGGAATGTAACAAAGTAAAAGTACTTAGTTTATTAACTTTTTACTTTACTTACATTTTTCATGTATCTGTACTTTAGTGCATTTTACAAGAGGTACTTTTACTTTTACTTCACTACATTTTAAAGGAAGTATTATTATTTATGAGTTGGTTTGAAGTACAAAGTATTTTGAGTTTTTTGTTTAAAATCACGTGTTTTTGCCTTGCCCTCATTGTAGACACACAGTACTTAAATATAACAGATGCAGTAAAGTAGTAGTCCTTTAGAAACATCAGAATAATGAAGACGTCAGAGCTCAGTGACAGATTCAGTCTCTTCTACTGCACCAGTTTGTTCATTTCATCTGGAATCAGCAAGATCCCTCACATTTAACACATTCATGAGTTGTTGAATCTGTGGCATATATGTTTACATTTTACTCACAAGTACAATTAAAAGCAAGTACTTTTATATATTTATATAATTAATTAATAATTATTAATTGATAATTATATTACAAATTTTAAGGTGATACTTTTATTTTTACTTTTGCTCTTTTATCTGTATTTTGAAATAAAGAAACTGAGTACTTCTTCCACTACTTGTGTTCTTCACTTGTATGTAAGGTTCATTAATATTATTAATAGTAATGTTGAGCCAGTAATGTGTCGATTGTCTATCCAAATCTTTTAATTTTCTAATTTGCTTTCTACTGGAATAGTTGACTTATCGACCAGCAGGTGGCACTAATGCACTTTCCTGCTTCTCGCTGACGGTGACAGAGGAAGAGCGGCTGTTTGCCATGTGTTTGATGTCAGTGGCAGTGTTGCCAGATTAGGCGGTTTCCCGCCCAATTGGGCTACTTTTGCTCTCTCTCGTCGGAAAAAATAGCGTTGGGCGGGTGCATAATATTTGGGCTATTTTTAGACTTATGGGATGGGATTTTGAAAATGTAAAATAAACTTATTTTAATAATATTTTTAAATTTCCTGATCAATAATTATCTATATTTGCTGGTTATTGATGAATAAAATGAATTTGTAAAATAGAAGTAGTAATATTAGTGTCATTAGCTGTCAATCACATGTCTAATTATGGACCTCTGATTGGTTGAAAAAAGTAAACACTGCAGCCCCGTGAGTGTGGACGGACCAACAGTGTTTCCTCTCAAGCTTGGAGTTTTAGCGTTTAGCAACCTGCTGAAGTGGAGGAAATACAAGAAATCGTACAGGAAGGAGACTGACCCAGAGCTAAAAATGTGGATCGCCCCTGTCCCAGAGGAGTGCAAGGATGTGAGAGAGCTACTTGTTTTTCTGATTACTCTCATTGTGGAGACTTGTTTATTACTTTTTCCATTGGCACTTGTGAAATTTTGTGTGCTCAAAATATGCTATTTCATATGTATTACAGTTTTAACATTAAGATTGTAGAATGGTTGTGATTTGGGCGGGGTTTTATTTCGTTTGGCGGGTTTTACGTTATATTTGGGCTGGAAACTGCAGTCAGATCTGGCAACCCTGGTCAGTGGGTGAAGTTTGCTCAAAGGCCATTTGAGGTCGTTCATAAAGAGACACAGATCTAACTCTCGGCTTTACTTCAAAACAACACGAGGCTAATAGAAATGCTATTATTGACTTATTCAAAACGAAAGCTTGTCTGTGCACCTAAGATCAAATTGGATGTTTACCATATTTGTTTATTATTATGAGGTAATATCACTGGCAAACTAAAACCTTACATTTTACACACGTTTGAACAAGCTAATAATTTGTTAGACGTTTCTCCTTTGATATTTTGACTGTTTTGTAAGCTGTTACTAAACATGAAAAAGGAAACTTGTGTAAGATTAAGATTGGTGTAAAGTTACACGCAGTTTGATCAGGAACGGAAAGTCTGCCTTCAAAATAAAAGCGAAGAAAGCGCGGAGACTAGGCTTGACATTGGGAATGAAAAATGGACACTTACATTTAGTCTTACATTTAGACTGTGTACGGGAGGTTTAAATATTCTGATTGTACACTGACTGTTATAATACATCTTTAAGCAGGCTAGAACAGTATCATAAGTATCAAAAGGAACACATTTTAATTATTATTTATTTATTTTTAAGTATTTAATAATTTTTTTTTTTTTTTTTTTTGTGTGGTAGTGTTACATTAATTTGGATCTCTCAATGTTTTGATGATGCTCATTGCTCAAAATAAATTATAATAATTAAACCTTTCCATACTCTGTCCTCAGTGGTTTCATATTTGCTAAAATGACTGCAGTGTATGTGTACTTCAAATCTTAATTCGAGAAAAGTCAGTCTTACCAAAGCCATAAACAGAAACGTTTTCTGCAGCAGATCAAAAGCTTTAGTGGCTTAAGCGTCCACCTGATATTACAAACTGATCAGCACATTTCAGCTTACTTTAAAACACTAAGTGGTTATATATTAAAGCTGAATATAGATTTTATTTTAAGATCAATTATGTTTCTATGGCATATCAGTATTTTTGGCTTTACTATACTTTTTCTTTGGGCTGCTCCCTTACAGAGGGCTCCACAGTGAATCCTCTGCCTCAATCTAAAGCTCTCCTCTGCATCCTGTTTTCTCACACCAACTAACTTCATGCCCTCCTTCACTACATCCATAAATCCCCTCTTTTTTTCTGATCTTCCTTTAGGCAAGTGATGTGTGATACCAGCTTTCTCACCTTGATTTGATACCAATTGATACCAAACCTGGTATCAGCGAGACCAACACTAATTCCAATACCACCCCTTACAGTCACAACCATTGTTCATTCTTCTATATTAATTTAATTTTTATTAATTATAAAAGACTATATGCATACACATGTTACTAATCATGGCTTCTTTATGCCACTGGAGCAGCAGAACACAATGGATTGGGTTGGACCTGTCACTGTAGAGCACACATGAAGGATCCAGTGGAATCTGTATCATACTAATAACATTGGTTTTCATTACTACTAAAGAATCAATACTTTCAGATTGGTATCGATACCAAAGGAAAAGAATCAAAGGTATTGATACTTTTGGTTTTGATTTGTACATCCCTACTCTAGGCCCCTGTCTGGCAGCTCAAACCTCAGCATCCTCAGCATCCTTCTACATATTCTGTATGGAAGAAGTAAGAATACATAGTTGGCTTTAAATAATAATGATGTAATGGTAAAAGGAAAATACTTAAAATCAGGGGCATTTTTAGCATTAGCGATTTAGGGGTGCTTTGGGTCCTTTTAAGACAAGAAAAATAAACAAAAAAAAGAAACATATAACATTGGATAAATTATTAAACATTGTACAGATGTAATTTCCAGTGGTGGAATGTAACAAAGTGCACTTAGTTACTTCATTTAAGTACAATTTTCATGTATCTGTACTTGAGTAAATTTTACAAAGGGTACTTTTACTTCACAACATTTTAGAGCAAGTATCTGTACTTTTTACTCCACTACATTTGTGAGTTGGTTTGGAGTACAAAGTATTTTGAATTTTTGTTTAAAATTATGTGTTTTTGTCATGGCCTCATTGTAGACACAGTACTTAAATATAAAAAATGCAGTAAAGCAGTACTTCTTTAGAAACAGAATAATAACGTTGTTCGCAGAGTTAGTGCTCTTCAGAGTTAATGAAATTTGTCAAATATGAAAGCATCCATGAACCCAATACTATACTGTGTTAAATTGTACTTGGTGTACAAAATGACTAAGAGGATTGGCCCCCGAACCTATCTTGCTTAGGGCCCCCAAATGGACCAGCACTGTGTACACAGGGAAATCACATAGTCACTGAGTTACATTTTTGGGTGCTAGAATTCAGCTTAGGGGTACAGTAGCCCGTGCTTAAAGTATTTGCATGTACGTGGATTATGCATAAAATGATACTCTGGTCTTTTACTTTGAAAGCTACTGACCGGAAGTATGGGGCTCCTCGTGACGCTGCTCTGACAGATTACCGCAAAGAAAATGGCGGCGCTACGAGTCACGGTGCTCTCGGGCAGTGGGAGAGCGCTCCTGAGCACCACGAAAACTCTCAAGACTCCCACGGTAGGTCGATCTGAAGGTTTAGACTTTATTCACCTGCACCAAGAGCCACTTTATTCAGACTTCACCTCAAAATCTGTGTCCTGTGAGGAGCTAGGTGTTAGCCGCTTAGCTCCAGACTGGGTAAGACAAGGTCACTCACCTCCGGGCTCACTTTAAATTCACCACAGTCTTTCTCTGTATTGTGTCCTGAGATGACCTGGTTATATCTTGATTTAGACGTGAATACTTCCCTGTTTTCATATTACCAAAGCCCTGTAGTTGTTCCTTAAGGCTGTGATAACTTGTCTTGCAGCTAACTAGCCGGGAAGCTAACTTATGACACGGTGTCAGCCACCCGGCGAAATGAAGTCCTCCAAAAATACAACTTACGCGTCATAAAACCTCTTATCACTCACCATACAGAGAAAGTGGGCCTCGGAACGCGTGTTTGTATTGTCAGATTGACTCATTGAGACATGTCTCATTCATCTTGAGTCAACAGTTCTGACCGTTAGCTCTGTTAGCCGCCGTGCTAACAGTTAGCCTGTCAAGGACTGAGAGGACTTCCGGTGAGAAAAGCCACCAGTCACCTTGTTTTGGAGGATTTGGGTTTATTTCGGACACATATTGGTTGTTACAATCTACTCTTGATGTTAGGATGTGTGTTTAAATATTTATTAACCTGGAAAATAACCCAGGGTGACTAGATTTGTAGACCCAAAGATTGGGACACACATTTTTTCACTAATCTTAACAGTTTTCTGTCATAATTTAAACACATGACGCTGGGGCTAAAGTTACATTTTTTATTTTAATGGGAATTTATTGATAAAAATAACGACATTGTATATAAATTTAGTGACTAAAGTCTTTCGAGTAACAAGTTGAAAGTGTCCTATGCTTTTCTCTTGGTTAAAATGGGGACAGCTGTGGCATGGTTTGATGAAAACTGGGACATATTGGTGTTTTTACAGATATATGTCGGGACATGGGACAAGGAGCCTAAGACTGGGACTGTCCGGACTGTCCTCAGTAAATGGAGGACATCTGAACACCCTAAAATAATCCTAATAACATTCTCACAGTGTCATTTCAGTTCAAAGGCACCGTTTATAATAATAAATGTCTTTTTTCACTCTAAAGTGTGCTATAGCTCATGTCACTTGTAATGTATGTAGTTGTATTATGTCCTATTTTGTTTTGAAGTGCCAGTGTGTTCTTTTATACAAGTGATCTTAAAGGTCATCTGAGGTAAACTATTTTGAACACTTGCACAAACACAAAAGCACTTTGGGCACTGGAGGTTTGCTGTTGATAAACGTGTGATATTTAACCATACAGCTTTCACATTTCATAAAAAAATAATGCACTGTCTCTGAATGTGGTCTGTTTAACAAAAAAAAAAAAAAAAAACAGCCAAGTCAAGCACATAGAGGTGGAAAAAAATATAATTTTTATGATGCATTGATTTTTTTTTTTCTTTAAAAAGCTTCTGAATCGATTCAGAAAAGCTAATCAGAAATTTGTAAAGACAACAATGTATTAAAGTAGCTCAGTCTTATGCTACAGGGTTGTATAGAGTGGTGTTTCCCAACCAGGGGTACAGGGGACCCCTAGGGGTACATAAGCACTATGCAGGGGGTAGTTGAAATTATTTTTCAGTAAATTTTCATTCACGTCCAAGATAATAAAATATTTTCAGTCTTTCATACTGAACTGTTGAGACTTAAGAAAGAAAAGCTTGAGTGTCTCATGAAAATGTGAAACAACTAAAGATTATATTACTTTTGCATAATTAAGAATAAGAGCTTGTTTCAAATGGGAGTAATTTAAATTATTAAAAATTTTTAGAAATGGATTTTGAACATATAATATATTGTAAAGTCAGACAGGTTTTTTGTGATTTTGAGTTTAAAGGAAAATAAAATGCAGGAAAATTTCTGTGTACATCAAAGTAAATATAAAATGTCTTTGTTCTGAAACATACAGATGCTGTATATGACCACAGGTATGAGGGAGGGGTACTTGTGGTGTGACAAAAACCACGGAGGGCACACAAGATGAAAAAGGTTGGGAACCACTGAGTACAGTCTCTCAGGTCTGGCTAATGCTAACAGAGTTTGCCAATTATTGTTGAAGAATTAATTCTGACATGAACCAGAAAGGTGTCTGATGCATTGCTTTTGAATTGAATCGTGGGCCTCTGAATCAAAATTGAATGGTGAGATGACCTAAGACAGCACTCCACCTGCGTCAGTGTATTTACGTAGTCGATGTGTTGTTTCAGCACTAATAATGAGGTCTTTTTATTTTGATGTTATAAGGCTGATATTGGAGCCCTGGCAGTAGCATGACAGATAGAAGACTAGGTTATTTCATGATGTAGCGATAATGTTGAAGTTACAATCCATGGAGCAGCCCGAACTAACATTGTGTCCTGTCTGTGTTTTCAGGCGAACATGTCTTTCTCAGCACTCCCCCGAAGCAGGAAAGTGGCTCTCACGACGATTGGGGTGGTGACCGCGGGAGGAGCGGGGCTGGCTCTTGCTCTCCATCAGTCTGTAAAGGCCTCCGATCTGGAGTTACACCCGCCTCAGTATCCATGGAGCCATGCTGGGCCCCTGTCTGCTCTGGACCATGCCAGGTGAACAGGGAAATAATAATAATAATATAATAGTAATAACAATAATATAGCCTAAATCAGACATGTTCAAAGTGTGGCCTGGGGGCCATTTGTGGCCTGGGACGAGATTCCAAAATGTCCCTAGGCTTCTATGACAAAATGTTTTACTTATGGCCCACCAGAGTTTTCATTCAGTGTTTCAGTATAGTTTTTTTGTACATTTGTGCATATTATTTTTTTCGCTTTGCCTTGTGCCTTCCAATTAGTAAGTTAAAAAATAATTGCTGTTGCATTTTCTTATGTTCAAAAATGTTATTAGAAAACATCAAGAAGGACTGTTGGACACCCCTGTCTAAAGTGATCAGCAGCAGCATCTTCAGGGTGACCCCAAGGTCTTAAAAGCATTAAATATTATGAGTAGATAATACATTTTGTTCATCTAGGTCTTAAAATTTGTCAAAACATCATGTTAATGTTACAAAAAAGGGGAGTTGCCGCAGTAACAAAATACATATATTAAAGAAATGTTATCATTGAAATGCATTATTCATTTTATCATGATTTTTTTAATGCAGCACCAGAGTTCCTTCATCAGGGTAGCTCCAGGTTCTTTAAAGTATAAGGTATAAAATCTTATGAATAGATATTAAATTTTGTTTATCCAGGCCCTGAATTGTTAAGCATTTGTTATTATTAAAACATACTATTACCACAATGACCGTAGTTACGATAAACTCATTAAAGAATTTTTATTTTTATGTCTGAGTTTTATTTTAAGTTTTTTAATGCAGTTTTGGGGTTATTTCATCTGTATTAGGCTTTTAAAATAAAACTCATGAGTTTATATTTGCTTATTTGTAAGGACAGATGATAAACATAGATTATCTTGTCAAAGTAATCCAGTGTCAGTATCACCAATCTAATGCGCCACACCTGTCCCCTGGTTCAGAGTGCAGTGCCAAAAATTCTTTATTGTAAAATTCATACAGATTATTGCTCTGTATCTGTATCCCTGTAAGTGGCATTAAAAAGTTTTACATTTCACAAGACAAAACCTGGAGCTACTTTGATTTTAAGTTGTAAAGACGATCCTGATTCCAGTCTAAACTGTTCATCAGTCCATAAAGTGTCTCCTAAATACATCACTTGTGAAAAGGTCTAGTGGTGAATTGGCATCATCCCAAACAGACCAATAAATGATTCTAATATAATGCAAATTCTAAAGCCTTTTTGGGTCTTTTTGTGTAGTGTTGTCTAATTTGTACTGTAAAGCATTTTGGAACTATGTTTAGAAAAGTGCTTTATAAATAATGTTTATTATATTATTATTTTTGGGCCAAAATGACATTTAATCTATGAGGTATGATTTAAAATGCAATTTCCAGGTCCTGGAAAAGTTTTGGAATTTTATATTTTGGGGTAAAGTTTTGGAAATTTATAGTGAGAGTAACATTCGTCCAGTACTTGTTAACCTGCGGCAGCTAGAAATTAAAAAAAAGAGTCTGTATCTTGTTCTAAACCAACTTACCAAGCATAATTATCTTTTAATCACTGGTGTGGGCTATAGGTCAGTCAAAATAGTGGAATAATATATCTCTAGGGGAAGAACCCCAACAGTTTACTCAGTTTTTTTTTATAATTTCTTTTTCCATGTGACTAATTTCCAAATTTAACAAATGAAATTGCAGTACAATAATGTTTGTAATGTACCACATTAGACATTTTGAATACTGTTTATGTTCTTGGTTAAAAAAAAAGCGTATGAACCCTGCCTGTATCGATGCATCTTGGGTTCTTGACATATTTTTTGCTGTATTTCTGTTTTTGTGTCCAGTGTCCGTCGTGGGTACCAGGTGTACAAACAGGTGTGCTCGGCCTGCCACAGTATGGAGTACCTGGCCTTCAGGAACCTGGTGGGAGTGTCGCACACGGAGGCCGAGGTCAAGGCCATCGCTGAGGAGGTCCGTTCTGACATACACTGTAAATAAATAGTGTCTAAGAAAAATATGATCTAAGCACACATTAAGGCTGTGCAGGTAATCAAATTTTTATTTCAGTGTGAATTAATACACCCAACTGATTACAAAAAGGATTTAATTGAGAGAAAAAATGAATTAATGATCCTAACTTTGAAGTGTGGTTTGAATGCACACTGCCCTGCCCCTCCATTCTGACAGCTGTAAGCTGCATGTGGAGAACAGGAGAAAAGCTTGGTCAGCAGAAAAGGCCAGACAAATTCTGTCTGGGAGCACTTTGGGTTTGAAGACAAAGACATCGAGCAAACAGCTGGTTTATTTTATATTTTGCACATTTTTATTTGTGTGCAAAGAATATATTTTACACTGTTTTGAAAAAAAAAATCTTAAGTTAATGAATAATCACTGAATAAGCTTGATTTCAATTATGACTAAATTAATTGATCATTTTTTTCCATAATCAGGCAGCCCTAGCACAGATACTAGGGATGTACCGATCAACTTTTTTTGGCTCCCTATCCAATACTGATCATTTCATGTTGGCTTTGGCCAATCCGAGTCCCGATATTGAACTTTTTCATTATTATCTTTTGCATTTGCACACCTAACATACTGCATAACTATGTTTTTATGTTAAATATCTGCACAAAACAGCAGCAAAGCAGCAGTAGTGTACTTTACTCTCATAATGAGTCAGTCATGATCAGTGAAGAAGTCTTTTAGTTTAAGCCCTCTCTGCTTCTAAAGGCCAGGTCTGTTATAATTTATTCACACCATAGGAGGCCTGTGTAAAGAGCTAAGCAGAGCATGTGGCTAATTAGCATACATAAACAAAGAGACTAAAATTACAGCTGAAGGGTGCACGTCACACTACACTTTGTTTTTCTCTGAGATTATTAGTTTTTAGCATTGGAGTTCTTTAATCTGTATTCAACTTGAAATAAAACCCCTGAGTTTCAGAGAGTAGTATAGATGATATATTACTGTGAACTTCATATAGATTATTGTTCTGTTGTTGATGATATTGGCATTAAAGTTCACTCTAAGTGGCATTAAAAAGTCTTTTGAATGTTTGTAGTTAAGTTTCTTGGTTCTCTCTTGTTCAGGTGGAGGTGGTGGACGGCCCGGATGAGAGCGGAGAGATGTTCACTCGTCCCGGTAAACTTTCGGATTATTTCCCGAAGCCGTATCCAAATGCTGAAGCTGCACGAGTCGCTAACAACGGAGCTCTGCCCCCGGACCTCAGCTACATCGTCAACGCAAGGTACTCAACAGGAAATACACATACAAATCCTTCTGACTGTATAGAAAACCTTTATCAGGAGGGGGGGTGAGTGGATTCAGTAGTTTGAGTACTATTTGATATAACCTGCTTGAAAGAATTTACATAAATAAGGAAAACTGAGTATTTGTTCAACCTTATTTGTAGCCTAAATATTATTTTAATAGCACCATAAAGGTGGTTGTAAAATAATTCAAAAAAATAACTTAAGCTCCTAAAACTATGTCACAGTAAAATGATCACAGGTAAAATTGCCAGTGGTGGAATGTAACAAAGTAAAAGTACTTAGTTACTTTATTTAAGTACAATTTTCATGCATCTGTACTTTACTTGAGTACAAGGAGTACTTTTACTTCACTACTTTTTTAGAGCAGGTATCAGTACTTTTTACTCAACTCAACTTTCTGAGTTGGTTTGAAATACAAAGGTTTTTGATTTTTTTTGTTTAAAATAATTTGTTTTTGTCGTGCCTTCATTGTAGACACAGTACTTAAATATAACAGAAGTAGTACTCCTTTAGAAACATCAGAATAATAAAGACCTCAGAGCTCAGTGACAGATTCAGTCTCTTCTACTGCACCAGTTTGTTCATTTCATCTGGAATCAGCAAGATCCCTCACATTTAACACATTCATTCATTTTTGAGTCTGTGCAAAATACTTTAAGTACACATGTACTTACTTGCAAGTACACCTAAAAGTGAGTACTTTTACTTAAGTAGAAATTTTCAGGTGATGCTTTTACTTTTTGCTCCTTTATCTGTACTTTTAAGTAAAAAAAATTAGTATTTCTTCCACCACTTCAAACTGGGTTCCACTGACAGACCGTTTGAGAACCACTTTGGTAAATATTTATGGTCTTTCTGGCTCTACTGTAGCATAAACTGCTGCAGGTTGAAGGAGCACATAATAGGCAGGTGGTCATAATGTTATGCCTGATCTGTGTATATTACGGTGATTGTTGTTACTTCTAAATCCTCTCTGATGTGTATTTTTCCTGTTTCCCTCAGACACGGAGGAGAGGACTACGTGTTCAGTCTGTTGACTGGTTACTGCGAGCCTCCAGCAGGGGTCAGTGTGAGGGAGGGCCTCTACTATAATCCCTACTTCCCGGGACAGGCTATTGGCATGGCCCCGCCCATCTACAATGAGATCCTTGAGTACGATGACGGTAAGGCACGGAGTTGCTCAAACTTGTTGACTGTTTCATTTATTTTTTATTGTGTCCATAGTTTTTTCACAGCTAGTAGGACTGCACGAGATACTGCACATTTAGGGTTCTCACACTGTGACAAGGAACAGCTTTGTCACAGCTCCACACTTTGTTCATCACAGATATTGAATTAGGGCTGCAACAACTAATCCAATTAATTGATATAATCGATTATGTGCCACAAAACTGTAAAAGAGAATGTACTTTGTACTTGTTGCTTCCTCTGGTTCAAATTAATCTATATCATTTTTTGCTGACTTACAGGTCATTACACATTTACTCGCACTTCACTATCCAATTAATAATCCATTTATCAAAAAAAATCAATCAAATAATTTGATTATCAAAATGAATATTAGTTGCAGCCCTAGATTAAATATTATAACAGGCCATAAGCAGGGCATTAAAAAGCATTAAGTCATTAAATTGATTTTATGAAAATGAAGGCCTTAAATGGCCTTAAAAAGCTTTAAATTTGATTCCAACAGGCTTTAAAAATTGTAAATAGTTTTGAAGTAAAATCGCTGATAGTTATTAGTTTTATTCATGAATAAAATTAAGTATATATAAAAAATAATTGACCATTTCTGTAGACAGGCTGAATGAGTTTGTGTTGAGTGGGACCAAGTTACCCAAACATCACATATTTGACTTTCAGCATTATTTGTGCTTTATGACCTGCATTTTACAATACTTGCTAATAAATTTTGACAGTTTAAGCTTCTGCGACTGTATGTTTGTGGCATTAAAAAGAATTAAATCAGACTTCCTTTTACCTGCAGGAACCCTGTATTAATCAGTGAAAACCTACATCAATGTAATTATTTGACCATACTTGTAAATCAGCTAATCAGCTCTAAATTGGCCAGAAACACAAGTGTTTGTGTTATTAAGTCATTTGTTGAGTTAATTATTTGCCAAGCATTAAATATGACCCTTGTGTGTTGCCATAGGAACCCCTGCCACAATGAGTCAGGTGGCTAAAGATGTGTGTACTTTCCTGAGGTGGGCTGCTGAACCGGAGCACGACCAGCGCAAACGCATGGGACTGAAGGTACTCCCACAATATTAATCTATTGTGTAAAATCAATGTTCAAGACCATAAGCATTGTTACCTTAAACTGTTTTCTATTCACATCCACTTTTTGAGATTTCCAAATGTCAGTGAATACTTCCTGCTAGTATGTGCAGTAGGTCTATAGTAAACATCTAGTAACACATTTCCTAAATAATTTGTCTCATTCATTACTCTCCTTCATCAAGGCCTTGTTATTTACTCACAGTAATGGTGTGTTCAGGATACTAAAGCCTTTGTATGTGTAGTGCAGTACTATTTGAGAATGTACAGATTACAGTCAGTTTGTTTTCACCAGCTGCTGATGGGCTCCGCCATCCTCCTGCCTCTGCTCTACTACATGAAGAGACACCGATGGTCCGTACTCAAGAGCAGGAAGATCGCCTACAGACCTCCAAAATAAAACGCATCAAACCACAACACAACTCTACAGACCTCCAAAATAAAACAACTTTATCTACCACAATGCGTTCAATGACCCTACAACACTGCCACAAGGGACAGAAACCTCCTCAGAAGCCTTTTTACAACGTAGTACAAATTATGTAAAATCACAAAAATAGGCTTTTTTTTGTTTGTTTTTTTTGTTGTGGAGTCTTTGAACGTATTGGTAAAAAAGTGATCTACAACGACAATTTTCTGGTTTGCCATTGGATCTAAATTATTACAGGATATATTGACGGTTTTAGATGCGTTTAAGTCGATCCTTGTCCAGTTCACTAAGTCACAACATGAGCCTATTTTAGAGTAAGAATAAATAATTGTAAAGGAAAGCGTGGCAATTGTTTTTGAGCAGCAGGTTGTATTTGAATCTCTGCTAAATGTTTCAGTCTGACTGGTAAAATCCTCCCACCTACACTTTGTCATGTAAATATTTAATAAACATTAAAACAAAGTTGAGTCTGAAGTTTGTTGAAATGAAAATTGTAAAACTATTTTTTTGTGTTAAATATGAAATTAAGTCAATATTTAGACTGTTAGGGTTGATATCTTTTTTCTGTTCAGCTTTTTCCTTATGAGGTCGCCACAGCAAATCATTTCCAATTCAGTTTTATTTGTATAGCCCAGTATCACAACAAAAGTCGCCTCAAAGGGCTTCACAAACAGTTAAACATAAACATTTCCCTCCTAGAGTACAGTGATTTACTATAGATAAATATTTGACCTACTATAGATAAATAATGCCCTTCGTGACAATATTAACCCTTTATTCAGGCTTGGGGCTGGTACAATGCAAACACTTACTGTATGAGTCTGGCAAGCAAATTTCTTTCCGATTTTGTTATAAAAAAAATGTCTCTTCTATGGAATCAAGTTGGATTTAAATTTATCAAATCAAAGAAAATAAAGTCACTTCTTGGTTTACAGTTTCAACTTTTTGACCATTATTCCCAGATTACTGTGATCAAGTTGAGAAGTTACACAACATTTCGTATAAATTGGAGGTTAAGCAAAGTGGTTTTGTCCTAGCGTGATTGTAGGACTCAATTGTAGGACTCTCTGTTCTGTTAAATTTTTTTTGTGTGACCCACTTTTTACAGAAAAAAAGTTATTTTTCAATGAGAACCACAGGCGTAGTGCAATCTTACGGTTGATGACTTGCAACTTACAATATGTAAAACAAAATCACCAAAACACACAAAAAATATCTTTCCTAATGCGTGCACTATTCACATTTCACTTAAATTATTCAGCTATTTGTGCATAGGCCATAAAAGCCATTTACAAACCAATGAAAAGTTGTGTACCACCATGGTCCACACCTCAATACAAAGTTAGTTGACTAATAAACAATTCTAAAACCAATTCATATTTTTATTACTTTTATTTTAGTTTTTATATTTCTTAAACATTGTAGCTTGTGGTCCCATGATGATCAGCTCCCTCCTGTGCACTGCAAAATTATTTACAGTATGTCAAGAACAAAAAGCATAAAAACAGCATCCAATCAGCACAAGTCCATTGGCCAGCCTAGGTCTTTCAGAAAACTACGTCTCCCATGATGCACTTCTCCAAACTTCTCCAGCTGCAGATGAGAATGAGCTGAGCGCCAACCAATCACAGCCTGCGATGTCTGAGGAAACGGAGCAGAGTGGCTCACCTGAGAAAATATACAAGTCTTTTATTTATTTATTGAATTCACAGTTTGTGCCCAAATGCAATATTTGGGACAAGCAAGATTTCTCTTATTTAGTTTGACGATTTAAATTTGTTAACTTCTTTTTTGTGTGTGGGTGTGTGTGTGTGTGTGAGGGGGGGGGCATTTTTGAATGTAGTTAATTGTGTTATTTGTAAAAAAAAAAAAAAAATCCCCTTGCTTTTATGTAACCATAATTTTTCATGAAATGGTAAAATATCTCATCTTCAACAGCTGATTTATGGTTTATTCTAATAGGAATAAAATTTACTTTTATAAGATTTGCGAATCAATTACATTTGTTTTTATTCACAATTTACACATTGTTTTAATTTGACATTTACATTGCTGTGTTTCTCTGAAGTATTCTTCTGCGTCTCTGGTTGATTCTCGTCAGTCTCTGTTTGCTTCAAGCTTTCTTTTTGGAACTGAAACGTAACATGATGAATGTAAAAAGTAATTTTCCCACATTTATTAAATCTGTTTGTTAAGATACATTATTGTTAATCCCTTACCTCTCTGTAGGCCTCAGTGAGGAAGCCCCACTTTTTTGGCCAGACGTCGGCGGAATCCTTCTCCAACTTCACATGGGCCTTCCTAAAACACAGATTCCAGTGTTCATTTTGACAACAAATTTATATTTAGTTTTAGTCAAGATTTAGTCATGTAATTGTTGTTGGTTTTAGTCTAGTTTTTGTCGTCTAAATCTCATACAATTTTAGTCGACTAAATTAGTCGACCCAAATATGTATTTGTCTTTTATTTAATGTTACGACCCTGGCTCTAGGGGTCGCAACCGAGGATTAACAAAATAATCTTTATTTAACCAATTAAACTGAATTAAATATGATCAAACTAAATTGAACGAAATTAAGTTTACTATGAACCAAGGATTAAAGTGCCATGTTATCAGTAGTGTAGTGGTGTTGAAGGGGAGTGCTAAATGAATGTGCAATGTTGTAAAAAGTGCAAAACTGAGTAGAAAGTCTAATGAAGCATAACTATACTAAGTAGCTAAAACAGTTAACCAAGCTGTACCATAACTCAAACTAAACCAAACCAAAAACAGAGCAGACCGTGGTGGTCTGTGGCAGGGGCACAGAGACAAAACATAAAACTCTAAACCAGCTGATTTATTTTAAAAAGCTTATGGTCAGGCCAGCTAGGAACAGGGTTAACTCCACAGCTGAAGATAGGCTGCTCTAGGAGCTAGAAGCTGGGGAAGTATGGTGCACTGACCTCTGACCTCTGGTTTCATCTGCTGCTCCTCTTCTATCACTGTCATTAATATTATCATATATTCTATATCTTTAATCAGTTTGTTGCTATTGTAGGAAGACTTCATGCTGAGCTTTTGTTGAATTTTAATGGAGCCTCAGGTATTTCAGTTTGGAAACAAGAAGTTTTATTACTCCACAGACACAAACAAAGGTACATATATATATCCTAAATGAACTGCATGACAGGTTTTTAATGACCTGTCCCAATAAATATGTCAGAAGAAGCCTTTTCTCCTCTGAGAGAGAACAGAAACCAGATGTGGAATGACATCCCTGTTTTCAAGATTGCATAATTAACTTCTGTTGTGAAAACAAAGGTCCATACAACTCCAGGATCGAAATCTTATTCAGTTATGATAATAAAATGAGCACGTGTGGACTAAATTCTCTAATGGTGATGTCATAACTCTGCATAGAGCATAGAGTGAGACCACAATTTAGGATTTATTTTATGACCAAGATGTGCAAATGTGTGGCATTTACATATGTCCATACAAAAAAATGTCAGTAAAAACTAAGCAAGCAACAATTAAACTTTCATGAAAAAAAACAGAAAAAAAGAACGGCTCCTGCGCCACCATGACTCTGTTCTTGTCGTTCAGAGTGAAGAGCCGTTCAAAAGATTCGGATCATTCTTGAACGATGCATCTCTACTTCTTACAGATGGATTAAAAACTATGACAGTTTGTGGGAGACATGAAGACTGTGATATTTAGGAGTTTGTAGAGGCCACGCAGACTTCTCTAAACACTGGACTGTATCAGTGGACACAGCTGATAAAACCGGTGTTTATGTAAAAACGGTGAGAGCTTAATTTATACACTCATTCCAAATATGTGAGGAATCTAAAAGTCTGACTAAAGCTTACGAGCTAAACAGATACAATAACCTCAGAATTGTATTCCTCCGCCGTTATTGATTCCTCTTATATAAACTGCTTTTGGGCAGTTGTGTGTGAACTGCAGGTGTTGCTCCGAGGCCCACCCCGTTCCTGAACAGCGCCTCTAACTTCTTTAACTTCATGGCAAAAGTTGTCTTTGATCAGTAACCTAAAGCCTGGGACACACCAACCAAACACCCGACCACTGTCAGCAGAGGCAGGGGCGACTGCTCGTCTCCTCACGTCTCCTCTTGTTCGCCACTGAAAGTCACTGCAGATACCTGGAGCTGATTCAGACCCACGACCGAGCAGTGCGCATGTGCAAAACGTAATAACTATTTACAACAGCAGGCGGCACTAGTCACTAAACCCTGCAGTTTAAACTCTAGTAAATAAAACTCTCCAACACACGTGTTTAACTCAAGTATTTATCAGTCAATAATTATACACACTAGATTAAACTGATCTGATCACAGTAATGAATAAAAGGAACTGGATTATTGCAGCTGTTTGCCCGAGGCTAAAGCTAAGGGAAGCTAACTGCAGCACATTAGCATCACAGATGTGGAAATATAATGAAGTAGTTGTAGAACAGAAAGTTCCTTATATTTTGATGTTAAACTCGAGCTGTTTGACAAATTGTGAACAGGACACACAGCCAATCAGAGCGCTCCTTGAGCACGAAGGCCTGATGCTGATTTGACATGTTCAATTGGCCAGAACTATGTCCAACTGTCTCCTACAATGTCCGATGGTGCAGAACACACCAAACAGACTCACATCACTGACTGCATCAAACCATCCAACCACGCCCAACGGCCGATGATTGCCCCGGTGTGTCCTGGCCTTAAAGTGCGCCGCACATCGTGCAGTGCATGACATTCTCCTCTAAATGCACACGCGCTCGATGACGAGTGCGCTCGCGTCCCATGGCGTGGACAAACCAGAGCTGAGGTAGCGGAGGTTGGAGCCAAGTGTCCGTGCACAGTGACAGCAGAGGCTCATTCTCTGAGCAAGAAATACAGAATATGAATGAGTGAATACTGTCTTCACCTGTCTGACACTGATGTGGCCCCTCCCTGCTCTGCACTGTCAGAGTATCACAGACTACTGTTTAGTTTAATAAGTTTAATGAGCAGATTATTCAAACAAACTGGTGCTGACCTGCTCCTGTTGCTCCTAATTCAAAGCTACAATCCTGTTCATTTCAAAAGCAAAATGATTCAAATAATAAACAGCTGTAGATTCACCTCATTTTGCTTCTGTCTAGTTTTGCCCAGTTTATGAAGTAAAATAGGCCTGTATAAATCACATGCACACAGGTGTCACTTTTGGCTTCCAACCATGTCCTCTGAGATTTGTCACACTCCAGAACGTCTTGTATGTTTTTAATAATACTTTGTACTGTAGCCACTAGATCCTCAAAACATTTTGATATGGTCTTGTAGCTCTTTCCTGAGTTGTGAGCAGCCACAAGTGCGCAGCCGCAGGTTCTCAGAGAGCTCCTTTGTCTTAGCCATGACTGTCCACAAACCAACAGCAGAGAGCTTCTGTTCTTCACCTGTTGTGTTGATTAAAACACCTATTTCCAATAAATCAGAGTAATTAGGATGCTTTAGAAGAGCATGGACTATTTGGAATGGTATAGAACGTTGGATTTTCCCATAGACTGTAACAGTTTGCAAAGGGTATGAATAATTTTGGACATGACACTTTTTGTTCAAATGTAAAAAAAAAAAAAGCTGAGAAATATTTTTTTCCACAATACCTCTTGTACATTGTCTTATTATCTTTTGGGAAAAAGCTGCTTTAAGACACAAATAATAATACACCTCATAGACTAAATAGAGTGACTTATTTTGATATAGACATTAAAAATGTATTTTAGATTGACAACTACCTGTTTTGCTGAAAAATGTTCAGGCTCAGAGATTTTCTTTGCTTTAACCCCTGCATATAGTCCCACACAGGTATATATTTTGCACATTTTGGACATAATAAACCCTAAATACCCCCTTGCGGATGCCTGATCCCGTCAGACCTCGGAAGCTAAGCAGGGTAGGGCCTGGTCAGTACCTGGATGGGAGACCACTGGGGAACACCAGGAAGCCGGGTGACTTGTGTCATAGTTAAAGCGCTACATAAATACCATTCCCTTCCCCTTCCCTTCCCTAAATGCTGGCCTCACTCTGTGCAGAGGTCACTGTGAATTTAGTTCACGCATGTTCATTTTTGTTATCAACAATAGTACATATTTTAGTTTGATTAAAATATTACTCATCCCAGTCTTTTTTTTTAGTTTTTTTTTTTATGAATGATCTGACTGGCTTCTTCAATTTACATAAATCCCAAAATGAGCCAAATGAGTCTTTTGAATGGATCCCAACGGTTCAGGTTCTGTTATAGATACGTAAATCCCATCTCTAGCTCCAACTGACTTCAGTTGGGCCAGGAAAACACGACAGTCATTCTGCCTCCAATTCACATTTACACAACAACGCTGCAGTTTAAGAAAAACAATTGTAAACTTTAGTACCTGTGTTTGTCCAGCAAACAGAGCTGTGGGCCCCGCAAATGCTCTACACCAGTGGTTCCCAAACTGGGGTACGCGTACCCCTGGGGGTACGCACGATGACGTAAGGGGTATGCAGAAAAAAATTGGAAAATATAATGCAATAAGAGCCACATTACACTGGCATATAAAAACACATATTGTCTGAGGTGCCTTCTCATGGACACCTGGCTATCACCTGGCTATCAAAGTTGCATTTGCCCAACTAGCTGTTGTGGCTAACAATGGACAAATGGCTAAAAACATTAATTAAAACGCCCTGCCAGAGAGACATCGACTGCTACCACAAGCCAGTCCACAGTTGAAGATGCCAGCGACCACAGTTCAGGCAATTCTTCAAATACAAGGTGTACATCGGGTCAAGATCTAAGCAGTACATCTGTGGCTAGCCAAGCTGCTAGCTTGGCCGTCGACAGCGACAAGGGGTCGGATGTTGAGCCTTGTGATGTGGGGAATGTCGCCTCGGATCGACAATCAAAAAAGCGCAAATATGATGAAAGCTACATTGCTCTGGGATTCACATGTATAAGTACTGGTGGATTTTCTCAGCCACAGTGTGTAGTTTGTGCTAAAGTTTTATCTCCTAATTCATTGAAGCCAAAACAAAACATCCCCATTTGAAAAACAAGCCACGGGAATATTTTGAGCGACAGTTGAGATTACTTAGTACCAGTAAGACTTGCGTAAGGGAGACAGATACTGTCAAGAAAAACGGACTACAAGCATCTTACCTGGTGAGTTACCGAGTGGCTAAAACAAGCAAGCCACACACAACAGTGGAGGACTTGATTTTACCTGCCGCCTTAGATATGGTTGGGACAATGCTGGGGGAAAAAGCTAAAAGGACTATACAGACCATGCCTTCATCAAACAACACTGTTTCTCGGCGCATTAGTGAAATGGCTGAGGATGTATTACAACAGCTATTGCAGCGCATACAAGCTAGTGAATTTAACACACTACAGCTGGATGAGTCAACCGATGTGGCTGGCCTGGCACATCTCCTTGTATACGTGCGATACATTTATGAAGGGACATTTAAGGAGGACATGCTCTTCTGTAAACCCCTGGAAACAAGGACAACAGCAGTGGATATTTTTAAAAAGCTGGACACCTTTGTGAGTTCACATGGGCTTATGTGGACACAGTGTTGGCATCTGTACTGATGGCGCAAAAGCCATGACTGGGAGACACGGCGGTGTGGTAACGCGTGTGCAAGCGGTCGCCCCTGATGCTTCTTGGGTACACTGCAGCATCCATCGAGAAGCTCTTGCTGCCAAGGGAATGCCTGTAAGCCTGAAAAATGTTTTGGACACAACAGTAAAAATGGTAAACTTTGTGAAAGCCTGGCTCCTGAACTCTCGCATATTTACTGCATTATGTGGCGAAATGGGCAGCGAGCACGAGACGTTATTACTTCACACAGAGGAGCGCTGGGTTTAGTGCTGTGCCTGCTGTTTTACCGACAGCTGAACAGGAGAGTCTAATTGAAATCGCAACAGATGGATCCCTAAAAGTTGAATTCAGTTAGAAGCCACTTCCAGATTTCTGGATCGGACTGTGCGCAGACCAGCCTGCGCTGGCCAAACGCGCTGTCAAGACTTTGATGCCCTTTGCGACAACGTATTTGTGTGAAAGTGGATTCTCAGCTCTGACAAATATGAAAACAAAATACAGAGCAAGACTTTGTGTAGAGAATGATTTAAGACTGAGACTTTCTTAAATTGTGCCAAACATTACAGAGTTATGTGCATCTTCCCAAGCACACCCTTCTCATTAAAGCTATGGTTCACTACTTTAAATACATAATGTTCTTTTATGTCTGTAATTTTCATAAAGAAATGTTTGGCAATAGTTCTACAGGCTAAATGTTTGGTAGGTTATTCAATATTCAAAAAGTAAACTAGTGTTGCTCACTAAATAGGCTGAAATGTAATAAATATAATTTGGTGAGAAATAATTAACTGTTGTAAGACATTTTATTTGCTGCCAGGGTTGCAAAAAATTTTTAAGGGCACGTAAGTAGGGGTACATATCTTGGGGTTAAATACCTGAAGGGGTACGGGACAGTGAAAAGTTTGGGAACCACTGCTCTACACCACACTAAGAGTAACTGCAGAAGAAATGACTTTCCAGCGACTTTAGGATCTTGTGTTTTTCTGGAGCCATTCTCATAAAGTCTTCTGTAAAAGTAAGTCCTTACTGATAATTACTGGCTAAATATGAACATGTGAGGCTTTTATGCCTCACATGTTCATATTTTGTGATCGTGGGTCAGCTGACATGTGCCCAGCAGACAGCCAATCACTGCTCAGATTGGGGCTGTTGTGTCATTGTTTTCAGTGAGTCGATGTTTTTACAGTTTACAGAGAGCAGAGCGGCTCCGGGCAGCTCCCGCTGCGAGACCTAAACATTTTCAAAAAATTGCAGATTTAGAAAACAGGAATCCTTTCCCCGTGTAAACAAAAGGCCAAACCTTTGCAGATTCAGGAAAACGCGAAGTCATGATAGTATTTAATCTCACAGGCGTGCTTGTTGTCTGTAGACAGGGCATTTAGCCATGAGAATATTGTATCACAGTGAGCTTGTTAAAAATAGTGCCTAAGCCAAACAGTAACACTAGCTTCTGTCTTTCATCTATGTTTCTAACATCACATTCTAGAACATGAACACAACTTATTATTGACTTTTTACTACAATGAACATAAAAGTTTAAAACTTTTTTTTTTACCAGATTTCGTCTTGATGAACGAAGTTGACTGTAGCAGGCGTCTTTTGTCCCTCCATCTCCTGTCTTCTGTGTGTGATATGAGTTTGTGTGTTAGTGTGTTGGAGTGTTGGAGTGTTGGCCTGTGTCTGTGGCCTGTGTCTGAAGATAATGTTTCACCTGAGTGTACGGCTCAGTGACACCAGCGTTTACCATCACCATGGAGACGCATTCCCACACATCTTTGTGTCTCTACATGTGTAGGCTATGTTACTATAGGCATCTGAGTGTGTGTGCGTGTTATGATCCTGGCTCCAATGAGGACGCAACAGACAGAAAATCATATTTTTTTAACCATTTAAACCAAGTTAAATAAGATCAAACTGAATTGGACCAAACTGAAATTATGTTTACTATGAAACAAGTATTAAAGTAGCAAGTTAGGAAATAAAAGAAGTACAATACAATATGTAAGTGTGAAAGTATGTGGTATCAGCAGAGGTGGGAGACTCGAGTCACAGGATTTGACTTAAATCAGACTTAAGTCACATTATTAGGACATGAGACTTGATTGACAAATGTTCCAAAAAGGCTCAACTTGACTTTTGACTTGACACTCATGTCTTTAGACTTGGGCTAAATTTCTTGAAATGTCTTGTTTTTACATAAAATACACACATCTCAAACAGACATGAGGAATTTCTCATCTATTGTCTCATATCACTAGTTAGTATTGTTCAGTGTGGTTTATTTTACATTTTCTTGTTGGGTTGAGTGTCAAAGTTATGTCAAATAAAATTTGCTAATGCAGTTAATTGTAACTGGATTTATTCACTTTGTATCTGCGTTACTTTTGTGTTACTTCAGTTTTCTCTTTATTATTCCCCTTACCCCCAATTTACACCAAAAGCAGAAGCAGCGCGGAACGGCACCGTTGCGGCAGCCGCGTCTGGTCCGCTTTCTGTTTATTCAGTCTGACAGTTCACACTGGTGGCGGCACACGGACGTCCCAGGAATGGCTCATGGCAGAGTGTTAGTGTAGTGTGTAGTGTTCTCGCCTCCCAGCAAGGAGATCGTGGGTTCGAGCCCTGGGCCGACCAACACACCATCACATCGTGGGTTCTCCGGCTTCCTCCCTCCGTCCAAAGACATGCATGTGTGAGGTGAATTGGTGACTCTAAATTGACCCTAGTGAATGAATGTGAGAGAGACTGTCTGTATTCATCTGGCCCCTGTCCAGGGTTGTACCCCGCCTACGGCCCAAAGTTACTGGCATAGGCTCCAGTCACCCATGACCCCTGACAGGAATAAGCAGAAGAAAATGAATGAATATAAATCAATAGCTGTTTAAACTTCCAGTGAAATAATCTTTTAACATAACACAACTGTAACTTTAATACAGAAATACATTTATTTTTTCAGAAGTATTGAGTATTAATATAACAGAATCTTTTAAAAGCATGTCATACATTTTCAATTGACATGACTTTTAGCTTTTAGCCAAATCAGCAGTACATTTTGATTTTTTACAACAGTTTAAAAAAATACATAGATTAGTACTTACAGGTCGGGGTTACATGTTCTGGCATGGAATTAGCTGCAGAAACTGTTGCTCATGATGTAGGTCCAAAGAGAAAAATGTCTGCCTCTGTATGGCTCAGTGGTGCAACTGCAGCTGAAAAATGTCCTTGTTTCTTCCAACAGTCCATTGACAGTGCAGTCAGCATGTTGTCCATAGTTGTTCAAGATGTGTCTGCCTTTAAGTACGAATGCCAGCAGCTCCTTATGTAGTCCATGTCCACCATAGAGCAATCACCAAAACTATGAAAATAAGAGAACAAGAAATGATAGTTTTACTTTTTTTGTCCAAACTGAGCAGTACTCAATGTACCACAATTATTTCTCTGAAACTTGATAGAGGGCAAAGTTATAGAAGTATTTAGCTGGATCCTCAAACTTTTATTTAATCTTTTTGATCAAAATGAATTGTGTTATGGTCATGAGTTACACCATAGATAGCTTCAGTCCAACTGCTACTTTTAACTCTGTTAAGCTTCATACCAAGGTACCAACGTTTTTTTTTTTTTATTTAACCAGTTAAAAATGTTTGAGAACCAGTTCTTATTTGCAAACAGAGGCCATTACGTGTTGCCAATTAACTTGATTAGTAGCAAAACTGGGATATGTTGCCCCTATTGCAAATTTTTTGAGATATATTGCTACTATTAAATTCAAAATTAGCTATTCATGAAATGTTTGTTTTTTTACATTTTGGTTTAAAAGGTTACAGTAGAAAATTAGTATACTATAATAATACTTACAGACTATGAGTCAGAAGTTATGAGATGGCTTCAGACAGAGACAACCCTGCCTTCTTCTTCTTGTCCATATTGGTCCATAGCGTTGCTTTACAATAGCAGTTCATTGGAACAGTTCAGTGGAAATGTTACAGGTTTCTCTGAAGCAGGTGAAACAAATTCCAGGACCTAAAGGGGAAACAAAAGAATGACAAATAATTTATCATGTTTATCCCTCAACCAGTAACTACATACATGCATCTAAAGCTCTGAAGTGTCTGCATTTGAATCCAAAATTATTCAATAATTATTCAACAATTTTTCCTTCTTTTAATATCTTTACTTATCCCACAAAATCAAATAAAATTACAAAGTGTTGGTTGAAGATAGAAAATGTTTTTGAGGGAACACTCACCAAGTGCAGTCAGCAGTTCCATGTTGAATAATTAGGAATAATCCCTATGGGCAATCATATTGAAAGAAAAAAAAAACAACAACATTGTTGTATTAATTCTGCTTCACTATTTTATTTCTGTGGGTCACATTTGTCCCCCAGGCCAAAGTTTGGACACCCCTGGTATACAGTTTTTGTACTTTACAAACAGTAAATAGATCTATAGGTAGCAAATAATAATAATAATAATATTAATAAAAAAGAATATCAAATACAGCCATAACTTCTAAACAAAGATAAACAAAATCATGTTTTGTCTTTCCTACTTTTGGTACTTTGTGTGTTGCTGGAACATTGCTGCTTGGGGCATGAGGAACACACATTGGCCTAGCAGACACTACCACAGCAACATCACTCTTAATGATTTCTAGGGACAAATGGCCAGACTTCCCTCTCCACAGACACTTCCTCCAGCTCTACCGGGGGACCCCAAGGCGTTCCCAGGCCAGCCGAGAGACATAGTCCCTCCAGCGTGTCCTAGGTACTTCCCCGGGGCCTCCTCCCGGTGGGACATGCCCGGAACACCTCCCCAGGGAGGCGTCCAGAATGCCAGTCTTTCCACTTTTCTAATTGGATGATCAGCAATGTAGGGTTTTAGAACCAAAACAAACAAACAAAAAAATGTAAACAAAAACAATTTGGCCATTATGTAAACCATATTTTCAGTTGTTAATAACTGTACCAGCGTTATCAGTAAAACTAATATTTGATTTAAACATGTTTATCTCATACCTTGGGACACGTGACAAATTTTTATGAAATACACAAAATATATACTGCTCATAGCACCTATCACATTTACATATTTAACTATATTTTTCACACACAAAAACTAAAACTAATAAAATAAAATAAAATCCTCCTCTTAAACAAGCTTTCTAATAAGCCTATTCAAATACTATTTCTAGTAGTTTCATTGCATTTTAATCAATAATTTTTAATCAGTCAATTAGAAATAAGACACTTGAGCTTGTCTTCCACAAGTATCAGTAGTTTATTATAAAAATATGTCAATTTTTAAAAATTTAATTATTGTATAAATAATTCCAAGTATCCCCTGTAAAGTGCTTGCATACTCCTGGGGGTCCCTGTACCCCTGGTTGGGAAACACTGCTTTAGCGGCAGCAAAAAATATCAAGTGACAATGTAGTTCTTTGGATCTAGTCAAGTACGTTGCTATAGTTGTTTGCCATTAACAGATGATGAACAAATGCAGAGTAACTGTCTGTAACTACACATCTTATTTGTGCGAGTTAGGCCCACTAATGATCATTTCTCTGCAACATCTTTGATGCTTGAAGAGTGTAGAACATGTTTATGTCCAGGATCTGGTATTTATTTACTGGGCTTGACCAGACCAGGCCAGGGCCAGGCTCATCATGCTGGCAGCAGCTTACAGTTTCACTGACCCCACACAGCGGGGCGCATGGGGCGGCAGCTGGCGCCCCTGCCACTTGGCGCCCTAGGCAGCTGCCTATATCCTGTCAAAGTAGGAAACTGCTTAAAACATCTTCTATTTTATTATATGACAAATGCTTTAGCAATAAGCTTTAGGGGTTTAAAAAATATTAGTGAAAAACAGACTATAAAACAGATATCTGTCCACTCAAAGTAGGTTGTATTATTATTGGTTAACTAGCCTTTTTTAAAGTGTAAATTCAAATGTAGCCTGAGTTCTTTATAACCATAGCGACATGATGTCAAACGCCCGTCATAGTTGTTCTGTTCCGGAGCGCACCTTTAGAACACCTCACTTGTTTCACTTGTCTCTCCTGAGAGTAAGCTGCAAATATCTTCCTCGCGTATATTTTACTGAGAAAAACACATTTCTTCAACTTTTTTGCTTTATTTGCAACAATGTCTGCGTAAGTTACAGTTTCATTCATGTTTTGTGTGAGATTTTGTAAGATTTATGACCAGGGCCAACCAAATGCAAAATCCAGATGATGTTATTATTAAGAGATGCATTGGTTGTTTTTTGCACTTTAACTAAATAATTAAGTTATATATGTTAAAAACACAATTTGTTTTAATTACAGTGTGATGTTTTGCAACTTTTGTCATGTTAATAGTTGAGTTTTTGGAGTCAGTGGAGGAAAGTAACTAGATACTACTATACTACACTATACTATACCACTATAAATTACTCTTGTAATTTAGTACTAACACTTTCTTTACGGAAATGTAATTTCTGATGGGCATTTTGTAAAATATAGCCTACTTTTAACTGAGGACCTTTCTGATAAAAACATGTTCATTCAAATATTTATTAGTAAAGACCATAAATGATTACTCCTGATTGTATAATGCTTGAGAAGGTCCTTGGTCTGAGCCAGGTTAATACTCTTTACTCAATCATTTTGTTGGTTACTTTTACTTCTTCTTGAGTATTATTATTTTAAAGTAGCAGTGCTTTTATTTGAGTACAGATTGTAATGCTTCTTCCACCTCTGGTTCCAAAAAGTAACAATAATACTTCAGAAAATACTTGGTGTAGAAGCATATCTCCTTAGGTTACATACAGTCCACAATAGATTTAGTCATTTAATAATAAGTAATTCATCAGATATTTTTTAAATTGAATGTTGCCTGAGAAAGGCGTAAAGTATCCTAATTCATAATTAAATACATTCATTTCGAAGACATGCTTGGAAAGGCAAGGTCTAAGCTCACACACACAAAACTATACATGCGCCCTACCATTTGTAACTAAGGTGGAGGAAGTATGTCAAATCTAAAAGTATTTCTTTGAAATAATATTACTCAAGTGGAAAAGTACTTAACAGAATTGCTATCACTTGAACGAATGTGCAATGTGAGGTTTACATAGGTAGAAAGTACTTTTTGATTTTACCAACACTGCTACTTGTAATATTACTAACACTATTACTGCTGCTGCTGGTTTGAATGTGTGTAGGATAAGAGTACTACCGTACTTCAGAATGACTCAGAGAAATACTTTAACTCATGCTGTAATACAAATTCCTAGTTATATAGGCATTCTAAGCATGTTGTATGATATAATTGTTGTGTTTTTCTTCTTTCAGCTCTTTAGCCAAACACGTCTGTGGCTGACAGGCCCAAGTGCTACGGGGTCACAGACCCAATCAGTGTCAGTTTTCCATCTGAGGCTGACCTGAGGCAGACCAAACGCCTCACTGATGTCCTCCAGTCATGTGACATCTTTGAATCTCACACAGAGCTTCAGCACCGGTGAGACAGACTACACCTGTACATTAAAACAATATTAAATGAGACAAAAAAATGAATGCAACAGACTTACAATGGCTTATAAATATTTGTTCTTTTGCAGAGAAAATGTGATAAAAAATTTGGACTCTCTATACCAAGAGTGGCTCAGGGACACCTGCTGTCAAATGGTAAGAAATTCTGGCTTTGGTTTAGACCAAGATTAGGTTAGTTTCATTTATATATGAATACATTTCCATGTGTCTATTTCAGAACATGTCTGAGTCTGTTATGGACCAAGTGGGCGGCAGGGTGGTCCCGTTTGGCTCCTTTAGCCTGGGCTTCCACTCAAGATGCTCTGACATCGATGTCTTGTGTGTTGGACCCAGTTTTATTGAGAGACGAACCTTCTTTTCTTCCTTTGTTGAGAAGATGAAGAGCCTGAGGGAGGTCCAGGACATCCAGGTAAGTCCCTTATGCAGCTTCCACACAGTTAGCTCTTCTTAGTACAAGTTTAATACAAATTCTTTTTGTCTTTAAGGTCATTGAGGAGGCGTCTGTTCCTGTGATCAAGCTGACCTTTGATGGGATACAGGTAAAAATAAATCACAGTTATCTATCAGTGCTATTGAAGAAACATTGCTCATACTTTTCCTGTGATTTCAGATTGACTTGGTTTATGCCCGCATCATGCGAGAGAGCATACCTAACGAACTGGACCTCCTCGACACCGAGCTGTTAGCGGGGATGGACATGCAAAGTATAAGGAGTCTCCAAGGTGCGCAGCCATCCAAATATACCATTTTTACTGTAGCCTATTGTAACAGGCAAAAAAATAATGTTAGTGTTGTTGTGTCCTTTTTGCAGGATACAGAGTCAGCGAGGAGATCCTGAGTCTGGTGCCCAATGTCTACACCTTCAGACTGGCTCTGAGGACCATCAAGCATTGGGCTAAATGTAAGTGACTCTAGCTTGGTAAAAGTACTTATACATGCATACAGCTTAAGAGTACTTTTTCTGCCTCTGCATCCATTTAACTGTACTAAGTACTTATTTTTTCTTATTGTGTTCCAGGTCGCAGCATTTACTCCAACAAGCTGGGCTTCCTGGGTGGACTGGGCTGGTGCATTTTGGTGGCCAGAACATGCCAGCTCTACCCACACGCCTCAGCTGCAACCCTGGTGGCCAAATTCTTCAGGGTCTTCTCCACGTGGTAAGTACCACACGACTTGCATTAATACCACAGAATATTTTAATAGTACGTTAACTTGCACAAGACCAAGACTTTGCTAAATTGCATTTGTTTGTGTTTGTTTCTAAAACAGGGGGTGGCCACTCCCAATCATGCTGAGGCACCCTGAGGAGTACCCCTACAACCTCCCCGTTTGGGATCCGAGGGTAAGTGGAACAATAGCCTGTCAATGTAAAATACATTCACAAACTACTGTGAAGATGGGCCTGAACATAAGAATTCATCTGTATGGAAGTGGTTCTCAAAGTGTGGTTAGGGGACCACTGGTGGTTCAGACCTGCTTTAGTCCTGGTTTAGAACTGGCTTCATCCTGACTATGTCCTGGTTTAGACCTGGTTTAGACACGGTTTAGACACTGTTTAGTCCTTGTTTATTCTAGGATTCATTGTGGTTTAGTCTTGGTTTAGACCTGGTTTTAGCTTCATCCTGGCTAAGTTCTGGTTTAGATCTGGTTTAGCGCTGGTTTAGTTTAGGTAGGTAGACTTTATAGTACCTGTGGAGAAATTTGTCCTCTGTATTTGACCCATCCTTCAATGCCGCTGGGGCAAGGAGCAGCGCCTGGCAACCCTTCTCCAGATCTTGAGCCAGGATCCTGGTCAGGAGAACTTAGCCGGAAGATTAGCCCACTGTGCATGTTTTAGAGCTATAGTAGCTTCATCCTGTTTCAGTCTTGGTTTAGTCCCGGTTTAGTCCTGGTTAAATTGAGAGCTCCAGTAGCTTCATCCTGGTTTAGTCCTGGTTTAGCAATGGTTTAGTCTTAGATTTCTCCTGGGTATAGTCTTGGATTTGTCCTGGTTCAGTCTGGATTTAGCCCTAGTCTTGTTTTGGTTTAGTCCTGGTTTAGCCTCTGTCTTGTTTTTATTCAGTGATACTAATTTCCATTTTTGAGATGCTACTTGGAAAGCCAAATATTTTTCTAAACCTCCTAAAACTCCACTCAACCTAACAGGAGACCACATGTTTTTATGTTTTCTCAGGTAAACCCCGGTGACCGCTTCCATCACATGCCGGTCATAACGCCTGCATACCCTCACCAGAACTCGGCATACAATGTCACTGCTTCTACTCTGAAGATCATGAGGGACGAGATTCAGCGTGGTGGGTACCTCCATATATTTCTACTATTGGTCGAATAGCTACAGTAGCAGCTAAAGCCAAACTCAACCATAACAGCCTCATAACAGGATTTCACCAGTTCATATTGTCTGTGTTTGATTTGCAGGTCGTGGCATCACTGAAGCAGTTTTCATAAACAAAGCCAGCTGGAGGAAACTCTTTGAGCCACCCACCTTTATTCAAGAATATGGGTATGTGCTAGAAATACTGTTACTTCAAGATACTGTTAATGAGGTACAAGTAAAAGTACAGAGCAAATTCATGACTTGGGTGAAAGTGGATAAAGGAGAAAAGTATAAAGTACTTACGGCTTCTACCATTACTAGTGCTGCTACTCAGACACAGGACACGGAAAGCAAGCAAATGTTTGGGGCCCCAGTGAAAAGCTTTGGAAAGGGGGCCCCCCTAGTTGTTGGTAAAATGACAACTCCAAAACTTGAGTCTAACCTATAACATCAAGATTAAAGTTTTAGGAGCATTAAAATGTATGTGGGGTGGGAACAGGTGTCTCAGTGAGGACCCTTGTTTGGGCCTCCCTAAATATTACTATTATTATTACTACTACTACCACTGCTTTTATTACTATATTACTACTATAGCCACTCACCTTGTCTTTAACGGAAAAAAAAAATGAATTTTACTTATTTGTAGGTTAATTTTTTTTTTTTTTTATTGTAAAATTACCTCTGTTACTTGATGTTAATGAGTTGAAATTTAAGTTGTGATTGGGGTTAATATTCCAGTGATGTGTTTGGATAGGTTTAGTAACAATATTTGCATTTATTTTTACATGTGGTCATTTGATTAGTCATAATTTACAATGTTTTGTGGCAATTGATAAATCCTCCATAGAAATTATATTATGGTCTGTTTAACTTCTGGATTGCCACCATTATATTTATAAACACTAATGTTTTAAATGTAGAAAAATACTGATGTCTGTTGTGATGTGTTCTTCTTCCAGGCATTATATTGTGCTGACAGCCACTGCTGCTACACAGACCCAGCAGCAAGTATGGTGAGTACTCATTTTATAATAATTTCATTAACTTTTCATATGACAAGCAAAGACTTGGTGTGCTTAAGTGCAAGAAGTGCCCAAGTGTTAAAAAAAACAAAAAACAACAACAATACGATGAAAAGCATAAAGTACACATTACAATTAGGTTTAAAAATGCGACAAAGAGCTAAAAAAAAAATAAAAAAAAATAAAGTAATGTTAAAATCAACCTTAGTAAGTGAGTTTGTAAATACAGTTTTTGGTCCTATTTTTGAAAATGGGCACAGTATCAGCACTTTTCAGTACAGGTGCTATACTTTTCTGCATGTGTGATGTGTATATGACTGTGTGCTGGCTGAAGAGTTTGTTTCTTCTTTGAAATGTGTGCACTTTGAACAATGTCTTCTTTATTTTTTTAGGTCTGCCTTTGTTGAAAGTAGGATCCGACATCTGGTGGGCAGGCTGGACAGAAATATCCACATCTACCTGGCCCACCCCAGCATGCAGTCCTTTCATGGAAAGTATGTATTTATTACTACTCTGCATCTTATTAAACACTCAATTAGGTCTGCATAATATAAAAACAACAATGACAACAACAACAATAATAATGATAAAATTCACACATTACATCAGCAATATTTATATCCTAATATTTATATACCTGCCTGCAATGGTATTTGTATTTGTGCTTCCCATGTTAAAAAAAAAAAAAAAAAAAAAAAAATCTAATATGAAAGCTTATAAATTACATTGTTCTAGTTTTGTCCTGGTTTAGTTCTGGTTTGGTCCTGGTTTAGTTACTAAACCCTATTTTATCCCTTGGTGTAGATCTAGGTTAGTCAGGATATTTTCATGATTATGTATATTTTTGATGTCAAAAAAGAATGACTGGTAGTATATAACAGTGGTTCCCCACCTGGGGGAATGTCAGGGGTTGCATGGGGTCCACAGAGCTTTGTCTACTCTGAGGTTGAGATTATCAAAATTATATTTGTGCAAATTAAATTCTAAAAAATCCACAACTCAAACAAATGGAATAGGAACAAAAACCTATCACTACTGCTGATTAATATTTAAAAAAAAAAAAAATGTTTGTAGCTAATCACTTTATGCTACTGATGCATTAGTGAGGGGCTGGGTTAGGGCTGGGGGGAGGGGCTTGTCTTGGACACAGGCCCCCCTGCCTGTGCTTCAAAGACAAGAAGGCTGGGAACGACTGATATATGATATAAAGTCTGATGTAAAAGTTTGGGCACCCCTCTGAGTTTGCATGATCATTCCTGAGAATGAGGTATGTCATTCATTTTCTAGTGACATCTGAGTTCTAGAGTGTTCTCCTAACAACAGTTTTTAGTGTAGCAGTATTTAGGTGTATGAGATTAAATTAAATATGAACAAAAAGGGTGTGCAAAAGTTTGAGCACCTTATAAATTTGCTGATTTGAATGCATGTAACTTCTCAAAATGGATTACTTGCAACACAAAACTTGTTAGATTAGTTAGTTAAGCCTCAAACTTCATAGACAGGAAATGGAAGGACACAGGCAAAGTTGATGTTAAGGCCAGATGTGTCAGGCCAAGAAAAATACCAGAGAGACATAGGCAAGGAATGGTGAGAATGGTTAAAGACAACCCACAGATCACCTCCAAACACCTACAACACCATCCTGCTGCAGATGTTTCTGTACATGGGTCAAACATTCAGAACAGTTTGCACAAAGAACAACTGTATGGGAGGGTGATGCCTTGCCACAAACTGAGTCACTTGAGGTAGGCAAAAGCTCCTTTAGACAAACCAGATTCATTTAAGGAATAACGTAGTGTGGACTTACAAACCTCAAGCCCAAACTTTTGCATATGACTGTAAGCACCAGTTTAACCTCTTTAATCTAAGTTAAATTGTCATTGCAAAATTCATTCACTAAAGAGTTCTTCCTAATTTTGTGCAGACCTCGATAACTCTATTCATTAATTGTGATAGGCCATATTTAGACATATCTTTTACTAATATATATCGCTGTTTGTTTTCAGGGATGGACTGAGCACGAAGTGGCTCATTGGAGTCCAATTAAAACAGAATGGACCCAAGATGCTGAACTTGGCCCCTGAACTTCAGACTTTCCGCCAGATCGGTATGTCTTTGATACATACATTGTTGCTATTAGAATAGCAGATTGCAATACATTTTAACATAGCTAATTTTAAATGCCAAATGACATTGTGTGTTGTGTTTTTGCAGTCTGCTCTCACTCTGTGCACCAGGATGGCATGGAGTTTTCAGCAGCTTACACCAGCTGTGAAAATCTGAGCTCGCTGCTGTCAGATGAGAACAAAGCTCCAGCCAAAAGGAGGGCATGTTCTCCTCCTGATGCCAGGAGCTCCAAAAAGGTCAGGGTGGAACTGAGTGCAGGGAGGACAACCTGCACCGTTACACCAAGCCAGGAGTCTGCTGTGGCTGCTCGTGCCTCTCAGAAGTGTCCCAGCACCAAGAGGCACTGGACTCCTGACCACAACCATGACGTTAAAAGATTCAAGCAGGAACTGGTGAGTTTAAAAGTATGGGACTATTGTGCTATAGTAGTATATAGTATATATAGTAGTATATAGTATATATAGTGCTATTGTGGGATTTTTAAAGGGAAGAGTGTCTACGTTAAAAAAACAGAGGGTCTGGAATCTGGATCCTCGATAGCGGATTATTTAGCCCGTTACCACACTGACTAAATACTACATATCTGAGGTACACCTGTTCACTTGTGTTGAAATATTAACCTAAAACTACTGTCTATTTTGTTTGCAGCGACCATCTCCTGTGGAACAAGCACACCACACTCCAGCCCACACCAGAGCAGTGGATGTGAGGAGACCATTTAGAGCCCCTTTTTTCCAGCCCATCAAGTAAGCCCTCAACCCTTTTAATAATATAAACACTGTTCTAGATGTTCATGTGGAGATTCTGTAAAGCCTAGATGCTAATTAAAATTCTCAAAGCAGCCACTAGAGAGCAATAAAGTTTTTCTTTTGACATCACATTACACTTAGCTAGTGATGAGCAGTCTGGCTCTTTTCAAAGATTCGGCTCTTTTGGCTCCCTATGAAGACGTCTCCCAAATGTCTCCCAAATAACTTTTCATTTAGTGTCACTTAGAATGTTTTATTTAGGCCTAATTTAGCCATTATGAATGGTTTGTATGTTGGAAAAAAAGTAAGTTTTAGTAAAAGCCTCATTTTTATGCAATTTACAAACAAAAAATACCATTACAAAATTCAGTCCTCATCTTTGCTGGCTCCAGTATTATCAAAATTGCGGTCTTCAGAGCCCACCTTACTTCTTTTACATAATGATATGCTCCCATTCTGTCCTCACATTTGATTGGCTGCATAGTGTTCCCATCAAAATAAAATTCTTCACCTGATCCTGCCCAGCTCTGCTAAAAATCCAATTCATTCCAAAGAATCAGCTGTTAGAGCCGGCTCGTTCACTACCGACCCTTCACTACACTTAGCCCATGTTCAATGTCGTCCTTCCTAAAGTGAGCCCTACTTGCTTTATTGAAACAATCTCATACTAATTTTGTGGCTCTTTTGTGCCTGGAAGCTTAAATTTGGTCCATCAACAACTTTTGTAGTGATACAGGTTTTTGCAGATCTGGCCTCTTGTTCTTCTTTATGAAAAATATTCTTGTAGCTGCCAGTATCACTGTTTGAAGTCACCCTCTTTGTAAACAAAATATTCACTTTACTTAAATAATTTCCTCAAACCTGCACTGACTCTGGACACACTTGTGAATCAAGAGGAATGTTGTTCTTTCAAAGCACACTTGCTTTCTTACAATTGTTCCTCATTAATCACAGGCAGCATTAGGAATTGATCCAGAAGTTAGTCCGCAGGATGTATAGTCCTGGGTTTGAGGCTCCCATGTAGTTCTTGCCCCCCTGAGTCGTGCCACATGCATTCTGATTGAATGTAACTGGCTTCTGGGAGAGAAACTGGCAAAAAAAATACATTTTATTCATGTTTTTTTCCGGTCATTAATGCTATCTCAGTCATAAAACTCAGCCAGATGATTCGTGGTGGTGTATCTATCTACTTTCTTTTTAGATAATTGTTTGATTCCTTTTTTTGTTGCAACCTATTTGCCCTATGGTGGTGCCTTGGGGTACTCCTTTCACCTTGAAGGTTAAGTCAACAATGGTATGCCACAAAAAGAACAAAAGTCAAAAATCATTGGAATTTATAGCACAAGTTTTGGCTGTGCATTTTAAATTAGTTTATAGACCCTTCTGAAGACTGGTACTGAAAGTTAAAATATAGCTACGATAATACATTTTTATTATAGGAATTAGTGCGGGCCACCAAACATCACAAAATATGAATAATTAAGACAGGTTTGATAACTGGCAACCATTCTGCCACATGTGAGTAATATTAGAGCCTGGTTTGATAACATTAGCGAGTGTGTCAATGTTTAGCTGCTTAATGTAATGTTGTAATTAGCATCTATAATTAGCATATAAGCTAAAGGCTAAGTAATTTACATTTCTTAGTTTAATTGTTACGCAGAACAAATAGTAACAGAAATGTGCCGGACCACAAGTCTGACAGTGAATGTTCAGACTTATCAATTCATCAATCACCACAACAACCATTGGTTGCTGCTGTCCAAAAACGTCTAAATTAATATTTTCATTTTGCTTCCTCATAGAATTTAATGGGCTAGAACATTAATCTCGGTATCAGGCTGCGTGTGTAACTTTTTTAAACACATCATTCCTGGAAGGGTCTATAGGCTTATACAGAAGCTCCACTTGTACAGCAATGACATTTAATCTTGCATTGGTTTATTGTCGCAAACGTGTTTGATTTAACTCTATATTCCTTTCTCTAGGAGAAGAAACTAAACAGTGACTGCAGATTGCAGTGCAGACAGCAGGAAACCGATGGAAGGACGAATGGAGGCACTGTTTATGTTCCTAGGAAGCTGCATAATACATGGATGAACGATATCACTACCAGTGATACAGGACTGGCAATCATGGGAAACCATGATCTCATTTTAATGTGAAAATTATTATGTGATAGTGAGAAAATTATCTCGTTTAAATGAGAAAAAAATCTCATTGTAACGTGAAACTTTCTCACTGTCATGTTCCATGATCCTGCCTGTGTCTTGTTCTGTGTCATGTCTTGTTTCCCTTGTGTTTTATTTTGATGTCTGGTTAGTCCTTGTGTTTTCCTGCTTTACTTCCTGCCTCCTGTGTTTCCCGCCTGATTGCCTGCCCCGCCCTAATGTGTTTCACCCCTGTAATCCTAGGGTGTTTCTCAAAGCCCAGGTACCTTGTCTTGCCTTGGGGGGGGGGGGGGGGGGGATTTGGCGGAGGCTACATGTTAGCTTATAAATAATCTCAAATTTGCTAAATAAGTTTTTAAAAGTAATACATGTCCATGGCCTCCCATTTAAAAAAAAAAAAAAGCTGCAGTGCATTATGGGTTATTTTGTCCGATGCAAGGCAGCGAAGGATCCACTGATGTATCCTTGGTGAATTAGCCACATGTTAGCCAAACGGACGACACCTGCCTAGGAAGGACATGAACACTGGAACACACCTTGGGCGACAGATGATGAGGTGGATGCTTCCTGTGATGTCATCAAGGCAAGGCACCTGGGCTTTGAGAAACACCCCTGGTTTATTTAGTCCTTGTGTTTCCCCCAGTTCTTGGTTGGGTCATTCTGTCATAATGTCGCACACGGGAGGAAAAGGACCCAAAAATGCAGGACTGTGAAATAAAAATTTAATGAACATTAATGGGTGAAAAACAAGGTAACAAGTCCAAAAACAAGAAGGGAAAATAGTCAGTACAAACTAAAAAGCTAAAAGGACAAAAACAAGGAATGCCTAAATGTAAAATGCTAAATCAAAAGGCGGAGTAAAAACAAAACTTACTGAGAATAGGAACTAAACACACAAGGAACACAGAGCACAGACACAGACACAGACACTGACAGGATCATGGATCATGACACTCGTAGTTTGTAATGTTACCTTTGCTTGCATTAAAAAACATAAAAAAGTATTAAAATTGAATAATAATAATAACAATAATAATAATAATAACAATAACAATAATAACAATAATGATAACAATAATAATACTAATAATGATAATAATAATAATAATAATAATAATAATAATAATAATAACTTCATCTTGTTTCATATTATTTTTGTAATTTTTAATACACTTGGGTGTTGGGTCAGAATGAAAACAGGACAAGCTGCACCTGCAGAAACACTGCCCACACACTGAAAAGTGGACTAAAAGGCTTAGTTAAACATTTAAAGTGTCTGAAAATAAAAAGGAGGCACAGTGAGAGAGGGATACTCCTCCTCAATCCAGTCTCTCCCATAGGGTGAGCAGGCATGATCTGAGGCATGGGGTGCACGCCAACTTATGATGTTATTGCCCTTTAAAATTCATGCAAAACATAGTTTATGTTAAGAAGTCTTGACTACTATTTAAACACGGGGCTGGTAGACTACATTGTTGCATATGGTATTACACATTTTAAAGGTTCCTGTAAGCAGCATGTGCTCGTACTGGTTTGAAAACAGTACTGCAGTCTAAATCAAAATAATGGTCTCTTTTCTGATTGGACAATCAACAAGGTAGTTTTAGAACCAATATATATATATATATATATATATATATATATATATATATATATATATATATATATATATATATATATATAATATAATATAAAAAAAAAAAAATTAAAAAAAAATTGTCCTCTCGCCCTCCGCGGGCGGTTTCATCCATCCAAGCTCGGGTCCTCTACCAGAGGCCTGGGAGCTTGAGGGTTCTGCGCAGTATCTTTGCTGTTCTTAGGACTGCGCTCTTCTGGACTGAGATGTCTGATGTTTTTCCTGGGATCTGCTGTAGTCACTCTTCCAGTTTGGGGGTTACTGCCCCAAGTGCTCCGATGACCACGGGCACCACTGTTGCCTTCACTTTCCAGGCCTTCTCCAGTTCTTCTTTGAGGCCTTGGTACTTCTCCAGTTTCTCGTGTTCCTTTTTCCTGATGTTACAATCGCTTGGTATTGCGATGTCAACCACAACGGCTTTCCTCTGCTGTTTGTCCATCACCACAATGTCCGGTTGGTTCGCCACTACCATTTTGTCTGTCTGGATCTGGAAGTCCCACAGGATCTTAGCTCAGTCATTCTCTATCACCTTTGGAGGTGTTTCCCATCTTGACCTCGGGACTTCCAGACTGTACTCTGCACAGATGTTCCTGTACACTATACCAGCCACTTGGTTATGACGCTCCATGTATGCTTTCCCTGCCAGCATCTTACAGCCTGCAGTTATGTGCTGGATTGTCTCAGGGGCCTCTTTGCACAGTCTGCACCTGGGGTCTTATCTTAGATGATAGATCTGGGCCTCTATTGCTCTGGTGCTCAAGGCCTGCTCCTGTGCAGCCATGATCAGTGCCTCTGTGCTGTCCTTCAGTCCAGCCCTTTCTAGCCATTGGTAGGATTTCTCGATGTCAGCCACTTCAGTTATCTGTCGATGGTACATCCCATGTAGGGGCTTTTCCTCCCATGATGGTTCCTCCAGCACCTCGTCCTCTGTTTTCCACTGCCTGAGACATTCACTGAGAACTTCATCTGTTGAGGCTATCTTCCTGATGTAGTCAAGGATCTTGGATGTTTCATCCTGGACAGTGGTTTTGACACTCACTAGTCCTCTGCCTCCTTCCTTGCGCTTAGTGTACAGTCTCAGGGTGCTGGATTTGGGGTGGAACCCTCCATGCATGGTTAGGAGCTTTCGTGTTTTCACATCTGTGGTCTGAATCTCTTCCTTTGGCCAGCTTATTATTCCCGCAGGGTATCTGATGACCGGCAGGGCATAGCTGTTGATTGCCCGGACTTTGTTCTTGCCATTGAGTTGACTCCTTAGGACTTGCCTTACTCGTTGGAGGTATTTGGCTGTGTCTGCTTTTCTTGTGGCCTGGTCCAGGTTGCCATTTGCTTGTTGGATTCCTAGGTACTTGTAGCTGTCCTCAATGTCTGCTATTCTGCCGTCTGGGAGTGGGACCCCTACTGTATGGACTACCTTCCCTCTCTTTGTCACCATCCGCCCACACTTCTCAAGTCCGAATGACATTCCGATGTCATTGCTGTAGATCCTGGTTGTGTGGATCAGTGAGTCAATGTCTCTCTCACTCTTGGCGTACAGCTTGATATCATCCATGTAGAGGAGGTGACTGATGGTGGCCCCGTTCCTGAGTCGGTACCCATAGCCAGTCTTGGTGATTATCTGGCTGAGGGGGTTCAGACCTATGCAGAACAGCAGCGGGGACAGAGCATCTCCTTGGTATATCCCACATTTGATGGACACTTGTGCAATTGGCTTGCAGTTGGCCTCAAGGGTGGTCTTCCACTGCCTCATCGAGTTTGCAATGAAGGCTCTTAGAGTCCTGTTGATGTTATACATCTCCAAGCATTCCATGATCCATGTGTGTGGCATTGAGTCATAGGCTTTCTTGTAATCAATCCAGGCGGTGCACAGATTAGTGTGTCTGGTTTTGCAATCCTGAGCGACTGTTCTATCTACGAGCAGCTGGTGTTTAGCTCCTCTGGTGTTTTTACCAATGCCCTTCTGTGCTGTGCTCATGTATTGATCCATGTGCCCACTTATCTTAGTCGCTATGATGCCTGACATGAGCTTCCATGTGGTGGGGAGACAGGTTATTGGTCGATAGTTGGATGGGGCCGTTCCCTTCAGGGGATCCTTCTGGATCAGGATTGTCCAGCCTTCAGTTAGCCATTCAGGGTGGGTCCCATCCTTTAGCAGCTGGTTCATTTGTGCTGCCAGGCGCTCATGGAGTGAAGTTAGCTTTTTCAGCCAGTAGGTGTGGATCATGTCAGGCCCTGGTGCTGTCCAGTTTTTCATACCTGAGACTCTTTGTTGGATGTCTACTACTGTGATGGTTACTGGTTCTTGTTCAGGGAGGTTGCTGTGATCTGCTCTGTGATCTGCTCTTAGCCACTGTGCACTGTTGTTGTGTGACGCCTCCTTCTCCCATATGCCTTTCCAGTATTGTTCAGTCTCCAGCCTTGGTGGGTCTGCTCTGTTGTTATTACCTTGCCACTGAGAGTACACTTTAGCTGGTTGAGTTGAGAACAGCCGGTTTATTCGCCTTGCTTCGATTTCTCTCGTGTACCTCTTTAGTCGGGTGGCCAAGGCTTGGAGTCTTTGCTTGGCAGTTTCCAATGCTTCAGGTATGGACATCTTGCTGTACCTCTTGGGTGCTTGTTGTTTCATTGCACCTTTCTGGAGCTCTGACAGTTGGCTCACTTCTCTCCGAGTTACCTTGATTTTAGCTTCTAACCTTCTTTTCCATGGTGGATATGGATCTTTATGGTTGCTCTTTGGTTGATAGCCAAGCTCCTCAAGGATCACTGCTGCTGAAGTGTATATCAGCTCATTGGTTTCAGTGATGGTCATCGTAGGTATTGTTCCCAAAGCTGCATTCACATCTTCCAGGAGACTTTCTGAAGGTACTTCACTCAGCCTGTGTAACTGGTGTCGGGGTTGCCTGGTCTTCATTTTAGCCATGATCTTATCTCTCAGGTCAGTTGCTGCCTCGCTCAGCGAGATGGTGCTTATTGGGGCTTCGTACCCAAATTCTGGATGGGGAGTTGGTGTTAACTCCCCTCTGACCTTGCGTCCTGGCTCCCCCTTGCCGTAGCATATGTGTTGTATCTCGTCAATCTCAAGTTGTGAAAGCAGGTGCCGCTTGTGGATGTTGGAACACTGAGCTACTAGTTGTTTAGCAGTGAGTGTTGATTGTGGGTTTCGAAGTTGCCATATTTCCCACATTCTCTTCATGTAACCCCTCTGACTAGGGTTACTGGAGTAGTAGCATTCCAACAGACCCTTGTTCTCGCATCTCGTTCACTTCCGTCTTGTTCCAGTAGCCCACTTCTCATCAGGCTGCTCTGGTTCCCCAACACCTGACGCAGACCTTGTTTGACCGGGCGACGTCTGAGCCGGCATGTCTCGTAATTCATTGTCTCTCATCATCATTATATATGAGGTATATGAGGTATATATATATATATATATACCAAACCAACCAAAAACAACTTGGCCATCATGTAAAACATATTTTTATTTGTTAATAACTCAACTGTACCATTGTTATCAGTAAAACTAATATTTGATTTAAACATGTTTACATCATATCTGGGGACATCTGGGGTCATTTTTATATAATATAAAAATATATGCTGCTCATGGCACCTTTTAAATGAAATATTTCAGTTAAATTACATGATTAAACTCGGCTTTTAAATGTTGTTTTGTAGGTTATGCTTTAGTCTAGGCCTTACATAAACTTAGCATAAGCTTCTCCTTGACTCTTTGATTGTACATTTGGTCATTCAGTTTAGATTTTTGTGTAAATATCTGATCAGTACAATTTTTATATATTCATTTCGTGTGGCCAAAGCCTGTATTAGTGGGTTAACATTTTAATTGTTACAATATGACTATATTCTGTTATGCCCATAGGCTAATTTATTATTATTGTACCCAGTTGTTTATTTTTATTTCACAACTAGAGTTGCAGCAGACTCCAGCAGCTCTTTAATCTTCATTTGAAGTTCTTTGGCCTTCTGTGTATTCTCTGCCCTGTGCACCTCTTCAGCCACCTGCAGCCTTTTGAGCACTGACCGCAGGGCATCTGCATTCCTCCACAGACTCCCTCTGGTCCCGGTCGGCCCGGAGCTCCTCCACCCAGTCCAGGTAGGCCTGCTGTAGTCCCATATCATCCTGAAAGTTGGCGATAATCTGGAGTTCAGGTCTACAGCGCTGAAGCTGCCTGAGCCTCCTGCCTCCTTCTCCACTGTCACATTCACCACAACACTGGAAGCAAGGAAAAGAGACACGGACCCTAAATGTTCAAATGGTTGTAGCCACAAAGGAAAAGTACCTCGCTAGCTGTACCTAAGAGACTGAATCTGTCAGTGAGGTCTTCTGTCTTTATTATTCTGATGTTTCTAAGCAGTACTACTTTACTGCATCTTTTATATTTAAGTACTGTGTGTCACTGTCTACAATGACCCTGCGAAAAGCTGGCCCCTGTCCAGGGTCTACCCAAAGACCCAAAGATACTGGGACAGGCTCCAGTCACCTAGGACCCCTAATGGGAATAAGCAGAAGAAAATGAATGAATGAATGTTTACAATGAGAGTACAACAAAAAACAAAACAAACAAACAAACAACAACATGCTTTTAAACCTAAACTCAAAATACTTTGTACTTTAAACCATCTCAGAAATTTTGTGAAGTAAAAAGTACAGATACTTGCTGTAGAATGTAGTGAAGTAAAAGTAAAAATACCCCTTGTAAAATTTACTCAATTAAAGTACAGATACATTAAAACTTTACTTAATTAAAGTAACTAAGTATATTTATTTTGTTACATTCCACCACTGATATGAAACTTGTCAAAAGGCAAATTTACAAACGCATTTTGCTGATTTTTTAAGTTTTAGATTATCTTTTTGATGGAAATTAATGGTGTTAGAGAGCTGATTAGCCTCCGATGAGCTTTTAAACTCTTAATATACAGATTTTTCAAAAAGTCTATGGGAAAAATGAATAGGAAACCAGAGCTCCATACAAAGCACTTACATCCAGTACCATACAGTGTAAAGAGGAAAAAAAGAACAGCTATAAAAGACACTTATCCCAGTGTCGCCACAGAGATGACTGGTAACACAGTATCAGGACAAGGCTGTTAGTCAGATTTCTCATTCGTGCCTGAAAGGTACGGAGATAAACATGTCAGAGGATGTTGTGCATGAAAAGCCACTAATCTGTGATCTGGGGACTAGCGCACAGTGGCTCTGCTCTCCCAGTGGCTCTGTAATTAGTAGGTTTGTTATATCTGTCTGTGCACATAACTGTACAGCTGTGTACAAAAAAGGGCATTCATTCATTTTTTCATTCATTTATTCATTCAACTGGCACCACTACCAGTGGCCAAAACTGATTGTTACTAAGTTGCGTGTATTCTGTTTAGTTCGTAGCTCGCGCGGTTTCCTCGCGCTTCCGCGGTGTCCTGTGTGTTAGAAAGAATCTCAGACTGATCCATCTGCGGGGCGTTCAAATGCCATAGACATATGACTTTATTTGGAAAGATATGGCCCCACGATCTACCCACACTGCCTTTACAATCAACTGGTAGATCACGATCGACGGGTTGAGGACCCCTGATCTAAACTATCTTCGGCATAACTGCTGTATACAGTCTTAATTTAAGTGGTTATCAGTTTCAATAATGCCTGCAGTTTATTTTTATTTTTTTATGTTTGTATTTTTGGGAGAGCGAATTAGGCTACACACAACCTATAATAAATTGTGTCATTTAATAATAACTAATTATGATATTTTTTAAATTGAATGTTGAGTGAGAAAGGCATAAAGTAATACTAATTCATAATTAAATACCTTCCTTTTGAAGACATACTTGCAGAGGCAAGGTCTAAGCAATCTACCATTTATAACTAAGGTAGAAGAAGTACTTACATTTTAAAAGCATTACTTTGATATAATATTTCTCAAGCACAAAAGTACTCAACAAAATCACTGTCACTTGAATGAATGTGAAAAAGTATTAAAATTGAGGTTTACATAGGTAGAAAGTACTTCTTACAATACAGAATATAATGATTTTACTAATACTAATACTGCTACTTGTAATACTACTACATCTCTTACTGCTGCTGGTTTGAATGTGGCTGTAAGATAAGAGTACTTCAGATTGACAGAGAGAAATACTTTTACTCGTGCAGTAATAAAAAGTTTTAGTTATATAGGAGCTCATGTGTTGTATGATATTTGTGCACGAGTAATGGTTGTGTTTTTCTTCTTTCAGCTTGTTAGAGAACACATCTGTGGCTCACAGGCCCAAGAGGTACAGGGTCACACCCAATCAGCATGGCCTGTCCATCAGAGGCCGACCTGAGGCAGACCACAAACCTCACTGATGTCCTCCAGTCATGGGACATCTTAGTCTCACACAGAGCTTCAGCACCGGTGAGACAGACTACACCTGTACATTAAAACAATATTAAATGCAACAAATTAAAAAGAACAGGCTTAATATGGTTTGTAAATATTTGTTCTTTTGCAAAGATTAAAAATCTAGATCTCTATACAAAGAGTGGCTCAGGGACACCTGCCAGTGAATGGTAAGAAATAATGGCTTTACGTACCTGCTTTATGTACCTGTTGCTTTGGTTAACACAAAGATTAGTTCTGGTTTAGTCCTGACTTGGACATAATGTCCCTCATTTGTCAAATTAGGGATGCCAAAAAATGAGCGTATGCCTGGTGTACGCCCAAAGCCACGCAAGTTTTACTATTTATCAACATGGACGCTGGAGTATAGTACGCTCAAATCCTGCACCAGGTCAGGACGTGGTGTACATATACAAACATGTACACACAGGTTTCAAGTCAGCATCACACTATGGAGGAAAACAATTAATGAGAACATAAAGACATTGCCACTTTAAATCTATTTAATAGTACAGTCCAAAAATTGCATTTTAAAATATTTTAGTTAGGGCTGTAAACCAAGTAGCACAAGCTTTTATGTGTTTTCCCAGTGATGGCCACATTCATCAGCAGCCCTCATGATTCCCACACTCCCTCCAGCACATTTTTGTGGAAGAATCTGCACCTGTTTCTACGCAACTTTTATAAATGAGAGCCTGTGTGTTTAGCCCTGTTTAGTCCCTCCTTTGTCCTTATTTAGTCACACTTAGTTTAGTCTGCATAAGATGGTTCATTAAAAAAATATTTTCTGAGGTGGTACTTGGCGTGAAAACTAACCACCACTGGTTGAGGACAGGATTGTCACCTAGTGGGCTGGGACCCAAAAGTGGGTTGTGGAAGGTTTAGTTTTAATGTTAAGTTTATTTTAAGCCTAAATATTGTATGTATGACATAAAATGGTGAAGCTGATTTTAAAGTACATGCACCATAAAGATTGAATTAAAATTAGGGCTACACAATATTTCAAAAAATTATTGTTATCACAATATCAGCAATATCCATTATTGCAAGAATCTAAATATCACAATATCACAATAATGCTAAGGTCTTATATCTGGCAGAGATTTACACTGAAGAATAATTTTTCTCTAAAAGTGTTGTGACTAAATAAAAATGTTTAAAAAAGTCCAGTTTTAGTGATAATTTGCTTAACCTGTTAACATCCAGCTCATTTTGGCTCATGCACAATAGTAATATGAACCCAAATGCCATAGCTTATTCATTTAGTCACAATTTAGCCTTGTTTTGTTCCTGGTTTAGTCTGTGTTAAGTTTTGATTTTGACACTGTTCTGACTCATTAATACAGGGACTTACATTTTTGTTTTAAGTTAATTTAACTTACTGTGTGAGAAAAGTGCCTTATTTTTAAATATCACAATAATATTGTTATGCTCATTTTCAACAGAGTTATCAAATATTGCATGTTTTTTCATCATGCAGCCATATTTAAAGTGTTTAAAAGTTATGTGGTTGTGTAAAAAGAAGTATGCAGGTGAAGTGGCAGTGTTATTTCCTGTAGTAAATGATCGTAGTTAGCTTAATTTATGTTTAAATACATGTTCATGTGTCCATCACAGAACATGCCTGAGTCTGTCACGGACCAAGTGGGCGGCAGGGTGGTCCCGTTTGGCTCTTTTGTCCTGGGTGTACACGCGAGACGCTCAAACACTGACGTCCTGTGTGTGGGACCTGGTTTCATCCAGAGACACGACTTTTTCTCGTCTTTCTGTGAGAAGATGAAGAGCCTGAGGACATATAAGTCCCTTATACAGCTTCCACACATTTAGTTCTTCTTAGTACAAGTTTATTACAAATTCTCTTGTCTTTAAGGTCATTGAGGATGCGTTTGTGCCGATCATCAAGTTAACTCTTTTATGGGATACAGGTAAAAAAAAAAAAAAATCAGTTCTCTATCAGTGCCATTGAAAAAACATTGCTCATACTTTTCTTGTGATTGACTTGATTTGTACCCAAATCCTGAGAAACAGCATTTCTGACAGACTGGACCTCCAGACACTAAGCTGCTACAGGGGATGGATCTTCAGAGTGTGAGGAGTCTCCAAGGTGCGCAGCCATCCAAATAAAGCATTTTTTACTGTAGCCTATTGTAACAGGCAAAAAATTAAGATTAGTGTTGTGTCATTTTTGCAGGATACAGAGTCAACGAGAAGATCCTGAGTCTGGTGCCCAATGTCTACACCTTCAGACTGGCTCTGAGGACCATCAAGCATTGGGCTAAATGTAAGTGACACTAGTTTGGTAAAACTATTTATACATGAGTACAGATTAGGAGTACTTCTGTCTAAGTTTGTTGTAGTTTAGCATTATGTTTTTATAAGTAATTATGTTTTTCTTATGTTTTAGGTTGAAACTTTAATTCCAACAAGCTGGGCTTCCTGGGTGGACTGGGCTGGTGCATTTTGGTGGCCAGAACATGCCAGCTCTACCCACACGCCTCAGCTGCAACCCTGGTGGCCAAATTCTTCAGGGTCTTCTCCACGTGGTAAGTACCACACGACTTGCATTAATACCACAGAATATTTTAATAGTGCTTTAACTTGCACAAGACCAAGACTTGCTAAATTGCATTTATTTGTGTTTGTTTCTAAAACAGGGGGTGGCCACTCCCAATCACGCTGAGGAGTACCCCTACAACCTCCCCGTTTGGGATCCGAGGGTAAGTGGAACAATATCCTGTCAATGTAAATGCATTCATAAACTGCTGTGAAGATGGGCACGGTCAGAAGAATTCCGTTTTATGGAAGTGGTTCTCAGAGTCTGGTTAGACCTGGTTTAGTCCAGGTTTAGTTTAGAGCTACAGTAACCTCAACCTGGTTTAGTTTAGGTAGGTAGACTTTATTGTCCCTGTGGGGAAATTTGTCCTCAGCATTTGACCCATCCTTCAGTGTTGTTGGGGAAACCTGTCAGGAGCAGTGGGCGACTGTATGGTGGTTTATTTCTCATTTAAAGAACTCATTCTTAGCTATCACAGCCTCTGCTTTTTTAGTAAATGTGGGGTTATAAAATCTTTGGTTGGTCATTCCTACCATGAGTGACAACAACGTGACAACATTTCTCAAACTGTGGTACAGGTAGTCTTTTACTGGAATGATTTTGTTTATGTTTTTTTTTTTTTTTTTTTTGTCCAGCTCTGGTTGCGGTTGTGGTAAAATCCTGGTTTAAATGAAGTGTACTTGTTTTTTGTTTGTTTGTTTGTTTTTTGTATTTTTTTGTTTTGTTTTTTGTTTTGTCTTGTGTTTTTTTTTTTAGTAATGCTCATTTTAGTCTGTTTAGTTTAGTTTGTGAAGTAGCCTCTTTCAACCTGGAATATTATCTTGAAAAGGCAAGAGAAAGTCTGATTGTCTGATATGCAGTTCAAACATAGAAATTTTAAATCCAAAATAGTTAAGAAGAACTACCATGATTTCCGACTTGGTACCATCCAAAACAAGAACTTGCAGATGTGAAAGCAAGCTAGCAGATTGTGTAATACAGTCCAAGAACCTCTTACATGACATCACCTGTATGCAGGAAGTACGACAGAAGGGAGAAGGCAAAATCTGTTTAAATGACTCTATACTTAAAGGATGGAGGATAATCTACAATGGCATGAAGACAGCAAAAGCAGGTGTTGCTATAGTACTAGCACCTCAAGTGAGACTACTAGATGTGAACCATGTGGTCGAGGGACGGATGACACTGATACGTGTGATGGTACATGGTGTAAAATTAGCCATAGTAAATTGTTATTGTCCAACTGAGGAATATGCCCAATCCACCAAACAAGCTTTCTATCAAAGTCTCTCTAAATTAAAACAAAAATCTAAGAGTGAACACCCATCTTTCAAAATGATTGTCGCTGGAGATTTTAATGCCACCATTGGTGATGACTGTGATCCAAACAGATGGAAAAGCGTTGGTCAGTTCAATGACCAGAACCCAACCAGCTTCAATGGACTACGCTTGATAGAAACAGCAGAAAGTAATAACCTTTACATACTAAACACAATGTTCACAACAAAATCTGATGAACATAGATGGTCATTTACATCTAATCTCGGATACAAACGGAGACTTGATTATATCATAGCTGAGTGGTATGTAAAACGTGCAACCAAAAATTGTAGGGTTTATCCCAAACAAAGTGAACCGTTTGAATCTGACCACCGGGTCGTTGTATTGCAAGCTCGCTTCCCAACAAAGAGAAAAGTCAAACAAATATTTTGCAAGAAAACTTCATCTGAAATCAGTCAAGACGTAAGATTCTTGAGAGATGACCCAATAATCCAAGCTAAATACAGCGCTAAACTAAATCAACTCATAGAGACTGGACCAAGATCCGAACAAATAGATGAAGTAGAGGAATTTATTGTCAATGCGATCGGACAGGCCTCTAAAGAAACCATCCCCTCTAGAACTCACCATAAACATGAAAAGCCATGGGAAAACCGAGAATACCAAGACCTCTTAATGAAACGCTGTGAGGAGAAAGATCCAGCCAAACGAAACTCTTTAGCTAAGGAGATCAAGAAATTGCGCACAAAACATAAGAATGCCTACTTTAAAATCAAGGCAGATGAGATCAACCTAGCAAGTGAACAACGTAAAACTGAGGAAGAGTTTAGATTGATGAAACAACACACATCACTGGAAAGATCAAGTAAACCTATCATATCTCCATCAAAACTAGAGGAACACTTTTTGAAACATTTTGGTCCCCGTGTGTATGAACCACAACCAGAATTAGAACATCCAGAGAACTATCCATACATTCTACCTCCGGAGGACCTACCTGTCATAGACACCTCAATACCAAACCAGTCAGAGATCGAGATAGCGATTAAAAAGCTCAAAAATGGCAAGTGTAGAGGAAAAGATAGAATATATGCTGAACATCTCAAATATGCAACATCAGAAGGACTCTTGAAGTGTTTACTGATTCTGATAACGCTAGTGTGGACAAGCCTCCAAGTACCATCTAGATGGCTTACAGCCAGCATCACATGTATCTACAAACGTGGTCTCCGTTCATGCGCTGAAAACTATAGTGAGTATTATTGCAACCATATCAAAAGTAATATCAGCCATAATTGTGGAGAGAGCTCATAAAGCCTATGAATTTATCCTTCTACCAACTCAATATGGATTTCGGTCCAACAGATCAACCACTGATGCTATCTTCATCTTGAATCAAGTGCTCGAAACATCAAGCAAGACAAGAACACCATTGTTTGTAGCCTTTGTTGACCTTAAAGCTGCATACGATTGGGTACCACGTGAGGCACTGATGCAGTGTCTTGAGGTCCGCCTTAAGAGCCCACAACTTGTAACAGTTCTGCGTGCTTTATACACGAACACAAAAGCATGCATCAAAGGAGCAGCTCAGATGTTTGATACTCTAGTTGGATGTCGACAGGGTGCTTTAGAATCACCATTCATTTTCAATATTTATCTGGACTTTGCTATCAGGGTTGCACGTCATGAAATATCGAAAATGTATCCAGATACAGGCTTCAAGTTCAAATACTGTATCCCAAACGAGGTATCCCCACGAGAGCTACGCAGGAAAGCACGAGCATCAGGGGAAAATTACATAAACAACCTTCTGTATGCAGATGATCAAGTCATATTTGCTGGATCTACTGAGGAACTGCAGAACATACTCCAGGTGTATGACGCTACCTATACCCATTTTGGATTACAAATATCATACGTTAAGACAGAAACAATGGCATTCAATGTTGATGAGCATATTAAGTCTCAACCTAGCATCATCTCTCTTGGTAGGACTGATATCAAGAACGTTCGTACCTTCAAATATCTTGGATATACCATAAGTAATTCCAACACTGGATCCTCTCTGTTCCTCCATGCCAGAATTGGCACTGCGTATATGAAATGGAATGAGCTAAAGCACGTCTTAACTGATAATCGTATCCTTCTACAAACTAGGATTAAGTTTTTAATAACATGCATTCGATCCCACCTTTTGTATAGTGTGCAAGCGTGGAAAATGTCTAGTAGCAATATTAACAAACTAGAAGTAGTCTGGCATGGGCTTTTAAGGAAAATGATCAAGGGTGGTTACAAACGAAAGAATGCCCAAAATTCCCAAAACACCATTCCTGAAGGAGAAGTAGACTGGAGCTACAAGATGTCAAACGCTGACTTACGGAGAAAGACAAAGACTCAATGTATATCACTAACCTGCTATGAGCAACAACTAAAATATCTGGCTCACATCTGCAGAATGGAAAATGATCAACTGCAGAAACAACTTTTGTTTAACACCAACGCATCCAAATGGACAAAATTTGAAAATATACTGGACACACTCAAGCCACATGAGGTCTAGCATTGTCTTGCATGAGGAGGAACCCAGGGCCAACCGCACCAGCATATGGTCTCACAAGGGAAACAACTTTTGTTTAACACCAACGCATCCAAATGGACAAAATTTGAAAATATACTGGGCATAGACACCCAGCAACTGAGACGAATTATGATGGTGAAATCAGACTTTCAGCAACTGTTGGATACTCTAACAGAAGCACCCTAAAGAGTTTATAACTTAATAGGGAAAACGATGATGATGATGAGTCTGTTAAAGATGGTAAGTGGAGAGCCAAATACTAAAGGTGGTTTGAAAAATGTGTGAATGATAGGTAGTTGTTGAAAAACAGAGGAGCCAATTTTGTGCTTTGTAAATCTGTCTAGACTAATGAATTATCTAATCTCTCAATTTAAACTCTTTTTGTTTAAACCTGCTCACATTCACCTTGATAGTATATTTTAAGTTTTTTCAAATGCGGAATGCGTGCGTGCGTGCGCAATGGCCCATTCAAAAATGTTAAAGAATTTCTGTTAAGTGCAAAATTATAATTATACTTGCGTTAAATGTAAAACATTTGAATGTAATGTAAATTAAATGTAAACATATTTTGTGTTACCCATTGACTCCATTAAAAAGTGAATATTTAAAATTAAAAATTAGTAACACTGTCCAGATTTTTTTCTCTATGTAGGTAAAATCACCTCCCAGCAAGGAGGTCGTGGGTTCGAGCCCCGGGCCGACCAACACATCATCACACGAACTCTCTGGGTGGAGTCTGCATGTCCCCATGTTACCGTGGGTTCTCTCCGGGTTCTCCGGCTTCCTCCCACCGTCCAAAGACATGCATGTGTTAGGTGAATTGGTGACTCTAAAGTGCCCCTAGTGAATGAATGTGAGAGTGAATGGTTGTCTGTCTGTGTTCGTCTCTGTGTCAGCCCTGCGACAAGCTGGCCCCTGTCCAGGGTGTACCCTGCCTAAGGCCCAAGTTACTGGGATAGGACTCCAGTCACCCGCGACCCCTAACGGGAATAAGCGGTAGAAAATGAATGAATGAATAAATACTTTGTTCTTTACATAGTTGAATGTGCTGACAACAAAATCAAACAACAATTATCAATGGAAATCAAATTTATTAACCCATGGAGGCTTTGGCGTCACACTCAAAGTTAAAGTGGAAAAACACACTACAGGCTGATCCAACTTTGATATAATGTCCTTAAAACAAGTCAAAATGAGGCTCAGTAGTGTGTGTGGCCTCCACGCCTGTATGACCTCCCTACAACACCTGGGCATGCTCCTGATGAGGATGGTGGATGGTCTCCTGAGGGATCTCCTCCCAGACCTGGACTAAAGCATCCACCCACTCCTGGACAGTCTGTGGTGCAACGTGGCGTTGGTGGATGGAGCGAGACATGATGTCCAAGATGTACTCAATTGGATTCAGGTCTGGGCAACGGGCGGCCAGTCCATAGCATCAATGCCTTGGTCTTGCAGGAACTGCTGACACACTCCAGCCACATGAGGTCTAGCATTGTCTTGCATGAGGAGGAACCCAGGGCCAACTGCACCAGCATATGATCTCACAAGGCTCTGAGGCTCTCATCTCAGTACCTAATGGCAGTCAGGCTACGTCTGGCGAGCACATGGAGGGCTGTGCGGCCCCCAAAGAAATGCCACCCCACACCATTACTGACCCACTGCCAAACCGGTCATGCTGGAGGATGTTGCAGGCAGCAGAACGTTCTCCACGGCGTCTCCAGACTCTGTCACGTCTGTCACATGAGCTCAGTGTGTACCTGCCAATCTTGGTGTTCTCTGGCAAATGCCAAACGTCCTGCATGGTGTTGGGCTGTAAGCACAACCCCCACCTGTGGACGTCGGGCCCTCATACCACCCTCATGGAGTCTGTTTCTGACCGTTTGAGCAGACACATGCACATTTGTGGCCTGCTGGAGGTCATTTTGCAGGGCTCTGGCAGTGCTCCTCTTGTTCCTCCTTACATAGAGGAGGAGGTAGCGGTCCTGCTGCTGGGTTGTTGCCCTCTTACGGCCTCCTGCACGTCTCCTGATGTACTGGCCTGTCTCCTGGTAGCGCCTCCATGCTCTGGACACTACGCTGACAGACACAGCAAACCTTCTTGCCACAGCTCACATTGATGTGCCATCCTGGATGAGCTGCACTACCTGAGCCACTTGTGTGGGTTGTAGACTCCGTCTCATGCTACCACTAGAGTGAAAGCACCGCCAGCATTCAAAAGTGACCAAAACATCAGCCAGAAAGCATAGGAACTGAGAAGTGGTCTGTGGTCACCTCCTGCAGAACCACTCCTTTATTGGGGGAGTCTTGCTAATTGCCTATAATTTCCAGCTGTTGTCTGTTCCATTTACACAACAGCAGTGAAACTGATGTCACTCAGTGTTGCTTCCTAAGTGGACAGTTTGATTTCACACAAGTGTGATTGACTTGGAGTTACATTGTGTTGTTTAAGTGTTCCCTTTATTTTTTTGAGCAGTGTATATTATACAAGCAACAATAATTCTGTAATTTCATCTCCTTCACTAAAAATTAATGATTTCACAAACTCAGAAAAAAGGCATCTTCTGTGAATTGACAGTGGTTCAGAATGACACTATATTAATATCAATCAAAGGGACACAAAAAAAAAACAATAAAAAATACAACTGATGTTACTGAAATAGCACAAATAGCATGCAGGGGGGAAAGGCTTAAAAAGAACAAACTAATATGGATGTAGTGTCTCTGTGCCCTGTTTACCACAAGGCATGGATGACTGTAAAACTCTAATGTGCCTAAAATGATGAATAATGGTGTGGCAGTCCTGTCACAAGTTTTGGGCAGGTTTTAGGTTTGCATTTTAGTATTAGGCAAGGTGGAGATGTAACATTCTGCTCAACATTCACAAAAACAGAAAAAAAAAAAAATTCAAACATGAGTCATTGCTGTCATTGGTTAAAACAAATCATGCACTGTAAAAAACAACTCAAAATCTCAAGTTTTCAACAACGAATATTTTTTGTTCACCTATTTTGACGTACATATGTCTAAAAACTTTCAATTTTAAGTTTTACTCACTATCATTATTTTTTTAACTCATCTTACAGCCAACTTACTATCCATTGTTCAGTATTAGGGTGCTGTGTACTATTTATTTTATTTCAGACCCAAAGAATTTGTACTACAATACAATATTTTTACAGTAACATTCTCACAGCTGCCAGTTTTTTTACAGTAGATTTGCCAGTATTGTACAATACACTTTGCAGGCTTGCACATTGTAGAATATTGTATTATTGCATGTCTACTTTACTGTAAGGATTTGTTCATTTTGGGTGTAAGCATCACAGAGGATGATGATTCAGAAGTGTAATCAAGTCAGAAGGTTTATTCAGTATCACACAGGTAAGGTAACAACAGCAGGGTGAGCGCGCTCCAAGAGAGAGAGGATTGTCCTCAGTTTTTATATTATGTATGATGATGTATAACGATCTCTGCATAGCATTATCTTCTTGGCTTCGAGTAACTTTTTTGTGCAGAGGGCAGGGCCACAAAAAGTTTTCAGTTTCTGCAGAGTCTTCCCACGCATCGACAGGCCGTAGGAGCCCCCCTTGTAACCTTGGGTCTGATTACTTTGTAGCAAGCTCATTATTTGTGCCATATTTGGAATATGCAATGCACCTAAGAGTAGGGTGATCTTACAGTCAAAGAAGAAAAACATCACATAAAACCAAAGTATTATTACTAATATTGAAGCGTTTATTAACCTTAGCAGTAGCACATCAAAATATAAGTTTAATGGTAATACGCAAAGCTATATGTAGAAATATTCAATATTACTAAGTGCATTTGTTAACATTTAGCAAAAACTGCATGCAAAAACTTGTTGCATTGTTCTTTTTTTTCCCACCGCATTGTCTGCATCTACAATAAAAATCAGGATATGCATATTTGATGTATTAATAATAAAAAATACATCTGGAATACAATAATGATCATAATCTATGTATGGTCATGACAGGGTCTCATGAATGACTCATGAATGTGATTTTTAAATACATGGAAACTAAACCCCTAATTAATAATATACATTTCATCAGGTTAAAAAAAAAAGCACATACACACACACAAAAAAAAAAAAATAAAATAAAAAAAAATCTAGCAGTAACATACTTCGGGAGCATTTAAAAAAAAAAATATTTACAAAAATTGTTTTAAATCAGAGAAAGAAACAACTTGTAGTGTTGGAAACAATGATTCTGCATTTATAGATTATGTATATAATACCAAATAGCACCACTAGGTGGAGCCACTCTGTTGACAGTAAACTACAAAGTCATGGTTGCACACTTTCTATGTAATTAATATTACCTGAATCTAATTAGTTTGATTTAATCCACCGTCATATGTAACCCTCTGAGGCAGGATGGCAATAAGAAGATGATGATAACCTCTGAAGACTGGAAACAGCTTCTGTTGGTAAAGTTGAGTGAAGAAGTGAATGCGAGTGTTAGGCTGGATCCCATTTCTACCCCTTAGCCCTTTGCCTTAGCCCTAGCCCTTCATTTTGCGCGTTCACGAGAGACGAAGGGCTGTCCCAATTCTCTTTTGCAGTGAGGGCGAGGGCTAAGGCGAAGGGCTGTACCCCCCTCCAAACGGAGCGTTTCCAGATGCACACTTAAAACCAAGGGGTAGGAGGAGTTTACCATGATACGTCGTGTTTATGGGTAACATGGCAGCAACAAAGACGTATATTCTGCATTTATGACCATTTTAAGAGTTACGACGGAGTTCTTTTGTATTTCGTTCACCTTGTGCTTGTGCTTTAAAATAATGTAGGCTACATACAATTTGCTCACCTAATGGCAGTGCCTTACGCCTTGTTATTTTGTTGCTATTTCTTTTGTATTTATGTTGTAACTAAATAGTCTCACCATTTTGCGCTGACAGAAAGGACCCTAAACTTTATGCCAGTGTTTGTTTTATGTCGTTAGCCTCAGTAATCATGGAGATATCCGCCGTTAAAGTTTGTGGAAAACATCTCTTTGAAATTCAGGGTTAAGACAAGGATTTAGCGCTTTATCAGCGGGACCCGCGGTGTTTTTAAATAATGTAACTGATGTTTCAGTCAAAAAACAAACACAAAAAGCTATATATGTCCCATAACCTCATTTTAATGCCACTAATTTGATGCTGAGAGAAGTAGCAGTGCACATGAGTCACGTGACGCACGTGCGGCTGTATTTACAGAGACAGGTGATCTTTACCTGAGCACAGTGAGCTCCTCCTGCCCCACGCGGTGTATGGTGAAGATTAATCCCATGACAGTTTTAATTTTCAGCAGTTTGTTGCTTTCTCTGGTGTTACAGTTGTGTTTGAGCTGAATCTCGTTCACCTGCAGTTCTCCTGTTGTTCACATGCGCCCCCTTCAGGCTAATGTTGGCTTGTTTTAAAAAAAGTAAAGTATAAACTGAGCAAATGGTTTGTACAATGATGATATAAAAAGTCAGTCTCCATCTGTTACATTCAACATGGAGTCTGATCCTCGAGGGACATGACTTCTTTTTCTTGTCTGTGTTAAATGCTGTGTATTGTCCAACATTGAACTGGAGTGACCACCATCCAGCATCATCATCAACATACTCATCATCATTTTTCATACAATAAGCAGATTCTGTCACTACTCCAAGTTCCCATACATCACTGTCTCCCACATCAACGTCCCAACTGCTAACAGCAGCACTCTTTAAATCAAAAGTGATGTGTTTGCTTACAGCCAGAAGACAGTAAATCTGTTGAGGTTTGTCCTGACTTTGGTTACGCGGAGGGGACCTACGTGATGCGCTTTGGATGTGCTGCGTTATTTCCCCACTGGGCCCGAGAGCGCACGGGACCTGGCAGTGCCACGTCAGTTTGTTCTTTTACTCAAATGCATATGGAAGCTTGAGCTAACGCTGATTGTGGGTCACATGATGAGACCCAGGGCCAGTTAAACACCAGTGTCACTGTTACAGAGCCATAGTTATGCAGAGAAACCTTACACCACGCACCCTCAATGTGCGCTTTTTATTCCTCCATTATATCCCCTGTGCGCACGGGACATAGATCCACAGCAGTTTGTTCTTTTTGTTTGTTCAAGTGCATATAGTATATAAGCTCGAGCTAACGCGCTGAGGGTCACAGAGCCTGGAGCCATAAAGACTGCACACTCCACGTGATGGCAGTCACTAAAAAGAAGCGAAATCAAAAGGAGAGACATAGGCTGAAAGCTTACTGCAGCTGTGTGCTCCCTTTCCTAGTCTAGACTTTGTTTATACAGAGCACAGCTGCATGAGTCTGTGTTTTTGCATGGTTCTGCCTGGTGGCCACACACAATAGGTCTATGACAAAGAGAGTCTACAAAAGTACAGTAATTATGCATAGCAGCTGAGCAATCACATAAACGTACACTGACACATTACTCTGAAATGAAACGCTATCATGTATAATAAAGTTAACAAATATGTCAAAATATAACTTAAAACTGAGTATAAATGAGCAGTTGCTTGGTATTTTGGCATGTGTGTGCGCCTATGCATTGTGTTGTGTGTATGTTCCAGTATCAGTATCGGTGTCAAAGCGCAATTTTTGTTCCGGCATCGTTTGATTTACAAATTAAGTCCTGGTCAAAGGTAATGTCCCACAGTAATCCTCAAAACAGCAAGAGATGTACTTAAAGGTAACGCATTGTATACTTGTATTCACATGCCTCTAAAATAGCTTATTGTAAAACTGTCTGCTTATTCCCATTATGGACAGTGGAGGACTGGAGCTTATTCTATCAACTATGGGCGTGAGGTGGGACAGTGGCCAAATTAGGGCAGGGCTGACACACAGAAAACCATTCACTCTCACATTCATTCCCTGTGAGACATTTGATTCACCAGTTCACCTGTATATGCATGTGTTTGGATGGTGGGAGGAAGAGGAGAGACCCTACAATCACACAGTGAGGACATGCACACTCCACTCATGTCATCATGTAGCCCAAGAAAACCTATAACAAAATTTTTAATGAAAAGCTTATGTTGGTACTAATAAGATTTGGAAATGACTTCTGTAGAATATTCAGACTTAGATATTCAGAATAGTCAGACTTTCCTTGGCCTCATGAAATGAAGAGATAGCATCTAGATGATCTTGAGTTGAGGAATGTGTGTGTGTTTTGTGTTGTATAGTCCAAGTGTAAGAACACAGCAGCACCATTAGTGACCGCAATACACACAGTGACCACAACCCCTAGTACCCCCTCCTTAACTACGGGACTACCACCCCAGTTTAGAGGTATTCTCTAATGTTAGGGCTGGTCCCGGTCAGTCTTCCCCTGTCATTGCAAGTCAAATGTATTTTGATGGAGGTGCGTTAGTGTGACTTTCTTATAGAGGGTATGCAGATGACGTTGTAGCATACGGACGTAAGTGGCAAAGCTGCTTTAATAGCTATGTCGAATAATGATACCTGTTAAAGCAAATACTCAAAAAGTCAGCTAAAATGGGAAAAAGAGTTGATGTGAAATTGACAAATTCACAAACATTCAACAACAAATCTAAGATATATTTTGATAGACAACTGAAATCTAAAATGAGGAGAAGCCAATGGACCACAGCATTTCTAGTAAACAACCCTGCTGGCTAACAGTCAATCTGTAGTTTTCCACTGACTTTTGGATGAATCACCTTTCCTTAAATAATCTGTTTAGGGGTCTGTGTGATGGTTAAATGAGTTGTTGTGGGGTGAATAAAGCACATCATGGCTAGCATAACAACAAGATAGCGATGGATTTATTTTGCGGTTTTCATCATGACAGAGCGGCCAAATGGCAGAAAAAACTTCGGATACAAGGAGGGGAAAACAACAGTAAAGCCATGCAAGGGACAATATAGGAATCACAACGACTTGAGTATTACAGTATTACTTCGAAATGCAGGGGGAGCTTCGTAGAAGAAAAGGAAGCATAAACAACGAAGAAATGAGACAGGCAACTGAGTTATGCTTTTAAACATTTTCTATTAAATATATTGACAGCTACACAACAGTATGTCAACGAGCTTATTGTCTATGGACTGCATTAGCTGCAGAATAAAGCCACATTTACATCTAATGCCTGTGACGTTTGTTTACTTCTTCTGTAAGTACTCAACAAAATTGTTACTTGATTAAAAGTATTAACTTAAGTAGAAAGTATTTTGTGCTGCAACCTAATCTAGGGATGTTACTACCACTTCTTGGCGTTTCCCTCAAGGCGAAATGTTAATAATATAAACCATGATGTCCTCAGCTGTCTTAGTCACACAAAATTGTTAAGAAAGTAAAGTACTGGCCACATATCAGTTCGTAGATAAGTGGTTCTTGGGTAGGTTGTCTGGATCACTGTTGAGTCAAACTGCCTTATTTAAAGGGGTGCTTTTAGTGTTGTTCCTGCATCAAAAACATACCTGGAGTTGTGTTTTTGTTTCATTAGCGGCTCATGTTGAGGGAAATCTCATTCAGAAGTCCCTTTGCATGACCTTCTTTGGTGGATTAGAGGTGTGGAAAGCATGTGACATGAGGTGGGGTCCTGTACACACCTTTCTCCTCCAGGTGGCATCTATAAAGGGTTTTATAAATCTGAATATTCTCTTGCATACACCACTTTTGACTTTCCAGCATACATGCACTATTAGTAAGGATTCAATTCAATTCAGTCTTATTTGTACAGCCCAGTATCACAACAAAAGTCACCTCAAAGGGCTTCACAAACAGTTGATCAAACATAAACACACAATCAGACTTAACACACAATCAACACAAACAATAACTACACTAAACTAAACAGACCCAGGACACTCCTGTCCTTAGACCCTCCTTCTCGGTAAGGAAAAACTGCTAAAAAAAAAACCCAGCTGTGGGAAAAAAAAAGAAACCTTATGGAGCCCAAATTGAAGGAGAGATCCTCTCCCAGGACGGACAGGTAACATGTGTCTAGGACTGTTAGTTCATCAGCTCATCTATAGGATCATAGATCAGGTCTGTAAGGATTCATCCAGACAGGGGAGTGGGGGTGAGGTAGATCCGGCAAATCCTTAGAGGTGAGGTTGAGGGCCCACAGGTCGGGACAGGAGCACAGATGGGGTCAGCTAAAATCCAATTGTCACTGGGACATCACACACACGCGGTTTTATAAATGAGCCTCCTGGTCACTCCATACTGTGCCAGGCTCACAAACTATGTAACTGCCATTGACTACAAACTCCCTTATTTTGATTTTTGGTCCGATCCTGTAACTGTTTGCTTGGATTCGGTAACTTGGGCACAACTCATAACAAAGTATTGACTACATTTGACTCTTTTGACCTCCTAAATCTGTGTTGAAGGACGGAGGAGTAATTACACAGAAATTCATATTTTTTAAACATACCACGTTACTTCTGCGCTGTTATGTTTCCATCACACTTACCTAAGAGCTTAATTTCCATTTGAACCCTTCACAATAATACGCTTCAACACAGACTGTCCTCTGTAATTTGTGTCTATGGAGTGTACAGGGAATCAGGTGGGAAAGAACTTCACGGCAAACTGAAAGATCTATTCACCTCCATTAACACCTGTGGTGCCTGCAGGTGTACGGCAGTAAGCACTGGGCATACCTTGAATCCCTGCTTTATCCCCAGAGCTCACATAACTGCCCAGAGCCATAGTAGGCTGTGTGTATTTTCAAACGCGAGTGCAGCTACAGCTGACTGCTGCTCTTTAAGTCAAAAGTGATGTGTTTGCTTACAGCCAGGAGCTAGTAAACTGTTGAGGTTTGTCCTGACTTTGGTTACGTGGAAAGGACCTACGTGATGCGCTCTGGATGTGCCACATTATTTCCCCGCTACGCACCCCAGACTGCGCAGACTGGTGGCTGCATACAATAGGTCTATGAGAGCGAGTCTACAAAAGCGCAGTAATTATGCATAGCAGCTGATTTCTCGATCAGCTGAGCAATCAAACAAACATACACTGACATCGAGAGAGAGGAAGTGCTTAAACACCACCAGGAGCAGAGTTAACATCAAATAGGCGAGGTTTATCTTTTATTATTTGTTAGTGTTATTTCTTATGGATATGTGCAGGTGTGTGTGCACATGTAATGGGCCAGTGTTTATTTGTGGGTCCGGAGCGGTGCTGGCTCTGTGCGTACTTTCAAGAAAAATCCTGCAGGCGCCCCTGCCACTGTTAACACCATCCTTATATCAAGCGCTGAGTGTGAGCGAGGATTTTCTCAGATGACCTTGCAGCCCAAACCGAGCCTCTGCACACTTCCACCATCTCTGAGTTGCTCTTTCTCAATATTGTTGGACCCCTCTGACCAAATTCAATCCGGTCCCTTATGTGAGGTCACAGACACACGGAGTAAAGTGATGCCGGGTGGAGGAGTCCAGGACATGGCTGAAGTGTGTGATGTATTAAACAACTAGATACCGTAAAGGATTTCCTGGCTATAATGTATAATAATGTTAACAAATATATAATTCAAAATTTAGTATAAATGAGCAGTTGCTTGGTGTTTTGCCATGTGTGTGCGCCTATGCATTGTGTACATTCCAGTATCAGTGTTGGTCTTATGGACTCTGGTGTCAAAGCGCAATTTTTGTACCTGCATCAATTGATTTACAAATTAAGCACTGCCAGAGGGTTTCCAAAAGATGAGGGCAAGAATTTCCTCAAGACAGTCCTCCTCTATGGCCACACCAAACCCAACCTGGGACTGTACCTCAGTGCCCAGGCTGGAGCACACTTGGCATAGTCCCTGTCAACTAATGTTGTGCTAATGCTACAATGCAAATATATGAATCAGGTGACAAAGTGCTTTGTGTGAAATGTTGCAGTGTATATAACTGAATACAGGAGATGTCATTACCTCCTGCCTTTAATTCTACAGGTGCCCACAGAGGTCAAACAATAGGCCATTTATTCTTTTCATTCCCATGGTAGACTATGCTTAAAAATGAGTCCTCAAACACAACACAAGTCCTCAACTGCATCTGATGAGCCCCTGATTTGTAAGTCTAGGCTTTAACTCAATGTGAATCCAGTGATTCCAGAATGTCTCTTGCTGAAAAAATATTACTGATAAAACATTCACATTCAGCCACCGAGGGCTTTATTCATTGTGTGTCTGTCAGCGGTCACTGTGTCACTGTGTGGGTCACTGTGTGTGTCTGCCAGTCACACACAGACACTTATCTCTGATTGGCTGTTCTATCATAAGCCCCGACTAGCTTGCTTTGTAATTGGCTTGTGTGTGATTGGATCCCTGTGGAAAGTAGGCGGGACTACAGGCCGGTGAGCGGTGGATTGCATTCACTGAGACGGCGGACTGTACCTGAGAGCGCAATATAACAGATATCCATGTAAAATACAGACAATATCGCCTTAAAAAAGGTTTTAGACAAAACATTGGTGTGTTCTGAGGTTTGACTGAACTAAAAATAGAATGGAGCCCTGCAAACTGGGATTTAGACATTTGTGCAGCAGTTTAAATGTAAGTCTCTTTGTTAAGTGACTGACAGCTATGTGGACTACAAAACACGCATCAGAGACGACAAGAGAGAACATATTTGTAATAAAACTGTTGTGGCATTACTCCTGTCAGGTTAGAAACAGTATGAAGCTCAGAGGAAAGCAGTTCATTCTCCTGTAGAAGCTCTGGCCACAGAACAGTTAAAGCCCTGCAGGTGAAGGTTTTAGACTCAGTCTAATGTGTCTCCTAAAAGGTAAAAGTGCAGTCTTTACTTGTTGCTGCTTCTCTATGTGAGCATGAGAATCTAAAAATTAGCCAATTTGTACTAAATGACTGCTGTAATGACAGACAATGTGACTCTAGTTTATGCTATTTACATTTTATAATAATCATTGCTGGGTGTAATTTCTGGTTCCTGGCTTCAGGCCTTGTTCAATAAATGCAGCACAGAGAGGAGATGTTTGTTAATAGATGAGTTACCGCAGTGTTAGTGTGGACACAAATGGGCTTTGTAAAATATTGCGGTCATCTCTTACACATGTTAAACTGCTTTCTGGCTCAGAGTGGGGCAAGTCATGGATGTCTTTCTTAGAAAAACATGTTCAGTTCAACAATATAGTTTATATAAACTTTGCGTTGAAAAAAATGTTTTCTGCATCAAAGTTATCAGTCTGTGTTCTGTGCAGTGGCCTACATTAGACAGATACATACAAACATACCATATATAGACTGCAAAACCATATAAATACTGCAGTGAGGACATTTGCACTCACAAACTTTTTCCTATGCAGCACTGCTTTCATGTCTTTCTAATGTGTGATTGTATTTGATATTAAAATCCCAGACCCATTACACATCACAGTCAGCCAACATGTTCCAAAATACATGAAATTATAGGAAATAACATCTGCTGTGTTCAAAATTTTCTGGGGGAGGACCCCCAGAGTCCCCTCTATCCCATTACTAATTGCTTTGTGTTAAGACTTAACTGAGGTACAGAACATTTAGGCTTTTGTCTGATGGGCTCCTGAGGTGCTCAGTAGCCCTTCTTAGCTTCTTAGCCCTTCTTCACTAAGAATTGCCTTAGAACTGCCTGTGGCCTGCGCTATAGTCATGTATTTGTTAAAGACACTGTAACACTCAGGAGGGCCGCCCGGGTAGGGCCCGGTTTAACCGGGTGAAAAGTTGACTGCGTACTGTGTACATATACTGTATATTGTGCATTGTTTCTAAAGCAGCACTAATGCTTTTTACAACCACCAGGTGGCAGCAAAGCATTTTTGATCACCTTCTCACAGTTCCCTTTCTTTTTTTCCTGTTCATTTTACCCCAATGTGCAATGATTATTTTAAAATTATAATTTGAGAAGACACTTTTAGATATAATGTAAAACTACTGACGCCCTGGTTCAGACATTAAACATGAATCTAACTGAAATGTCTCTCATAACCACCAGATGGCAGGAAAGCATCACTAATCCTCATGATTGAAATTATTGCATAAAAATAATTATGGAAACAGAAATCAAATGCAAATGCAATTTCTTCCATTGCCTTTTATTTGGAGGAAGTCTTTCCCAGGTGTTTAGAAATTCGATGCAAAATACGAAAAAGGTGACAATATTGAACAGATTACAATAACACTGTATTACAGGAACTTTCATTTTAACAGTATTCAAAGAGTTAGTGGCCTGTAGGTTCTGCTTTCTACAAGGAAAAAAAAAAATCAATTAAATTCAATTTATATAGCCCAATATCACAACAGTTGCCTCGAGGGGCCTTACAGAAATAGGGTTAACAAACAAACAAGGATGTCCCAGGATATACCCCTTGTTCTTAGACCCTCCCACTAGGTTGGGATGGGAGCACAAATGGGGTCCATCTAAGATCCAGTCATCACTGGGCCATCTAACTGCGAGTCAGGTTTCTGTAACAGAGGGACAACAGCAACTGTTTAACCCTCAGGCTCCTGGCTCCTTTGTAGAGTTTTTCAAATGTATGGCCTCATTTTGGCATTTCTCATGCCAGGTGATGATATTTGAGAAAGATGTTATTTAAAAGTGAATTTTAGAATTTCAGCATCACTACTGAAAAAAACAAACAAACAAACAAAAAAATTATTTTCTACTGTCTGGACAAAAAAAAATGCACACTCTTCCTCTTAAAGCCATGTTTGGTCTCATTGTCTTATATTAAAATCACTTATTTTCACTCTGCTGCCATTACAATATAGAAATGTTAAATTATATTAATTCTGTAACCCTGTCAGATAGAGGCTAAAAAATACACAAACAAACAAACACTGCCACCAGATCCACCATTTTCTCATTGCACTGTGGGAAATAATTCCCTTATAATTCCCATTAGATAACAATGAGTGTAGCCCAGTTTCTTAGAGCTTTAAAGGGGAAAAATCTGAGTTTCTGTCCTTTTTTTGTAATGGCACAAAAAATAAAAATGTATTAAAATCAGTGTTAGGGCTAATCAGAGAACTATTCAGGACTGGCTGTGCATATTTAAATAGTAAATAATTAATGTTTTATTTACAAACATTTGGAATTTTGTTCACATAATTATAACAATAATAACAAACTGGTGTTTAGGGGTTAGAAATATGAAAATGAATTCACTTTTGCTCTGTATGATGAGGACAGGGGTTATTGCTCAAAAAAATAAAAAATATATATATATATTTTTTATATTTTTAAACGTGACCCAGTGACCTAAAAGGGCTTTAAGAGGAAGAACATGATTTTTTAAAGGGGGGCCTGAGGGTTAAAGGTATAGTGTAATACTTTAAAGTAACTGTAGTGATAGAAAAGGAAAGGAAGTGCACCACAGAGTTGGCCATAGCTGAAAATGACCTGTAAAGTCATCCCTGTTCCTATCTGATCTCACCATAAGCTTTTACAGTAACTCTAACCTTAAAAGTAAAAACCGTGTCTGCCTCTCTGACGAAGGATGTAAGCTGAATCCATAAAATGAACTGAAACTGAACATGAAAATTAAATGCAGCTGAATGAACATTTACCCAGTTAAGCCAATGCAATTTGAGACCTATTTCATTTTACTAAGAATGGGTCTAGCTCTCCCAAGGACAATAATATTACTGATGTAAAAAAAAACTCCCACAATTGCAAAAAATAACCTTTTAAAAACCTATTGTGTGTCATCATGGGTCATTACACCTACACAATACATTATTTTAAAGTTTCATTTTTCATAAAGATCTAATTGAGCATCAGAGGTGGTCTTTATTTTTCTATGGGACACCCCAATTGTGCGTCAAAGCAAAGTAAATGTTTGTAAAACTACAGATGACCTTGAGGTTAGTAATAGTAGCAGTAGTAGTAGTAGTAGTAGCAGTTAGTGTTAATAGTAGTAGTACATTTTCTATTACAAACATTTATTTGAGCAAATTTTAGAAAAAAAAAAACTTTCACTAGAGTAGATTGAGTGGGTAATAATAAATAACAGAAGCAGTCGCATTAATATTAGTATTAGTGGTAATTGTAGGAACAGTAAATGTTTTTGAACTTGCAGGTAATAGTAGTAGTACCTGTTAGAGGGAAAAAATACTTTATGTGGAGTGGGTAGAAATAATAGTAGCAGAAGCATTAGTATTATTATTAGTGGTAGAAGTAGTAGTAATAGTAGAAGTGGTATAGTCAGTATAGGACTTGTATCTCTGTTTGGGATGTCCCATGAGTGCGTCAGAGCAGAGACTTTAACCCATTGATGTCCTAATGCTGTTTGCTGTAGAGTTAACCTACAGACCTCAGCGTTCAGACAGACACTCACAGATATGAGCAGCTTTCTACTGACGTCAGAGAGAAAATAATATTCTCCAGGAGGTCACAAAAGTCTTATCAAACTGTCCTGGGCAGGGCCATACTCAGGGTTTTACAAATACTGAGGTCCATCATGTAGACGGCCAGTTTAGACCTGGTTTAGACGTGGTTTACACCTGGTTTAGTCTTGGTTTAGTTCTGTCTTTTTCCTAAATAAGTCCTGGTTTAGAGTATTTTTTTATGGTTTAATCCTGGTTTAGACATGGTTTAGTCCTGATTTAATCCTTGTTTAGTCCTGGTTTAGTCCTGGCTTAGGCCTTGTTTAGACCTGATTTAGTTCTGGTTTAGGCCTTGTTTAGACCTGGTTTAGTCCTGTTTTTTGCCTGGTTTAGATCTGGTTTAATCTAGTAATAGAAAAATAGCGATGTCCAGACCTCTGTGATCTCTGTGGTGCGTACAGCCACGGTCCCTGAGCTCTGTCTGGACATGAAGAGACTCACCTGTTTGTGTTCACACATCCTGAGAAACCCTCAGTAAAGAAAAAAAAGTTTTTAGGAGGAGGTAAAAGGACAGTGCCACAGTTGAATGTAAATGTATGTAATTCAAACCTTAATTCTTTCTTTGTTTTCTTATTTTTAGTGAACGTAGGCAGCTGGAGTCTGCTTCACCAACATTGGGCGGGGTAAACTCTGGACAGTGGCCAGTTAGTCACAGGGCTGGCACGACTACTGACTGGCAGGTTCATTCTCCCTTTCATTCTCTGTGGGACAGTCAAATTCTCCAGTTCACCTGTACATGCATGTGCTTGGACAGTGGGAGGAAGAGGAGAGGACTGACAATAACACAGAGGACTTGCAGATTAGTAGCTATTATTATTAAAGCCTATTGTTATTGAAGGCGTCCAAAAACAGATTTGACCCCTGGACATTAACAAAAATTATTCTTATTTCACCTAAAATTCAAGGTTGGATGAAAAATGTATATGGTCATGAGCTTTGGGTCATGACCGAAAGGACAAGATCCCAGATACAAGCGGCCGAAATGAGTTTCCTCCGCAGGGTGGCTGGGCGCTCCCTTAGAGATAAGGTGAGGAGCTCTGTCACCCGGGAGGAGCTCGGAGTAGAGCCGCTGCTCCTGTACATCGAGAGGGGCCAGCTGAGGTGGCTCGGGCATCTGTTTCGGATGCCTCCTGGACGCCTCCCTGGGGAGGTGTTCCGGGCATGTCCCACTGGGAGGAGGCCCCGGGGATGTTTTTCAACGTAGAAAAATGAAACTTTGCAGAAACATAGAACATGCCAGGACAAGTAAAAAATTATATTATGGCCCCACCCTAAACCCAACAGGCCGCCATATTTGGCGGAACCTGGGAACTACAAAATCATACTCCTCATACAAAAAGTATAACAGCTTACAGTTTTTATCCAAAAGACTCCAAACTCAGTCAGAACTGAGTTTATGACACGTGTGCGGTCATAAGTCTTTATCATAAAATCTTGGCATGGCTGTGGTGAGGCTGCAACAAAGCGGCCATTTTGAGAAGTACAAAAATGTGTGTCTCTCTCATACAATGTTAAACTGAGTTGGACCCAATGTAACGTCTGTGCATGACGACCTGAACACAATGACATATCTGCAATTATGGCTACCAATATAACTGAAAAGAATGCAGTGAGAAGGTCGAGGTGCAGTTCTTTCACTGTTGTATTTGTTTGTTCTTCTACAACAAATGTGGCAAAATGTAAAATACTCGGGCTTGTACTTCTCTGTTGCAGAAAAATACTCCAAATTATTTCTTAAGCAAAAATAAAATAAATGATTAAGTGGCCACTGCATGTATAGGGCAGAGATTTTCCATTTATTAAATGTATGGTTCTTTAAAGTGGGCACAGTACATTGCTCAATGACTTTGGCAATCCCATGCTGTGCACTGTTGTTTATGGAGATGTTTTTCAGAGAGATCATAAACTATAATCATATGTTATCTTTACATATTTTCTTCAGAGATATGAGTGTTTCATCTTTTCGCCATAAATCAGTGGTATCTATGTGTAGATATGATATGGAGTCTGCAAAAATGTTCAATAACATGTTTACTACGATTGTATACTTGAGAACAGAATGGATGGCAATAACGTCTTCTAAACACATACTCAGTAACCAGGTGTTAGAAAGTAACCTAGTAGCATTTTTGCATTTTTGCATTTTAAGTACATTTGAGAATAAATAAATTTAATTTCTGAGTACATTTTCTGCTTTTTACTTGCGAACTGTGAAGTGTCCTCAGGTTGAACTAGTTCTACTCTAGTTAAGACCATAAGGACACACTCACTTCATGATACGGCTCTTTTAAATTACATAACATGTGTCCTGATGTTTTATGGACAATATTTCTGATTGTGCAACTGACAATTTTCACTGGTGGAAAGTTACTGCAGCCCCACAGTCAAGAGACAGGCATGTATATGTGTATGGAGGACCGAAATTGCCAAATCAATCAATCAATCAATCAATCAATCAATAATGAATAAATAAATACTCTCACTGACAAATAATTATTTAAACAAAAAAACAGATGCTGAAATAAAAAAATATTTTTTAAATGAAGATGTAAATTTTGGTTAAAATAACTAAATAAAGGCCTATAATTATTCCCTTTCTGTATTTATTTCCACATGTATTTATTTGTGATATAATTTGTTTTTGCTTTATTTACTTGTTTTTTTCCTCTTTTATTTATTCCCTCAATTATAATTTTTTTTTAATTTCTGTCACTGAAATGCAAATGCAGGGGGCGTGTTAGACAAAAGCAATCAAAGCAACAGATAATCTGCAGAGAGTCCACACAGTGATCACTCACCCAGATCGACCAATGACATTGTCAAGACACGTCCCCTTCATTTGCATTTTGGGGACAGAAATCAAGAAATAAATACATTTGAGAATAAATAAAACATGTTATTAACTAGTAAAAAAAAATGGAGGTCTGTCTGTTTACAGTTTACAGCAGTGCTGGTCCTGAACTTTTGTGGGCCCTAAGCAGGATAGCTTTGGGGGCCCAGCCTATCAGTCTTTTTTGAGACCATCAAATTTTACTATATAACATTTTAATTTTTTTGAAACACTGACTGACTATTTTTCTATGGGGATGAATGCTTTTATACATTTTTTAATTTGCAAACTTAGCAAGATGGGGCTGGGTAAACCGGATGTAAAACACATTATTGTATATAGATTGCATTGGTCCCACTTTTAGATAGAACCTCTCAAAAATGACTGGCAATAGCAAGCAGCATATTACAACCAGAATACTCATCAAATAGAGCTAACAAATGAATCAAATCAACAAATAACAGATAAACCTGGGGGCCCTATAATGTCTGTGGGGCCCTATGCAGCTGCTTAGCTTGCCTATAGGAACGGCCCTGGTTTCCAGAGAAACAGCAATGGAAATAAAAGTTGCCAACACATTGCATATGGTCCCAAGCCCGGATAAATGGAGAGGGATGGGCATCTGACATAAAACCTACGGCCCAGTCCTGTTCAGCTAACACCTCCCCCACAGCAACCAAACAAACCCACCGTGGACTGAACCATTGCAGCGGCACATGTTGAAGGGGCGTGACAGCAGCTGGACCGAGGGCTCTTAAAGGAACAGAGACCAAATCTGAGCGTTCCTCACAGAGTCAAATGAGTTTCTTCAAATAGGGTTTTTTCAATAATTATTGTGTTTTCTGACCAACAAATTATAAGATGCTGATCTAGAGGTGTCCTAAATTAATTTAAAAGACAGAAAAAACAGCATAATATGGGTCCATTAAAGATCGGATTGTGAACTTCTGTAATAAAGCCCTATCAGACCTGGGTGGTATGTAGGTGTGTATAGGATAGATAAAAATAATAATGTGTATTCTATTTATGAGGTTAATTAATAAAATGAACAGGATTACTGCAGCACTTTGTGCCTTAACGTTATGTGACAGAGCCATTTCTAGACACTATGGGGGCCATAGGCAAGAGGGACAACTGTGGCCCTACATAGGCTCCAGTTTTTTGTTTTTTTTTTTGTTTTTTGTATATCCCACCTTAAACCAAAAATATGGTGCGGTATTTGATAAAATTTTAATAAGCAATCATTTAAGCTCTCCTTTTGTCTCATATCCTAAATTCTGATCTTGTCTGCATAACAGACAGGTGAATATGTGGGACTAAAGACATGTAATTTCCTGTTTTCTGTTGCATTTTTGATGGTAAATAATATTTTAGGCCCGCTACATTTTATGGTTTTACCTAAATCCAGAGAGGGTCCTTTTAGGAGAATTGCGAGGCAGCATCACTTGAGTGGTTTGTTCTGTCTCTGAAACAGCTTTTTTCACTATTGTACAAATAATTGACCATCCTTGGGAGCCCCCTTCAGCTCTGGACACTAGGCAATTCCCTGCCTTGCCTACCCTATTGTGACGGCTCTGCATGGGGAAGCTGTCATCCGTACAAGCTCAGGTCAGCTAACATCAGTGATATTACTGAGGCTTATTTAGTAATAATTTAGTCATTTTCACACCACAAAAAAGGAGTCTCAAAACTTTTTATTCAAACATGTGTACAGTTTAGAAAGAGGTCCTGCTGTTCTCCTCTGAAACTCTCACAGCCAGAGCTCTATAGTGCTCTATACAGTGAAGCGGGATGACATTCATACACAGACACTGGTGCAGTCGTTAAATAAGCCCTTTTCCACTCGGGATGGGGCAGGATGGGGCAGGATGGGGCAGGATGGGGCGGGATGGGGCGGGATGGGGAGGTTTGGTGGTGTTTCCACTTCCCAAAGGGTTCCAAAGTGTTCCCAAAAAGCGGTCCAAACCGTTCTACTTTTGGCACTCCTCCCTGATGGGGTCCAGCTCGGTTAGGTGTCTGGAACGTTTAGATGTGGCACTGCTGCAAGCTGATTGGACGAGAGAGAATCCTCACTCAGGCAACAACAAACCAAAGAACAGAAATCATTTTTTTTTTTTTTTTTTTTTTTTAAATCAAACCCATACTTGTCCTTGTGATAAACAGTCGTATTCCAAGAAAGGATGATCTAATGTTGAGGTGACTTTTTCTAAAAATAAAGCTAGCATATATTAGCAACAGCTGTTTCCGGTTTAGTGAAGTACAAGCCGTACTAAACCGGAATCGAGAATCTAAACGTTTAATTTTAGTTTGGACTGGATTAAACATGAGTTAAACTCATGTGGTTATATGTTCAGAGGTTAAAATGTGTTATTAAAGTGGAGCAGAGAAGTGAATTCAATGCACAGAAAGCTGAAGGTAAACCTGAAGTAGTCTCCTGTTTACTGAAACTAATACAGCTTTAGCTCCAGCCTCACACATGACACACACCAACCTCACACAGACACACACCAACCTCACACAGACACACACCAACCTCACACAGACACACACCAACCTCACACAGACACACACCAGCCTAACACAGACACACACCAGGATTTACGCTAATCTTTTTATTAAATATTGCCAGTGCCTTTATGTTTTAAAAGTGAGTTTCAAACACATTTTTTATCTCATTTATTAACACAACTTTTGTTGCGCTTGTGTGACAGTCAGTGTTTATGTAACAGACATGGGTCCTGGACTCATGGAACACCAGCAGGTTTTGGGGCTAAGGTGTCCCGTACTGACACGTCCTGTACTGTTCTCCCAAATGGAAAAGTGCCTGTGTGATCCAGAACAGTTCTCCTAGTCTTTTCAAAATCTGTAATGACTGGGAAAGTCCTGTAGTGTGTGCCCAGCTTTAGAGACACCAACAGACAGACTGACAGATTCACTCTCACATTCATTCACTATGGGACATGATTATCTAGTTCACCTGTATACACATGTGTTTAGACAGAGGGAGGAAGAGGAGAGGACCCACTGTAACACAGGGAGGATGTGTAGACTCATAAATATTGGAGAGTTGCGTTAAGGAACAACTGATGTCAGCACTGGAGTCACACACACTTGGGTGTTTTGGGGTTTTATGGACAAAAACACTGATAACGCTGCACCGACTGAACAAATGCTCTCAATAACAGCTGATAAAGCACTTACGCAACAAAACAGGGGCTAATGGGAGCCAGTGCTAACACCTGGAGAAGTAAAACACAAGTTAGCAGATTTTACATAAGAATGGTACGTCATGTGGTTTTTACTCAGCATTCTCTTAAAGTGAAATTCCAAATATATTCTCTCAAATTTACATAAAACTTTGCTGAACTAGTCACATGACATGATCTGGCTGTTTCTGAACATGGACATTCAGTACTAATCCAGTACACAAGTTCATGAGTGCCAAATACTTAGCTTCCAAGTACAATCTTCAGTGGCAGTCTAAACCAGGACTAGGCTTAAACCAGGACTAAGTGAGGATTAAACTATAACAAAACCAGCTCTAAACCAAGTCTAACGCAGCTCTAAACCAAGATTACACCAGGTCTAAACCAGGACCAAACCAGGTCTAAACCTGGACAAAATTAGCACTAAACCAGTACTAAATCAGGATTAAACCAGGTCTAATCCAAGACTAAATGAGGTCTAAACAATGACAAAACTATCTCTAAACCAGGGCTAAATCAAGGCTTCACTAGGCCTAAACCAGGCTAAGTGAGGACTAAACTATGACAAAATCAGCTCTAAACCAGGACTAAATCAGCTCTAAAGTAGAACTAAACCAGGACTAAATGGGGACTGAGGACTGAACTAGAGCTAAACAAGTCTAAACTAGAACTAAATGAGGACTAAACCTGGACAAATTCAGCTCTAAACCAGGACTAAATTAGGACTAAACCAGCTCTAAACAGGACTAAATGAGGACAAAGACAGAACATAATCATCTCTAAACTAGGACTAAACGCTCCCTAACCCTGGGCTAAGAAGTGGTCTGAACTTCAAATGTAATTTCCAACAGAGTATAGGACTAAAACATGAATACAGCTTTCTCTTTCTGAATCTAAATCAGGACTTGAACTGCCAAAGACTCCTGAGAACTACCAGGGTTACCCAGACCACAGTTTAGGCGCTTTTCCACTTGGGAGAATGGTACGGAATGTGTCAGTACAGAACGCCTTAAAATGGGTAACCCCAAAACCTGCTGGTGTTTCCACGACTCTGGGTTCAGGAGACCAGCGTCTGTTACATAAACACTGACGTCACACAAGTGCAACAAAAGTTGTGTTCATGTATGTCTGTGTGAGGCTGGTGTGTGTCTGTGTGAGGCCGGTGTGTGTCTGTGTGAGGCCGGTGTGTGTCTGTGTGAGGTTGGTGTGTGTCTGTGTGAGGCCGGTGTGTGTCTGTGTGAGGCTGGTGTGTGTCTGTGTGAGGCCGGTGTGTGTCTGTGTGAGGCCGGTGTGTGTCTGTGTGAGGCCGGTGTGTGTCTGTGTGAGGCCGGTGTGTGTCTGTGTGAGGCCGGTGTGTGTCTGTGTGAGGTTGGTGTGTGTCTGTGTGAGGCCGGTGTGTGTCTGTGTGAGGCCGGTGTGTGTCTGTGTGAGGCCGGTGTGTGTCTTTGTGAGGCCGGTGTGTGTCTGTGTGAGGTTGGTGTGTGTCTGTGTGAGGCCGGTGTGTGTCTGTGTGAGGCCGGTGTGTGTCTGTGTGAGGCCAGTGTGTGTCTGTGTGAGGTTGGTGTGTGTCTGTGTGAGGCCGGTGTGTGTCTTTGTGAGGCCGGTGTGTGTCTGTGTGAGGTTGGTGTGTGTCTGTGTGAGGCCGGTGTGTGTCTGTGTGAGGCCGGTGTGTGTCTGTGTGAGGCCAGTGTGTGTCTGTGTGAGGTTGGTGTGTGTCTGTGTGAGGCCGGTGTGTGTCTGTGTGAGGTTGATGTGTGTCTGTGTGAGGTTGGTGTGTGTCTGTGTGAGGTTGGTGTGTCTGTGTGAGGCCGGTGTGTGTCTGTGTGAGGCCGGTGTGTGTCTGTGTGAGGTTGGTGTGTGTCTGTGTGAGGCCAGTGTGTGTCTGTGTGAGGTTGGTGTGTGTCTGTGTGAGGCTGGTGTGTGTCTGTGTGAGGTTGGTGTGTGTCTGTGTGAGGCTGGTGTGTGTCTGTGTGAGGTTGGTGTGTGTCTGTGTGAGGTTGGTGTGTGTCTGTGTGAGGCCGGTGTGTGTCTGTGTGAGGCCGGTGTGTGTCTGTGTGAGGCCGGTGTGTGTCTGTGTGAGGCCGGTGTGTGTCTGTGTGAGGTTGGTGTGTGTCTGTGTGAGGCCGGTGTGTGTCTGTGTGAGGCTAATGTGTGTCTGTGTGAGGTTGGTGTGTGTCTGTGTGAGGCCGGTGTGTGTCTGTGTGAGGCCGGTGTGTGTCTGTGTGAGGCCGGTGTGTGTCTGTGTGAGGTTGGTGTGTGTCTGTGTGAGGCCGGTGTGTGTCTGTGTGAGGCCGGTGTGTGTCTGTGTGAGGCCAGTGTGTGTCTGTGTGAGGTTGGTGTGTGTCTGTGTGAGGCCGGTGTGTGTCTGTGTGAGGTTGATGTGTGTCTGTGTGAGGTTGGTGTGTGTCTGTGTGAGGCCGGTGTGTGTCTGTGTGAGGCTGGTGTGTGTCTGTGTGAGGCCGGTGTGTGTCTGTGTGAGGCCGGTGTGTGTCTGTGTGAGGCCGGTGTGTGTCTGTGTGAGGCCGGTGTGTGTCTGTGTGAGGCCGGTGTGTGTCTGTGTGAGGCCGGTGTGTGTCTGTGTGAGGTTGGTGTGTGTCTGTGTGAGGCCGGTGTGTGTCTGTGTGAGGCCGGTGTGTGTCTGTGTGAGGCCGGTGTGTGTCTTTGTGAGGCCGGTGTGTGTCTGTGTGAGGTTGGTGTGTGTCTGTGTGAGGCCGGTGTGTGTCTGTGTGAGGCCAGTGTGTGTCTGTGTGAGGCCAGTGTGTGTCTGTGTGAGGTTGGTGTGTGTCTGTGTGAGGCCGGTGTGTGTCTTTGTGAGGCCGGTGTGTGTCTGTGTGAGGTTGGTGTGTGTCTGTGTGAGGCCGGTGTGTGTCTGTGTGAGGCCGGTGTGTGTCTGTGTGAGGCCAGTGTGTGTCTGTGTGAGGTTGGTGTGTGTCTGTGTGAGGCCGGTGTGTGTCTGTGTGAGGTTGATGTGTGTCTGTGTGAGGTTGGTGTGTGTCTGTGTGAGGTTGGTGTGTCTGTGTGAGGCCGGTGTGTGTCTGTGTGAGGCCGGTGTGTGTCTGTGTGAGGCCGGTGTGTGTCTGTGTGAGGCCGGTGTGTGTCTGTGTGAGGCCGGTGTGTGTCTGTGTGAGGTTGGTGTGTGTCTGTGTGAGGCCGGTGTGTGTCTGTGTGAGGCCGGTGTGTGTCTGTGTGAGGCCGGTGTGTGTCTTTGTGAGGCCGGTGTGTGTCTGTGTGAGGTTGGTGTGTGTCTGTGTGAGGCCGGTGTGTGTCTGTGTGAGGCCAGTGTGTGTCTGTGTGAGGCCAGTGTGTGTCTGTGTGAGGTTGGTGTGTGTCTGTGTGAGGCCGGTGTGTGTCTTTGTGAGGCCGGTGTGTGTCTGTGTGAGGTTGGTGTGTGTCTGTGTGAGGCCGGTGTGTGTCTGTGTGAGGCCGGTGTGTGTCTGTGTGAGGCCAGTGTGTGTCTGTGTGAGGTTGGTGTGTGTCTGTGTGAGGCCGGTGTGTGTCTGTGTGAGGTTGATGTGTGTCTGTGTGAGGTTGGTGTGTGTCTGTGTGAGGTTGGTGTGTCTGTGTGAGGCCGGTGTGTGTCTGTGTGAGGCCGGTGTGTGTCTGTGTGAGGTTGGTGTGTGTCTGTGTGAGGCCAGTGTGTGTCTGTGTGAGGTTGGTGTGTGTCTGTGTGAGGCTGGTGTGTGTCTGTGTGAGGTTGGTGTGTGTCTGTGTGAGGCTGGTGTGTGTCTGTGTGAGGTTGGTGTGTGTCTGTGTGAGGTTGGTGTGTGTCTGTGTGAGGCCGGTGTGTGTCTGTGTGAGGCCGGTGTGTGTCTGTGTGAGGCCAGTGTGTGTCTGTGTGAGGCCGGTGTGTGTCTGTGTGAGGTTGGTGTGTGTCTGTGTGAGGCCGGTGTGTGTCTGTGTGAGGCTAATGTGTGTCTGTGTGAGGTTGGTGTGTGTCTGTGTGAGGCCGGTGTGTGTCTGTGTGAGGCCGGTGTGTGTCTGTGTGAGGCCGGTGTGTGTCTGTGTGAGGTTGGTGTGTGTCTGTGTGAGGCCGGTGTGTGTCTGTGTGAGGCCGGTGTGTGTCTGTGTGAGGCCAGTGTGTGTCTGTGTGAGGTTGGTGTGTGTCTGTGTGAGGCCGGTGTGTGTCTGTGTGAGGTTGATGTGTGTCTGTGTGAGGTTGGTGTGTGTCTGTGTGAGGCCGGTGTGTGTCTGTGTGAGGCTGGTGTGTGTCTGTGTGAGGTTGGTGTGTGTCTGTGTGAGGTTGGTGTGTCTGTGTGAGGCCGGTGTGTGTCTGTGTGAGGCCGGTGTGTGTCTGTGTGAGGTTGGTGTGTGTCTGTGTGAGGCCAGTGTGTGTCTGTGTGAGGTTGGTGTGTGTCTGTGTGAGGCTGGTGTGTGTCTGTGTGAGGTTGGTGTGTGTCTGTGTGAGGCTGGTGTGTGTCTGTGTGAGGTTGGTGTGTGTCTGTGTGAGGTTGGTGTGTGTCTGTGTGAGGCCGGTGTGTGTCTGTGTGAGGTTGGTGTGTGTCTGTGTGAGGCTGGAGCTAAAGCTGTATTAGCTTCAGTAAACAGGAGACTACTTCAGGGTTACCTCCAGCTTTCTGTGCATTAAATTAACTTCTCTGCTTCACTTTAACACATTTTAACCTCTGAACACATAACCTCATGAGTTTAACTCATGTTTAATCCAGTCCAAACTAAAAATGAAATGTTTAGATTCTCGAAGCGAGAGGCGTACTTTGCTAAACCGGAAACTAGGGATCAAGAGATCGGTATCGGAAGGAATTTTTAAATCGGATCAGATTTAGTTGTGATCTGACCGATCTTGTGTTTTACATCTGCGGCAGTCCAAAACACAAACCACCACAGCGTATAGTGGTGTGGCAATAGAGTTGGGCAAAAATAAAAGACATTAATTTGATTAATTTGTGTTTTTGTTTTTTAGTTTTTTTTTTTACATTGGATGATGTCAAAAGAGGCTTTGTTGTATAATCAACTTCAGTGGAATAGGTCCTCCAAGAGCTGCAGTTGTTAGCGGTGTTGCTAATGCTAGCGCTACAGCAGCTTAAATACTGAGTGTGGAGACTCTGCAAATGCCCAAAAACTCTAATAATCATAGAGAAAAGAGTCTGTTTACCTTAGTAATGCCTCTGTTTAGATGTGGCAGCAGTTTGGCCAAAACAAAGTGTAGTGTGATGTGTAGCCTGCAGCGCTAACTTTAGTGTCTTTGTTTATGTTTGCTAATTAGCCAAATGCTCTTCTTAGGGTCTGTTCACAGGTCTCTTGTAGTGCATGTTCATTCATTTTCTTCCACTTATTCTCGTTAAGGGTCACTGGTGACTGGAGCCTATCCCATTAACTTTGGTCCTTAGGTGGGGTACACCCTGGACAGGAGCCAGCTGACACAGAGACGAACACAGACAGACAACCATTCACTCACATTCATTCACTAGGGGCAATTTAGAGTCACCAATTCACCTAACACATGCATGTGTTTGGATGGTGGGAGGAAGCCGGAGAACCTGGAGAGAACCCATGGTAACACAGAGAGGACATGCAGACTCCGGTGTATATAACAGACCTGGCCTTTAGAAGAGGACAGAGAGGGCTTAAACTAAAAGACTTTTGTCTTCATCAGCAGCACTGATGTCATTGTGAGAGTACATCAGTGCTGCTGCTTTGTTCCTTGTACTTTTGTTCCGACATTTAGCATAAAAAACAAAACTATGCAATATGTTATTAAATAATACAATGTTATTATATTACAAATTGTTATATTACAAAATGTAAAAGATAATAATGAAAAAGATTGGTATCGGGACTTGGATCGGCCAAAACCAAACATGAAATGATCGGTATCAGAATGAGAGCCAAAAAAAGTTGATCGGGACATCCCTACAGGAAACAGCTGTTGCTAATATACACTAGCTTTATTTTTAGAAAAAGTCACCTCAACATTAGCTCGTCATCTCAACCTCATCAGAATATGGCTATTTATCACAAGGACAAGTATGTGTTTGATTAAAAAAAAAAAAAAAGTTTTTGCTTTTATTTCAGTTCTGTAGAATCACTGGTGTAGACAAATCTTTCACAGATAATTCCTATTACAGTGCACAATTAGGTGACAGTTTTCTTTAAATAAAGACAAAAATGCATGGGTCCATGTACCTTTTGTTTGAGAAACAAAAATCATTGTTTTTTGTTTTGTTTTTGTTTTTTTATTGTAACAAATAACAGTTTGAATTTTAATTTTTTGATTTGATGCTTAGTACAAAAACTGAACATTTGAAGACCAGCTCAGGGACACAATCCAATATATATTTTTTCCGGCCCGGAAGTTGATCCTGTGTGGCCTGTGTAGCTTACATTTAACTGTCACAACAGTGATGGTAGTTAAAGATATTAGGGAGGATTTTTTTCGACTGCTGAGAAACCAGCGACTGTTTGTCCTTTTATGAATACTGCGCATGCGTCAGGCCCCGCCCTTCACTGTTCCTTTCCAAGGAACTCCTCCACAGCGACGTGCACGAGCACTGGAACACGAGTGTTTGTTTACAGCCGGCATCAGCAGAGATTCACCTAAACCTAGACCTGCATTGTTTGTTTGCTCAACCTTTGACCTAGTTCCTCACACAGACCCAGTCACATGCACAGTCCCTAAATGTGAGCAAAATATATATCCTCCTGCTATTGGTAGCATTAGCAAACTGACGGTTTCTGTACAGTTGAAATGGTTCAACAGATAAAGACAAAAGGCATTTTTTTCAAACAATAAGATAAACGTTACCTGTCCAGCAGAAACTTGATGACCAATGCATCGTCTGAAGCCCTTTCTGTTCCTTCAGTGCACGCCATCGTTTGAAAGAATCTCCAAGAACCACACAGGTTTTATTCTGCTCTTCTACAGTTTATCCTCCTCCTCTGGTACATTTCAAAAACAGTTTTCCTTTTGTGACCTCCCGGTTCACGGTTTTCCTCAGCCATTGTGCTCTTCAAAGTCAGGCTGTCCCCGCTACGATGAGGCTCGGCTAATGCCGGACTACATAAACATAGTGTGTATGCATGCGCAGGCACAAGAACGCGCACGTATCGCCGAAACCAGGAAGTCAGAATGAATGGCAAGTCTGTGACCAATGGTTAACGTACTCATGACGAAAACGATTGGTTTAGGTTTTTCAAGCCCCACAGAGTCCACAGTTTATTAATATTGATATTATATTTTCTAATACACAAATTTATAAGCCTTATACACTGCAATGAAGGTTTTAATAAATATTGCAAAAAAAGAATTTATAAAGATCCTGCTTAATATTTTTAAAGCTTTGCTTGAATTCTCCTTGGACTTAGTTAGACCAGTGGTTCTCAGCTTTTTAGCTCTGCGACCTGCGGAGAACATTCACTGATATTCGCGACCCTCCACCCGCTGTACCTGCCTTGTGTGGCGTAAACGCTATCTGTACTGCTGAAAGCAAGACTGCAGCAAAAGACCAACGGAACACATTGTTTCTTATTGTCCTAAATGAAAATTTGGCTTTAACTTTACACTTTTAACATTACAGGAATTAACTCAGCAAAGAAAAAAAATAAATGAAGAGCACTTGGCAACAAGGTCTTATTTTTAACAATACACTACCTCTCAATGACCCTTTTCATGCTGTTTTGTTTAATTTAATGATTTTTATAGTTTTATAGTTTCACCAGGACCATACGTGGATCTGGATAGCACTGGGGGTTTGGGCATAGATCCTGCAGTCAGTGTACTCAGAACATTGAGAGGAATCTGGAGGTGAATCAGCTGAAATCCTGACAGTAGCATGGCCCCAAACACACTGCATGCACATCAGTGAGCACGTGGAATGGAACAAGTTTCACCTCGGCGCCCAGGTTAGCAGCCAAATCCCCAGCGTTATCCAGGTCCACGTCTGGTCCTGGTCTGACCCCAGTCCTCCGCGTCCACCTGCTCCTGATATGGCCGCGGCTGGTCTTGGTTCATGTGCACGGCTGCTCCCAGTGAGTGCTCCTGGGCTGAGATAACAGCAGCCACAGGGCATTGACTGCAGGCTGGAGATACTGCTCACTGTTACATGTTATGTTACCATTTAATTAAATGAAGTATAAAACAGGTTTTTAAAAATTACTTGAAATATGAAACTATATCATAACAATGAAATACGCGTAGAGAGTCTTCACAGACATATAACAATAAAATAGTTATAGTTATTAATATTTGCATGCAGATTTTAGGAGCATTTTGAAGTATCGCTTTTATTTTGAAAGGCCGTTGTTCACAGCTGCTGTAAGAATAGACTGAACACTGACCTCTGTCCAGGGCCAGGCCTCCAGCTCTCAGCCAATCATATCGCTCCATTTGCGGCGCTGTCCACGTCACGTCTGGACTTACATCACCAGGGGTTTTCATTTTCTTAACATGGATGTGAACATTTCATAACTGCTGAGTCACACATTACTTTACTGAAAAAAAATGTATATATATATATTGTTTGTTTGGTTATGCTACTTATCTTTTCTTGTAGCAGCCATTCTTTAAAACTTTTATAAACCTGAAGGATTAAACTGGAAAGATTTACCAAGTGCATTGACACATTTGAAACTATTTAATGTGTTTTTTACATATACGTAAAAACAGTGTGAAAGTCCAGGATTTTAATTAAATGTAATTTCAATGCAATTGTTTTAATTCTTTGTTAAAGCTATATAAATAGTCCTGGAGGGTTAGCATTCAGGGATTTCTGGAGCCTCTCTCAGCAGCTTTGGGCTTTAGATGCGGTAAAGCCATGGCCAATGACCAGTTAGCACATACTGTAGTTCTCTGTGCATTCATTTACTATACAGGTCATTTAGAGCAGTGTTTCCCAACCTGGGGTACAGCGACCCCTAGGGGTATGCGAGCACATTGCAGGGGGACTTGCAGTTGTATGATCATTTATAGTACCTTTATATATTTGGCTTTCAAAGAACTATAACAAGAGATGCAGCACTAAAGAAGAATAGGGAATAAACCAGTACAAAACCAGATCTAAACCAGGAAAAAACAGAGCTAAACAAGAACTTAACCAGGTGGTGTTGTTGGAATATGTCAAAAAGAACCAGGGTTTAGTATAGAGCATTTGTGCCAGGCCTGATCATATAGCCGCCTCCTCTTCCTCGCATGCTCCCGCCATGCCACATATGCATGAATGAAGTAAAACACAACTCCAGGTATGTTTTTGATAAAAGTACAATATTATAACATAAATAGGAAGAAAAGTTGATTTTGCCGAATAAATCCCTTTAACAAGAACTGAGAAGTTTACGTCCACTGAATCCCACGAGAAGCAGACTCTTGGCAGAACTGTGGCCTGGCTGAGGGGCTCACAGCGCAGCAGCCTCTAAGTCCAGGACTCTAGTTACTACAAAGCCATGGCATCCTCGCTGTGTAGCAGCAGTGTGTGCAGCATTATCAGGCTAAAGCTCATTTTATACTGTTGTGTCATGTTTGTTAGTTTGTGGTAGTGTTTGCATTTTTTTCAGCTTTTTGTATGAAAATATCAGTTTTTGGTGAAAACAACCATCCTTCAACTACTATAATAATACTCTTTCTTTTTGGTGTTTAAACTTTAAACAAAACTATAGCATAACATTCTCTGTGGGAAAGCAAACACTGTTGAATATGATCAAAAACCTTGGCACTGGCTGGCAACTTTGTGAAAAAGTGCTGGCAGTGACAGAGTGAGTGAGTGAGTAAATGAATGACACTGGCTGTAACATTTCTACATTTTCCTGTGGTCACTCATTGACAGCTTCTTATCTCATCTATGTCATAAATTTGTGACAGTGAAGCAAAACTTGGAAGGCGGTCAAACAGCATTACGTCAAAATAACTGATTACTGATCCACACAGAGAGGAAAGAGACAAGCTCCGCCCCCTGCACCCCTCCCACTCTGGGACATCCCGCAACATAAATACAAGACAGCCCAGACCACTCAGCAAGATACTCATCCAGACTACTCCTCACCCCATGAGGAACATCTAGACTCCAAAAACCAAGACTTAAGGTAACTTTCATCTCTTTTACTTCATTTGTACACTTCATTTTGAAATATATTTGGGGCAAATGAGTTGTATTAGGAGTCAGCAGTTTGGAGAAGCAGACAGGAGCAATGCAACAGGGACTAAATAGGAACCAGTCCCCTTAAACCAAGATTTAAAGTGACTTGCAACGCTTCATATTGCACTTCTATTTCATTTTGATTCATAATTGTTTACTATATTTGGAGACAGGTAGTTGTAGTGTCAGTACACTCCCAGTTTGGAGAAGCAGACAGGAGCAATGCAACAGAGGCTAAACTTGCTGTAAATATAGGTCTGTTTGCACAATATCTGCTGCTGAGAAATGTCCAATATTTTGGGACTACTGCCACATTGAGGAGTGTGTACTGTGGGGAGTGCTAAGTTCTGGGGCTGTACGATGACGACTACTACTACTACTACTACTACTACTACTACTACTACGACTATTATGACTACTACTATGACTACTATTACTACTATTACTATGACTGCCACATTGAGGAGCTTGAGTGCTAAGTTCTGGGGTTGTATAAATGACAAATAGAATAAAAAAGCAGTCACATGTCAAAATAAATGAGAAGTTTTGGAAGTACAAGTTAAAAGCTCAAGTTAAAAGTTGTTCTAAAAATGTGTCCCATTGCTCCTGTCTGCTTCTCCAAACCGGGAGTCTGCTGATAACTATCTACTGTAGTGATACAAGTTACGATTACCGAAGATTCCATACAAAATTCTACTCTATCCACTGATATATAAGCAATTTTAATTCAAATGGACTACTATTATGACACCCAAGAACGCAAATAGTGAATAGTAGTATTCAGCTACTGTCCACCTCTCCACCCCATTAAAATAAATAGAAGATTGTTCCTAACTTCTCCCATTTCCTTCTCTCCAGGTTTCTCCACTCCTTGTCTCCTACCTCCTAGCCTCATTGTCTCCTCAGAATGCCTCCTCAGCTGCAGTCCCAGAGCCAGAGCAGCCCGCACATTGTGCAGGGCGATCTGAGCGCGCTCAGTCCAGCCGTGCGGGAGTTTGTGGAGGTGAACGTGGCTCTGTGTCAGCCGGATGCTATCCACATCTGCGACGGGTCGGAGGAGGAGAACGCGGCCCTCCTGGTGCAGCTGCAGGAGCACGGGCTCATCAAGAGACTGCCCAAGTACCACAACTGGTCAGTAACAGGACTCTTTACATAATCTATCATACGGTTCATTCTCCAAGGGGTACTCATTCAAATGTTTTCTTAATGTGAGTGGAGCACCTGAATAATGCAGGTTCACTTTCAGACGACTGCTGCAGGTACTCAGTGTACTCTGATGAAACAGGAGAGGCATTCAACTGCACTCAGTACTAAACAGGCAGAACAACAATAATCCAGTGTTTAGAGAAGTACTCACACATTTTTAGACCAGAGAATACACATATTATGGTCCCTCTGCCACTTGTGTTTTATTATGGTCCATTGTGTTTAAAAATGAAAGCTTAGATGTGTTTATGGGACTGCATGAGATGCAGAAGTTTTATTTAGTAAAGTAAAAGTGTTATTGTTTATATTTATTGATAGAACTATGATTGCAAGTTTGCTGAGTAAATTACCCACATTTGTTAGCATTTACTGCTACAAAGTTTTAGCTCTGCTGGTAAATCCTCACACCAATTGAATGCTTTGCAATGGCTTGGTCTCAGTAATTCATCTCCCTCCTCTGCTTCTTTAGAAAAGCTCACACACTATTCATTCACTAAATTATTGTTAATTACATATTTATATATGCCTTATTAGTGCTTAACATTGGTGAGTTTTTCTAAAGTATCTTTCTTTTCATAAATGTTTTTTGTGTCAGAGCTCATTACTTCACTGCTGTCTCAGTCCTTACCCTAACACACAGCAGATACTCTGTCATATTATAAATTATTACAAGTATTTGGTGCCTTTCAGTGATCCCTCAGTGATCTCTCAGTGATCTCTCAGTGATCTTCTCAGTTGTCCTGTTAAGACGTCAGCAGCTGTTTGCTCTCACAACACAGCACACATCACACAGAGGTCACACAGAGGTCACAGAGGTCACCTAACTGGACGCTCCTCTCTGACCTGAGTTCACTGCCTCTTAAAGTGTTGACTACACTGAAAATACATGTGTTGTAAAGATAGTAATAAAGGAAATAGTAAAAAAAAAAAAAATACAAATTGGGTAACAATAAAATTATTAGGGCTCAAAATTAGCTCTGACAATCAGAAATACTGCTGCATATATGCTGTGCTGTGCACTGCTATACATTAATCTTGTTATATTTTGGGTTACAGTTGGTTGGCCCGGACCGACCCCAGAGACGTGGCCCGAGTGGAGAGTAAGACGGTGATCGTCACACGAGAGCAGAGGGACACAGTGCCCTCTCCTGTCGGGGGAGGGCCAAGTCAGCTGGGACGGTGGATGTCCCCAGAGGAGTTTGACAAGGCCATGGGACAGAGGTTTCCCGGCTGCATGAAAGGTAGGATTATGGGGTCTAATATTAGTATGCTTTTTTCATTTTTTTTTCTTAGGTATATTAAGAAAATCATTGTTTTTAATAACCTAACACGCCATCTTGGCTTCATATTCAAGCTTTGGTTGGTTGGCCTATATCACTAGATAACAATTTATGGCTGTCGCTAGCAAAACAAAAAAAGTGAAAGAAAGTGGCTAATTCTAATTGCACAAAGAAATAGCACAAAAGGAAAGTATTAATGGAGAAAGGGAAAAAAATATAACTACAAATAAATATTGTCAATACATGAATGGGTCAGAGTCCCACACGTACAACATCCGTCTGGCTTTGCAGGTTATATGCTTACACAGCTCTTTCCATTGGGTTCTATGAAGGTTAAAATGTCTTTTTTTTTCCATGCTAGACAAATCCAAGATTACTTAAAGCTGGCTTCCCTCTTCCCAGACATTTCCTTAAGTTCATCTGAGGCTGATTGTAGATGTGGTTCATTCATTTATAACATTTTTGAACCAAAAACTCGTTCGGATCCTTTTGCCCATTTTTCCTGCTTGTAACGCATCCACTTTGAGGACAAAATGTTCACTCACAGCCTAATATATCAAACCACTAACATGAGCCATGAGGAAGAAATAATGTTATTCACTTCACCTGCCAGTGGTCGTAATGTTATGGCTGATCAGTGTTTTATTTTTTCATTACACACATCCTTCTTCTGTTCCTGTTGTTGCAGTTTATCCTGTCTCCCTGACACTCTTCTCCCTCTCTTCTCACAGGCCGTACCATGTATGTGATCCCCTTCAGTATGGGGCCGGTGGGGTCCCCTCTGTCTAAGATCGGGGTGGAGCTCACCGACTCCCCCTATGTGGTGCTCAGCATGAGAGTCATGACCCGGATGGGCAAGAGTGTGCTATCACATCTGGGGAACGGGGAGTTCGTCCGCTGCCTCCACTCTGTGGGCTGCCCCCTGCCTCTCAAGAGTAAGAGACATTCATGATACGTACTGATACTGACACTCTGATCACAGACTGAAAACATACTCTTCCTTGAGTATATTTTGGAGGAAACAAATGACTTGTTACTAATGTTACTCAAGCAAACATGTTGAATCTCTAAATGAGTAAAAGTATTTTTAAGTCTTTGAAAAGCTGTAGTAGTAGTGATAGTAGCAGTAATAAGTAGTAATAATAGTGCAGTGATAGTAAAAATAGCAGTAATAGTACAGTAGTAGCAGCAGTAGTAACAATAATAGAGGTCATAGAACGTAAAAGTAAAGTACCAGTTAAAGTGGTGGTAATACTAATAGTGGTATTCTTTGCTTTCTCTTTCTTAAAAGTACTAAAGTTTAGACTTTTTACTGAAGCTGTATATTTCAGTAAATGTATATAGTATCAAGATAACTTCCACCTCTGATGAACTAAAACAGGACGGAATTTAATTCTTAGATGTAACTTGTGGCACAAAAACTAAATCTAATGAAACCTGAACTAAGCTGGAATTAAATAACCAATAAATAAAAACTGAACCAATTAAATTAACAGTGTCAAATAATGGTCATGTTTGACACAAGCTTAGTAAAGTTTAGATTTTGTTATTACCTAAGACAAGGGTTTTCAAACTCTGGGATCTAAAGCCAAGTAGAGCCAAATTTTCCCAAAAAGTGCAAAATGTAAATCTGTAAAGAGCCACAACTAATTTTAAATAAATGTTGCTTAACCTCTAACTAAAATATAGCTTAAGGGTGGTCATTAATGACTGCAAAGTAACAAAGAACTGTGTTAAATACTGTACTGATTATCTCACTCAGAGAACTACAGTTGCATTCTGTAACTACTTCTCGGAGCTCGTGTGTGGCACTTCTGATTACTCTGTGTCTGCAACTAGTGTGGACAACTGAGGCTAAAACAGTTTATTATAACAGTCAAGTCCACAGCATATGTCTAAAAACAGGGAGAAAGTTTTATTTTGAAATAATAAGATGATGCAGACGCAGGTTGTTTAATAATCATCTACTTATTTCTTTATTGACTTTACATAAGCAGATGTCATATGACAGAAGAGCTACAAGAGCAGGGCTAAAGAGCTGCATGCGACGCTAAATCCATAAGTTGCAGATGTCTGACCTAAGATGAAGCTACATTTTGAGCTTAGAAAAAATTACTTATTACTTATTGTATATAGACTTTATTGACTGTATTGCGTGTTAATGTTTCAGGACCGCTGGTGAATAACTGGCCGTGTAACCCTGAACTGACACTGATCGCCCACATCCCGGACCAGAGACAGATTGTTTCCTTTGGCAGCGGCTACGGAGGGAACTCTCTTTTGGGGAAGAAGTGTTTTGCTCTCCGCATCGCCTCACGGATCGCCAAAGAGGAGGGCTGGCTCGCCGAACACATGCTGGTGAGACATCTCAGATTCTTATCACAGCAAACAAGTGTACAAGGCGCAGTAGTCTTCATATACTCCACTTTATAATAAAAAATAATAAGCCCCTTTTCAAAACAAATGAAAACTATTTACACAAGAGACCTGAGGAACAACAGTCAAACATTCACAACAAATATAGAGGTAGGCAAGAATTAAACTCTAATTAAAAGAGCTACAAGAATAAAAACAATAAGATGAAACAAAATCAATCTTCAGTGCATCATCAAATAAATGCCCACTGTTTTGGTTCAATAAACATTAATAACAGTAAAGTAATTCATATAAATATATGTTTTTATTTTTCCTCAATTATAGTGTTTCTCGGGAAGGAGAAGGATGAAGGTTGTCAACATATCCAACAAAAAGTTAGAGGTCACTTAGGGAAAAATTTTGGGAACCACTGGTGTACACTATTCAGTAAATAGTTTTTCATCATGATTAAAGAAAGAGAAATTTAAACAAAATAATGTGTTTAAAAAGATGCCACATGCACAGAGATAAGATTTATTCTGTCAAGGTAAACCTGGGTTTTAATATTTAATAAATCCCTGTCTATTCATAAAACCAAATTTTACATTTCTTCAGGGTTGTCATGCATCCAAATATACACAAAAAACAAATTAAATTGTAATTGTGGCTAGTAAAAACACTCATTGGCTAGCAATTTTTGACAAAAACCAGCCAGTGAGCAAAAAGTTCATGTCAAGCCCTGGACATGAGTAAAAATATTTTTTAAGAGGGATTTTAAAAAGGCTCCAATGTCTCAGACAAAATGACTGAGACGTGGCAACCATAACGTGCCAACGGCCTTTCTGACCAGCATCAAACACACAATCACCCTGACATGTTCACCCATCAGTCTACAGACACTGGAGGTAAGGTGGTGAAATGTCTTGCCCAAGGACACAGGGATAGAACCACCACTCATCTGGCTATACCTCCTCCCTGCATTCATTCAGCGTCGACCAGTTGTGTAAACCAACTAATGGATCTTACTAAAATATTCCACTGTCCTTGTTTGTCCAGATCCTGGGGGTGACTAACCCAGCCGGAGAGAAGAAGTACATGGCGGCTGCCTTCCCCAGCGCCTGTGGGAAGACCAACCTGGCCATGCTCTGCCCCACTGTCCCAGGATGGAAGGTCGAGTGTGTGGGGGACGACATTGCATGGATGAAGTTCGACGACCAAGGTTAGACCCCACCTCTCCCCTTGGACCAAAACATTATGATTCTTATTCCTTTTGTCCTTTATCTTCTGGGGCCACCTCCTATCATGCAGCAATTGACATATGAATGCGGCATAGGTTTTGCACCAGATGCCCTTTCTGTTACAACCTTTACTGTCTTTACTCTCATGAAAGTACAAATAATTATGTCTTAGAAAATATACTCTGAGTACCCAGTCACTTTCCACCTCTGCATTTTGTCATAATATTTCATGAATATCTTAAATCTTTTATCCACCTCTCCCGGATCAGAACTTTATTGATCCTTTTAATATTTTGTTACTACTTGGGCCATTTTTATTGCAAAAGTACCCCATTTTGTAGTGAGTAAAAACACAAAATATGATGTTTATAGAGCCTTACATATGTCAATAATTTTCAATTAATTTTGGTGCAATATTGTATTTTGAGCAGTGCCTGTTTATACGACAAAAATCACACTTGTATCATTAGCGTCAAAAACAGTCCCCGCACCTAAAAAGTGCTACGAAATTTTAATGAATCAATATTTTCCACTTTCAAAGGTTCAGTTCTTTTATCAACTTCTCTTCCGACCAGAACTATGAAAAATTTATGGATGCTTTTAATATTCTTTTAAATTTTGGGCCAGAATTGTTAGAAAAGTGCATTACCATGTACACAAGGCGTTTGGGGGGCTGTGTTTGGATGTGTTCATTTTCTTATATATACATCAAAGTAAGACAATCAAAACAATTTCAAACACATTCACACCACTGCTCTGACTCAACACCAACACAGCCAGACCATTGAAGTTATTATCATTCATTTTAATGCAGTCATGCCTGGAAAAGAGCAATAAAAAAAAAACACTAAAACCCTTTTATAAAAGAGCCACAGTGCCCTTGGTGGTCCAAACATGTAAATATCAAATGATTACATTTTCAACCCAGAAGCTCAGATTGAGATTGTATTTGTAGGTATTACATTATATTATGTCTAAAGTGTAGTAAGACCAAAATATGTTTTAATGGAAGTCAATGGAAGACATTTTTGGTCCTTAATGGTACAAGTGTGCAGTGTTTGTGGGGCTCAGTGATGTAAAAGGTAAAGTGAGAGAAACTTAGGTCAAAAACATAGTATTTCATATTTTCATAGATTTTCATGCCTCTAACATAGAAAACATAAGAATAATTGACAGTGAAAATGAAAACTCCACAAAATGTACACAAACAATCCTAATGGTGTCAGAGGGCTAATATTCTTTATGCTAATTTGAACATTCATTTATGTCTCGTTGGTCCAATAGGAAACCTCAGAGCCATTAACCCAGAGAACGGCTTCTTTGGCGTTGCTCCCGGGACGTCTGCCAAAACCAACCCCAACGCCATGGCTACGATTGTTAAAAACACCATCTTCACCAATGTGGCTGAGACCAGTGACGGCGGCGTCCACTGGGAGGGCATGGACCAGATGTTGGACAAGGGGGTGACCATCACTTCATGGAAGAACAAGCCCTGGACCAAAGAAGATGGTGAGAAACTATTTTTATACTTCATCACAATTTTAGAGTTACTGTACATTGTTAAAAAAAAAAAAAAAAAAAAAAAAAAAAAAAGGCAAGAGGATCCCTCAAGATTTTTCAGTTTTGGGACCAACTCAAAATCTCAAGTTTCAACAACTAATATTTTTTGTTCACCTAATTTAACGTTCACATGTCTAAAACCTTTCAATTTTAAGTTTTACTCACTATCATTATTTTTTAACTCATCTTACAGCCAAGTGACTATCCATTGTTCAGAAAAAGTTGTAGTTAAAATTGTAAATTTGTTTTGTTATATTTAGTATATTACGTTTTTATTATTATTATCAATAATAATACTTTTTCTGAACAATGGATAGTAAGTTGGCTGTAAGATGAGTTAAAAAAATAATCAAACAACAAAACAAAAAGTTAATGCAATGCGATGCGATTACCCTGGACGAGTGAGAGTCTTCACAGACATTAAAAAATAATGATAGTGAGTAAAACTTAAAGGAACAGTCCACCGTTTTTCCATATTAACCTGATCTTAGACGAGTTGATGTGCACCTCTCTGGTCTTTGTGCGTGCCCTGTGTGCCCTTTGCGGGCCTGGGGAGCAATGCTAATTTGTTAGCATTTTGCTTTGCCAAGCATATCCCTATGGAACCAAACGCGTAATAACACTTTAGGAGCACTTCAGCATCGGCGCAGTGATATCTTCACTCTTAAAAAATTCTCTCTTCTACCACTGCAGGCATGCAGGTCACGTTGGTTCTGTTGATGGAAGTGAGAGGGGGAGGGGGAGAGAATTTTTTAGACGTGAAGATATCACTGCGCCGACGCCGAAGTGCTCCTAAAGTGTTATTACGCTTTGCATGATAGTATCCATTTTTATCCACTTAGAAAATCACCATTTTTAATTTTTGTGTAACTGTACTTGGGTCATGTAACTACTCACGTAACCGTATTTAAATCCGGAAAACATGGAAGAGCTTGGTTGCTTCTAACTTGTGCTGCATTTGGTTCCATAGGGATATGCTTGGCAAAGCTAAATGCTAACAAATTAGCATTGCTCCCCAGGCCCGCAAAGCCACACAGGGCACGCACAAAGACCTAGAGAGGTACACATCAACTCGTTTAAGATCAGGGAAGAACATAGTTTAGTCTGGAAAAACTGTGGACTGTTCCTTTAAAATTGAAAGTTTTTAGACACATGAACGTTAAATCGAACAAACAAACAAAAAAAGTAAAAAAATTAAAATTTTGAGTTGGCCCCAAAACTCAAAAATCTTCATGGATCCTGTTGCCTTGAGTTTTGGAGTTTTTTTTTGTTTGTTTGTTTGTTTGTTTGTTTTTACAGTATAGACATATATTAAAACAATTAAAATAAAAGCATGGAAGTCGTGGGTTCAATCCCTAGGCTTGTCAACAGTAATCTTTCTGAGTGGAGTGTCCTCCCTGTGTTCCTGAAGTAAATTGGTTGGCCAGTGTCAGCCATTGTCCATGCAGTACCCTGCCTCAACCCCAAAGTTGCTGGGACAGGTCACATCCCACATTTTTATCTGAAATCATTCTGTTTCAAAATTTTAAACGTTTAGGTACAGAAAACACAATGTCCTTCTACAGCCACCATAGACGTCCACAAGCTCTATAAAGATGGAGTAAAATGATTCAACAAAGACTAATATTTCCATCTTGTTTGTCCGCTCTTGCAGGTGAACCTTGTGCCCATCCGAACTCGCGGTTCTGTACTCCAGCCGGACAGTGCCCCATCATCGACCCGCTGTGGGAGTCTCCTGAGGGCGTCCCAATAGAGGCCATCATATTCGGGGGCCGCAGACCTGAAGGAGTGCCTCTGGTTTATGAAGCGTTTAACTGGCAACACGGCGTCTTTGTTGGAGCGGCCATGAGATCTGAGGCCACTGCTGCAGCTGAGCACAAAGGTGAGTGGATTAGAATTAGGATGAGTTTTTTTTCTTTCATTAACATTATGATGATTTTTTTTCAATAACATTAACATTTGGTTTCAAACTATTTAAAAAATGCAATAGAGTAAAAGTAAGAATCTGTTTTTGAAATGCCAGAAAGTACTTTTTCCTAAAAGGATACTTGAGGAAGTATCTACAGGAATTACTTTCCACCTTCTGCTTTTTACATTTTTACATTTTACAACAAATCCACGCATAAAACCATTTAAAAAACACTGAGACTATATTTTTGGGACATTTTTTGGGAAGACTTGGTTCTCTGTAGATTTTGTCCTTTATAATTTAACTTAAAGGCATTAACCCAATTAGAATAATTTATATCTTGAATGTATTAATTGATTTAAAGTAAAAAAAAAAAAAAATATTACAACCTTTATGACATATGCATTTTAAAATGTACAATTCTTGTCATCAAAACAATATTTATAGGCTTTTAGTGTCCTTTTAATTAGTCTTAGCAATTAAATTAGCAATGACTATTTTATCTCAGTAAAACAACCTTTTTCAGCAGACTTTGTGTTGTGTTGAATTTGTGTGTCTTTAGTTAGACGTTTTAGGGCGGCCCAAATACATTTTTCAACAACCCTCCTTTTGTTCCCAACCCACCATTTGGGAACCCCTGTGCTATATCATTTTAGTAAAATATAAATCTTCTAATACCACTTTTTGTCTGTTTTCAGGTAAAATGATCATGCATGACCCGTTCGCCATGCGTCCCTTTTTCGGCTACAATTTCGGCCAGTACCTATCCCACTGGCTGAGCATGGCGGACCGTCCTGAGGCTAAACTCCCCAAGATCTTCCACTGTTAACTGGTTCAGGAAGTCCCCGCAGTCCGGCTTCCTGTGGCCCGGCTTTGGGGACAACATCCGGGTGTTGGACTGGATGTTTCGGCGGATCAGAGGCGAGGCCGGGGCCATGCCTTCTGCAGTGGGATACCTGCCCTGCTCACACTCATTCAACCTCTGCGGGATGGGCCAGGACGTGGACATGGAGCAGCTGTTCGGGTTGGACAAGGATTTTTGGGAACAGGAAGTAGAGGAAGTGAGAAAGTACTTCACCACACAAGTTAACGATGATTTGCCAAATGAGATGGCGAGGCAGCTGGATCTGCTGCAGCAGAGAGTACGACAGATGTGAACTACACACATCTATAACTACAAATAAATACTGTTCAGTAAAGCCAGGAGTAAAGCCTGGACTTGGTCAGTGAGAGTTAGTCATTAGCCAAGTGATTCCAGAAAACAAAGGTAGTCCCTTAAATTTCTATTGACATAATGTTTAGGCCAACATTAGAGTTTAGAGTAACACTTTACTTTACACTACACTTGATACAATGCCATATTTCAGACAGTGTTTTATAAAACCTGTTATCACATTACAGTGGTATAACACTTTATTATACACTACACTTAATACAGTGTGCCTACAAGTGTAACTACTATGTAACACACTGTGATAAACAGTAAAATTACATACTTGCATTGTGCTTACCTGATGGGATTTCATGTACTTACAGTTTCTAAGTACAAATGTAAAAAAAAAAAAAGAAAAATACTTACACTACTGCACTAAAGTGCACATTATCACAGAGTTAAGAAGTCATTGTGCTGTAGTACTAAAGAGTAGTGTAACAATTGTTTTTTATGACATTTGTATCTAGAAACTGTACACAAAATGTCTTTATGTAAGTACAACATAGTTACATGTTATTATACTTTGTTACAGCATGTGTTACATAGTAGTTATTTTTTCTTAGAATCTGCTCATCACAAAATCCAAAAAGTGTCTTTGAAGAAAAATAAATGTTTTTCTTTTTCTTTACTTATTATATCAAATATAGAATATTTAATATTTAATGTGTTGGAATGTTGTGGGAAATCACACCAAAAACATGGCACAGAAATGTTTGGGTTTTTTTTTGTCTTATATTTATTGTATGTATCGAAAATGGTGATCCTGAACCAGAATTGATCCGGTATCTTAAATAATGAGTGTCACATTTTGGAAAACTATTTTCAACCCTTAGCAAATTTGTTAACAGCAATGTCAGTCTGTGAAGTATGTAGGTACCTTTGGCCTGAAATGGACTAGACATTTTTAGACAATGGAAAATAGAGTTTTTAATCATAATTGGTCAGACTGATGCTTTTACTTTGAAAAGGAAAGTGTTCATAGAAGATATCAAAAGTCTTCTCTTTATTTTTAGGTATAGTTTTGTTTGAAATGTCTCTTATTGGTCTTATTTAACTATAATTTATTAGTGTGGGCACACTTAATTTTTGCAACACTGAGTTCTTCAGAGATGTTGTCTGTCTACTGTCTTATTTTATGGAGTAATTTATTTTTGTACTATGTTAAACTCTGAGTCTTTGTGTTTTGATTCCCAGACTCAAAAAAGGGAACAGCAATAAAAATATTTAACTTTTAATTTTGTCTGATTTGATTATTCACACAAACCAGGCTTTTGTTCAAATAAAGGTACAAGTCTTGAGTTTAGGGTCAGATTGAACACTTCCTGAAAGATTGTACTGGGAACACTTGGTTCAGTGACCTCATTGGTTAACTTTGAGTCTGGCTTCAAGACAAATAGAATCTGGAGCCTATCCCAGTAACTTAAGGCTGGGACACACCGGGGCGATCATCGTTAGTTTGACGCGGTCGGTGACGTGAGTCTGTTTGGTGTGTTCCGCACCATCGGACGTTGTAGGAGACAGTTGGACATAGATCTGGCCGATTACACATGTTGAATCGGCATCAGGCCGTCGTGCTCAACAAGCGCTCTGATTGGCTGTGTGTCCCGTTCACAATTTGTCAAACAGCTCGAGTTCAACATCAAAATGTAAGGAACTTTCTGTTCTACAACTACTTCATTATATTTCCACATCTGTGATGCTAATGTGCTGCAGTTAGCTTACCTTAGCTTTAGCCTCGGGCAAACAGCTGCAATAATCCAGTTCCTTTTATTCATTACTGTGATCAGATCAGTTTAATCTAGTGTGTATAATTATTGACTGATAAATACTTGAATTAAACATGTACGTTTATTTACTAGAGTTTAAATAACCGTGGAGTTTAGTGACTAGCGCCGCCTGCTGTTGTAAATAGTTATTACGTTTTGCACATGCGGCACTGCTCGGTCGTGGGTCTGAATCGCTCCAGTATCTGCAGTGACTTTCAGTGGCAACAAGGGGACACGTGAGGAGACTAAGCAGTCGCTCCGCCTCTGCTGATAGTGGTCGGGCGTTGGGTTGGTGTGTCCCAGGCTTTAGGCAGAGTAAACACTGGACAATGACCAGTTACTCATAGAGCTGACAAAGGCTACATTCACACTGCCTATATTCAATTCAATTCAATTCAGATTTATTTGTATAGCCCAATATCACAACAAAAGTCGCCTCAAAGGGCTTCACAAACAGTTGATCAAACATAAACACACAATCAGACTTAACACACAATCAGCACAAACAATAACTACACTAAACTAAACAGACCCAGGACACTCCTGTCCTTAGACCCTCCTTCTCGGTAAGGAAAAACTCCTAAAAAACCCAGCTACGGGAAAAAAGAAGAAACCTTATGGAGCCATATTGAAGGAGAGATCCTCTCCCAGGACGGACAGGCAATGCATCTAGGACTGCTAGTCCCTTAGTTCATCTATAGGATCATAGATCAGCTCTGTAAGGATGCAGCAGGGGCCTCATCCAGACAGGGGAGTGAGGTTGAGGTAGATCCGGGAAATCCTTAGAGGTGAGGTTGAGGGCCCACAGGTCGGGACAGGAGCACAGATGGGGTCAGCTAAGATCCAATCATCACTGGGACATCTGCCAGCAGCCAGGCATCTGAAACAGTCCCCACTCCCCCAGAGGGGAGGGGGAGAGAGGGACAACTTGTGAATAGCAATGAACTGATTGGAGATATAGAGTATTTCATTATATTAATGACAGTGATAGAAGAGGAGCAGCAGATGAAACCAGAGGACAGAGGCTCAGTGCACCATACTTCCCCCAGCTTCTAGATCCTAGAGCAGCCTATCTTCAACTGTGGAATTAATCCTGTTCCTAGCTGCCCTGACCATAAGTTTTCTCAAAGAGGAACGTTTTAAGCCTAACCTTAAATGTAGAGACTGTGTCTGCCTCTCTAACATGAGCTGGAAGCTGATTCCATAAAACAGGAGCTTGGTAACTAAAGGCTCTACCTCCAACTGTACTTTTAGAAACCCTGGGAACCACTAATAGCCCTGCATTTTGTGAGCTATATGTGAACTGTATCTAATTTTTTTATGACAGCATAAACAGCACAAATCTGATATTTTCTAATCTGACCCAGGCGTCTTTAACATGTGATCCTAAATCAGATTTGTATCTGATCTTTTACAATGCAACCTCAGTCTGTACGGACAAGTCACATTTTGTCTGACTTTTACTACATTATGATGCGACAGATGCCACAGCTCTCCACTGGAAGAGGCGGGAACTGGCTACATCAAATAATAACAAGTCTGGCACACAACAGTGGTGGAAACAGTGGAAAAGTGAGGTTTTTAACTTAATTAGTGTTTTGAGTAAAAATAAAATAAAAAATTTAAAGTATTCAGAAATTACATTTTGAGGAGTGGCACAGAGAGATTTTATTAATATATCTGCCTTGACATTCTAAAATGATGGATCAACTCTGATCCATCAAGGACTGATGCAGAACTTTGTGGACTGGTGTCAGCAAAACCACCTCCTGATCAACGCGGGGAAAACCAAGGAGATGGTGGTGGATTTTCACAGACGCCGCTCTGCCGTCCCCTCACCGGTGAACATCCAGGGAACGGACATTGAGAGAGTGGACTCTTATAAGAACCTGGGTGTTCTTGTGGAAACCTGTGCAACCTGTGCTGTTTATTTATTATTATGTGCTACATTTATTTTATTTTAAGCAGCTATTCACAATGCACACTCTTTACCTGTGGTATTTTGAATATCCATACTCTGTTAGACTATATACTGTACATATTTATTATAGTGTATTTAATTGCTCATATTCTAATTTAGTTAATTAGCTCTACTTGTAGTTTAGTTTTTTATTTAATTATCTTTGGCCAGACTGGTCTCTGATACACTTTGTGCTCTTGTGTGATACCACTGTGTGCTACTGCTAACTGTACTTATGCTGTTGCAACAATGCAATTTCCCCACTGAGGGACTAATAAAGGTTTTCTTATTCTTATTCTTATTAACTCTGTGTCAGTGAAGCCCCTTGTATCACAACTCTTCAACACCTGGCTCTGTCGTGTTTTCTTTTGCACATGTGGATCACTGATGGAAGTCACATTTAAACTGTAATGTGAACCAACACTCTAAAAAAACATCAGATTTCAGCAAAAAAATCTGAATTGAGCATTAAGACCTGCAGTGTGAATGTAGCCATAGAAACAAGCACAGACAACCATTCACTCTCACATTCATTCACTATGGGCCATTTAGGGTCTCCACTTCATCTGTACATGCATGTGTGTGGAGGGTGGGAGGAGGAGGAGACAACCCACAATAACACAAGGAGGAGCACGCACACTCCTCTCAGAGACTGTGAGCTGGTCGGCCTGAGGATGAAGCCCAACCCTGAGAAAAACATGCTCAGAGGAAACACACACTACCTTTCATAGAGCAGGGCTATACAACAGGCGGCCCGGGGGCCAGAAGCGGCCCATCAGTCATGTTGGACTGGCCCTTAGCTCATCTACCCATGAATAATAAATCAATAATTGAATAGCCATTAAACTGTATATACTGCAATTCCCGACACTTTGCAGCCCTAAATCCAGCAGTACAGGGAAATGTCCGGCCCACGGACCAATAACCTTCAGAAAATTTGGCCTATAGGACTATATAGCTGAACAGCCCTGACATAGAGGGTGGACGAGCCATTGTTTATAGTGCAGACTTCTCAGCATCAACACCAGGCCACAGACAGCAACTGCTCAACTTTCCACACCAAGAAAACATTATTTAATACCAAGTTTTCACACAAATGACTGCACATAATTCCAAGGTACTTCTCAACGTTTATAAACCAAAATCTGACAACAACAGCACCTTACCCCACTGTTTTATCCAAATTCGTATCATTTAATAACCTGACAATGGCAAGAGGCAAACAATAAGAGAAAGAGCAGAAAGTCATTCTGTTAGCATAAAGTTACAGGTCATGTTTTGTAAGGGAGGTGGAAAAATGTGCAGGTTACCTTATTATAAATGAAGCTCACATCTCTATTCTTTCAGTGAGGCAGGTGTTAATAAAACACGTTAATGACTCTGTCACTGAAGTCCTGGTTTCAGTATACTGTCCGATTGAAAGTGCAGTCAATGCATTCAGGCGAGTTTGTCCCAAAAACTTTGGAGAAATTATTTAGTCCTCTTATGTGTAAAAAAAAACACCACTCTGCTCCGGGTGTAATGGCGATTTAAGTTCATTTCAATGTCTTAGAAAAACCCTGGAAACTCCACGCTGCTATAGATTATCATTAACATTAACAACTTTGGTCACTATAGCTTGTTATTACCGCCGCCATCACTCAAAAATACAGGCTACACAACTATGTGCTCTGTGATAGGCCAAATCCCAGGACTCCGGGCTAAATAAATCTAGCCCCATTATGTTGTAGACAGGAGCGTGGGTGGGACTAACACCTATCAATCACTACACTAATGTAATGTGCCGTGTGGTTCTTGGGCTAATTAAAAATAAAAATTCTTTGCGGAAATATTGGTTTATTTCAAAACAAAAAACAATAGTGAGCATGTAGATAATACATTCTAAGTTAATAATAACATGTAAGACACAACAAATTATTTAAAATGATATGGTAATTAGCTATAATAACTAAGGACGTGTTGTCTTCTATGTTGTGCTTTAAGCCATAGGTGTTATGGCTCAACAGTTAAGACAAGGTTCTGGTCTCAGGGAAGAAGCAATGAGAGGAGAGTGGCAGACTGGATCCTGGGCTGGTGTCTTCACCACTGGAGCTAGGAACACAGGAGACAAAAGGTAAGTGAACCAGGATCAAAAAGGTAAGTATCTTTGCAAAAAATAACTCTGATCAGAGTGGCCAACTGTCTGGCAGAGTCTGACTGGAGAGCTGGGTCTTAAGCCTGGTTCACACAGCAAGATAATTATGCCAATTTTTGACCCGACTCTCCCCTTCCGACAATCTTAAGGTCGCCCCGATTATCGTAATGGCACTAAAAATAATCTGATCAGATATTCCTGCTGTGTGTGGTGTGTTCAGAGAGCTCTGGTCTGCTCGGAAGGACGTCGGGACCGCTCCGATCTCAAATCGGGGATATTCAACATGTTGGATTGTCTTGGCCCGATATCGCAGCGTGTGTGGTGTGTCCCGAGGACAAACGAGCACTGCACCCTGTTGAATGTGACGAGTAGCCAATCAGAAAGCGAGGTGACGGAAGCACGGAGGGGAATCCAAAATCAAAACAGCTGTCGCATGTTGGCGCATGTTTCACGCTGTCTCCACTCCTTTAACCAACGCCTTTTCTTTTTGTATTGTTTTTTCTCTGTTAGAAATCGTCCACAAACTATAGCAATTGCCATGTTTGTGTACGTCATGTTTGTGTACGCGAAGTCACGTTTAATCTCGTGAGGTTTTGTGAGATTTCCTGTCTGACCTGGGAATGTTCGTGAGTGAAATCTGTTGGTGTGTTGTCTTTGCCGTGTGGCCGCACCCCACACACTGTAGGAACAAACCTGATAGCTTTGATTTTTTATCACCATGTGTGGGGACTATCAGGTTTTGAAAATCTTCCAACAATTTTAAGATCTTGCCGTGTGAACTAGGCATTAGTAGGCAGCAGCTTGATTGCCAATTGCAGACAGGTGAGTGCAGTTCCCTGTTCCCAGTAGACTCCGCCCACACACACACACACACACACGCACGCACGCACGCACGCACGCACACACACACAGCACAGAACAGGGAAGGACTAGTGTCACAGCCAGGGATGGGACAATAGGCAGCTATTTTGTTTAAAGTTTAAGTGTTTCATCATATTAGCTTCAGCCTATACCTTTTCAGTATTTATGTACTTTTTTTGCACTGTGTAAAAATGTGAATAAACTAATTTCATTGTTTCCATTTTCACTGTGAGGCATTTAAGTAGTCTAGGGATTTACCAGCAGCGCTAAAACCTGGTAGCACTTAATGCTAACAGAGCTAACAGAGCTAATTTGATGGGTAATCATAGTTTTACCAAAATAACTTAACAAACTGAAACTTAAAGAAAAATGTTCCTCACTTGGTAAATGTGCCTCACAAAGCCACATAAACATGATAGACCAAAATAATAAAACACAAGCCAGGAATGGACTACAGGGCCTGTACACAGGATTTTAGAAATACTGAGGTCCATCAGCAGGTCCATAGTTTAGTCCTGGTTTAGTCCTGCTTTTGTCATGATTTAGTCCTGGATTAGTCCTGCTTTAGTCATGGTTTAGTCCTGCTTTAGACCTGGTATAGTCCTGGTTTAGATCTGGGTTAGTCCTGGTTTGGTCCTTGTTTAGACCTGGTTTATTCTTGGTTTAAACCTGGTTTAGTCTTGGTTTAGTGCTGGTTTAGTCCTGACTTAGACCTAGTTTAGCCATGGTTTAGTCTTTGTTTAGCCCTGGTTTAGTCTTAGTTTAGTCTTGGTTTAGTCCATGTTTAGACCTAGGTAAGCCCTGGTTTGGTCCTTGCTTAGACCTGGTTTAGTCCTGGTTTAGTCCACGTTTAGACCTGGTTAAGTCCTAGTTTAGTCCTGACTTGGACCTGGTTTAGGCCTGGTTTAGTCTGTGGCGGACACTATAGAGACTTATCTCACACTGAATGTACACTTTTGTTCTGTAAAGATTGGGGAAGGGAAGTGAGGTCCAGTAGCCTGCCAGACAAACTCTTTTCCTATTCTATACAAAGAAGTTAGTCTGGTTCCTCTTCGGTAACATTTTGTTTTGAGGCGGAACAATGACAGGAGGCGTAACCAATCAGAGAAACGAAGGGTGGGACATAACCAGTGCAGCGCTGACCCAAACAAACATGGATTCCTGCTGGGGGGTTTTCACAAAACACCAGAATACGCCATATTCTGAGCAGCTCTGTCCTTATTTCTGAACGGGGACAGCAGCAGAAGCCAAGTGTACAAGGACGAGTTTTTTTTTTTTTTTTTTTTTTATGCGTTCGTTAGGGTTAGGGTTAGGGTTAGGATTTCAATGGGACTTTACTGTTGTTAAAATGGAAACAAGATGAAGAAAAAAAACTCAGAGGAGACTTCAGCAGAACCAACAGGTGACAAAGAAAAGCGCTAAACACCGTTAATGAGCCTAGAGAAGTTCTTAAATTAGCTCTGTAGCTAGCGCTACCTTAGTTAGCGCTTCTGCTTTTGTAAGACATGCCAGTTCCAAATTGAACCGGAGAAACACTTTGTTCCGAGAGGGGAACCAGACTGTCCTGGTTGTGAAAAGCAAGTAGGACCCAGTTTATTTCTAGTTTAGATCCGGTTCAGTTCTGGTTTTAAAACTGGTTTAGTCTTGGTTTAGTTCAAGGTTTGTCCGTGTTCTGTGCTTCTTTGCATTTTTCTGTTTTACCCCTCTGCACAGTCCTGGGTTAGTCCAGATATACAGGTGCATTTTAGTCTTTAACAGCCAAATATTTTCTGAAAAGGCACCATAAATGATCACATAACTCCACGTACCCCTGCAATGTGCTCGCATACCCTTAGGGGTCCCCGTACCCCTGGTTGGGAAACACTGACCTACACCATGTCCTCGGCTTCTGGCATCCTTGAGAAGAGTATGAAGATGTACAGTACACATTTTCAAACTTTTTCACTGCATTAGAGAAGACAGTCTGTCGTTTAAAATGATAGAAGCTCTCATGCTCTCACAACAGTGATAAACTGCAACTGCAAAATCCCACAACTTCAAAGTCCAAAAATTATTCAACAAATAAAAATGTCTTGAGTCTGCAGAGATGACTGACAGAAATATCCTTCTCATCACCAGATCTCACTGTCCACTTGGCCTGGGCTCCCTTTGCTCCCTTTCATGGACATATTGTGTCTGATAAAGTATACGTCTGCAGTATGGTTTGTACAACTTGAACACACACACAAAAAAAAGGATTTTTTACACTTGTGATAGGCCCATTTCTGTTGAACTCCACTTTGAATAAGTGCTTATGCAAGCCCAGTGCAGACTGGTCTTAACCTGTTCCAGATAGGAGTAGGAAAAGTACTACACACACTTCAAAACACAGCCATAAAATCCTGAAAAACAAGATAAGATATTAATATGAGCTGTCTATGAATAACTCAGTAACATGCAGAGATCCAGACTTGGACCAGACCTGGACTCATAAACTACCGGACAAATGAGGTCATTATTGTAAGTGTGATAAACAGCCGGTGAATGATTACAAACAGGATTTTTCTTGGAAACAGTTAACAATAATCCAAGGTCAGACCAAACTTCAGTTTATTATAAAAACAGAATAACTGTCAAAATATAAAGCTTTGATGGTAAAAGAGTTTTAAAAGTTCTTTTTTTTTTTTTTTCCCAGTCTGAGGGTGTCTCAGACTGCTGCTAAAGGAGCTGCTCAGCCCCTCCACACTCTGGTACAGTGGGTGAGAACTGTTGTCCATGATGGATGTGAGCTTGGCCAACATGCTTCTCTCACCTCCTCCAGGACAGAGCTGAGCTCCTGACCAACTTGTTCAGTCTCTTCCTGTCCCGCTCAGTGCTGCTTGCTCCCCAGCAGACAGCAGTGTAGGGGACAGCAGAGGCTACCACAGAGTCATAAAAAGTCCTTAGCAGAGGCCTGCACCCTCCAAAGGACCTCGGTCTCCTCAGAAGGTGGAGTTGATTCTGGCCTTTCTTGTACAGGGCGTCAGTGTGGTGGGACCAGTCCAGTTTATTGTTGAGGTGAACACCCAGGTTCTTAAAACTGTCCACCATGTCACCATTCTAGAACGGAGAAGTGACAAAAAACTGCTGCAGGCCCTCTTGGTGGCAAGTAAAAAACTATCACCAGAAATTGGCTAAATTCTTCACCGCCTACAATGGATGGCTGGTTAGACATTGTTTCTGAAATATTTTAAATGGAAAAGTTAACCTATACTTTGAAAATTCAAAGAGATAAATTCTATCATATATGGAATAAGTGGATAAACTTTATTACCCCAACTAGAGCAGATTTTTTATAACTTCTCCGATAGATTCTCCTACTGACCTATAAACAGGTGATATGAGTGAATGTATTTGTAAAAAAAATTTCCTCTTTTTTTTCTCTTCAAGCTCCCCTGAATTGTACATAGTTTATACATTTGTTTTCTCTTATTTAATTTCTATTTTCCTTTAATTATCAAGGGTGATGTGGGTACTGAAAACAACGTGGAACGGCTATAGTCTACATGAAAAGAACACACATTGAATTTGGACAGAGTATTGTATGGTCCTAAAGATGCCCACAAAACTCAGAAAATGTGAAAGGCAAAGGTTTGTGTAATAAGATATTTGATGTTGTATGCACTCTTGTTCTTTCCAAATAAAAATATAATTAAAAAAAATAATTTAAAACTGTCCACCATGTCCCCCTCCTGGATGTTCACCGGTGTGAGGGGTAGTGTGAAACCATCTCCATCTCCTTTGTCTTACTGGTGTTTAAGCACAGGTGCTTGTGCTCACACCAGTCCACAAAGTCCATGATGACTGATGTACTCCACACTGTAAAAAAAAATCTGTAAATTTTACGGTAAAAAATTGGCAGCTGTGGTTGCCAGAATTCTACCGTAAAAACTACAAGAGGCCTGTATTTCATTTTACAGTATAATTTTATCACAAATGTTGTTTTTTACAGTTTTTGACTTGAGTTTTTATTATTATTTACTGCAAAATAGTTATTATCTTTCAAAAAAATATGTTTGTGACTTAACTTTTAATCAATATTTACTATAAAATTTAAAGTTATCTTTCAAAAAATAGGTTAATGTATATTTTAGTTTGTGACTTATGTTTTAATCAACATTTACTGTAAAATTTAAAGTTATTATCTTTTGAAAAGGTGTTAAACTGTAATAAACACAGGACTAGATTTTTTTTAACAGTGCTATACTGTATACATTACAAAAAATAAAACTAAAAAATACAATTTTGCCTTATTTTTAATATTACAGTTAATTACCATAACCAAAACAGTATTTTACCGATATATCAACTACGGTCTTTTACTGTTGAGATTTTACAGATTTTTACCATGAAATCTACAGATATTTTTTACAGTGCAGCTCGTTCCCCTCAGACACACAGCCCACAGTTGTTGAGTCATCAGAGAACTTCTGGAGATGACAGCTGTTGGTGTTGTAAGTAAAGTCCGAGGTGTAGAGGGTAAAGAAGAACAGTGAGAGCACCGTTCCCTGAGGGGCCCCAGTGCTGCAGACTACCACCTCAGACACACAGTTATGCAGACAAAAGTACTGTGGCCCGTTGGTGAGGTAGTCAACGGTCCATGCAGCTAAAAGTGTGTAAATGCATGAGGCAAATACAAACCAGGCTACTTGAATGCTTTGATAAATGAATATTTTGTATCTTTATTTAAAAAGAGGTTTGTGCTCTTCGAGTGCTTCATATCAAAGACTTTATTTGACAGAACAGCATTGGCCAGTCAGACGCGAGCATACTTTAAGGCCATTGGCTGCTGGTCTGCGTCAGCTTGCAAACACTGAATTAATGTAGCCCCTTTAAAAACCTCTACATGAGGAGGATCTCCAGTCACAGCTGAAAACTTCAGAGTTCCACAGGTGAAACTGCTCTGGTCTGTTGTTTAAGACGTTCTGGACACAACGGCCAAAACAAGTCAGAAATCATTGACTCAATATCTCCAGCAGCAGTGCATGATGGGAAAACAACAGGTTACACTAGAATTATGTCACACAGTTAATGTCTTACAGATGAAGCTGTTGTTGAGTTGCACAGGACATGTTTCCAGTAAAGACCAGGAGTCAGGAGAAGCCTGATTTGGAAAAAGATCAAAGTTCAGGAAGTGAGTGTGAATTATTCAAGAGTAAAAAAAGGTGACCAAAATAAATCAGGACTAAACTAGGGCTAAACCAGGGCCAAACCAGGTCTAAACCAAGTCTAAACCAGGACTAAACCAGGACAAATTCAAGTCAAAACCAGGTCTAAACCAGGACAAATTCAGGTCTAAACCAGGTCTAAACCAGGACAAATTCAAGTCAAAACCAGGTCTAAACCAGGACAAATTCAGGTCTAAACCAGGTCTAAACCAGGACTAAACCAGGACAAATTCAAGTCAAAACCAGGTCTAAACCAGGACAAATTCAGGTCTAAACCAGGTCTAAACCAGGACTAAACCAGGACAAATTCAAGTCAAAACCAGGTCTAAACCAGGACAAATTCAGGTCTAAACCAGGTCTAAACCAGAACTAAACCAGGACTAAACCAGGACTAAACCAGGACTAAACCAGGACTAAACCAGGTCTAAACCAGGACTAAACCAGGACTAAACCAGGACTAAACCAATACAAATTCAGGTCTAAACCAGGTCTAAACCAGGTCTAAACCAGGAGTAAACCAGGACTAAATCAGGACAAATTCATGTCTAAACCAGGTCTAAACCAGGTCTAAACCAGGACAAATTCAGGTCTAAACCAAGTCTAAACCAGGACTAAACCAGGACAAAATTCAGGTCTAAACCAAGTCTAAACCAGGACTAAATCAGGACAAATTCAGGTCTAAACCAGGTCTAAATCAGGTCTAAACCAGGTCTAAACCAGGTCTAAACCAGGACAAATTCAGGTCTAAATCAGGTCTAAACCAAGTCTAAACCAGGACTAAACCAGGACAAATTCAGGTCTAAACCAGGTCTAAATCAGGTCTAAACCAGGACAAATTCAGGTCTAAACCAGGTCTAAACCAGGTCTAAACCAGGTCTAAACCAGGACTAAACCAGGACTAAACCAGGACTAAACCAGGTCTAAACCAGGACTAAACCAGGACTAAACCAGGAGTAAACCAGGACTAAATCAGGACAAATTCGTGTCTAAACCAGGTCTAAACCAGGACAAATTCAGGTCTAAACCAAGTCTAAACCAGGACTAAACCAGGACAAAATTCAGGTCTAAACCAAGTCTAAACCAGGACTAAATCAGGACAAATTCAGGTCTAAACCAGGTCTAAATCAGGTCTAAACCAGGTCTAAACCAGGTCTAAACCAGGACAAATTCAGGTCTAAATCAGGTCTAAACCAAGTCTAAACCAGGACTAAACCAGGACAAATTCAGGTCTAAACCAGGTCTAAATCAGGTCTAAACCAGGACAAATTCAGGTCTAAACCAGGTCTAAACCAGGTCTAAACCAGGTCTAAACCAGGACTAAACCAGGACTAAACCAGGACTAAACCAGGGCTAAACCAGGACTAAACCAGGAGTAAACCAGGACTAAATCAGGACAAATTCGTGTCTAAACCAGGTCTAAACCAGGACAAATTCAGGTCTAAACCAAGTCTAAACCAGGACTAAACCAGGACAAAATTCAGGTCTAAACCAAGTCTAAACCAGGACTAAATCAGGACAAATTCAGGTCTAAACCAGGTCTAAATCAGGTCTAAACCAGGTCTAAACCAGGACAAATTCAGGTCTAAATCAGGTCTAAACCAAGTCTAAACCAGGACTAAACCAGGACAAATTCAGGTCTAAACCAGGTCTAAATCAGGTCTAAACCAGGACAAATTCAGGTCTAAACCAGGTCTAAACCAGGTCTAAACCAGGACTAAACCAGGACTAAACCAGGACTAAACCAGGTCTAAACCAGGACAAATTCAGGTCTAAACCAGGTCTAAACCAGGTCTAAACCAGGACTAAACCAGGACTAAACCAGGACTAAACCAATACAAATTCAGGTCTAAACCAGGTCTAAACCAGGTCTAAACCAGGTCTAAACCAGGACTAAATCTTAGGATTTTAGCCCAGAGTAGAACCAGGTTCATGTTGGTGGTAATGACGCCTGGCGGAGACAATCCGAGGTGCTCAGAGTAGGGTCAGTGTGCAAACTTGCTAAGTCACTGTCATTATTGCATTTGTGAGTCATGTTACCTCAGAGTTCACTTCACTAACCCTGACCTGTCTCTGTTTGTCAGCAGCTGCTGACTTTACTCTGGACTACACCTGTTATCAGCAGTGTGACATAGTGACAACACTGCGTCGCTAGCTTCTGATTGGTCCAGAGCAGTGGTGTAATGACATCACATTTGGCTTGTCTCTGATTGGGCGAGAGACATGAGCGGGGACACAGGGGACTGCTGCAGGTGTAGTGTAAAGTCTGCTGCTAAAAAAGGACAGATCATTGGTTTATAGAGAGATGTTTGGACCACTGAGTGAATAAAAGCTACAGCAAGTATATTGGAGAAAATATGAGTTGTATTTTTGAATATAATACTCCTCTTCTGAAGTCATCCTTTATAAAGTGGGTTTACAGTTTTGCAGCAGTGTCTTTCTGCCAGTGTGGTTAAGTGAGAAACAGAACATAAATCCCAATTCTCCTGCATATTTTGCTTGAAACCTAAATTCTAGATAAAAAATGCAATAAACAAATAAAAAAAAAAAACAGTTAAAAAAGTTTCAATTAAGTTTAGTATAAAAAGATTGCAAATATTCTTCTATCAAATAATGAAATGAATCCAAGTACCTCTGTAAAGTGTCTGCGTACCCCCAGGGGTCCCCGTACCTCTGGTTGGAAAACGCTGACTTAAAGCATACAAGACATTGGCCATTTATCCTGGTTTTAAATATCTAAATGTGTAGCTGTTTACCTCTAACTGTAGATTTTTTTGTTTAATTATCAGACATGATGAAAATATGAAATACCTCTCCAGTTACAGATACTGGTCACCATGGTTAAAAAGCTTTGAGCTGAAACATTGCTCCACTGCTCTTTACTATGTACCCTTTACTATGTCATCAAAGCACCCAACCACCATCTGGACAGCGCCCTCTCCTGGACGTCACATGTGGATTATCTCTGCAACAAAGTACAGCGGAGGATCTACTTTTTGAGGAGACTCAGATTGTTTGGGAGCAAGCAGGGACATTCTGAACCAGTTTTATACAGCCACAGTTCAGAGCGTGTTACTGTACGGCAGCTCAGTTTGGTTCTGTGGCCTCTCAGTCCTGCTGAACAACAGGATACAGAGGCTCCTCAACATCTGCTCCAAAATAGTGGGCCATTCTGTGGGGAACACATTCACAGAGCTGTGTAGAAAGCAAACTCTCAGGCTGGCTGACAAAATCTCTACAGACACAGCTCATGTTTTGAACAGTGAATTTGAACTCTTGACTTCTGGGAGGTGTTTCCGAGTGCCCTGCTGCAGAAGGAATAAATATAAAAATTCCTTTGTGCCATACTCCATCACACTCCTGAACCAGAGGAAGAACACATGAGCACTGTATATTGTATTTATGATGATTGATTGTTGTATGTTTTTTGGGTCTTGGGGCTGTCTGGTAGATGTGTAAACCAAATTTCTGTTTTTACGGACAATAAAGTTTTATCTTATCTTACATCTAACTTATTTGATGATTTGTGATAAAGATAATAATAAAATGAAATATTATTATGTTATTTTTTTGTATTGTTTAAGATGCAGTTTTTAAGTTTTGTTTAATTTTAGCAGCCATGTTTGCAATGCAATATCAGTGTTAGTATTTTAACTAAGTCTTCTAAATGTACTGACTGCAGTCACAGTGTTCACAAATATAAAACTACTTCATTTTTTAAAGACGAAATTCAAACTTAATATATTTAAAAGACAAAAAAGTCGTCAATGAAATTATAATTAAGCTACCTAATTAATTACTTATGGTGTAGGCAGCAAAAAAAAAAAAAAAAAAAAAACATTGGGTAAGGCCATCTAAGATTTTGTTTCTTTTAAAATTAAGTAAAGGGCTAGAAAAAAAAAAGATTTATATTGTTCCCATTGCTCCTTTCCAATCAGGAAAATGTATCACAGGCTAGCTCCAGGTTTTGTCAAGTGAAAATTAAGACCTTTTTAAGACTTTTCAGTGCTATTTAGAATTAAATTTAATGCCATTGTCAACATCCAAACAATAATTAAATGTAAAATATAGTGAAATACCTCCAGTGCAGTGTTTAAAAACAAATATACAATTTGTTGTATATTTACAACAAATTGTTATCCTGTTATTGTGGTGACAGTACGTTTTTAAAATTGTATTTATATTATGAAAATGACAAATTTAACACCTGGATGAACAAAATGTAATACACTGTTAAAGAAAAAAAAAAAAAAAAGCTCTGAAAACTCAAAAATTCAAGGCAACAGGATCCCTCAAGATTTTTGAGTTTTGGGGCCAACTCCAAATCTCAAGTTTTCCACAGCCAATATGTCTAAAATCTTTAAATTTTAAGTTTTACTCTCTATCATTATTTTTTAACTCATCTTACAGCCAACTTACTATTCATTGTTCAGAAAAAGTATGATTCATTGGTTGAATATAGTACATTATTTTTTTATTAATATCAATAATACAAATTAGGTGAGTAAAAAAAATATTTGTTGTTGAAAACTTTTTTTTTTTTTTTTACAGTGTACCTACTGATAAGATTGAATACTTTTAAGGCCTTCATTCTGCCACCATCAAACTGTATACCTTGTTAATACTTTTAAGACCTTGGGGCTACCCTGTACTTCTGAAATTGTGTCAAAAATACATTGTATATTTGTATTTTCACGGAAAAGGAACAAATTAAAAAAATGAATGACTGAATCTAACTCTGTTGTCCAGTGTTAAACAGAGTTAAACAGGGCCCTTATCTGTGGAAGGAGCAGCTGTGTAAATCTGTGACCTGTGGACTCTGTCTCTGCTGCCCTTGTTTCATTCATGGTTTTATTTCGTTACAACATTTGATCTCCGTCCGCTGGTCTGGCTCCAACCAGAGAGGTGGTAAAAGCCCTGTGTGTCCTGGGACATGAGGGGTCAGATCTGAGGAAAACTGGACTGGAGTGAACCCACAGTGATGCATTTAGACCAACAAAGTACACAAATGAAGCAGATCGAAAAACAGGGGACTCCAGAGGGACAGAATACGTCATAACATTGTGTAGTAGTAGTAGTAGTAGTAGTAGTAGTAGTAGTAGTAGTAGTAGTAGTAGTAGTAGTAGTAGTAGTAGTAGTAACCGCCATCAGACCAGGATTTGGACTAAGAGTATTGGACTTAATAACACTTAACACATGAGAGTGATACTAAAGGAGAGTTGTATCTGCTGGTATTAGTTTGAGAGCCAGTGTTCTTTAGAATTTAACCCTCAGGCTCCTGGCTCCCTTTTAGGGTTTCTCAAATGTATTTTTTGCTCTCATTTTGGCATTTCTTATGCTAGGGTAATGAAATTTGACAAAGCATCACAATATTCTACTGTCCAGACACAAAACTCACCTTCTTTCTCTTTAAGTCCTTTTTGATCCCATTGACTTACATTAAAATCACTTATTTTCACTTTGCTGCCATTACAATGTTAAATCATGTTAATTCCTCTGTAACCCTGTCAATTAGAGGCTAAAAAATATAAAAAAACAATCAAAAAAATCACCATCAGAGCCACCATTTTCTCATTGCATTGTGGGAATTTATTCCCTTATAATTCTTATAAGATAACAGTGAGTGTTGCCCAGCTTCTTACAGCTTTAAGAGGAAAAACCTGAGTTTCAGCCTTTTTTTTTTATGGCACAAAAAGCAAAAATGTATTAAAATCAATGTTAGGGCTAATCAGAGAACTATCAGGGACTGGCAATCCCTGCACAAACAAAAAACTTAAAATCTTAATTAGTAAATAATTCATGTTTTATTTACTAATATGTGAAATTATGTAAACAAACTGGCATTTCAAGGGTTAAAAATATAACAATGAATTCACTTTTGCTCTGCGTGATGAGGACAGGGGTTAACAATCAAAAAATAATAATAAAAAAAAGTCTTTTTCTTTTTCTTTTTTTGACCTAGTGGCCTAAAAGAGCTTTAAGAGGAAGAACGTTTTGTTTTTTTGTTTTTTGTTTTTAAATAGGACATCAGGGTTAACCTGGGCTAATTTGATTTTCTTTTCATAATTAAAAATGAAAAAAAAAAAAAAAAACAAAAAAAAAAAAACACCATCCTACCTGACATACTTGCAAAAAAAAAAAAAAAAAAAAAAGAAAAGGGGTGGGGCAATTGTTGTAAAAAAATAAATGCATAATGAATATCATGCCATCATAATATAACATCACAGGCTGTAGAAAAGAGTGGTGCGACATGTAGAACTGCATTCTTTAAAGTTGCCACTAGATGTCACTAAAGGCCACAGACCTTCACTGACATGGAACCAGATTCGAACACAGAAAAATGAAATTATTTCTTAGAACCTCAATAAAAAGTTGAGGCCAGGTCCACATTTTGTTGATATGGTTATTAAATGAAATATGTTTTTTTTTATACACCAGGAGACAAGAAGTAGTACTGAAGTATCTCGGTAATGCTATATTGATTTACACTGAAAAATGTTACTTACATGTTACTATTAAAAATGTTTCACACAAACTCTTAATACATTTGACCATGTACTTTACTATGTACTTAGGAGTAGCGTAAATATAACTTCATTCAGAGTTGTTTTCTGCATTTTCTTTCGCCCAGGTCAGTTGTACCATTTCATTGTAGTAATTGATTTAAAAGTTTAAATTTAGGTTCTTCTCAAATTGTAATTATGTCAGTGGCCACCAGGATGTGCTCCAAGTATTTTATTTTTATTTTATTTTATTTTATACATAATAAACAAGCACAGAAAATTAGGCTGGATTTCATTTCTACCCCTTAGCCCTTTGCCTTAGCCCTAGCTCTTCATTTTGTGCGATCAAGAGAGATGAAGGGCTATCCCAATTCTCTTTTGCAGTAAGGGCGAGGGCTAAGGCGAGGCTAAGGCGCTGTACTCCCCTGACCCAGAGTACTTTAAACTGTATGTCCGTGTTTGTTTTATGTTGATAGCCCCTGTAATCACTGAGATAATCACCATTAAAGTTTGTGGAAACTATGTGTAGGAAATACAGGCAGGCGATCTTTACCTGAGCACAGTGAGCTCTGTGTTGTAAGGTGAAAATGAATCCCATGAAAGTTGTAGTTTACAGCAGTTTGTCCTCTGTCTCTGGTGTTACAGTTGTTCCTGTTGTTCACATGCGCCCCCTTCAGGCTCATGTTTTAAAAAAGAATTTATTTAAAGTATAAACTGAGCAAATGCTGCTTTTACCTATCAGTAAAATGAAAAATGAATAAGAAGGAGAGAAGAAAGAAGAGTAATCTTTTATTATCTGCCCCCTTTAAGGATTGTAATTGTAATAAGGATTGTAATAATAATAAGGACTTTCATTCTGACAGTGAAATCACAGTTCTGATTGATTGAGCCTATAAATGAACTAAGCAGCTGCTTATTAGCCGAGGTTGCCAGGGCCCCCCCAAAGAGCACCTGAATTGTCAATGTACATGTTCATTAAAAATATTGTGTTATAATAATGAAAATGATAGTACATAGTTCAAATGTAAATTGTGTATATGAATAGAATTAAGGACAATGTATTATTACAGATAATAATAAAAATGTAATATACTAAATTTAACAAAATTTACAACTTTAACTACAACTTTTGGACAATGGATAGTCAGTTGGTTGTAAGATGAGTTAAAAAATAATGATAGTGAGTAAAACTTACAATATAAAGTTTTTAGACATATGAACGTTAAATTAGGTGAACAAAAAATATTAGTTGTGGAAAACATTTTTGAGTTGGCCCTCAATCTCAAAAATTGGTTACCTTGAGTTTTTGAGTTTTAAACAAAAGTATTTTGAAATAAACTGCAGACTGTGAGCACTGGTGTTTGTATCCAGTAAAACCAGCTGACTCACAAATTTTATACATTAGTACAGTGTTTCCCAACCATGGGTACAGGGACCCTTATGCTGTGTCCACACCGGACGCATCTGCGACGTCAAACTTGCACCAAACACGTCCAGTTGGACCCTTGAACATTTTGAAGTCAGACGCTTTATTTGTGAGTCCAATTTGCTCTGTTCACGCGTCAAAACAAATGTGTTCAGATGCGAATTTGCATTATGGGAGGAGTCTGTTGTGCCAGGATAATGGCCGCTCTTTCAGGGCTAATTCCAACTGAGGCCATGCCAGTTTGCTCACCTGTGTCCCGTGTCAGTGTGAGGACATGTCCCCAGGACACTACTGCTGTATTTAAGCACTCAACACCAGCAGCAGAGCTGAGATATGGAGGAGTTTTTTTTCTTGTTTAATAGCAGTCTCTAGTGGTTTTAGCAGGTTATAGGCTAGCACTCAGTACACAGACTCTGTTTTTCCTGTTGTTTTGGAGAGTGCAGAAACTGCTAATCCAACAAGCTTAGCTCAGCACACGCTAAAGTTATGGTTTCCTTTATATCTTGTCACTGTCTTTTTGACTGCTGTCTTTATAAAAGTAGCAGAGCTGCTGTAGGCTGTAGCTTATAGCTCCACGTTCACAGTGACAGCCTCGATAAGTCCTCCATGATTGTTTTGAAGGATTTCCACTTCCTACATCCTCCCACGTCACTGCAGGAGCTAGATCCTGATTGGTTAATGTGCCGCGAATATTCGAAAGTTCAGATTTTTCAACTCGGGCGTTGACACTCTATTTGCATGTCAAAGCCCAATTTGCGACACTTGATTCATGCCACAGGGCGTCTAGACACACATTTACATAGACTTAACATTTAAACAGACGCCCCAGCGCCCCAAATGTGTTCGGTGTGAACGCAGCATAAGAGGTACATGGACACATTGCAGGGGGTACTTGGAGTAATTTCATAATATATTTCCAATACCAAAAACATTTGTGATTTTTATATAGAACTTTTGAAACTTGTGAAAGACAAGTGTCTAAAAAAAAAAAAAGGTGAATATTGTTGATGCTGCCGTCAGGAGCTGTGGCTGTAAGGTCTCTGGTGCCTGTCGTGGTGGCAACCCTGATCCCGATGGTGGACCCCGGAAGTAAGGGATGCCGTCTGGCTGGCTTGTGGGACTCCTGAGGCAGCCGACGGGTACCGACAGGCCAGGCATGCTGCGGCCCAGAGGCAAAAACTTGGGTCTGGGTGGAGTTCAGGGAGGCCATGGAGGAGGACTATCGGTCGGCCTCAAAGAGATTCTGGCAAACCGTCCGCCGCCTCAGGAAGGGGAAGCAGTGCTTCACCAACACTGTTTACAGTGGAGGAGGGGAGCTGTTGACCTCGACTGGGGATGTTGTCGGGCAGTGGAAGGAATACTTTGAGGATCTCCTCAATCCCACCGACACGTCTTCCGTTGAGGAGGCAGAGGTTGGGGACTCGGAGGTGGACTCATCCATCACCCAAGCTGAAGTCACCGAGGTGGTCAAAAAGCTCCTCGGTGGCAAGGCACCAGGGGTGGATGAGATCCGCCCTGAGTACCTCAAGTCTCTGGATGTTGTGGGGCTGTCGTGGCTGACACGTCTCTGCAACATCGAATGGTGGTCGGGATGGTACCTCTGGACTGGCAGACCGGCGTGGTGGTCCCTCTTTTCAAGAAGGGGGACCGGAGGGTGTGTTCAAACTACAGGTGGATCACACTTCTCACCCTCCTGGGAGAGTCTATTCCAGGGCGCTGGAGAGGAGAATTTGGCCGATAGTCGAACAGGAGGAACAATGCGGTTTTCGTCCCGGTTGTGGAACAGTGGACCAGCTCTACACCCTCTATTGGGTGCTCAAGGGTTCATGGGAGTTCGCCCAACTGGTCCACATGTGCTTTGTGGACTTGGAGAAGGCATTTGACCGTGTCCCTCGTAGCGTTCTTTGGGGTGTGCTGGAGTATGGGGTCCCAGGCCCTCTGCTAAGGGCTGTCCGGTCGCTGTACAACTGGAGCAGGAGTTTGGTCCACATTGCCGGTTGTAAGTCGGACCTGTTTCCAGTGCATGTTGGACTCTGGTAGGGCTGCCGTTTGTCACCGGTTCTGTTCATTATTTTTATGGACAGAATTTCTAGGCGTAGCCAAGGGCCGGATGGAGTCCGGTTTGGAGACCACAGGATTTCATCTCTGCTTTTTGCGGATGATGTTGTTCTGTTGGCTTCCTCAGGCCAGGACCTTCAGTGTGCACTGGGGCGGTTTGCAGCCGAGTGTGAAGCGGCTGGGATGAGAATCAGCACCTCCAAGTCCGAGGCCATGGTTCTCAACCGGAAAAGGGTGGCCTGCCCTCTCCAGGTCGGAGGAGAGATCCTGCCTGAAGTGGAGGAGTTTAAGTATCTCGGGGTCTTGTTCACGAGTGAGGGAAGGATGGAGCGTGAGATCGACAGGCGGATCTGTGCAGCGTCTGCAGTAATGCGGTCGTTGTATCGGTCTGTTGTGGTGAAGAAAGAGCTGAGTCGAAAGGCAAGGCTCTCGATTTACCGGTCGATCTACGTTCCTACTCTCACCTATGGTCATGAGCTTTGGGTTATGACCAAAAGGACAAGACAAGGATACAAGCGGCCAAAATGAGTTTCCTCCGCGGGGTGGCTGGGCGCTCCCTTAGAGATAGGGTGAGGAGCTCGGTTACCCGGCAGGAGCTCAGAGTAGAGCTGCTACTCCTCCACATCAAGAGGAGCCAGCTGAGGTGGCTGGAGCATCTGTTTCGGATGCCTCCTGGACGCCTCCCTGGGGAGGTGTTCCGGGCATGTCCCACTGGGAGGAGGCCCCGGGGAAGACCTAGGACACGCTGGAGGGACTACGTCTCTCGGCTGGCCTGGGAACGCCTTGGGGTTCCTCCAGAGGAACTGTAGGAAGCGTCCGGGGAGAGGGATGTCTGGGTGTCCCTGCTTAGACTGCTGCTTCCGCGACCCGGCCCCGGATAAAGCAGAAGAAGATGGATGGATGTCTAATATAATAAATGTTCTCTCATTCTTTGGTTTCTTTGTTGAGATTGTCCCATAAATGTACTCCTCTCACTGTAATACTGTGTTGATAAAGTCCTGTAGTGAATATTAAACTGCATACTTCTTTCCTGGAGGTCCATCTGTAAATTGTTCTCACATTAAACAGGATTTTTAGAGAATAAATCATTAAAATGCTGAAGCTCTTTTCTAGGTCAGGCCAAATACAATACATTTAACAAGTCTGTATTATTGCAGTTCCCAGTCCCAGCTGTAGTACTACTAAAGATAAGATTTATTTAAACTTTTACTGCTCTTAAACCGGTCCTACCCTGATCTACTGACTTTATTACTCATTCAGGACAGAAGTGTAACATCAAGATAAGTATTTTACAGCCTTTGATATCAGAACATCTGCTGATGACCGATCTGGATAGAGGCAGTTGTTAGACAGAGGCCACATCAGGAGATTTTTACAGGTTTATTTATCCTGTTCAGTACCAAGGGCATCCTGTTGATGAAAACTACACACCCCAGGAAGGGGTTCATTTTATTTACAAATCATGTATCTTGATTTAAATTTTCACAGCAAAATAGCAGCATCTCCATCCATTCATCTTCTTCCGCTTTATGCCCAGAGATGCCCAGACCTCCTGGGACACTTCCTTCAGCTCCCCCGGAGGAACCCCAAAGCGTTCCCAGGCCAGCTGAGAAACAGAGTCCCTGGAGAAGGATTTTAAACCTAATTCTGAATTCAACTGGAAGCCAGTGAAGTGAAGCTAGCACAGGAGTAATATGTTCTCTCCTGATAGTTCCTGTTAATAATCTTACGCAACATAAAAAACTTTGGGAACCACTGTTATCTACTGAGACTAAACTGACACAGGACTAACCTGAAACCTACCAGGACTTAACCAGGACTAACATATTTGTAGAAGTATGTAACATATGGACAATTCAATGGATCTCTTTGAATCCTCTGTAATTGGTTATCTGATAATGGAAAAAAAGGGTTGCTGGTTCAATTCTCTATCCTTCTGTTTCTTGAGTGCATTTTTAGTGTCACTGTAGAGGTAAAAAAAAAAAAAAGTGCTATTCAAATGCAGCCACCAACATTTTTACATGGTTTCAAAATTTTGATTCACAAACGTATATCTAAATGTATTTGTTCATTTTCTACCACTTCTGTAGTGTGGGCTGCAGAGAGGCCGAAGCAAAACATGGCTGCTTCTAGGTTTCTCAGACCAAAGCTTTCCAAGAACGCTGCAGTTTGAGGAGTTTAGTTTTCAAATGTGAATACAGTGCACCACCTCCTGGACGAGGGTGGTTGTTACACTGTCATGTCAGGCACTCTATTCATTTGAATTTGGACATAGAGGTGCATTTGTGTTAGAAAAAAATATATAGTAGCAATATACAAAATAACATTAGTATTTTTTTTTAATGGCATAAGCTTGTTGCATTTACAGATTCTGACTTTGTTGCTTAAGTTACATTAAAGGGGTTTTATATTATGCTTTTATTAATATGTTTTTTGTTTTTTAAAGCTTAATGTTAAGGTATACTTTATTGTCCACATAAGGAAATTCATTCTCTGCATTTGACCCATCCTTCAGTGCCGCTGGGGCAGCACCCGAGGACCCTTCTCCAGATCTTGACTCAGGATCCTCATAAGGAGAATCTAGCTGGAGGATTAGCCTATTGTGTTAAGTTGAGGTTGATAGGGGAAACCCATCCAGACACAGGGAGAGCATGCTATCTCCACACAGAAAGGGTCCAATGTGGGACCTTGCTGTTAGGCAAGAGTGCTAACCACTAAGCCACCGTGCCGCCGCTACTTTAGTGGTGGTGGAGGAAGTACTCAATTTCTTTACTTGAGTAAAAGTACAGATAAAGGAGCAAAACATTACTCAAGTAAAAGTAAATATATCACCTTAAAAGTCTAAAAATACTCACTTTCAAATGTACTTGTGAGTAAAAAAGAAAAAAAATTTCACACAGACTCAACAATGAATGTGTTAAATGTGAGGGATTTTGCTGATTCCAGATGAAATGAACAAACTGGTGCAGTAGAAGAGACTGAATCTGTCACTGAGCTCTGAGGTCTTTATTATTCTGATGTTTCTAAAGGAGTACTACTTTACTGCATCTGTTATATTTACTTAAAACCAACTCATACATGTAGTGGAGTAAAAAGTACACACCTGCTCTAAAATGTAGTGAAGTAAAAGTAAAAGTACCTTTTGTAAAAATTTACTCGCGTAAAGTACAAATACATGCAAATTGTACCTAAGTAAAGTAACTAAGTACTTTTACTTTGTTACATTCCACCACTGTTTACTACTGCCATAAAGAAACAGATGAGGAGAAAGCAGAGTGTAGAGCTGTTACACTGTTTTGAATAGAACCACAGAAAAATAACTTTTTATTCCAAAATTAAAAATGTCTGTGAGGAATCATTGGAAACAGAGCTGTACACTGATTTTTGCATAAATGAATGAGAGCAGACTGGATGTAGAGGGCTTGTTGATTGGTCAGTGCTTCCTGGAGTGGGCGGGGGTTTGGGGCAGAGGCAGAGATTTGTGGAAGTGTGGACCTCAGGACACCCTTGTAAAGAAAAACACAACTCCAGATATGTTTTTGAGGAGGGGACAACATTATAACATGATAGAAAGCTCAAAAAAGACAAGTTTGCATACAGCCTCTTTAATTGAGCATAAAATGTGTGTTTTGATAATAATCATTTTTTTTTGTACATTTTATGCAGAGAAAGACACACTTGTTTCTTTATAAAAGCCTTTATTGATAAATCCAACTGAAATGTGTGAAGTCATTGTCTTGTGTTTGTACAGAGACCAAACAGCATCCATCCAATATAAATACATACAAGCATTTCATAAACGTATTACCAACATGATTATTATTATTACTGTCAGTGAGGATACATGGATTTAAATACAGTTTATTACTGTAAAAGAGTCATGCACTGGGACACAAGCATTTGAGCAACTTTTTCCTCCAAGATTCCTGCAAAAATACCAAGACCAAAATCTTGACCTTAACACTTGTAAACACTTAGAAATGGATGTAATTGTAGGATACTGCCATCTCGTCCAGCAATTCTCAAACCTTCACACTAAATACTAAACAAGAACTAAACAGGTCTAAACCAGAATTTAACAAACCCCAGTCAGAAACCTGGTCCAAACCAGAATTAAATCAGAACAAATCCAAAACTAAAACAGATTTAAATTAGGGCTAAACCAGGTCTGAATCTGGGTCTAAACCAGCTCTAAAGCAGCATTAACTCCTCACATCCATTAGAAGAACCCCACGAACCAGCAGTGGTACCCCTTCCACAGTTTGAGAACCATTGGTCTAGTCTATATTTTTGCAGAAATCCTAAGTTGTCTCTTGCGTACGTCCCATTCACTCATGCTCTATGTTGTTATATTGTAAAACTGTTAACTAATACAAGAGTTTGTGCTCCGAAGCGCTTGTGTCAAAATTATACCAATGTTTAAATACTCATAAATACTGCAGCTGAAAGACAAGTGAAGTTTTCTTTGCTTTGAAATACTTCCCAAGCCAAAATATAAGCATTAATGTGGGTTTGTGCATGTAGAAGAAATTGAGTGAAGAATACAATTACGTTACTGATGTACGGAAGCCAATTTGTGCCAAAAAACTGTAGCTAAACAATTAAGATTATGCATTCTAACATACAATTTTCTCAATGATATGGCTTTTTGGAACAATGTAAGAGTCAAAAAGCCAATCTTAACCACAGTAAGTTTTTACATATTTGACTTATGGCACAAATGGGCTTCCATACCCGTCTAGTAGTGACAGACGGTTCATTGAATTCTGTGTGTATTTGGCAAAAGTGAAGTCTCTTTAAAAGCAGAAGGCACGCCATGATTAGGTTTTCATTAAGTAGACAAACTGGGATGGGGCATTTCACACAAGGACGATTTGGGAAATTAAAAGAATAACAGAGTTTATGGAAAAAACAAGACACAATTGATAAATTTTGTAATTATAAATATCCAAATTTGGAATCCTAAGTCCCATCTTCTTTATGTTTCAATTCACATTTAATTTAATCAATTACCAAATCACTGGTACCTTTTTATATTGATTTGACTCATGTTTAATACCATGTTTGACTAAAAGATGATAGTAGTAGTACTAACATAAACTGTATTGTACCAAAGCCCAATATTAGCTATAGTCTTTTGAAATCAACATAACATCTCAATGTAGAGGCTAAACTGGCCTTTGGCACTACAAGCAATCACACTAGCATTAGCCCTAAAATGCTCTCATCTTAAGACAAAAGCAATAATAAAAATGTTTTGAGTACAGCTCTAAGCAAAATTCCCTCTTTTGCTCTCCTAAGTCAGATGCAATTAGCAGGTTTATGAAACCAATTATTGTACAATAAAGACAGTCAAAGCCAAATTTAACCCTGACATAACATCTAAAGGCTAATTTGACCATTAGCACAACAGGTAGCACTACAAGCAATAGCTCTAGCACTGGCTCTAAAAAGAATTCACCTTAAGGCAAGAGCCATATTAAAATGTTTTGAATTTTCATTTTTATATTTTCCAAGTGACAATTTCTACTTTGCAATCAGATGCTCCAAATCTTTTTACCAATTTTCTTTTAGCATAGTTGTTATCAAGATCTCCCAAGTCACATGCAACTGTTATATCTCTGTAACCCCATAATTGTACAATACAGTTGTGAGAAGTTTGAATGCAAAAATGTAACTTAGGGAATAGTAAATGAGGAAGAAAATCTTGCTTACTTTTTATCCTGGTACTCAACAAATTAGAAAAAAATAGACCTGGAAGTATTTTAAGATTTCACTAGCATGAGCAATAATTAGCATGATCAACTTTGTATTCTCTGCAAGCTCCACTTAAATCCCAAATTCGTCCTTGTGTTTCCATATTGTCCCAGTTTTCACAGCTCAAATATGTGTGGAAGGTAGTTTAACACTCTCTGTTTGTCACAATAAAGCAATACAAATAAAATAAAAACATTTGAAAGATTAAAGAAACAACTTTTACAAGAAATGATAAAAAAAAAAAAAAACTACTCTCAAATAAGACTAATATCAAAAAGGCAAATAGGAGGTGTATTGCAACTCTCTATCAAAAACAACATCATCATCCGATCATCGTCCTCTGGGACAAAAGGGGGGGTGTGGCCTGGGATGATTGACAGCCCAGAGAGCCACTCACGTCGTCCCAGAGCGGGCAGGCACACTTCTAAACAGACAGACAGACCGACTGAGACAGACTTATGCAAAGAAAAAAAGGAGTTCTGGCCAATGGGAGAAATGAGGAGGCGGGGCCAGAGTAAACAGAGCGATGTCACTGGATATTGGTAAAGCAGGGTTCTCTAGGAAACGGAAAGAGCTCGTACAGACAGGAAGAAGTGATATGTGTTTATGTAAAATACTGCAGCTATATTATAGTCTAAAAATAAATGTTCAAATTTAAATGGCTAAATTAAAGGATGAAAATTAATATAACAGCTAGGTACCCTTTAAAATTTGTTAAGTCTTATTTTAGGTGAAACATTTTACAATTATATTTATGGCTTTTATGAAATTAAGATATTTTTTAAGGTTTATAGGTCCCCAAAATTTAGTACATTTTCAATTAAAAAATGGTTTTTAACATTTTTTTTTATTGTTGAACTGACTTATTTTTACTTTTCAAAGTTGTCATAATTAAGTAAAATCACTCAAGATTATTCAAGAGTATTAAACCAACTTGATTACAAATCTGATAGATGTAGAAATGTCTATTGAATAAACTACACTTGCATATCCCAATCTCAAACCCAGTCAAATATAGTTAATTGGGCAATTTTTATTTTTATTTTTTTTAAAGGGGCAACATTTATCAATTTATCAATATGAAATGCAAAGATATATAGCCGTCTATGCAACATTATTTGTGTTCATGTACCATGTTTCCACTTCTTCCTTTGTCTGTATCATCAGCCAGTGTCAGTTTACCACAGACCACAGCAAATTATTTTTCATATTTCTCATTTTCCAAAGTTATTCCCAAGTTTTATGAATGATAAATTGCATGCTTCGTTCAGAGCCATCCGGTCTCCTCATACCCGCTGCAAACCCTCCATAACAGAAAACCATTTTAAAGGTACAACATAAATAAAAGATGACACGTTGAACGCCACGTGTCGCCTCACAGTGAAATCTGATTATTTACTCCTTGAGCTACTTTGGGATTTCTAAAGTAATGATTTGGGGAAATTTTGTTTTAAATATAAAATAAATCTATAAATACTTACAGAATATGAGCAGCTGGAGAAAGAGAGACAGTAAACATTATCGAAAGAGGAAGTGAACGGGAATAGCTCACTTCTGATTAAAACAACTTTGTCTTGTTCATAAATTGTATTGGATTTTACTGAAAATATTTAAGCAATAGATTCAAGTCATAAGTACTGTAATTGTCTTTTTGAGAGGGAATAAGGTAAATCGGAAACTGGAATGCATTCCGAATGACGCACACAATATTTGTGGTCAGTTGTGAAGTGTTGTAGTGTTTGTTTGTTTATTTTGTTGTTGTTTTTTTTTATGTCTATGGTGATTGTACTAAGGCTTGTCTGTTACTATTAGTATTAATTACTACTACCGGTATAGCAAGACACTATTACTTGTAAACAAAACTAACAAATGAGGCAAGGAAATGATAGATGCATATAATTTTCTAAAAGGGAAAACTATAGCTAAATGATTTGATTAGTAAAATACATTCAAAACATTGAAAATAAAGACAACATAGCTATTTTCTATTGCAATGGAAGGCAGTTAGAAATAGTATTTGGAGTGATTCTACGAAAGCATCATAAAAGCGGCCATTTTGAACTGTAACTATTAATACTACTGTGTAATTACTCTAACTGTGTACTATGTTAGATGGTCCAGTTATATATTTTTGTCTATTCATTAACTTCTGATTTCTCTAAATAAAATGTGGTGAGATTATTTAAAAGACAGCACCTATGTTTATGTAAAAACAATAGAATATTTAGAATAGTTTAGAACAGTTTTTTCATTTTTTGGCCTTTAACTCTCCACTGTCAATCTGCTCAGTTCAGCATCAGGGAGTTTAGGTAGAATTTGGTCTTGTTCCTGAGGAGGGCGCTGTTGCATAAAGACTGGACATTACATTTGGCTCTGAATTCAGCAGGAGTTGTTTGAAAGTATTACATATAATGGCAGATTTGTTAGTTTTAAGTCCACACTTGTAAAGAGAGATGACGCCAAGCGAGATGCTATTAACACTCGTGTCACTTGTCAACACTTCGGTGTGTCTAGTTTAAACAACTCGACCAGCGCTGCATCCAGCACAAACGTTTCAGCAACAAAACATCCATCACACAAAAAAGTCTAATGGAGGAATTCACAAAAATGTTTTCTGTATTAATTCAACAGTCGAATATCTGAATGTTGGTAATTTAATAGTTGAGTTCACTCATAGTTGGAGCAATTTAAATTAATTCATTCAACCTAATTTGAAATATTTGTCCAACATTTTTTAACATTTTAATTTTAAAATGTATTTAAAATGTTTAATAACTATTTTATAGTTATTACACATTTATTTATGTAAATCAGATTTCATTTTTTCTTTTTTAATTGTCAGAATTTTAATTGTGAGTTTAATTGTGCTTTGACAACTTTTAAAAATACAATTTGAGTTGAGTTCAAGGTTTTGTTAAAATACTCTACAAGCTTTTTCAAAATCTAAAGGAAAGGGATTCAGATGTATTTAGACCTAATTATTCATGTAAAATTTTTACTTGACCACTTTTGTAGTCTGACTTTTGCCCTCCTACACAAATTAATGGATAGAGTTTTGTTGAATTACTCTTTGCATCTTTTAAAAGTGTGGCTTTAAAACTATTCAACTCCACAATTTTACTGTATTTTTGTAAAAGGCAGCTGTGGTCTGACACTGACAAGATTGTTGACTCTTTCACGCTGCAGTAAAGTGCTCAGAAATGCTGCAAAAACTTCAAAAAGTAACACAACCAGATGAGTGTGGACAGGTGTATATCGCCGTGGCAACAGTGCAGAGTCACAAAAACATCACATTTTGAGCCTGAGAACCAAATGGCTTTTTATAATCCTACTCCCTTTCTTTCTCTTTTTTATACCCACAATAAAACAATTCTAGCTAATTTAACTACATCTAGCTATTACTACTTGTCGAAACTTAACACATCGTCTTGATTGGTTATGACATTCGTTCGATGTGAAAAAAAAAAGATGATTATATACTTATATGTGCTTCACTGCATGGTCGAGGTAGTGACAGCCTGCTTTGGGATAGGCTAAGGATTTAAGTCTATGAAACAAAAAGATAAGAGAGAGTTCGGGAGCTTATTTTGATTAGGCGCTCAGGACAAAGTTGAAAAAAAAAATACTTGGGACTCATATATTTGCATAAAACAAGAGATTTGTTCTCAATATTATAACATAATGGTGCATCCAGTCCCTTTTTTATTATGCTAAAACTGTGCACTGTTGCGGGCTTATGGTCCATGTAAAACTGGGAACTCCTTCAAAATAAAAGTCTGTCTCAAGTCGTATCTGTGCCAAAAAATAGTGCAACATCTTCAGCATTTATATAAATAACTCTTAATCCGTGCTTTCTCTCAGTTTGCATACATGTGTGTAGAGCAAGTTGAACATGTATGAACAAATTCGTAAACAGTTACCAACAGTTTACTTTTTTTCTTTTTTCTAAAACTACGACATATAAAACCAAAGTTTAGAAAAATATGCCTACTTTCTTAATCTCACTTTTTATCCCCCGTGTGGTGAACAGTTCTGTGCAAACCTTCATTAGGAAATAATACAGCGGCGGCTCCTATTTTTTCGAAATAAGGCAGGGGCATAGACTGTTTAACATACTGGACCAAGGGACAGTGACGTCATAATAGACAGGTGAAGGCCAAATCTTGGAGTTGGCAGTGAGATCCTGGGTAGCTAGTGATGCTAATAGTCAGTGAAGTTTGTAGTGGTGACAGTGTCCAATTGCCTGTCATCCTAAGAAATCTTTATAAACCTACACATTGATATAAATTTTATGAAGCCAAAAGTGGTTTCAATATTTGGACAAAGGCAAATATTCAGAAAGTACAATGTCAGAAAGTTAGCTGTAGCCACGTGCTAACTAGTAATGTACCTACTAAAAAAGAAACCTTTGTATTTTTAAGGTCTGTTGGATTATGACCTGGATGACTGAGAATTGTAACAAATATTGTGATGTAGCTGTTGATGCTAACAACTTGTAAACTTGGGTTGAAATATACCACAATCTCAGTTTTACCTTTAGTCTGTCAATTTGATTCTTTACAAGAAAGTCAAAATTTTACCGCTAAATAAATTTGTACATATTCTGAATATGGCTGATACTTTTATTTGCATAAAGTAAGTATTTTTTTTGTCTAATTATGTGAAAGACTGCAAACTCTTGTTTTAAGAGCAAAAACATCTTGGAGCCACTTCCACACAAGCCTTTTTGGTCCATTATTTATACAGTCTATAGGAAGAACATCCAGCTGGAAGACTTTCAGCACTTTTGCTACATCTAGTTAGCTATTTTAAGACAACGCTAGCTACGACTAAACGGGAAGCGCTAACTTGCTAAAGTCAAGCAGGAGCCGCCGCTAACTGTAACATAAATGCATTGAAAGCAGCAAAATGGGGATTATCATTAAAAAATAGCCTGACAAAAATGGAAAGATTGCAACGTTTCGCTAGGATAGGAATAGTCTGAAAACAGGTAAATATGTATAAGAAGATGTGACAAAGTGGGAAGAGCCATTTTGCCACTGTTACCATCATAGGTTTAAGTGCTCAAAACTGGAAGCAGCTTTTCGGATCCAAGGAAACACCCACATTAGCCAAGAGCGAACAATTTCCTACCCACTTCCTGGTTTTCCTTTTATGGTCAGACCTGCTTCGGTGCGTGGGGTTTGTCCTTGATATTTCTGCTGTTGCGTTGGTCCGTGGAGCTGCGGAGCAGGCCTTGTATGATGGTGTGAGGGGGGGGTGCAGTTCGGTTATTGGGGGCCGCAGTTCGATTGTTGGGGGGCAGAGTGGAAGGGTGGTAAAAGTGTCCGATCACCTCGCTGTACGTGGGAGGGGCGCCGTCAAGCCGGGACTGTTTGTGCAGACGGGACGCTGTTTCCTGTGCTTCCAAAACACTCATGCCGGAGTGGACACTGGGGGGCGGGGCCGGCAAACTGAAAGACAAATGTTTCAATTGTTGTAAAGAAAAGACTAAACCCATTTCTTAAGATACATTATACAAGGACGTACCACAGACATGATTTCTATACACTTTGAACAGTTGAACAGAAGAATGTTGACATCTACTGACATTCCTTCAGAAGTGTCAACAGTCAATCCTCTGCCTCCATTTAACCATGTCCTCTGCATCCTATTCTCTCACACCAACTAACTAAGACTGGACACTGTTTTAGGACGCTTTCAGGACAGTGTTGTAAAGGTAGTCACTGGATACAATGTGTTATAATATTTTTGGTGCAACCAAACAAAAAAGGTAGTCTGGAGTCCTGTATTATTATCATTACTATATTATTATTACTGTTTTTATTTTTTATCATTATTATTATTATTATTTGCAGTAGCTGTTATAGTAGTAGCAGTAGTAAAAGTAGTAATATTATTATATAATTTATATGACAGTAAAGCAAGTTCCTCTTGAGCTTACTTTGACAGAAAACTACATTATATTCTTACTGTATAAGAGAGATAATACAATAGTAAGACATTCACAAACACATTTTTGGCATTATGCAAGATATCGTCTGATTATCGTATTGAGATAATCCCAAAAAATATTGAGATATTCATTTTTGTCAATATTGCCCACCCCTAGCTACATATATAAATATCCTCTAGGTCTCCAGCTCTAACCTCAGCATTCTTCTACCCATTTATCTCCAAAACATCTAGTTTCACTGCCTACGCTGCCTGATGTCATGTTTGGGTACCTGTTGTGTGTACAGTTGCTGTGCGTCACTAGCTGTGAGTCGAACACCGTCCTGTTGGGGGGCGCTCTGACGGACTCCCTGTTCAGCTCCATCTGCTGCTCGGGGTCCCGGAGCTGGAGGGTACAGGGCCCTGCGTACGGCGGGGGCTCCTCTCCGTCTGACAGAGCGATGGTTGGGGGCAGCTCAATCAGGCTCTGGGGAGGTACGGGTAGGTGGGCTGGAACCGGCTTGCACCATATGAGGACTGGAAACGCTGGGGTTGGACGTACGACGAGGACGGGACGCCTCTGTCTGCGGGACGGGGGCTGTACACTTGTGGCTGGGACAGGAAGTGAAATGTTACTTTAGGGTTGTATATTGTGGCTTAAATAATTTAAAATTGGATAAAAAATATGACAATGCATGTATTAGTTCATTTGCTCAATGCTAAAGTTCAACACTTTAGCATAGCATGCAGAGACTTAAAGGGGATAATTATGCTTATATGTATTTTTAAATTAATCTTGGTCAACTCTAGATCAGCACTGCATGTTTTAAGACCTTGTGTTTTTAACTAGTACTCTACTTGTGCCATAAAGAAACAGGTGAAGAGACCAGCAGGGGGCAGCAAAGTGCAGAGTGTTGCAGTCTTTTGAAAAGAGCACTTTTTTATGATGCTAGTTTACTACAAAATGCAAAATGTCTATGAGGAAATCCTGAGGCCTGAGAAAGGCCGTGCCAGAGAATAGAGGATTAATTAATGCACGTGAATGAAGCAAAACATGATTTCAGGTATGTTTTTGATGAGGGAACAACATTATACCATTTAAAGAAAGCTCCAAAAAGTTGCATTTGCATATTATAGCCCTTTTAAAGCACTTACACTTGTATCTACTGGTCATTTTGCTTCTCTTAAAGCATTTAGAAGATGGCCAATTTTGTTTTGCAGAGCATTCAAAATAAATACTGCAGCATGTCCTGTAGTGTTGTTCTTTTTTTGGCATTGATTTTATTTGTAAATAACCTATGTACTTTGTAGAATAAAATGTAGTAAAAAAGCACTTACATGATTTATTTTTGTTATCTACCCTTGCATTAGTTTATGTTTGAGTTTACACTTTTCTCTTTCCTTGCTTAACTTTGTATTTCTTGAGTGAACTCAACCTATGCCATTTTATGTAAAAAGACAAACTTCACTGGTTGAATATGTATACATAATTTTGACACCACATGCTACAGTCATATAATTTAGGGACTGGTATAAGCTTATTATTGTACTGTAAAAACACATGGTAGAAGTGATATTTTTATAGTCTTATTATATACTATTTTAGTCTATGTTCAATAAACTTTTATTGTGAAAAATGCAGAATGTTTATTCTGTAAATATAACCTCATCATGTCATTTTGATTGTTTGCACTAGAGCTGTGTGGAGATAATTTGATGAATGTTCTGAGGTGGACAGAGGGGTGAGGGAGAAGATACCTGCTCATAAAAAATCTATATACAGCATTTGTAGCCAGGGTCTAAATGTAGACAAAGTGTAATTTTGCTAATACAAGACGAACTCACCTCATTGAGAGCTGCATTAGTCCCCTCTGAGGACCACAGACTGGCCTCCTGGAAAAGAGATGTTAAGTATATTAATTACCTGTCTCTGTCAGATCAATATTTTCACAGCTGTGCAAAGAAAAAAACAATACCGAGATGCCTTCTAAGTCATGTGGCACTAATTAAGTTGGAAGTTGTCCCGAGTATTTGCACAATAAGGTTGACAAAACCAGTGGGACAAGTCTGAGAGCCAAGAGCAAAACGTGTTCATGAGTGATGTGGGTGATCTTAAAAAAGGAATTTAAGATTAGAAATATGCTTTGAAGACTTAAGGTCAGCCATGTTAAATAGTGTGTAAAATTAACAATGTAATAAAGCAGCATTGTTTCTTAGTAAAAGTGAAGGTCCATGTTGTGTCACTGTCTGGTAATTCTAAATAAACTGGCTCTAAGTAATTGCCTAAGGAAGAGTCACTTAAACTTTCATTATTAGACGTCATTTAATAATCACATATCATTGAAGTAATCAGTGAATTGGCTGTAGATAAAACAAACCATTGCTACAAATGATGTCCCACAAATTATGGAGCAACTATCCCAGCAACTATGTGCCTTAGGCGAGGTACATCCTGGACAGGGGCCAGTTAGTTACAGGGATGTGAGACACTGACAGACATCCATTCATTCTCAGAGTAATTCATTCATTCATTAATTCCAGATGTAGTCCTAGTTTAGGACCCAATTTAGCCCTGGATGTAGTCCTGGTTTAGTCCTGGATGTAGTCCTGGTTTAGGCCCAGTTTAGTTCTGGATGTAGTCCTGGTTTAGGCCCAGTTTAGTCCTGGATGTAGTCCTGGTTTAGGCACAGTTTAGTCCTGGATGTAGTCCTGGTTTAGTCCTGGATATAGTCCTGGTTTAGGCCCAGTTTAGTCCTGAATGTAGTCCTGGTTTAAGCACAGTTTAGTCCTGAATGTAGTCCTGGTTTAGGCACAGTTTACAGTTAAGTCTGGGTTTAGTTCTGGTTTGAACCCAGGTCAGGGCCCAGTTTAGACAAGGTTAAGTTGTGCTTAAAATAAAATCACAATTTTAATCCTGGATTAGTTCTGATTTTGGCAGTTTATCAGTTAAGGTGGTAATAGTACAAACTCCTTTTTCCACCTTTTTTCGCTGGAAACACAATATTATCCTCAAACTGGCATGGTTATACTGCATCATGCTACAAGCAAATGTGTGGATAATACTATTATACACATTTTGCCACATGTCACAATAGCTCTTGACTTACATTGGCGAGTGGCTGGTGCCGTCTCCTCTCGGTCGTGTGTCTGCTGATCAGGGACCGAGCTGAAAGTCGGTAGTGGTTCAGCAAACAGGTGATGACCACTACCATCACCATCATCACCACCACAATCACCAGGATCTGAACAAACTCCAGCTGGGCTAAAGGGACACACACAGAAAGGAAGGAAGACATTTAAAATCACTTCAAAATATACTGGAGCATAAACAGTATCACGATTAACAGTGCAAAGATTGGATTTACATTTACAGCGGAACTCAATAACTGCTCATTTCTTGGCTATTTCTGCCTGATTTTCCTCTATGGAGCTCCCTGTCACTCCATAAAGCACTATTGTAAATACTCACAAGTCCAGTTGACTCCTAAATGATTCCTTGCCCGGCTTTACTTTTGGTTTCCCCTCATGCGTATCTGTACAAAGTTTTGCCATTCGGCCGCTCTGCCATGACAAAAATTAAGAAATAAAGCTATAGCTAGCTTGTTGTTTTGCTAACTGCAAATTGACGCTTTCTCATGACACTCAAGACTGCTGTGACACCTGGTCGGAGGCGTTTATATTAGCAATAGTCTTTTTTGGCCCAGAGACAGCAGGGGGAGATGTCGGGCAATTAATTTACCCCACAACAACTCATTTAACCACCACACAGACTCCTAAACTATTTATTTAAGGTAAACAACTACTACTTTATAGTGGTATTGTTTTAGCTGCTAATGAGACCAGACCAAAACATACCAACGCATTCAAACAACAACATAGCAATTTAACACACTTCACTGTTTGTGCTACTAGTGGCGATTTGGAGTAAGCACATGATCAGTGTCAGCCAATCATAGCAGCAATTGTGAGAAACAGGAAAAGCATAATGCAAACGTTAAATTAATTACAAATTTAAATAAAATTTTGCTATTATGTAATGATGCACAGTAGCTATATACTGTATACAGAACCATGGCAGAACACAATAGTTTGTCGATATTTATCCATCTTTTTGGCAAACGACAATAACCAGATCTGTGTGCTATCATTAAAGAGGTTATTTCATGCAAAATAGACTTTTCCAACTCACTCCAGGAAGCACTGTCTAAGCGCTCCACATCCAGCGCTCCACATTCTTTTATCCAAAAAAAAAAAATGTTGTTATAGCTCCACTGTTTCCACTGATTCCTCACAGACATTTTTCATTTTGTAATAAAATGGCGTCATGCAAAAAGTTTAAGGAAATTAAGTTCTCTTTTTTTTATTTGATTATATGTTCAAAAGACGGCAACACTGCTGGTCTCCTCACCTCCTCCTCTTTCTTTATGGCACCAGCGGAGTACTTATTAAAAATGTTCTCTTTTAGTCATATAATGTTTTTGAAGGTTGTACAACATGCACTGCTTAAAAATATAAATATAAGCATAATACAGTATATCCCCTTTGAAAGTTAACACTGGTGTATATCCCCAACAGCCAATAATTTTTGCTGTGTAAATACATTTTTGTTCTTATTTTTTTGTTGGCTCCTAAAAATGATACAAAATGATTATGTTACTTGTGGAAGAGTGTGTTTCCAAATAAAATAACAGCTAACACCAAAAAAGCTACAAATCTAAAGAAATGTACCAATATTTAATAGATATAGAGTCTAAATTTCACTGCTTCTAAGTGAATAAATAAAAAAAATGTATGTTAATACGAGACATTTTTCCTAAATTGAATTGGGCTAATATAATTTTATAATATTCCTTGTCTAGTGATCAGCTGTATCCTCAGACAGTGTCCTCATATGTGCGTCTCACTTGGACAGACACTTCTTTGTTTTAGTCCCTATCCCCCCACTCATTCACAGACATTCTCACAGGGTTTCCCCTGGCTTTCCCCGGGGGCCAGGGGGGTTGGTAGAGGTGGGGTCAGAGGTCAGGGCCATGTCAGACGTCTCGCCCATCCTCCTCCATTCCTCCTCCTCTTCCTCAGACACAGACATTTACACAGAGAGAGGTCCAGACAGTCCAATGTGAAAGTGCTGCTCCAGACGTCAGCTGACCTCCCATTCATTAAACAAAAGGGACAAATATATCAATATGTATAAAGACTGCTGCTATATTAAAATACAAGCATTTTTCTCTAATGGAAACACTGAACTGGCTAGACTTTGGGAATAGGCTGTACTAAAGGCCCAATAAATGTCGCCTATATTTTATTAAGTCCTGCTTTGATCTGCCAAAATATAGCAGTTTACCATTAAATGACAACATTATGGAAACCCACTAAATGCACTCACCATAAATTGGTCTGATATTGAGCTATACAGAATACACAGTAGTGTTGTAACCACTGAGACTGGTCTTGAGACCATTTTTTTTACGGTCTTGGTCTCGTCTTGGTCTTGGCAGCAGTTTTACGCAGTCTTTGTCTTGGTCTCAAATCCAGTTTTATTTGGTCTCGTCTCAGTCTCGGATGTGGCGGTCTTAGAGATCTTATTTGGCAAACATTGTAAGAAAAAGCTGTTCTTTATAATTGTGGAGTAATTTGTTTCTGCATCAGAAGAACCAGGAACATGATTTGTCTCTGTTTGTGCAGTCTGTTGCATTAGATTGTTAAAATAATCATTAATGTATTTGAACCACTTTGTTTTTTTTATTTTTACTTTTCTTCTTTAGTTCACTGGATCTGGTCTCAACCTGGTCTTGGTTTCCCTTGGTCTCAGTCTCAGCTCCTTAAAATGTCCTTAAAAGTCTCAGCCTTGTCTTGTTCTTGGTTCATCCTGGACTCGGACTGGTCTTGGTCTCGATTACTACGGTCTTGATTACAACACTAATACATAGCCAATGAGTAACTATGCTAGGCAAGTCATACAAAATCAGTTTAGGTTTATGGAAGATACTAAACAAGTAAAAGATCTGACTAATTTTAATTTAATAAAACTACAAAACTATAGTATACTTAATTTCTCAAGTAGATGACACTTGTATACACCTTCAAACTTCCACTAAAACATCTACACTACTCTAAATGGAAAATGGCTAATACTATTTATATTGTATTGTTTTACCCTGTGTAGGACTCAAATGTTTTGTATTAGGTATTCATCCATATATTCAAACACACTCGCATCCGTTTTAACAACTAAACCAGTGTTTCCCAACCAGGGGTAAGGGGACCCCTAAGGGTACGCAAGCACTTTGCAGGGGGTACTTGGAAATAGTATATAGTATAGTATAGTATATAGTTTATTTTTAGGATGATAAGAAAATATTTGTGAAACTGCAAAAGGATTATTTAAAAATTATAATTTTTAACAGTATTTTTAGGTTTATTAGCCAGTGCTCATGATATGACACAAAAGCCTGGGGGGTACACAAGACAAAAAAGGTTGAGAACCACTGAACTAAACAATTTTGGACAGCATTCTCTCGACACTTGTCATAACTTGTGTTATAACTTTTTAGTAACTTTTCTGTTATGACATGCACACATTGGCATTGCAAATTGTCATGAATCTCAATCATTCGTGATCTTTGCAAACTTTACATAACTCACAAAAAGCTATAATTTATTTTTCTCTGACTTTGTCAACTGTAAAACCCAGAGCCTTAGTGGAAACATATCTAGTTCAGATTTCTGATGTTGCAATTATAAAATTTGTTGTTTTTTTTACGATTTTAAAGCTATACAAATTATAAAACCCAACCAGTGACTGTGATTAAGCTCTTGAAAAACTCCAGTCTTTTCCACAACATTATTGCACTAACAGCATTGTCCTATTTGGCCAGAAATGTAGCAGTAAACTCCCATGTTATGAATGGGAAAGACAACTCAGATGTTTTATACATGGCTGTAATATTGTCTCAAATTACTATATTCAGCATGGGGTCAAGTTAGTTTACTATTTGTTGTGTTCTTTGCATTTATGCTCTTCAAATTGAAAAATAAGAGTATATCCTTAATAGACATAGCTATAGATAGTCAAGACTTTACTAAAGAAGAAAAATCTTTGTAAAATGGGATAAGTACTGAACTTCTGCAGCAACCTGTTGGTAAGTTAAATGCCTAAAACTTGTTGACAACCTATAGAGATAGTCATTTGTCAATATATCAGTGTTTTTCCTTGCAGTCCAGTTTGTATCCAGTTTTTCTTGGTGTAAGTGAACTCACCACAGAGTTGAGTCTGAACACAGTCTTCATGGTTGTGGCTCCTGGACGGAGGCTGCATTGTCTTTTAGCTTCTGATAAAAATCCTGTTTCTCTAAAGCTGTTTTATACATCCACTGATTCAGCTGTGTGTAGGCACTTGTTTCTCTTCAGGCACTTGGCAAAATGTTTAAACTAAAAACAAAAATTAAAAACTAAACTAACATTAAGGCCGCTCCTGGTGAACTCTACATGTCCGTTTGGTGTGTGCTGGTCTTGGCACACTGTGAATCTGAAACCACTCAAGCTTTGTGTGGGACTTTTACGCACATTCCCATAGACCTGAACAGCTGAGCGACCCCCAACAAACTCCACACACAAAAGGCTCAATGGGACTGTCCTGGAGGGAGGGGGGTTGTCCCAGACAGATGGGGCAGGCAAGACGTGGGAATCAGGGAGACAAACTTGGGCCAGACAACTTCCAGACTGGACTGTAGACGAGTAATTAGCAAACACAGGAAGACATGTTGGACTATTGAAGAATTGAGATTTAAGAAGGCAACCTTAGTGCTGTCCCACAAAGCTTGTTTATTTGCTAAATTAGTTTATTTCATGGACACTTTAAAAAAGTATTATAAGTTGCTTGAAATCTGAGAAACATTCGTTTTAAGGTTTTAACACAGCAAAGCCAATCCAATTTTCAAGTCAATATCTTGTGAGTCTGAAATCTAACTTGTGCTGATGGAGTCCCAGTAAAGCCACTTTCAACTTTTATTTTGCCAAAACATTTCACTGAGTGCAAAATTGAAAGGTTAAAAACATACATTAACTAAAAGAGTAAAATTTTTTGGCAATTGCTTAGACTCTGAAGTCAAAATAAAAACACAAATTTTAGAACATAACAACCAGGGAGCAATAACTCAGCTCAAAAACTCTATACATAAACTCAACAACTCTATACACATTTTTACACACAGTGGTTTGCTAAATCTAAAACACAGTTATCATTTGAAACCCCAGTCAAAACTGACAGGCTTCATTTGTTTGGTCTTAAAAACTGTCCACTAAAATAAAACACTCAAAGTCCAGAGACCTGAGACGTGACAAGAAATCAGAAATGAAGACAATTATGGAGAGACATTCAGAGGGCGAGGCCACAGGTTCAGTAAAAACAGTGGAGACTCTGGTCCAAGTCTAAACCAGGTCCTGATCCATAAACTCTGTGATCCAAGTCTAAACCAGGTCCTGATCCATAAACTCTGTGATCCAAGTCTAAACCAGGTCCTGATCCAGAGACTCTGTGATCCAAGTCTAAACCAGGTCCTGATCCAGAGACTCTGTGATCCAAGTCTAAACCAGGTCCTGATCCAGAGACTCTGTGATCCAAGTCTAAACCAGGTCCTGATCCAGAGACTCTGTGATCCAAGTCTAAACCAGGTCCTGATCCAGAGACTCTGTGATCCAAGTCTAAACCAGGTCCTGATCCAGAGACTCTGTGATCCAAGTCTAAACCAGGTCCTCATCCAGAGACTCTGTGATCCAAGTCTAAACCAGGTCCTGATCCAGAGACTCTGTGATCCAAGTCTAAACCAGGTCCTCATCCAGAGACTCTGTGATCCAAGTCTAAACCAGGTCCTGATCCAGAGACTCTGTGATCCAAGTCTAAACCAGGTCCTGATCCAGAGACTCTGTGATCCAAGTCTAAACCAGGTCCTGATCCATAAACTCTGTGATCCAAGTCTAAACCAGGTCCTGATCCATAAACTCTGTGATCCAAGTCTAAACCAGGTCCTGATCCATAGACTCTGTGATCCAAGTCTAAACCAGGTCCTGATCCAGAGACTCTGTGATCCAAGTCTAAACCAGGTCCTGATCCAGAGACTCTGTGATCCAAGTCTAAACCAGGTCCTGATCCAGAGACTCTGTGATCCAAGTCTAAACCAGGTCCTGATCCATAAACTCTGTGGTCCAAGTCTAAACCAGGTCCTGAGCCATAAACTCTGTGGTCCAAGTCTAAACCAGGTCCTCATCCAGAGACTCTGTGATCCAAGTCTAAACCAGGTCCTGATCCATAAACTCTGTGGTCCAAGTCTAAACCAGGTCCTCATCCAGAGACTCTGTGATCCAAGTCTAAACCAGGTCCTGATCCATAAACTCTGTGATCCAAGTCTAAACCAGGTCCTGAGCCATAAACTCTGTGGTCCAAGTCTAAACCAGGTCCTCATCCAGAGACTCTGTGATCCAAGTCTAAACCAGGTCCTGATCCATAAACTCTGTGGTTCAAGTCTAAACCAGGTCCTCATCCAGAGACTCTGTGATCCAAGTCTAAACCAGGTCCTGATCCATAAACTCTGTGATCCAAGTCTAAACCAGGTCCTGATCCATAAACTCTGTGATCCAAGTCTAAACCAGGTGCTGATTCAGATCAGCTCCGACCTCAAACACTCCAAAGCACAACTTGGAAATTGAAGAAATACACATTACATTTTATCAATTATATTATGTTTTTCTTCATATTTACCACATTTCTCTCCCAAACAAATGGAAACTCTTTTTGATACTTGGCTATAGACCAATCAACCAAAAGTACAAATTCAAAAAGTGTTTACATTTCTCAGTGCAGTGTCTTGTTGGTGATGGGCAGTGTTTTATAATTAGACAATAAAGTGTCATTTTCACAATACTGTCTGCATACATTCTGAGATGTTTCGTGACTGGAGTCTATAGTTTTGGAGTTTGTGTGTAAAGTTCTGCCACACTAGCAACAAGTTTCAGAAAAAGTGCTTAAGCAACTCTGAGTAGTGAAAGAGCAGTGTTAGCAATCCAAATTCACAAATTCTGCATGATTTGACAAAAACTGAACAATCTATGTGTGTGCTATTGGTAATTGAGTGGAGAAAATTAATCACTCTATACTATAAGCATTTCATACAAAGGTGAGTGAGGGCTCATTATTTGGCATTTAGTGTTAAGATAAATTTACACCACAATGTTGCTATACTTAAATCAACATGATGAAAAGTTAACATTTTTGTGTGTTTTTGAATGAACTACGTATATTTTAGTTGGTATTGTAGTTATTTTCTGCATTTATAATGTAATGATGTTTTGGCTATTATTTAAATATATTTTTTACACCAGACAGTTTGTGCTACAGCTGTGCAAACGTTTAAAATATGTGAGCAGTGAGCACATGATTTTGTTCTAACCTCGAGCCATTCCTTTTTCACTACACGTTTCTATTTCCGTTCCTTCGTCTGTCTTTGTGTTGTTCAGATGCAGCGTGTTGTGGCAAACATCCTCCAGGACAAAACCACGCTCCACTGGCCTCACACTAAAACTCAGAGGAGATGCAGAGGGTAAATGACTTTGAGAGAGATTGTCATGCAACAAAATAAAAGCTGCATATTCTCAAGATAGATCCTAAGATGCATGTTCAAGTTTGTGGTTCTGAACTTATCGGAATTTAGACAACTATTACTATTAAATCTCTTCTTTGTGCTAATTGTTGTACACATGTTCAATATAAATGTGTAATAGAAAACCCTGCTTCATACAATTTAGTTAACTATGTATCTTTATTTTGTTTATTGATGGTTGATGTGGTGCCCACTTTTTCTGTAAACAATTGAGAAGATTTGCTAATAATTTTGCTATCATTTTAAATAGTTTTCCCCAAGATTCTATCAGCAGTGCAACATAGGGTCTACTATGCAACCTTTGAGATTTTAAAAAGAAGTTGCGTGTTGTTGTTGTTGTTGCTGTTTGTATCTAAATGTTTCACTGTAAAATGTCCTGTGGTGTGACTGTAACATTATCAAAAATCAAAATATAAACATTTCCTTAATTAGTCACAACAGTCTGGGACAGTTTATAAAGTTTTTCGCATAATGTCAAATATTTAAACTTTACTAAAACAACACTTTTAACTGCACTTGAATCCTACAATAATAATTAAAATGAATTTAATCTTGTAATCAAAAAGGTGTTCTGCAGTGTGACAGGAAAAATTGTTGCAACAAAACCTGCAGAATTGTAATTTTTAGATTTTTTTTTTAAGCCTGTGAGCTAAAGACCAAAAGTAACTGTTATTTTAATATTAATTTTAGTAAAATCCTCATTTTCTCAAAAACTGTTAACGTGTGTCTGTTTAGTGTCCTGCAGTGTGACAGCTGTACTTTTCACATAGTTAAAGTCTGAAAATAAAAAATAAAAAAAAAAGATGGATAGGGATATATTTATTAAGTTAGAACAACAGACATGTAAAATATTTTATGACAAGAATTTGAATGGCCAAATTTTAGTGAATATCCTGTGGTGCGACAGAAAAAGCAGCACAGCACAGCACAGGACATTGTATAACTTGTTTTTGTAAATTGCTTACAAAAAACTTTCTTTACACTTTTTTATGATTATATTTGAAATTATTATTTAACATTCTTTGTATTTAACTTCAAAGTTGTGTCACACCACAAAATAAAGTGATACACCTCCAAACGTCAACTACCCATAAACTTGTGCAATAGAAAACCGTGCTAGTTAGAAAATAAACTGGACTTAGACTGTCAGAATGTTTCTGACAATGCACTCACTCCCTCTGTAGCCATTTTTACACATGTGCAGAATTCTCAGGGCCTCATCCTGACTTTGCCCTCATCTTTAAGCGGATGATGATGACATTTTAACCACTATTCTAAAAACTTCTAAAAAACACTTAATCCTTTATATTTCACACATTTCACTTACTAGCTGCTTTATTTTGTTTATATGTAAAGCTAACTTCAGAGATCGAGAGTGGGAAAGAACTCCAGTGATGCAAAGTGTAGTCTGAATTGTCCCAGTGTATTGGCATCAGTGGGAGTTTTGAGTCCCAGAGTTCCCACAGTACGTCTGACCAGAGTGAGACAGGGGTCAGAGGGCTCCTGATTTCCATTAGAAAGATTCAGATACTAGAACGCAGAGAGAACAATCAGCTGTGGGCTATTCCTGGCAGACTGTCGAGTCATTGGACGAACGGCAGGGTGGAGTTTGCTATGTCTGTTTTTCTTGTCTTTCTTTTTGACTTTAAATTAAAAAGACAAAAGAAAAAAAAGGACAGTGTAACATTTAGTGAAGGCAAAGCTGATGTTAAAGAATGAGACCAAAGAGTAGCAAGCTATAATTCACGTTCAATAAGGTGGATAAGGAAAGCTAGCAGTGCTAATAGTGCTAAGTGTGAGCAGGAATTTTCACACTGACCATGACACAGTCCAGAGAGTGTCACTGGCACCACCAGCAGACAGTGACCTATGACCTTTGACATAAATTTACAGACAAATTAGATACACCATTATTATGTATTGAGCCCAGTCTGAACTGTTTGCAAACTCTAAACCTAAAATAATGTTTAGAGTTCCACTAGACTCCTACACCTTATAGCATTAGTTAAAATGAGCCCTTTTTAGGACAAAATGTCACTGCTAAATCAAGAATTGGCACCACCTATGAGTGACCCTTTTACTTTAGACCAATAAACTCAGCTAATGACAGCAATCCTAAGTACATATTCAGATGCAAACACATTTCAGTAAAAAAGGGCAATACCGACTAGCAATAAAATATTTAGTTTGAACATTTTTTTTTTTTTTTTTGCTGACACATGTATGATGTCAATGAGCATCATTAGCAAATGGTTCAATATTTAGCTGCTCTGTTAATACAAGCCTTTGGGTGATATTTGTTTAAAAGCTAAAAAGCTAAATGCCAAATAAAAGCACATGGAGCAGTGGTATAACAATGGTTTTAAGACCAGTGCTTCCTCATCAAAGACTGACAATATCAGCATACATTTGGTATTAAGGGCCATGCAAAATTCAAGTTACAAGCGTCTTTTAATCTCCAAAACAAAAGCTAAACTGTAGTTGGCCCCCAAATCGTGTGTTATGTTACTATGGCTGCTTCACAACAATGTTTTCTTCTGCTAATGCAATTAAGTGACCACAAATGTCCATGAGAAACTGTCCCTCATAAAACACAATGCAAATAAAAACTATTTAAAGTGCTGTATTACAAAAGCAGTTGATTGTGTAAGTAATTGGACAGGCCATTTGAGAAAATTGCAGTTTTAAATAGTGGTTTTTCAGCTGGTTGTGTAATCTATGTATTTTAGTGTATTCACATAGAGAAGTCAACAATGCAAATAGTGACAGTGACCAACAGTGATGTAATGGACAGATGAAGTCCAAAAACAGGAACTAAAGGGTGAAGAAGGGTGAAGAAACACTAATTATAGCTTGATATGTGGTTTTATGGACAATTAAAAGTATGGCAAATAGTATGGCAAATATATATATATATATATATATATATATAGTTGGCTTTTGTTATTGAAGTCATTCTTCAGACAATCTATAGTTTGTTTTGGATTTTGTTTTTGTTCACATACAGTAAAGTTTAGCAAGTTTAGGAAGTCTAGCAGTTGTTTTTTTGTTTGTTTGTTTGTTTGTTTGTTTGATTTTTGTTTTTTTAATGCAATGTAGTGGTTTAGCCCAACATTATCCAATAAGGGTCTGTAAATCTTAAATACCTCAATAAAGAGAAGAAAGAGTTTTTCTGTAGTTAAATTAAGGTCTTTAGGTACTAATACACTTTAACCAATGGAGAAACAACAGTTGTCTTAGTCAAAGTTGCAAATATATTTTTAATTATAAAGACAACATTGATAACATTACTTCAAGATTGTAACAACAACCCCAGACCTCTGCCAAGGCACTGTCTCTATTTCACACTAGCAAACATTTAGTGCCCAGACAGGGACTCAAGCAAGGGATCTCCTAGTTCAGGGATAAATGCTCTTTCTATTGAGCCACATTTCCCTTAAAGCTCACAATAGTAAAATCCTCTAAAAGTACTTATTTGTTTATTTAGTAACCCCTTGATGCTGGAGTTTGTACCTTTTGGCCCCATCTCACATCTGTATAGACCGGATCCAGATGATGTGCCGCAACCACACCAGAAATGAACCATTTCTTTCTTCGACCATTACTAATCTTTCTTGAACATGTCATCAAAGTCCGACCATTGCTTTTGACTTATCTTTCTAACAGACAAACCTACCTAATGAATAAATCAACAGCAAAAATAAAGAGATAAAGATAATAACTCTTTTGTTCCTTTCTGTAGTACAATCAAAAAAAGTACAAGCAAAAAATGACAAAAGTATAAAAGCATAAAAGACATTTTAATTATTTTTATGTTTGTTTGGCATTTAGCCCAGCAAGTGTTTCGTCTAAATCTTTAGCGAAGAGAGTCAACAAAGCATTAAGAGGAGGTGTGTTAGGGCTTCCTGTCTGACACATATGAAAATCCCAGTTCATTAGGATCCCTGTCTGGACCTGGTCTAGTCCTGGTCTAGGAGACTTGTCCCGAGGCTGGGATTATAATGAGCATGGTTGATTTGAATGAGAAAGACACCAGTCAGACAGAGTCACACACAGGTCACGTGCACACCCACAGAGGGTTTCACGTGCACGCCCACAGTGTTTGAGGCTAAAACACTGCAGTCATTTAGTTCAGACAGCACAAAGACAAAAAGTCCAAGTACAAGAGCAGTACATTCAACCACTACTATTACTATTTCCTTGTTTAGTTCTGGTTTAGTGTGTTTTTAGAGCCAGTTTACATCCCCTTAAATTCTATATCTAGTTTTGGTAAAAGCCTGGCTTTGTTTTGAGTTACATACTGTTTTAGTCTTGCTTCAGTCCTAGTTTAGTCCTATAGTTTTAGACTAAATTTAGTCTTTGTTTGGCCCGGTTTAATCCTGACTGTAGGTCCTAGGTTTGATGGTTTGGCCCTAGACCTACCTATAGCTATAAGTATAGCTCTAGTTTAGCCCTTGAATTTGTCCTTTTTAAGAAGTAGCTTCAGGCTTAGTTGAGTCCAGGATTTAAACCTGGCCTGATCCTGTTTTAGTCCAGGTTGAGTGCTGGTTTGGGCCTGGCTTTAGACTTGGTTTGATCTCATTTTTGCCTTAAAGATTAAATCAAAATTTAGTCTTAGTTTTGCTGGTTTAAAGCTTGATCTTGATCTTCTTCAAGTTAAGGTTAAGGTAGACTTAACTGTCCCTGTAGGGAAATTCATTCTCTGCATTTGAGCCATCCTTCAATGCCACTGGTGCAACCTGTCAGGAGCAGTGGGCAGCTGTGGTGCAGTGCCCAGGGACCCTTCTAAGGTCTTGAGCCAGGATCCTGGTCAGGAGTACCTAGCTGGAGGATTAGCCTATTGTACATGTTTTGAGGTTGATGGGGGAAACCGGAGCACCTGGAGGAAACCCACCCAGACACAGGGAAAACATTTAGGGACTTTCCTGGTTAAATAAAGGTCAAATAAACATGCAAACGCCACACAGAAAGGTCCCGCAAAGCCACTGTGATGGCAGTTTTTCATAGCCATTTCAATAATATGACAATATGCTTTATTAATACTGTATGTGAATTTTAGTTTCAAAGTAAACTCTAGCCATGGCCAGTAGGGGGATTAGAGAGCATTATCCCACATAAATTGTTAAACTTTTTCTTTATCAAAATATGTTCATATATGATATCAAACCCACAACCACACCTCCTTAAGGCTTAGTATGTTTGGCCCTATCTCACAGTGGTGTTGAATCCTCTCATATTGTCTTTTGTTTACACTGAATCTAAAAGCTGATGAATTTGACTAGACCATGCAGGTGTTCAGGATCAAGATAAAATTAATGGAAGACTCTTCCTGTTCAAACTTGACTTGACCGTGGATCTTCATAAACCAGTCTAGCAGGTCCGCAGACTCTGGTGTAGACACAACAGCTCAGTGCTGATGAATGACACAGAGTTCACTCACGAGTCAAGTCCCTATTATTCCAACCACTCACTCAAACAACAGGTTACAGTTTACAGAAGATCAGACAATAGACCTGTAATTACACTAACAACTATTATTATAAGACATTATCGGAAATAGAACATTGGGCTTTTCTTTTATTGTACTAAATGGGAAATAGTAGTATAAGTATAGTATAAGTAGCACTCAGCCACATGTACACTCTTCTGCAATAAGCTATGCACTTATCAACAAAGACAATGGTTTGGTTTTGGTTCGAGTTTAGACCTCGGTTTCATTCAAGTTTAGTTTAGTCCCAAGTTTAGATTGTAACTATATAGTTGTGCTTTATGAGAACATTTATTTTACTTTTAAAATTACTCTTACTCAAGAAAATAAAACTATTGACTATTGACTTTGCAATTCAGTTCTGAATTTAAGATAGGTAGAGGTAGTATGCCGAAGTAGTACCAGTAGTGGTAGTAGTAGCAGCAGTAATAGTAGTAGCGTGTGCATCAGTGGTAGAAGCAGCAGAAATTGTAGTAATAGCACTTGTAGTAATATTAGTAGTAATTGCATTATCAGCATAAATAATGTGAAAGAAGTGTAAAAAAAAACATGTACTTAAGTTTATATTGAATATTTTTTCATATTTGAAGTAGTAATTTTTTGGAATTCTTTTACTTCTACTTGACTAATATTTTTGAAGCATTAGCACTTGAGGGCTTTTTTCAACTTTGTTGAAGCCTCAGTAAAACATGTAACTCATGTAACTGAATAGTTTAACAGCCATTCCCAAAGCCAGGAGAGTCACAGCCCCAACAATAAATCGTCACTCTAGTCAACATTATAACATTATTGGCCAAAAATTGCTTTAAATTAATATTTTAAACCATACATAATTGTAAATTATTTCAATTTCAGCTTATTTTTATGTACTTGATGTAAACAACCTCTGGCAGCCCCCTGCAGTACCTTTGAGGTCCTCCAGGGAGCCCTCTCCCCAGTTTGGGAATCACTGGTTTAGACTAATTATGTTTATGTGGATCTTTCAGAGACAAGTTAGACAGTAACCCAACCTCAAACTATCTGAAGTTGACAAAATAAAGAGTAGAAACAGTAGTGCCACCTGGTTTGGATGGTTCCAGTTGTGATGTTATCCTCATGTACTGACTTGCCCTGGTCGCTCTGTGTCGGAGAGTGAGAGCGTGAGAGAAACGACTTCAGACTAAACAATCTGCACCACAAACCCAAACAACACAGTCTCACAAAGACACAGTAATCAAGAACACACAACCAACGGGACAGCAAAGAAACTAGGGTTGGAAATGACTTAAAGATGTCCTATTGTTCTCAAGTCTAAACTCAAAACTAAGCCAACAAACCAGAGCAAATGCTGGTTAAAAACAGGACTGAATTTGGGGACTACACCTGGAGTTAAACCAGACAATACAGGTATGGCTCCTGGAACCGTAAAAACCAGGGTTAAACCAAAGACTTAACAAGGTATAACCCAGGTCAAAAAGGGGTCTAACTAACTAACTACGGGTCAAAACCAGGACTAAAATCCTTAAATGTGTTCTAAAAGTTTAAACTGAGGACTAAGTCAAAACAGAGCAAATCCAGGTTAAAAACAAGAACTAAATCTAGTACCACACCAGGACAAAAAATCAGACTACTCAAGACAAAACCCGGAATCATTATAATCAGTGCTAAACCATGGATAGAACAAGGTATTATCCAGGTCAAAAAGGGGACTAAATCAGAGTCAAAATCAGGACTAAACCAAGACTAAAAGCTTTAAAGGTTTTCTTATTGAGTCAAGTTTAAACCTAGGACTATAAGACAAGACTAAAACAGAGCAGATTCAGGTTAAAAACAAGGACTAAATCTGCGACCAGGAATAAAACCCTACTTTACTAGTATGAAACCAGAACCAGAATCAGTGTTGTCAACAATTTTTAACGGGAAGTGACTAAATGTCGCCAAATAACGGCATTTGCATATTTGTGATAATACCACAAAAAGATAAAATTCATTACTGTTCTCCCTTAATCCCACTCTACATACTTTTTTGATAGAAATATTGTCCTGTAAAGTTTTTTTTTTTTTGTTGTTTTTTGTTTTTTTTAACCTAACTTTCATAAGCTGAATTTACCATAGCACTGATAGTGTTCTGGAGAACCAACATTGTTGTTCACAATAATTCTGGCTATGAAAAGTGATCAGTCAGTTTTATGAGTATGGCCTATAACTGTTTACACAATTTTAAGAACAGAATTGGAACATACCAGAAACATTTTATAAAATTATGATGATTCCTAACATGACCCTGACTAAACCTGTTTTATGTAAATAAAACCCTCTTAATTAATGCACTTGCCGTCCAAACCAAGCACACAGTGCATCATGCTCGCTGCTGAGTGACAGCTATTTATCTGCAATGTGTCTTACGAAAGTGGAAGAGGTAACTAAGGTAGCACTAGCTACCGAGCTAATTTAATAACTTCACTGACCTGATTATTGTTTAGTGCTTTCCTTCGTCACCTGTTGGTTCTGCTGAAGTCCTCATTATTGTCCTGTCCTCTGTGGGATCTGTTTTCTTCATCTTGTTGCCATTTTAACAACAGCTGAATCTCGTTGAAATGTGGTGTAACAGACGCATTAAAAAAAATTACTTTTTCAACAAATCTTTGTAGATTGGCTTCTGCTGCTCTCCCCATTCAAAAATAAGTACAGAGTTGCTCATAATATCTGGTGTTTTATGAAGGGTGTGTGTGTGTGTTAGGATGAAACAACCTAAACAAACACTAATAGCATAGACACAGCATTAATTCTTCCTTTAGTTTGTTTGTGCCTAATTCGTTATGCAAATTAACCATGTGCATATTTAATGAGGAGCTATGTTGTGACACTTTGATTGTTTTTGCACAGAAGGTATTAGCCTCGTTATTCTTTTCCCTGTTAGGTTCTATCTAATCTAAAAAACTCTAATCTAATCTAACTCCAAGACTTATTTACTTACACTTCACTATGTAATATCTAAAATGAACACTGAACAAAGAGCCATTTTGGATGAAAACAGCTTGGTCTAACTTTATTTTGTCAACAAGCCTCTCACTGTACCCCAATAAGGGTCCTTTAAAACAATTATTTAATCAACAAAAGAGAGACTGAGTCCAAACAGACGTCAGAGGCCCATAGACTTGAGTTTCCAAGTGTCTGCAGCTGGTGGAGGTGGAGTTGACTGACGGAGAGCCCTGGATGAATGGCAGAGCGGCTGGGAAACTGGCACCATGCCCCAGAAAGCTGGCACTAAACAAGGTGTGGAGCAGTTTAAATGACAATGCGGGGCGCAGTGCATGCCAAAAATGTGTCCAAGTCAGGTGACAACAAACAGATAGACCTCGGCCTTATCGCAGCGGAGGGATATCAGATGTCACATTCACACAAACAGCTGAGAAATCTTTCTAATGAAGCTGAAGAGGACAACAGATTAGCATGCCAATGCTGTAGTCTGGTTTGAGGTTTGAGGTGAAAAATAATGCAGTAATCTGTGATGTTAAGTGTATAATAATATAGGTTTGTAAGCAAAAAGACACTAAATGATGCTTATGGAGGCAGAAGATATGGGTAGTAAAAGTGACGTTAATATCTAGTAAAGTAGTGGTGACCTGTTAAACACAACAACAATTTGACCATTGTCCAGGGCGTACCCCATCACAGGCCCAAAGTAGCTGGGTTAGATTCCAGCTCTAATGGAATAAGGGGTAGACAAATAAATTAATAAACAATGCCTCTTCCTTAAAGGTCCCATATTATGCTTTTTCAGGCTTTTTGAAATAGTTTGGACACCTTTGCATTAGTAGTTCATATTTTTAACTTAAAATAATGTATGGAAAACATTTTTTGTTAATTTGACTTTGCAGAAAACGCTTGGATTAATTCATTTATTCATTCATCTTCTGCTTATTCCTGTTACGGCTCGCGGTTGACTGGAACCTACCACAGTAACTTTGGGCCTTAGGCAGGGCACACCCTGGACAGGGGCCAGCTAGTCACAGGGCTGACACAGAGACACACACTGACAGCCAACCATTCACTCTCTCATTCATTCACATTGGGGGGCACAGTGGCAGAGCAGAGTGTTCTCTCCTCCCAGCAAAGAGATCATGGGTTCGATCCTTAGGCCGGCCAACTCATGAACTCTGTGGGTGGAGTGTGCATGTTACTGTGGGTTCTCTCCTGGTACTCCGGCTTCCTCCCACCGTCCAAAGACAAGCAAGTGTCTCACCAACGTGAACTGGTGATTCTAAATTGCCCCAAGTGAATGAATGTGAATAAATGGATTAATTCAATTCAGTAATATTTCTGTTGCCCAGTATCACAACAACAGTCACCTCAAAGGCTTAACAAACAGTTAATGAAACATAAACACACAATCAGACTTAACACACAATCAACACAAACAATAACTACACTGAACTAAACAGACCCAGGACACTCCTGTCCTTAGACCCTCTTTGGTGGTAAGGAAAAACTCCTAAAAAAAAAAAGCAGCTGTGGGAAAAAAAAAAGCAACCTTGGATTAAGTGTCTATCGCACCCTGCTGGAAGCAAAGGGAACTGAACAGAGCATAAAAGGGCTAAATGGCACGGCTATTAGCAACATGATGCTAACAGATAGCTATGCAGAGCGGTGAGACATACAGGACTACTCAAAGATGAATGAACAAAACAAAATTCTACTCCAGTTATATGTCTGAGGTGGAAACATTATAACACGGTTAAAAGCTCATAAAAGATGATTTAGCAGAATAGGGGATGGTACATGAGGTGGAGAGTTTGAGAATTGCTACTGTAAATAGTAGTTAAGTTAAGCTAAAGCCATGCCTTTGACACAAATAAGCAGTATTAAGCACACCTTACGTCTTTACCTATTACTTCAATATGCCTAATATTATTATGCTAAGAGCTATAAAACATTGGTTATCATCACTGTTTTGTTTAGATATAGGATTTTAACATAGTTGTTGAAGTTTACGTCCCTCCCAAATGGTGGATTTCTGCATACTCTTGTCAGCTTACTCATAAATAGCAGACATTTTATACTTTTAGTTACGGTCTGCGATGGTTTACAGAGACAGGTGTGAGATAAAGGGCTCTGTTCTGGCCTTGAGACATTGCTATCAGTTTTTTTGGACAGTCACCACACTTAGATGTTTCCAGCTTTGGTCCAACAACCTCATACACACTTCATAAGAAGGACTTTGTTTTTCACTTTGTCACAGTTAACTTTATGAAAGATTCTGTTTTGTCATTCTAAAGTACTTTAAAGATATTAGGGAGGATTTTTTTCGACTGCTGAGAAACCAGCGACTGTTTGTCCTTTTGTGAATAATGCACATGCGTCAGGCTCTCCCCCGCCCTTCACTGTTCCTTTCCAAGGAACTCCTCCACAGTGACGTGCACGAGCGTTGGAACACGCTTGTTTGTTTACAGCCGGCATCAGCAGAGATTGCCTAAACCTAGACCTGCATTGTTTGTTTGCGCAACCTTTGACCTAGTTCCCCACACAGACCCAGTCACATGCACAGTCCCTAAATGTGAGCAAAAATATGTCCTCCTGCTATTGGTAGCATTAGCAAACTGACTTTGCTGTACAGTTGAAACAGTTCAACAGATAAAGAAAAAAGGCATTTTTTTCAAACGATAAGATAAACGTACCTGTCCAGCAGAAACTTGGCGACCAATGCATCGGTCTGAAGCCCTTTCTGTTCCTACAGCGCACGCCGTACTTTGAAGGAATCGCCAATAACTACACGGGTTTTATTCTGCTCTTCTACAGTTTTTCTCCTCCTCCTCTGGTACACTTCAAAAAGAGTTTTCCTTTTGTGACCTCCCGGTTCACGGTTTTCCTCAGCCATTGTGCTCTTCGAAGTCAGGCTGTCCCCGCTACGATGTTAACGCCGCTAACGCGGCGCTAATGCCGGGCTACATAAACATAGTGTATACGGATGTGCAGGCACAAGAACGCGCACTATCACCGAAACCAGGAAGATGAACGAATGAATGGCAAGTCCATGGAACAATGGGTCAACGTACTCATGACGAAAACGATTGCATGAGGTCCCACAGAGTCCACAGTTTATTAATATTATTATTATATTTTCTAATACACCAATTTATAAGCCTTATACAGGGCAATGAAGGTAGTTTTAATAAATATTGCAAAAAATGAATTTATAAAGATCCTCCCTAATACCTTTAACATCTTGATCAAATTATTTCCTGGTCAAATAAGTCACTACTTAACATGTATCTTTTAAAATATTTTCCTTACAATATCTGATCAAGACTTGGACAGGGGAAGAAGTTTGCCAAGAGAAAGAGGTTTCCCCAGAAATAGCATTAGCTTTAACTTTTAATCTTGCTAATTTAGGGCATAAAAAGTACAAGGTATGTGTTTTTTCAAACCTATAATTTCTGGAGCCAGTGAGTAGCTATGGTGGCCCTACAGGGACATGCTGATAAATATAACAAATACATTGGTCTATTAATGAGGCTAGGTTTATTCAAGATGGTGCTCAAATATCAACATGAGTGCTTCACCACTGAAAGTGCTCAGTTTGTCCATTTTGGATGGTTATGGGAACTTTGAGCTTCTTTAATAATTTAGTTTCTGTCATTTCCTGATCTGTCAATAATGTGTGTGTGTTATCCAACCATTAACTGACTGTGTAGTGCAAATGTTTGTCCTAGTTGTGTTGCCATACTTAAAATGTCAGAGAATAATAATATGGGCTATATTATGCTTTTATTCATTTTTTTAAATCAATCTCTAGAACAGCATTGCACATTTTACAACCTTTTACATCCTCAGACTTTTTATATGATATAATTTTACTACAAAATTAAAAAAATGTCTGTGAGGAATCAATGGAAACAGAACTGTACAGCTTTTTTGGAAATATGAATGAGAGCAGACTGGATGTAGTTGTTGATTGGTCAGTGCTTCCTGGAGTGGGCGGGGGTTTGTGGGAGAGTGCTATCTGAGGCTCCAGAATGGCAGGATGTATGAACATAACACAACCCCAGGTATGTTATGATGAAGGAACGAGATTATAACATGAGAGAAAGCTCAAAAAAGTCAATTTTGCAGAATATATGCCCTTTAAAGGTACAGTAAGCAGCAGCGCTCATACTGGGTTGAAAACAGTACTGCAGTCTAAATCAAAACAATGGTTTCTTCTCTGATTGGATGATCAGCAATGCAGTTTTAGAACCAAAACAAAAAATGTAAATGAAAAAAAAAACTTTCATTGTTAATAAATCAGCTGTAACATTGTTTATCAGTAAAACTAATATTTGATTTAAGCATGTTTATATCATATCTTGACACACGTGGGAAATAACTGATGTCATCTTGGGGCCCAGGGTTTTAATTTTTTTCTACAACTTAACCATAATTTAATCATAACCTATATCAAAGTCTCACATCAAAAAAATATATTTTTCCACCAATATTCTTCACTCCACAACATTCTAAGAACACGTGAACAGCAACCCACTTTTGAACCCCAACCCACCAGTTTAGAAGGCTAATTTTAAACAATTGGATTCACTCACTCATGGTCATTGTTAGCCAGCCGGATGATCAGACGCTCCACCTTCTTGCTGAGAGGGCTAACCACTCTGCCAATGTGTTTCATATTGTACACCTGTACACTACAACATTTCACACACTGTAACTGCTAGAAAGGAGAGGTTAACAAGTGGTTAAGTGTAATGTTTTGATTTGAGCCAGACTCTTTCCCATATTACATAATACCCTGCCATTTGCTTCTAATTATATAATGGTCTGTATTTTTGTTACTGTCTGGAACTAAATGAAAGAAAAACAGCTGTAGGTTTGCTAAAACGGCTTCTCCCTTTGGCAAAATAATTATACCGTTTTTAAACATAGGTGGCAGTTGCTGTGACAGTGACTTATGAACTACAAATTTGCATATTACACAATCTCTTAAAACTGTATGGTACATGACAAATATTCCCTTTGCAGAGACTGAAGTGCTACAAATGTGTACTGTAAAAAAATCTGTAAAAAACAAAACAAAAACTGTTATTTCAAAATATTTCTAATTAAGTTGAAAAAAAGTAGTACAATTTTTACTACTCAACTGCAATTATATTATTACTACTAATACAGCTACTACTATGCTATGCTACGTATTACTTATACTACTGCTGCTACTACTACTAGTTTCACTAAACTACTGTTGCTACCCGTACCTTTACTAATAATACTGCTCTTGCTACTGTTAGGATTACTTCAACAAATACTACTTACAACAACTAGTAAAGCTACTACAACTGCTACCACAACAGGCTGCTGCTGTTGCTGCCACTACTACAGCCACTGCTCATTACTACAGTACCACTGCTACCACTACTAAAACCATTACTACTACTATTACCAGACACTATGACTGCAATTCCTTCTACTAATACTACTACTACAATTACCCCTACTACTGCTATTACTACCCACTCTCCCACCAAAAAAGAACTTTTACTCATTCCAAGATTTTAAAATGTAGTTCATGTAGATGAAGAAAAATGTCCTCTTAAATTTAAGAAAAAGCATGTGATCAGGAAACACATAATCTCCACAGAATTTACTCAGATTACTTCAGTAAAAGTATCTAGTTACTTTCCTTTCTTCAAAACCATTTGCAGAGTTCATTTTGAGTTCAGACACTTCCCCATTTGAACCTGAGGTCGTCTGGTTCAGAGGAAAACAAGACAAATACCTGGAACATTACTGAATGTCTGGGCATCCCTCTCTCACTGCATTCTTCCCATTACTGTTCCTGAGCACTTCTGCTGACGGGCTGCCTGAATGGAGAGCTCTATGATAAGGCAGAAATTATGTTTGTTTGGTCTAAAAACAGCTGATAGAGATTGGGACAAGTTCTGACCTCAGGACTGAGAGGCAGCGACCAAATATGGGAGTGTGCTTTCATTTTTGAAAGTGCCTAAAAGTTGCAGTGAGGTAGTACAATGCTAATTTTAAGTCATGTTTGAATCACATGAAACGACTGGGACAGATTTTAAAATATATGTAAAATAGTTTAGAAAAGTAACTTCTGTAAAATGTGGCTAATATTAATAATAAAGTTTCAGCTGCTCCCTTTCTTTCAGGGGTGGCCACAATAAATCATTCATATGGGAAATTTGGGATAGCTTATTCCACCAGATGCCCTGTCATGATGCATCCCTGTCATTTATCCGGCCTTTGGGCTGGCACATATTTTGCCTGAAGTTTTTGGCAATAGCTATTTTCCATTTTGTAGTAAAAAAAAAAAGTTTACAAAAAGATCTTTTTCTTTGATTTGTGTTCAAAAGACCATTACAGCTCTGCACTCTGCTGTACTCTGCTGCCCTCTGGTACCCTGCTGGTAAAGTACTTATTAAAAACATTTTCTTTTAGCCAGATAAAATGTGCAGTGCTGTTCTACAAGATACCAAGATTGGTTTAAAAATATGAAGAAAAGCACAATATAGCCCCTTTAAAATTTTTGAATAACTCCTGTGATAAACAATATTTAAATCAATAGTAGCTACTAAAGTACCACTAATGTTATATCATTTTATATTAATTTACATGAGCTTATCCCGGGCTTGACATTAACACTAACCAATAGGCTGAATGCAAGTGGAGCTCCGTTTGTAGATTTTATACACATTTTTTAGGTATTAAGTCTAGGCCTGAATTTCTGTTGTGAGAAAGTTTAAATATTACCACATAATTTTATATTTTTGCCTTATGATTTGATGAAAACTATTATTAGCAATTAACAATACCTCAATTGAAACCTAAAAACATGCAGAATGTTGTTTTCTAAATATTTGGTAAAATCCTGTTGTTTCTGACATCATTGGACTACACAACTACACTAACGCTTGGGCAAGTAAAGTGTGGCTAGTGAAAGTCCTAAAGGGCAAGTAACTTTTGAAGAATACTCACCCCAGTGGCTGGTGAGCAAAAACGTTAATGCCCTGAGCTTATTATTACTACTTACAATTAAATGTTAATAATGTTCATAACCCACTTGTGTTTATGAATGTTGAAGGAATGCTTTGTTAATAATAAATGAGCTGCATACTAACCCCAAACGTATACTTTACTAATGCTTAACAGTATGAATTATTATGTTATCAAATATGGAACATTAAATATAGCTTATGATACATTTACTTTATGCTTTTGTGGGAAGACAGTCATCAAATAAGGAGTGGCTATTTCCGAGTTTGTTCTATAAATAAAGCAGTGATTAATGACCATCCCAGTTAAACGTCTTAATCCAGCTATGAGCATAGTCTGACTAAACTAAGGACTATGGTCATAGAGTCAACACTGCCCCCTAGCACTTTAAGCTAACAAATAACAATATATATATATATATATAGATTTTTTTTTTTTTGCCACCACATTTCCAGTCTAGACTTGCTCCAGTCCTGGCCCTCTCAGACCTGGGGGATGGTGTGTTAGCATTGGCTTGTTTGTGAATGTTATGCTAATAGTGTGTTTGCTGATGCTCATTCTTTGGTCCCAGCTGTTTCCTGTGAACTGGGGTACGCACAGACATAGGTCTGATGTGTTTAGGGTCAAACCCACGGTCACAGCTCTGTCTGAGGGGGAGGGGCCAAGTCTAGACCTGGTCTGACTTCACCCACCACCAGACCAGCTGACTGACTATCGCAAGGCATTCTGGGGAATGTATGTCAACTTACAAGATTTTTCCATATGTGCAGCTGAGAAATGGCCTGTATTTCAGTATGAGCCACACCAAGGGGCTTGTACTACCACTACCCATCCTCATATCACACCTAAGAGCTTGTACTGAGTGCTAAGCTTTTATTTTGTTTGGTTTTTATTTTAGTTATATATTACATTTGTCAAACTATATTACTGTAAGTCCCTTCTATGTAACACACACTTGTATAAAAGTCATAGTAGTGGTGGTAGTAATTGTAATAGTGATAGCAGTAATAGTAGTAGTAGTAGTAATAGTAGAAGTAGCAGTGATAGTAATAGTTGTAGCTGTAGTAGTCACAGCAGGAGTCGTAGCATTAAGTAAATTTTATTATCTCTAGGAGTAAAACAATTGAGTACTTGACTACTTGAGTAATATTATTTTAAAGTTCCAGTACTTTTACTTGAGTACAGATTAGAGTACTTCTTCCACCTCTGCTAAATGAGTATAAAGCCAGATAAGACTATGACACCATTCACTACAAGGACAAAGTCACATCCTTTTTGTCTCAGACCAAAATAAAAACACTTCCCCCTCCACTCTCTCTTTCTCTCCCTCTCTCTCTGAACCTTAACCCCTCCCCCTCTGCTCTGACCTCTGCCCCCTGCCCTCTGACCCCCAGTCTGCAGTGGGACGTTGCCGCAGATGCACAGTCTGAGTTCGTATGCAAACACTCTCCATTAGCTCCACCACCGTTTTTGCATAAAGAGATGTGAATATTAACATACTATTTATTTATATATTCAGACATAAGCAGGTGGTTATATCGTGAGTGGAACATGTTTTAAAGACATGAGAAAGATACTAAAGATAAAGATAAGTAAATTGTAAACTACAATTAATTTATTTTCCAAAACATGCTTTTTATAGTTGTTGTTTTTTTTTTGTTTTTTTTTTTAATAGTTTTTCTTTTGTTGTTGTTAAAATGGCCTTGGTGGCAAAAGAGGGTGCATTTACTTTTATTGATTTTTATCTGTTTTTGTTTCTTTATTGTGCACAGCACTTTGGCACTTTTATAAAGTGCTTTAAAAATAAACTGAATTTGGATTTATTCAAGTCATAGATTTGCCAAGTACTTAAAGGTGCAATGAGCAGTATATATTTTTTATATTTCATAAAAATTATCCACGTGTCTCAAGATATGAGGTAAACATATTTGAATTAAATATTAATTTTACTGATAACAATGGTACAGCTGATTTATGAACAATTAAAAACATATTTTACATAATAGCCAAGTTGTTTATGTTTACATTTTTTGTTTTGGTTCTAAAACTGCATAGCTGATCATCCAATCAGAAAAGTGGAAAGACTGGCAACCCACAGACCATTGTTTTGATTTAGACTGTAGTACTGTTTTCAGACCAGTACGAGCGCTGCTGCTTACAGGAGCTACCTTTAAAATGCTTGAGTAATAAAATCTTGACATGACAGTACTTTTACTTAAGTACAGATTATGAGCACCTTCACCCCTGGAACTAAATAGATGCATGGTTATACAAAGTCTTTCAAGTTGAAATTGTCATGTATTGTATTGCACAAAATACTAATACATGGCATCAAATTTAGAGTTCACAGCTTACCTTAAACTTCAAGCTAAGCTGAGGTCAGAGTTAGACTGATGTGATCCCACAATTATCTCTTTGTTGTTTTTTTATTCACTGGTTCCATGCGTAACTAGACATAGCGAGTGCTGAATTAGCCACTGTCTTTGTAGCAATACCCATTAATTCAATGCTGATAATAGATCAACCAATGGGAGCTTGATAATAAAGCATAGAAGATGTATTTTCACGTCCTCCCATGTTAAAATGCTATGACCAAATTGCATGGAACAAGTCTCTTTGCCAATATTTACTCAAACCATAGCCCAACATATCATTTTGCCTTGACAGCTCATATATGTTGTTTACTAAATCCAGACATTGTCTTCTTCAGATGGAAATGCCCCTCACTTAGAGGTCTAGACAATCACAGTTTGGGCCAGACTAATTAACCCAGTGCAAGACACTGCCATTTAAAACCATTACAATCACCACATTTAGCCTGGAGAGACCCGGCCTGGGCTAATTACTGGAAAACAACACACAGACACTACATGAGGTTGTTGAGATCCGAGACACAGACAGTCATTGGCCTTATTTATGGCCTTTAGTATGGATTTATTCACTGCTCGAGACACTCCAGACTAATTAATGGGACAATATGGGCATGCAGGACGTGGCTAAACGCTGGTGTGTATGCAGATGATATGCAGAGGAGATCACACAAAATAACACGGCCTTGACCTCTTCATGCATTCATTTACATACATGCATTAACATATATGCATTATGGGTAAATGTCACCAGCGTCTAGACGCACAACAAAGAACAGCTGAGAGCAAAGAAACAAGGAAGCATTTAGGATGAAAAGGAAGAAACTAGTCGCAAAGACAATGTAGGTTTAATCCGACTTAGATCACTGAGTTTTCTATTGAAGTGTTTACATTGAAACTGAATAAACAGGCACAATAAAAAGAAAGTGAAGTTATAGCTGAGGCTGGATTAGTTCTTCACTGTGGTAAAACTGAGTTGCTATTGATTCTTCTTTATAAAGCTTTTGGCAAAGGAAGCTAAGCAGACTGAAAAAGAGTCATAAGCAACAAACAAGAACAATTTTGGGAACAGGCTGACTAAGGGTGTGTACTTTTTGATAAACTTTTTGATACCACTAGCTAAGAATTATAGCTGCCACGTAAGACTTTTATGTCAAGGGTACATGCAATATTTGTAATTTTAACATATCTATAGACCTCCCTCTGCTGACCGCACCGTTCTGATGTCTCTTTCTGCTTTCTGTGCCTCACAATTTTCTAAATATCGACAGCAATGAGTCCAAACAAACCTCCAGCTCACAGAGTGGTGTGTTTTCTGTAGATGTCATTGATTGTGTTGCTCTGTCTCTCAGTGAATCACAGAAATTAGAGCGGTCTTGTCTCGTCTGGCCCTGGTCCTAGACTGGTTATGTAAACTCTGTCTGCTTCCCTTGGCGCTGTCAGACAGAGGCAACGCAGCGGTCTCTCAGTGACTCTGCACTTCTCTTCAGGCTCATTCGACACTCACAGCAAGGATTTGGACAATTATAACATGGTTTAGTCTCCTTGCAGTTCACTCTTTTCAATGTAAAAGCTGTCATTTTATCTTCTGCCTCGACAAATATGGCAAAACTATTTAGGAAGATCTTAATAAAACTACATGATATGAATGAAATAGTCCTCACAATATATGGTGATGCATTTTTTTCTTTTCTTTTTCTTTCTGTCCATGCTAAAGTAGCATTATGCATGCTTGTGTTTTCTGATGTTCCAAAAGCAAATAAGCTGTCAAATCAAAGATGGATGCCACTTTTTTAGCACCTGCACTCTCAAGTAGTGGTTTAGGGACCAAAAGTGCACCACAACACAGGCATGTTGTTAGCAGGTTTTGAAGAATGTGAGACTTTGATTCGGTTGATGAGGTTGAAAAAAGGAAATAGTATGTGCATTAGTCCCAACAAAATGACAAGGGAAGACAAAATTTACTACAGCAGCCTCAAAGGGTCAAAACTATAATAATACTTAACTTTACAAGTTTTCGAGATGTGTGAAAACTCTTAAATAATGTAAAGGTCAATCCTTAGCTGTTGCATACATGAAAAAAAGAATAAAAAGACTTTAGAGCCAGTTGTGATGCTTTTTAACATCAAAGTTTGTCATCTTTTTAGCTTTTTGTATTTCACAATTTGCCCAAAAGAGAAAAGTTCATTTTAAAATCTAGGGCTGTAGTCGACCAAAGAAAGTATCAGTCGATCAAAGTTATGCCCAGTACTAGGGCTGTCGCGGTGAGAGAATTTCCCCTGCGGTAATCATATGTGACACAACACTGCAGTGTGCAGTATAAGTGGTATAGCATAAGCTTATAAAAACACCAGAAAAAAAAAGGCATGTCCAAAAAAATTAAACCTGCTTTGTTGTGCAAAAAGGAAAAGAAACTAATCCACCAATAAAACTTTAGTCAACCAAGACCTCACTGACTGATTAATCAACTAAGCAACCAGAGGCTGTCAGCCCTATTAAACTCAACTTATTCACTATAATAATAATAAAAAAAACACTATTATTGTTTAAATTGAACTGAATTTGGTGACCTATTTCAGAGAGGTCAAACTCTAAAACTAACTCAAAATAACTGTCTTGTTGAGTCTTAATTTCAGATAAAGACACACAAGACTAAACTACCGTTGTTTTGCTCCACAAACATGCTGAATGTGTGAAATGGCTGGATTTGAGCTCAAAAACAAACATCATGTGATATTTCTGATAGGAAGTGGACTGGGATTTTTGTTTCTGGAAGGGTCATATGACAGTATGACAGACAAACTCATGATGATGACCAATGAGGATTTTGAAATTCGAGGTCAAGTTTTGCAAAATAAAAAGCCCCCACCCGAACTGACAGCATCAAAACATCACTCCTTAACTCCTAAACAGGACAACAAATCAAAAAAAAAAAAGAGAGAGAGCGAGAGAGAGAGAGAGAGAGAGAGAGAGAGAGAGAGAGATTTTAATCAAAATGTACATCTTCATTTAAAAATATATTTTTATTTCAGCACTTCTTGTCCTGTTTAAATAATTATTTGTCAAGGAGAGGATTTATTTATTATTATTATTATTTATTGATTGGTTTGGCAGTTATGGTCCTCCATATCAAAGATTATTTTGCTATGAAGAATATAGACATTAACTATCGTTTCTATGGATGACCGCTACTTTGGGCCTGAGGTGCAATACAGTTCACTTTAGTTTAGTGGAAGCTTGGATTTAAAATTGTGCTATCCAGCACCATTAGGTTGGCTGAGTGGTTAAGGTGTTGGCCTATAAATCCATTGTGCATGACTGCTTGTGTGTTCAGACCCCACTCTTGGAATAAAGTGTTCAGGCCTTCTGTAAAAACCATGGCCTTTGTTGTTGCTTCCTCAATGCATGACTTTGTTATGATATCGAGTAAGAAAACATTGAAGGAAGCCAATTTGTTTAACTCTTGTCCTCTCTTTGTAAGTGTTACAATAGGCACCAGTGAGTCAGTCTGAAGTCATGTGACCAGAGTCAGTCTGCAGTCATGTGACCTCTGTCTGCTCCGGACAGATGTGTTTTACAGATGTGAACCCTGCCATTATCCTCCCGGAGCACAGGCACAGGGAGGAGTGAGTCAAAGTCTGAACACGTCAAACTGAAAGCAGTGGGACTTTAGAGGAAGAGGCTGAGAGCAGGTGGACAGGCCGAGACCACAGTCCCATGAGTCAGGAGACAATGAATGGACACTTTGAAGTTAGTGAGAAGAATCACACTGGTTTGAATTACAGGACTTAGGGCAGTGGTTCTCAAACTGTCTCAAGGACTTCATCTAGTAGTACTCAGGAGCCTTTTGGTTTTGTCCTGGATTTAGTCCTGGTTTAGTCTTTGGTTTAGTCCTGGTTTAGTCTTGAGTTTAGTCCTGATTTAGTCTTTGGTTTAGTCCTGGTTTAGTCTTGAGTTTAGTCCTGGTTTAGTCTTGAGTTTAGTCCTGGTTTAGTCTTGGGTTTAGTCCTGGTTTAGTCTTGGGTTTAGTGCTGGTTTAGTCTTGGGTTTAGTCCTGTTTTAGTATTGGATTTAATCCTGGTTTAGTCTTGGATTTAGTCCTGGTTTAGTCTTGGGTTTAGTCCTGGTTTAGTATTGGATTTAATCCTGGTTTAGTCTTGGATTTAGTCCTGGTTTAGTCTTGGGTTTAGTCCTGGTTTAGTCCTGGTTTAGTCTTGGGTTTAGTCCTGGTTTAGTCTGGGGTTTAGTCCTGGTTTAGTCTTGGGTTTAGTCCTGGTTTAGTATTGGATTTAGTTCTGGTTTAGTCTTGGGTTTAGTCCTGGTTTAGTATTGGATTTAGTTCTGGTTTAGTCTTGGGTTTAGTCCTGGTTTAGTCTTGGATTTAGTCCTGGTTTATTCTTGGATTTAGGTCTGGTTTAGTCTTGGGTTTAGTCCTGGTTTAGTATTGGATTTAGTCCTGGTTTAGTCTTGTATTTAGTCCTGGTTTAGTATTGGATTTAGTCCTGGCTTAGTCTTTTTTTTTCTAGTTCAGGGGTAAATGCTCTATCCACTGAGTCACAAACCAATGGTAAAGAATTCTCTAACACTAATCATATACAAACTGTTCTGGCAGGAGTTAGTATCTTTGGACCTGTCTCGCACTGGTACAGACTTTAAAAAATTGTGGATCAAGATGAATGCTAAACAACTACAAAATTCTTCTATGGCACATTTTGAGCTGTAAAAGCCCAACAAACCTGCAAACACCTACAGAAGCCTCATTGTTAAAGGCAACCAGGACTAAACCCAGAACTAAACCAGGACTAAACTGTTCTATTCAAGAAAGAAGATTATTATGAACCAGGATTAAACTAACACAAGCCTACACTAGAAGCATGTGGACTTAAATGTGGAAGACATTAACAAGCCCAGACACATCCATCTGTCCAGAGAAGAGTAGTTTAGTCTGGACCACAGTGAGACAGACCCATAATATGAGCTGAGACCAAACTGTAGTCAAAATGAGGTACATTAGAGACATTAAACAGTTAGAGTTAGGAGTCCATGTCCTGGTCCAGAACTGATGATGTTGTGGAAGTGATGGAAAACATAATTAAGTTATTTAAACTTTTGTGGGCAAGAGTAGAGATGAAATATACAGTGGAGAAAAGTTTTTGTTTCTAGCTCTAGAGTTAGTCATTCATGATTAACTCCTGGTTTGGTCAAGTGTTATTCTTGGTTTAGTCTTATTTACTCATTATTAAAACTCTATTGTTACTGAGTAAAAATTGTACATTAGCCAACCACTTCATGTTTCTCATGATTTATAAATATCAAAAGCCCACACATTGTATCCATAGTGGTTTTACAGTTGTGGTGAAGACACACTAAGAGCTCTCAAACCTCAGACACATTAAACACCTCTGAGACCAATCGAAGCCTGTAATAAAATCAAGAGTTTTATCAACCCACATCCAGACAAACCACACTTAAGCTGTCCTGACTGTGCAGTGAGCTTCTCAATACACAAGTGTAGTTTAAATATCATTATACCCTCTTACAACATCTACACTATAGCTTATTCCTTTTAGTAATAGTATTTCTGGTGTGCTTGTTCTTTGCTTGCAGCTTTTCCCATCTGGGGTCACTAAAGCAAATCATCTACCTTCTAGCCTGCAGTGATTTGTATCTTAAATTGATGCCAGATGCCCTTCCTGATGCCACCTTGTCCATTTATCTGTGCTTGAGGCCAACACCAAAAGTACTGGCTTGTGACCCCTAGTGGCTGGATTATTGTTGTCCTGGTTAGGTTCTAGATTTACTCAAGTGGTATTATTTGGTTGGTCCAAGATATTGTCATTGTAAATGATTAGTTTCTAATAATAATAAAAATGCATGAGTCTTATCTAGCACTTTTCTAGACAGTTAAAACACTTTACAATTTGGTGCATTATTCATTCACTCCTCAGTCACTTTCAGTGGTGAGTTACTTCTGTAGCCACAGCTGCCCTGGGGCAGACTGACAGAAGTGTGGCTGTCATTTTGCGCCTATGGCGCCTCCGACCACCAAACACAGTCACACTGACACATTCATACTGGCAAGGTGGATGAAGTGTTTTGCCCAAGGTCACAGCAACATCAACACCGGACCAAACTGCCAACCTTTGGTTTAGTGGGCAAGCAGCTGTATCCACTGAGCTACTGCTGGCCCTGTTTAGTCTTGGTTTACAACTTAGTCTGGTTTAACTGAGTCAGGCTGAGTTGTTGGTTTCAGTCCTGTTTTTTTGTCATGGTTTGTGCCTCTAAAACATCATTTAAACCATCGTCAGTTACTATGAAGTAGTCAGCTCATTCATCTTTTTGTTAGCGGCATAATGTAAAATGTACTAAATGTCCATTTTATGTTCTGTCCATTCCCCACCGTTCCCACCAGGGGGCATCAGGCACCTAATCCAAGCGTTCTCTCCAAATCAAAGGAAACAGCTCCCCAAAAGAAGACTTTTTTTCCATGCACATTACTGTAAGTAATAAAATGTGACATACTAATGTAAAAGTGTCCAAAACTATTTTAAAAAGCCTAAAAAAAAGCAGAACATAGGACCTTTAACAAAATTCAAATAATTAATTTCAGGGTTTAACGTCACTCATGACCATACTTCTAATTACACAAAAAGACTTTAGCAATAGCTTGAATCAGCCATTCCCAAAGTCAAGAGACAATCCCACACAAACCAGCAGTAATTAAACCAATTTTTTTTTTATGTACTTAATATAGACAACCTCTGGAAGCCCCCCTGCAGTACCTTTGTGCCCCCCCAGGGAACCCCGGACCCCACTTTGGGAACCACTGGTTTGAATGGCATGATGAAATAGTATATTTGTTCCTCTACACACTACCTACAAAATTATGGACTAGGATTATGTCGCAATATGAATATTTAGGACCTGAAAACAATTTAATTCATGGCCATTAAAAGGTCATTCTTTTCTAAAGCCTTAATTTTGACAACTACAAACTCAATACCTTTTTAAACTTGTAAGACCTCGCTGAATATAATGTCAAAATGTCTTCATGTTGTGTTTCTATGGTGAAATGACAGTCTCCAGCCTTGGATGTACAATAGCCCTTTGTTCAGACCACCTTAACAGCCAGTCAAGCGGATAATAATTTAAGTGACTAAAGGCACCGAGATGACTAAAAAGGTAGGCTATAGAGACGGCCGTTCATTCATTGCCTCTTCTGCTGTATATCTCCTGATGTGATGAAAGGCAGGGTAACTACCGGGCTGTAATAACAAAGCTCAGGGTCTAGTCTAAACAGTTCCGATTGTGTGAGTCAGTCCAGCTGGTAATGGTGACCTCAGCTGGGCTCACGCACGCTCACACGCACGTACGCACACACAAAAAATTTAAATAAAATAACATTTGTTTAAAAAAAAAACTGCTTTAGCTTTAGTGGTTGGTTTGAGTCACTACGTTTGAAAGAAAATCGCATTAAAAATCCATACAAACATTGGCTTAGACAGGGATTTCCCGGATACAGCCACAAACGCGCGCACACGCACGCACACACACAGACAAGACACACATACAAGGGCGCGCACACGTGGACGCGCAGCGGCAGACGGCTAGACACAGACGTCTGGCTTTGCCCTGAATGACGAAGCGACGACAAACTTGAGCTTCAGCCCCCCTTTTTTACAGCGAACAAACACCGCTTTCCCTTTAACGTTCACCCAGGCAGCTTCCTCCTCCGCTTACTGACACTTTTTAGTACATTTAAGCTTTTAAATTACTGAGAAAAACCACCGAAAAACACTGACATTAACCCTAACATGACATGAGTAAAGACAGGCAGACTTAGACAGGGTAAGAATGGGCTCGCGACCAAGACTGATATAAAACTTATGGGCTAAAGTTGCTAAAATATAACTCTAAATAACCTTAAACACTTGAAAATACCCCAAATAAAATATGAAGAGCCCTGTTACAAGCCAAAACATCAGTGTTACTTAGTTCAAGTTCAATGTCGAAACCTATTTAACCCCGGCAAACATTTCATTACCGACTTCAAGCCATATAGCATAATTAAGCTAATAGTTAGCTAATTGTCAACCCTTAAATAGGAAATGCCTCAGTTAATAACATGCTAACAGTTGTGATTTTACCATTTAAGCCTAAGTTTGGGCAAAAACCCTGACTGTGGCACGATATCTATTCCCAAGAGCGTAATAAAGTTTAAGTAACAAAAGAGCCAAAATGAGGTGGAAAATACAGGTTTATAAGGCAGAATACTACGCGGAACAGTCGTTTAAAACCCATATTCACATATTATTTAGCATATATAGCTCTTGGTGACCAATACATAGAGCTTTAGTTTAACCACAGAGACTGGGTTATTTTCATCATTAAAATAATCATTAAAGCTATTTCTTAGGTTGATAAAATTGGGTTGAAGTGGCTAAATAAGCGTATTTGTTTTAACTATGACACTTAAAGAATAGGAAAAGCCACTTGGAAGTTCAGTGGCAGAGATGGGGTAAAAATGCAGAAAACATGCAGAAAACAGGATTATTGCGATAACTATAAGTCAAACTAAATAGTCAGTGGGTCCTTTTGACATGGCTGCTTTAACGTAAAATAGCTGTTGCGTGACAAAAAGCATTGGAAAAGTGCAGAAATAAACAGTGACTTACTGATCTCCATGCTCTGGAGTGAGGTGTAGCGCTTGCAGTTACACGTACAGGAGACATTGGCGGTCGTGGCGTTTAAAACACCCATCAAGTTCAACATTAACAGATCCTAAAAGACATGAATAATCCCGAAGAGAAAACGGTAAGGACACGGGGACGGTCTGACTCTGAGGTCCGGGAGAGAGCGGCAGGAGAGCGGTGGAGAGGAGCCAGGCGTCCGAATCCACACCAAACTCCCCGCTAAACGCTTCCCCTTTTCAGCCTCCTCTCTCTCTGCGCGGGCCGTCCTCCTCCTGCCCCGGGTCCGATCTCCTCCTCCTCTTCCTCCCAAAAATAACTCGGGATACAGTACGTAAATGTTGAGTTTAAATGTTGTGGTAAAGCTTTAACGCCATGTTCAAAGCAGTTCTCTCGTCTCGTGTCGGCTCGCTTCGCTGGTGTTCCGCTGAATGAGTGACCGACCGGCGTCTGTCTGCGCTGTCTGCTCTCTAGCAGCGTCTGTCTCTGGGGAGTTCTCTCTGACTCCCTCCGCCCTCTGGTGATGGTGACTCTGTTTTTGTGTCTCGTTCGCTTCTTTCACCTTCTCACCTCCACAATTACCATAATATGCATAATATTTTTGGGTGGATTTCATTTATTTAATTGCATTTGCATATATTTGTAGGCTACATCCAGGGGTGTACACAGGATTTTAGAAATACTGAGGTCCATCATGTTGACGGCCAGTTTAGTCCTTGTTTAGACCTGGTTTAGTCCTGATTTAGACCTGGTTTAGCCCTGATTTACTCTTGGTTTAGTCTTGATTTAGACCTGGTTTAGTCCTGATTTAGACCTGGTTTCTTCCTGGTTTAGTCCTTGTTTAGTCTTGATTTAGACCTGATTTAGTCCTGATTTCTTTCTGGTTTAGTCCTGATTTAGACCTGATTTAGTCCTGTTTTTTGACTAGTTTAGATCTGGTTTAGTCCTGATTTAGACCTGGTTTAGTCTTGATTTAGACCTGGTTTAGTCCTGGTTTTGGTCCTAATTTAGACCTGGTTTAGTCCTGGTTTAGTCCTGATTTAGACCTGGTTTAGTCCTGGTTTAGTCCTGATTTAGACCTGGTTTAGACCTGGTTTAGTCCTGATTTAGACCTGGTTTAGTCCTGATTTAGACCCAGTTTAGTCCCAGTTTAGTCCTGATTTAGACTTGGTTTAGTCCTGATTTAGACCTCATTTAGACCTGGTTTCTTTCTGGTTAAGTCCTGATTTAGACCTGATTTAGACCTTGTTTCTTTCTGGTTTAGTCCTGATTTAGACCTGATTTAGTCCTGATTTAGACCTGATTTAGACCTTGTTTCTTTCTGGTTTAGTCCTGATTTAGACCTGATTTAGTCCTGATTTAGACCTGGTTTCTTCCTGCTTTAGTCCTGGTTTAGACCTGATTTAGTCCTGCTTTAGTCCTGATTTAGACCTGGTTTATTCCTGATTTAGACCTGGTTTAGTCCTGATTTAGTGCTGGTTTAGTCCTGGTTTAGTCCTGATTTAGACCTGATTTAGACCTGGTTTAGTCCTGATTTAGACCTGGTTTCTTCCTGGTTTAGACCTGATTAGGTCCTCTTTTTTGACTGGTTTAGTCCTGGTTTAGTCCTGATTTAGACCTGGTTTAGTCCTGGCTTAGCCCTGATTTAGACATGGTTTCTTCCTGGTTTAGCCCTGGTTTAGTCCTGGTTTTGGTCTTAATTTAGACCTGGTTTAGTCATGGTTTAGTCCTGATTTAGACCTGGTTTAGTCCTGGTTTAGTCCTGATTTAGACCTGGTTTAGACCTGGTTTAGTCCTGATTAAGACCTGGTTTAGTCCTGGTTTAGTCCTGATTTAGACCTGGTTTAGTCCTGGTTTAGTCCTGATTTAGACCTGGTTTAGACCTGCTTTAGTCCTGATTTAGACCCAGTTTAGTCCTGGTTTAGTCCTGATTTAGACTTGGTTTAGTCCTGATTTAGACCTGGTTTCTTCCTGGTTTAGCCCTGGTTTAGTTCTGGTTTTGGTCCTAATTTAGACCTGGTTTAGTCCTGATTTAGACCTGGTTTAGTCCTGGTTTAGTCCTGATTTAGACCTGGTTTAGACCTGATTTAGACCTGGTTTAGTCCTGATTTAGACCTGGTTTAGTCCTGGTTTAATCCTGATTTAGACCTGGTTTAGACCTGGTTTAGTCCTGATTTAGATCTGGTTTAGTCCTGATTTAGACCCAGTTTAGTCCTGGTTTAGTCCTGATTTAGACCTGGTTTAGTCCTGGTTTAATCCTGATTTAGACCTGGTTTAGTCCTGATTTAGACCTGGTTTAGTCCTGATTTAGACCCAGTTTAGTTCTGGTTTAGTCCTGATTTAGACCTGGTTTCTTCCTGGTTTAGCCCTGGTTTAAATCTGATTTAGTGCTGGTCCAGTCCTGCTTTAGTCCTGGTTTAGTCCTGGTTTAGTCCTGGTTTAGTCCTGGTTTAGTCCTGGTTTTGGTCTTAATTTAGACCTGGTTTAGTCCTGGTTTAGTCCTGGTTTAGACCTGGTTAAGTCCTGCCTGCAGCCCTGTAGACTGATGAAAAGAATTACCATGAGCCATTTCTTTAATATCACCAGGGCTTGACACTAACTTTTTTGCTCACTGGCCTCTGTGGCAAGTGTTTTGTGTTTTTTGTTTTTTTGGGGGGTTTTTTTCAAGTTACCAGCTATTTGAGATTTTCACTAGCCACATTTAGGACGTTAAAATGTTTATTGTGTAGTATAGTTGTGATAAGACAATGATGTGCTAGAATATGATTTTGCAGTCCTTTTGATGATGACCTCTGGAAAGGCGCTTTTAAAATTATAATTTATCATTATCAAAAAGAAAAATACATTTATTTAGACTCAGAAAATGTGTATACGATATGTTTGCTTGTTGTGTAACACATCTTTTTTTTTTCCATTAATATTTTATTAAATTTTATGTTTCCACAATCAAATTCAAAAACACATGGAGCACAAGTGAAGCACAAGCTCATACCCACCCTCCCATTTACCCTCACAAAAAAGACAAAGACAAAAAAAAAACAAAAAAATCAACGAAAACAAACAAACAAAAAACAGGTGCTGCTAAAATAAATAAACCAGATATAATACAAAACAAATAAATAAGTAATACCAGTTACAGGATGCTCTGCTTTTTACATCTGCAAATAGGAATATATAGGTATCCATATTTTCCAAAAGATGTCTAGTTTGTCATTTAATTCATAAGTCAATTTCTCCAGAGGAAAAATAGAAGATATCTCATTCAGCCGCAGTCCAAGTCCAGAGTTGACGTCTGGGGAGTTGACCCCTGTAACAGGATACATTTTCTTGCTAAGAACATAGTTATTAACATAGATTGAGTAACAGTGCCAAAAACATTGTCAGGGAAAAGGTTCAGCAAATACAATGATGGTCACATAATGAAACGTTTCCCAGTAATCTGCTGAATTACAGAATGTATCTCTTTCCAAAATCTTTGAATATGGTCACACTCCCAGAACAAATGGACTACCGTACCATTGTGGTTTTTGCATTTGTAACAGAGATCAGAGCTGTCAGGGAACATTTTCTGAAGACTTGCAGGGTTGTAATATAATCTGTGTAATTCTGTTCATGATCTGATAAAGAAATCCACTTTGGAAATACATTTTTGCAAATCAGACCAATCTTTTAGACTAAAAGTTATCCCCAAATCATGTTCCCATAGTGATTTCAACACATCATATGCATTGGAGTTGTGGTATGACATTAAGTACTTAGATATTTTTTCCTTTTAATGAAATAGTTGAACTCATGGTATTCTCCAACATACATAAATTGTGTCTGAATGTATGCTCTTTTTGTAATGAGCTGATGAAGTTTCAAATTTGAATATATTTATAAAATTATTTTGAGGGAATATTAAATTCATTCCTAATTTGTTCAAATGATTTTATAGAGTTTAATGACAACAAATCTGAAAAGTTGGTAAAACCATTAAATGCCCACACTGTAAAAAAAAATCTGTAAATTTTACAGTAAAAAATTGGCAGCTGTGGTTGCCAGAATTCTACCGTAAAAACTAAAAGAGGCCTGTATTTCATTTTACAGTATAATTTTATCACAAATGTTGTTTTTACAGTTTTTGACTTGAGTTTTTATTATTATTTACTGAAAAATAAAGTTATCTTTCAAAAAATAGGTTAATGTATATTTTAGTTTGTGACTAACTTTTAATCAACATTTACTGTAAAATTGAAAGTTATCTTTCAAAAAAATAGATTAATGTATATTTTAGTTTGTGACTAACTTTTAATCAACGTTTACTGTAAAATTTAAAGTTATTATCTTTTGAAAAATAGATTAATGTATATTTTAGTTTGTGACTTATGTTTTAATCAACATGTACTGTAAAATTTAAAGTTATTATCTTTTGGAAAGGTGTTAAACTTTAATAAACACATGACTCAATTTTTTTAACAGTGCTATACTTTATACATTACAAAAAATAAAACAAAAAAATACAATTTTGCCTTATTTTTAATATTACAGTTAATTACCATAACCAAAACAGTATTTTACCGATATATCAACTACGGTCTTTTACTGTTGAGATTTTACAGATTTTTACCATGAAATCTACAGATATTTTTTACAGTGCAGCTTACAGGACCAATACTTCTGATTTGTTCAGGAATATCAGGGTTTAGAGTTAGAGGAGATTGACAGATATATCTGATGGGATATTAAGATATTTTTTCACATCCTTCCACACCTGCAATGTGCTTTGAATAATAGTGTTAGAAATATTTTGCACGTGGCTAAAATTATTTATAAATGGCAAGTTGATCTAATTTGGTAGTGCTACAAGCAGAGGTTTCAAGTTCAATCCAAGTTGACTCTTGTCTATTTAAAAAACAGTTGGTCATCATTCTCAATGGGACTGACCAGTAATAAAGTTGGAGGTTAGGCAAGGATTTACCCCCTAATTGTTTAGGTTTGATGAGAGTGTCATATCTGATTCTCTGATGCTTATTCTTCCAGATGTAGTGAGAAATGCTAATCTTCAGTTTAAAAAAAAAAAAAAAATTGTTGTCAAATTGCAAGGTAAAATTTGAAATAAATAATTTAGCCTGGGAAGAATTTGTATTCGGATCACATTGACTCTCCCAAAAAAGGATATTGGTAGTGGTAACCATCTACATAAATCTTCTTTAATTTTGCTGATTAAAGGTATAGTAGTTGGAATCATATAAGTCCTTTAAATTAGCTATAAGATGGATTCCTAAGTATTTCAAACTAACTTTAGCCACCTAAAATGGAAAATATATGAATTCCCCTGGGCCAATATTAAAAGGTAGGACAAAAGATTTACTTAAATTAATTTTGTAACCTGACAAAGCACTAAATTCTGTAATTGAAGTTAACAGGGCTGTGACTGATTTTCGTGGGTTAGATAAACAGAATATCATCAGCAAACAAAGAGAACAAAGAGAGATTTTTTCCCCACCCGCAAAGATCCCATTAATGTCAGCACTGGCCCTTATTGTCTCAGCTAAGGGTTCAATAAACAATGTAAATAATAAAGGTGATAAGGCGGACCCTACATCCTCGCTGAATTAGAAAACCTTCAGATAACAGTCTGTTAACTTGAGTTGTAAGCTGTGAATATAACGTCTTGACCACTTTAATAAATTTAGATCCTAAACTGAATTTTTCCAACACAGCAAAAAGAAATACCCATTCTACTCAATCGAACGCTTTATCAGCATTCAGAGAAACAATTAAGGCTGGATCTTTAGTAATATTTAATTGATGAATAATATTAAGCGCACGCCTCACATTATCTGATGCATATTGTGATTTCACAAATCCTGCTTGATCTTGACATATGATTTTAGGAAGAATCTTCTCCAGTCTGTGTGATAATGTTTTATTTTGTAGTCAACATTAAGTAGACTGATAGGTCTATATCCAGCACAGTCAAGAGGGTCTTTCCCTTTCTTTAACAGAAGAGAGAGAGATGCACAATTCCAGGGCTGTGGAATCTTTCCTATCCATATGCCGTTAACTGCAGCCATTAATATGGGCTTGACCTCAAATCAAAATTTCTTATAGAATTCTATGGAGAACCCATCCCAGCCAGGGCTTTTTCCATCAGGTAGTGTCTTAATTGCAGCCCAGATTTCTTCTGGAGTAAATTCTGCATTTAGTATAGATACATCCCCCTCTGCTAAAGTGGGCAATTAAATCTTTTTTAAATAGCACTCAATATTAATTCAATTCAATTCAGATTTATTTGTATAGCCCAATATCACAACAAAAGTCGCCTCAAAGGGCTTCACAAACAGTTAATCAAACATAAACACACAATCAACACAAACAATAACTACACTAAACTAAACAGACCCAGGACACTCCTGTCCTTAGACCCTCCTTCTCGGTAAGGAAAAACTCCTAAAAAACCCAGCTACGGGAAAAAAGAAGAAACCTTATGGAGCCCAACTGAAGGAGAGATCCTCTCCCAGGACAGACAGGCAATGCATCTAGGACTGTTAGTTCATTAGCTCATCTATAGGATCATAGATCAGCTCTGTAAGGATTCATCCAGACGAGAGTGGGTGAGATAGGTTGAGGAAGTCCATAGGATGCAGTAGGTGGGCCTCATCCAGACAGGTGAGTGGGGCGAGGTAGATCCGGGAAATCCTTAGAGGTGAGGTTGAGGGCCCACAGGTCGGGACAGGAGCACAGATGGGGTCAGCTAAGATCTAGTCGTCACTGGGACATCTGCCAGCAGCCAGGCATCTGAAACAGTCCCCACTCCCCCAGAGGGGAGGGGGAGAGAGGGACAACTTGTGAATAGAGAATATTAGAGTTAGTAATAGAGTTAGTAATCTCAGAAGAGTAAAGAGATTCATAAAAACTTCTAAATGTGTTGTTTACAATCTTAGGGTCACAAGAAACCTCTGCATCAGTTGTCCTAATCATATTTATTGATCGTTCATTAATTTGTTTTTTCAAATGATTGGCAAGCATCTGACTTGGTTTATTACCATATTCATAATATTTCTGTTTTGTTAAAAGTTGTAATTTTTGAATATGTCTTGTATGATCGATGTTTAATAATAACTTTACTGCTAATAATGCTTTTAAATTTGTAAATGTTCGAGAGTGTTTCTGTTTCTGTTCCAGATGACAGATCTCTCTTTCGAGGCTCTCATACATCTGTGAGTTTCTTTCTCAGTGTGAGGAATAAGAGGTTAATGCCCTCGTGTGATGGCCTTAGCTGCATCACAAAATCACAGATGGACAGACTGAGCAATTTTTATTGTCATCCCAAAATTCTAATAATTTATTCTGTATTTGGAATTGAATGTATCATGCTGTAATAATGAGGTATTAAGTTTCCATGTTAAGGTCCTTGGAATATTAGGGTATGTAGATATACTATAGCATGGTCGGATAAAACAATTGGTACTATTTGACACACGTTGAACAGCATGCAGAGATTGTTTAGGAATAAAAAAATAATCAAGTCTAGAATAAGAATTATGCGGATGAGAAAAAAAGTATAATCTCTTACTTCTGAATTTGTATACTGCCATACATCTATTAATCCTGATTTTTGTCAAATTATTGAGATTTTAAATGGATGTGGATTGGATATTGCAGCAGAGGAGGAATTATCCATAGTAGCATCCATGATACAATTAAAATCACCTGCCACAAAAACAAAACAAAATCTTTGCAGTGTTGATTAAACAATAAAAATTATCTGTGATATAAATTTAGGTGAATCTATATTAGGAGCATAGATATTGAGGAAAGTTACATGTTTATTAAAAGTGGATCAAGTAATCAAAATAAATCTCCCTTCCGGATCCTTTTCTTTGTATTCTATTAAAATAGCAGTGCCTCTTTTGGCCTGGCAGTATGATGAGAAAAAAATGTTACCAACCCAGTCTTTCTTTAATTTTAAAATGTTCTAAGTTGGATAATTTAGTCTCCTGGAGAAAAGCAACATCACATTTGTGTTTCTTTAACTGACCCAAAATCTTTTCACGTTTTATCACATATACCTTGAACATTCCATGTTACTACTTTAAGCGACCTTGTCATAATTTCTAAACTATATAATAAAAATAAAGAAAATACATCTAAACCTTAAAAGAAAAAAAAAGAAATATGTATCACCTGTCCCTCCCAAATTACAGGTTTTTTATTCATAGCAGCTCTGATGATTGCGTCTCTCTGAGAAGAACATCCAAATCGTACAAGTACAGTTTTGGCAGCATTACCTGTGTCGGAGCTAGCACGCCGGCGAGCACGTTCAATCTCCAGAGTAAGGTAGTCCACAGGCAGTCCTACAAGTTTGGGAAGTAGAGACTGGAGAAATACTGAGAGGAGAATACCACTCTCAGCTTTGTCCAAAAAGTTGACAATCTTTAAGTTTTTTCTTTGTTGATAGTTCTCCAGATTGTCTGTTTTTAGGCGTAAAAACTCCACAGATTTCTCTAATGTTTTTAATATAGAGCTGTGCCCATTAGCACTGTCCTCCATGGAAGACATTCTGCTTTCCGCCTCCTCAGTCCAGTCTTCTAGGTGACCCGCTCATTCAGAAAGTGAAGTGATTGAGTTCTCAACTGAAGACAGAAGTTTTGATGTCAGGCAGGGTTCCCTCGATAGAATCCAGATGAAAATCCACAGACAAGTCAATCGCTCAGCTATGACTTGTTCCACAGCTAGATGCTAAGCCAGCTTGCTCATGCTCACTAGCACTGCACGCGTGTCTTCCTTGGTTGAGCGTGTCTGTCGTTGACTCATATAAGCCTCAGACGAGTTGGGAATTTCCTTTTCCCATTGTTTGGCACTGTTCACCAAATGTAGTCTTGACTTCTCCCTTTAAAGCTGGAGAATTTTAAACAAATATTTAGTGTGTGGAGTGGAGGCTTTACGCGGCCCTCTTGTGTTCACCAAACCATCTCAATCAGCTCCACTAGACTCCATTACTAATTCCAACATAACATAACAAAACATATCTTGCACAATTTCTTCCCCTATTAATGAGTTAGTAGTAGGTTTGGTAAATTAAAGTAGTTAGAATTTATGTATAAAATCCAACCAGACAAAGTGGCAAGTGAGACTAAATGTGTTAGTTAAAAATCTACCCATATTTGGCCAATCGGCTAGTCTTAATGTCAAGCCCTGAATACCATGCGTAACATGTTCAACAATTGAATGATATTATTGCGTTCAGAACCTCAAATGGAGGGCAGAGGCCAATATAAATATAGTATGAGTAAGTAAATATAAGTATACGTGAGGTACAATTTTTAAAAGAAATATCCAAATAGAAAATCCACAAATATTGAACATGATAATTTTTTTGTTTGCAACTGGTTCTACAACTGCCAGAATAACACGTATAGACCCAAAAGCACGACTCAGGACAGCAGAAGCTAAAAAGGTTTAGTGAAAGGCATGTATGGATGGTGAGTTCTGAGCAGGTGGCTGGGCAACAGGTGGCAGACAAATCAAGCTCCTATGAGGACAGCATAGGTAAGTACAGTGTAATAGAAAGTGAATAAATCTTTCAGTGGCTGTACTCACACTAGAACTCAAAAGGATTCCTCCTTAGACCAGCTGTTACACAGAACAGGTAGGAGAGTTTGTGTAACTGAGCAGATATGGTGGAGAACAGGTAGAGTAGTGGAGACACCAGAGGCAAACAGCTAAGTACTGGGCAGGGTTGTGACAGGTGAACAAAGGCTGGGTACCAGGGCCAGTTATCCATGGTCAAGGCGCACGCTGCTCTGGCAGAGTTAGACCCCTGACACAGATTAAAATAAAACACAATAAGAAATGATCTCAAAATGTGTGCATTTTACATAAATATTTACAGCATGACAACATGCACAGACACACAACAGTATGGACTACAGGGACTCAACAAAGGTGTAGCCTATCTCAGTCTTGTTCTGGTCCTTCCCTTGTTTCCAAAACCAATCTGAAAAAATCCAGACAAAACTAAATAAAATAAAACTAGAATTTACCCTGAGCAACATCTCCGCGCTTGAACCTTGCGGGATCGCTGGAAAAAAACAGACAATAGGTAGGCTAGATCACGCTCTTCATCACAATGATACGAAGTGAGTGCTTTTAAAAGTCGGGCCTCACCTGCGGTGTTATCAAAAAGTCCTTAACAGGTAGACACTTGGCTTTAGATCCTTCTGGAACAAGGCTTAATTTATCCTTTTTCTGTCAAACTCTTTTAGGACCACTTTAACAGGACAGACATCTTAAGGAAGTGCTGATATTCGGTCCATTCAAACACTTGAGCTTATAAACTGCACCCACGGGCGGCCTCTCAGATTATACTACAAGAGCCTAAGATAAATTAAATTAATAAAGACGACCACTTACTGCGCATATGCTTAGGCTAAAAGTTGTTTTAATGCTCCACGGGCTGGTGCTCCCTTCAGCCCGGGCCTCACTGACAGACCGGTGTCTGCTGTCCCGTTAACATACTTCAGAGTTTGACCAAAAAGAGAAGAACGAGCCATGTCTCAGAGGAATGTAAAGCCAGGTAGGAACCTGTAAAGGACTTCAGTTAGAGCGACAGGTGAACGCCGCTGATGTTGGACTTACAAAAGCACCCGCCTGGCATCACTGTGATGAAGAGCCATGAGCGCGATCCACCTTCTCCTTTTCCAGCCGACCCAGAGGTTCAAGTGCAGAGATTTTGTTTGGGTTGTTTGGTAGTATTTTATAGTTTTGTCTGGATTTACTTTGGTTTGTTCATGGAAACAAGGGAGGACCAAAACAAGACTTCAAATGAGGTAGGCCTGTTTGTGTCGAGCGTTCCCTCTAACGCTGCTCGTAGGGCTTTGTTTGTATCATTAATATTTCAATAGCATGTACATTTTGAGTTCACACTTGCCATTTCTTATTTTGGTTTATTTAACCAGTGCAGGGGTTTAAACTGCAGTATGTGCCCTAGCCCTATGTTTAATAGTTCCTTTTAAAGAGATTTTAACAAAAACATGTAACTAAAAACAGCCGCAATGTACATAAAATAATATGAAACATGTGAGAACTGCCCATGTAGCTGCCTCTGCAAGTTACTTTAAAATAAAGTCTGTTAATTTTACCTGTTAAAGATATTAGGGAGGATTTTTTTCGACTGCTGAGAAACCAGCGACTGTTTGTCCTTTTATGAATAATGTGCATACGTCAGGTCCTCCCCCGCCCTTCACTGTTCCTTTCCAAGGAACTCCTCCACAGCGACGTGCACGAGCGTTGGAACACGAGTGTTTGTTTACAGCCGGCATCAGCAGAGATTCACCTAAACCTAGACCTGCATTGTTTGTCTGGTCGACCTTTGACCTAGTTCCTCACACAGACCCAGTCACATGCACAGTCCCTAAATGTGAGCAAAAATATATGTTCTCCTGCTATTGGTAGCATTAGCAAACTGACGGTTTCTGTACAGTTGAAATGATTCAACAGATAAAGAAAAAAGGCATTTTTTTCAAACGATAAGATAAACGAACCTGTCCAGCAGAAACTTGCTGACCAATGCATCGTCTGAAGCCCTTTCTGTTCCTACAGCGCACGCCATCGTTTGAAAGAATTGCCAAGAACCACACAGGTTTTATTCTGCTCTTCTACAGTTTTTCTCCTCCTCCTCTGGTACACTTTCAAAAACAGTTTTCCTTTTGCGAACGCCCGGTTCACAGTTTTCCTCAGCCATTGTGCTCTTCAAAGTCAGGCTGTCCCCGCTACGATGAGGCTCGGCTAACGCCAGACTACATAAACATAGTGTATACGCATGCGCAGGCACAAGAAGCGCTGCACGTATCGCCGAAACCAGGAAGTCAGAATGAATGGCAAGTCTGTGGACCAATGGTTACTGTACTCATGACGAAAACGATTGGTTTAGGTTTTTTAAGTCCCACAGAGTCCACAGTTTATTAATATTATTATTATTTTTTCTAATACACCAGTTTATAAGCCTTATACACATGCAATGAAGGTAGTTTTAATAAGTATTGCAAAAATTAATTTATAAAGATCCTCCCTAATATCTTTAATGATAAATGTTATGGAAAAAGTTAAAAAAGTTAAATACATGTTTTATAATATTATAAACTTAACTTAATTAAAATGGACAGAGTGTGTTGTGTGTGATTGTATATCACATAAATAAATTTGTGTGTTTTATATCCGCTGAAATAAAGTACACCGGGTGACGGCTTTAGTTAATTGACACAACGATATCCCGCCTCCGCGCTCAGTGATTAGTTAAATATTTAACACACAAATGCTAAAACCCTTGTTTGAATGATAAAACTGCATTAGTCCATAGCAGCGTTAGTTTGGTGATTTTATTTTGCTGATGTGTAAGACATAATTATGTTTTTTGAAGCTGCCCTTGTCCGCCTGCTCGCTTACAAGCTGTGACCGGAAGTGGATTGTTCCATTTAGCCGAATGCAGAAGTAGTTAGCGCATAACCCCTATTGCAATATTTTCTAGTTTACATTTTAACATTTAATTCTTCTGCAAACAAAGGACACCAGAGGACTGATTGTATGTGATATAAAGACATCTAGGGCCCTATTTTCCGCATGGCGTTGGCGTAGCGTTGGCGTGGCGGTAACGGAGATGGCTGAAATTTGCTATTTTGTGCAGTCCGTCTACGTCTACGTCTCCGCCAAGACCGGGAGGCATGGTGCTCTGAACAAGAGGTGGTGTGGGGGCAGGGTACTGCTGTCACTAAAGCAGTGGTTTGTATCTGAAGCAGGTGATTTTAGCGAAGCACTGCACGTGCAGATATATCATAATATAAACTCAAAAAAATAAAAGTCTGAAGTATTAAAAAAATATATGATTTAGGCCTAACTACTATTGTGCACTTGGAGAGAAATGTCACATTGATTCCACTGTCTTTATTCATTTATATTCTGCACATGGAGCGGACCATGTGACAGTATAACATGTTTGAAAAATACCTGTATAAAATCTATGCAAATTGAAGATACAAATTGCTGTGCATTACCTCATGAACATATTCGTTTTCAATATAAAACAGCTGAAAGGAGTTAATATGGCACATGCCTCTGGGCTACATGAGGATACAATATGAAACTCACCAGTGGCTGCTCTTTTCTGTGCGTAAAAGCCTCTCCAGCACACATTTCTTTTAGCAGCAGCAGCGCGTCAACCCAAGGTCTCCTTCACGGGTTTCCCCTTTCACTTTTCCCCTCTGGCCAAGTTTGCAAATGTAGCGTAAATCCAACTGAAAAATTCTATTGAGCAAAGTCCTGCTGCACTATTCTAACCTGCGCACTCAGAGGCAACAGTTCACTTTTGTTAAGACGCAGTTATTCATTTATATCACACGCTCCGTGGATGAGAGACAGAGAAAAATGCATCCATTTTGCATAAAATGGCACAGCTCGCTTGCTTGGATGTAAAGCACGGCTTATTTCATGATGCCTCACTGTAAATGCTTTTTATAGTTATTAATTTATTATTTCGTATTATTATTGTTGTTGTCCTTTGAGTAGTGCCTTATTTTCTCTTTTTTTATAGGCTACTGCTAAGAGATCATTTTCCTCTAGACTAGGCTATAGTTTTTATTTCATTGGCTTTATTTTTACTTAATTTGAGGGCTTTATATGATAATTTTTCCACTGTAAAGCCAAAATAAATAGGCTACAGTAATAATTATTATTGTCTACCTCAAGAGCAGATCTCATACTGCGTGAGCGACATAGGCTACACCTCGCTACAACCTCTCACCTGTCTCTCCTCTCACCTGTCTCCCTCTGTCCTCTCCTTTCAGCTGTCTCCCTCTGTCCTCTCCGCTCACCTGTCTCCCTCCCATTTTTTTTTTTTTTTTTGACCTTTATTTAACCAGGAAAGTCCCGCTGAGATTCAGAATCTCTTTTGCAGGGGAGTCCTGGCCCCATGGGGGACCTATTGTACATGTTTTTAGTGGTAGGGGAAAGCTACGCAGAGAACATGCAAACTCCACAAAGAATGGCCCAACCTGGTCCGGGAATCAAACCCGGGACCTTCTTGCTGTGAGGCAGGAGTGCTAGCCACTATGCCACCGTGCCGCCCGTGTCTAGGACTGTTAGTCCATTAGCTCATCTATAGGATCATAGTTCAGGTCTGTAAGGATGCAGCAGGTGGGCCTCATCCACACAGGGGAGTGGGGGTGAGGTAGGGGTCTGGGAAGTCCATAGGAGGTGAGGCTAAGGGCCCATAGGTCGGGACAGGAGCACAGATGGGGTCAGCGAACGTCCAGTTGGCCCTGGAATATCTACCAGCAGCCAACTTTATTAGCATGTGTGAAATCAAAGGTAGGGAAATGATTTGTAGGTAATGTCTCAGGGTTCCTGCAGGGTCTTAAAAAGTCTAAAAAAGTCTTAAATTCAACTTGCTGAGCTGAGCATAAACCCTGTGTCTTTAAATGGCTTTTATGTAGCTAACATAAAATTGCAAAAATCAAGAAAATATGCACAGCAGACGAGTTCAGATGTCCGCAACCTGAAATAACCTCCACATACTTTGCAGCAGACATTTAAAAATACATCAGCTATAAAAAGGCGAAACATATAATTTCCCCAAACATACATTGAAAGCAGCCAAAAGTGACATTCAAATGACAAGTCTGCAATTTTTCCATAAACGTGGTCTCCAGAGTTCTCCTGGTTTAGACTGTGGATATGTTTGTGTTACTTCCTGATGAAGGCTTTGAGGAGCACAGCTGGCAATAAAAAGCCTTCCCTGGGAGCAGAGCAGTTACCCACAGCTAATGAGAACGTTGACTCAGATGGTACGTCCCGTTTCTGTCTGGAACCTGTCAATGTCTGCAACAGTGTCTGGATTTGAACGGACAACAACATTTAAATAGTGTAATGGTTTTTCCAAGTCTGCGCTTTAAGGATCAGCAAAGGACCAAACATTGTATCTCTCTTTGATTCTGAAATGGCCTATGGCAGTCAGAGGTGGAAGACTGTACTCAAAATCTGTACTCAAGTAAAAGTACTGTTGCTTCAAAATAATGTTACTCAAGTAGAAGTGAAAACTAGTGAACAAATTTATTTGAGTGCAAGTAAAAATGTATTGAGTGTCGAGTTTACTAACTTGAAAGTTTATGTACTTCTACTACCATTACTGCTACAGCAATTACTACAACTACTATTAGTATTACTACCACAAAGGTAAAAAAAAATACCTCAGTGGTAGTAAAACCATATCAACTTCATTTATTAAACACTTTAAAAACTGTACAGTCGGCCAAAGTGCTGTACACAGGTCATAAAATAAATAAACAGTAACGACACTAAAGACAAAGACAACTCATTACACGGCATAAAATATAAGTGCTCAGAAAGAAAATTATTTCAGTAAAAGTATCTACTGTCCACTGCTTTAAACCAGTCTGTAGTTGAGAGTGTAGCAGCTGGCTCCCCCTGCTGGACATTAGTGTAAGGGTTGGACAGTCAGGCTGAACAGGAAAAGTCAAGAAAAAGGCCAAGTATGTGACCAGATAAAACACAGTTAAACTACAGTGAAACTTGCAGTAAAGGCCATGTGCTCACAGAGGACAGGGAATGGTCAGAATGATGAGAAACTCTGAAGTTGGTTTTATGTTACTAATGATTTAAAAAGGTAGTCTTATCATGAACTGTCTGGGGACACAGACAGTGACCACAGCTGCTGCCAGTGACTCAGGGCTTTAACAGTAAATGACTCACTGTTCGTCTGAGAATCTGAAACTGAGGAGTGGACACACAAAAAAAGTCAAGACTGACAACAAAGTAAGAATGGTGAATGGTTAAATAATAAAGACATTAATCTACAGTACATCCAAACAAATGGATGAACATACACATACATTATTAATTTTTAAAATGTGAAATATTAATGCAAAGATGTCCAAAACGATTTCAGAAAGCCTGAACATGATTCAAAGAAATATTAAAAAATAGACTTACATTACCTACGTAAACATTGTTCTGTTTTTGGTGCAGCCAGGGGCCAGAGGGAGTCTGGTTTGGGAACCACAGGATTTCATCTCTGCTTTTTGCAGATGATGTCCTGCTGGCTTCATTGATCCAGGACCTTCAGTGTGCACTGGGGCAGTTTGCAGCTGAGTGTGAAGCGGCTGGGATGAGAATCAGCACCTCCAAGTCCGAGGCCATGGTTCTCGACCGGAAATGGGTGGCTTGCCCTCTCCAGATTGGAGGAGAGCTCCTGCCTCAAGTGGAGGAGTTCAAGTATCTTGGGGTCTTGTTCATGAGTGAGGGAAGGATGGAGTGTGAGATTGACAGACGGATTGGTGCAGCATCTGCAGAAATGTGGTCAATGTATCGGTCTGTTGTGGTAAAGTAGGAGCTGAGCTGAAAGGAAAAGCTCTTGTTTTAGTGGCCAATCTATGTTCCCACTCTCATATGGTTATGGGCTGTGGGTAAAATTGGCCGAAATTAGTGACAGCTGAGTCACCTGGGAGGAGCTTGGAGTAGAGTCTCTGTTCCTCCCTGGATGCCTTCCTGAGGAGGTGTACATGTCCCACTGGAAGGAGACCAGGGACTCGCTGGAGGGACTATGTCTCTCGGTCTGGGAATGCCTTGGGATTTCCTTAGAGAACCTGGAGGAAGTGTCTGAGAAAAAGGGAAGTCTGGGCGTCTAACTACTTAGACTGCTGCCCCTGCAACCTGGTGCCAGAGAAGCTGAAGTAGATAGGTGGAGTAAATGTGTCTAGTTATGTACTTTCCTAGTCTGAATACTAAAGTTTATTTATCAATATTGTTGTTTGGGGTTTTTTTTTAGGAGTTTTTCCTTACTGAGAAGGAGTGTCCTGGGTCTGTTTAGTTTAGTGTAGTTATTGTTTGTGTTGATTGTATGTTATTTCTGGTTATGTGTTTATGTTTGATTGTTGTGATACTGGGCTATAGAAATGAAATTGGAATGTTCTGTCTTTCTATGATAATGATTTGTGAATGACTATGAATTTTCAAAGAGAGATTCTGGTATATGTTTTGCCATTAGATAGTAGCACCCATTTCCCTCAGAGACAGATTCATTTTACTAATCTTCCACAAACTCTATATCATTCCTATCTCAATAATATCTCAGTGGGTCTCCTCGGATCAGTCTTGTGTTGGTCTGACACTGATGCAGCCAGTGTTTGAGTGGAGCTCACGGCTGGCTGCTCACACTGCTCTGCTACAGAATGAGGTAATGTCTATCTCTACAATAACACAACGCCTCCAGACCATTTCCATCAGATTATCACTGCTCCATATAAATGTGTCTGGGCCTCTGCTACTGTTCGCTGCACTCACTCCATCTTTATTAGCACCTCTCGAGACGTTTGTGTTCAAGTTTAGTCAAGTACTGCATAAGTTTAAAGGTGCACTGTGTAAAATGTTAGAGTACACGGGCTGAGGTGGAAGAGGAGCTGGAGCCTTTGCAGCTATGGGCCTTAGGCAGGGAACCGTGGGCAGTTAGAAGCTTGGCTGACATTGCAAGACTGCAGACAGCCATTCACTCTCGCATTCATTCACATTTAGATTTTCCATTTCATCTAGACATGCTAGACTGTGGCTACTGTAGATACAGTACTTATCTTTCACTTGTCAAGTAAAAGTCCCAAAAATATTTTTAAAGGCCATATATTCTGCATATTATTATTTTTTGAGCATTCGACCATGTTATAATGTAGTTCCCTCATCAAAAATATATCTGAACATGTGTTTTGTTTCATTCATGCCTGTTTAAGTATTCTCTGGTGCTGAGTGTCTGAGGCCTCAGAATGCTCAGTTGCACAAAGCTCTGCCTCTCCCATAAATCCCTGCCCACTCCAGGAAGCACTGACCAATCATTAAGTCCTCTACATCCAGTCTGCTCTCATTCATTTATCCAAAAACAGTGCACAACTCTGTTTCCACTGATTCCTCCGACTTTTTATTTTGTAGAAAAATGGCATCATACAAATAGTTTAAGAAAACAAAAAGCTTTATTCTATGTTTCTGTTCAAAAAAGCACAACAGCTCTGCCCCCTGCTGGTCTTTTCAACTGTTTCTATATCTATTGGATACACTTTCTTATTCATAGTCGGATAATTTTTTAAAGACTGTAAAATGTGCTGCTGTTCTATTGTTGAATAAAGTATAAAATGTTGCTGTACTTTTTTATGAACATTAAGAGGGGCCATATATGGCTTGACAAAAAAGCTAAACAAACTTTTTTGAGCTGTTAACCATGTTATAATGTTGTTTCCTCCTAAAAAAAAAAAACAGACCAGGGTAGTATTCTGGTTTCATTCACATGTTTGAGTAATCCTGTATGCTCAGACTGCCCCCTTCTAAAGAAGAGAGGCTGAAATCAAAAAGTGGCCAATTGGCATGGCTCTGTCGGTCTGGGAGCTAACCAGTCATTGGTATGCCACTGACATGATGACACCAGGGGGCGATCCTGGACCGGCATGCCAGAGCCATACCATTTGGCCACTGTTTGATTTCAGCCTTGCTGTTCTAAAGAGCTGAAAACACTTGGGTCGAAACACGTGAAACCAGTTCTCCTGCTTGTTTCTAAAGCACATACACCATCATCAGACTCATTCTGATCATTTCAGAGCTTAAACCACTGTCATTACGAAGCAGTCTGCTCATTTATCTGTCTGTTAGTGTCATGTTGCTAACAGCTGTGCTAATTAGCCCATTTATGCTCTGTTCAGTCCCCCCTGTTGCCAGCAGGGGTGACAGACACCTAATCCAAGTGTTCTCTGCAAATTCAAAGTAACAGCTCCCCAACAGAAGAGGTTTTCCACACATACATTATTTTAAGTTATAAAACTTGAAATACTAATGCAAAGGTGTCCAACACTATTTCAAAAAGTCTGAAAAAAGCACAATATACTATAGGACCTTTAAGGGGAAAACTACAGACACAAGGTCACCTTTGGGCCTGCCCCAGCCTGGATAAAAAGGCAGTGTAGTGTCAGAAAGGGCATCCAAAGTAAAACAAACAAACAAACAAAAAACACAGAAAACACATTCCAGACTTGTGTATTTGACTGACTGAACAGACTGTTGGATCCCAGAGCTGCTGCCTGTCTGAGTTTTTTGGAGAAAGGCAGAGACAGAGCACCAAGGCAAATTAAAAAGACTAAAAACACCTCCTCACAGATATCTCCTCACTGTAGACTCAAACTCTGTGAACACTGCACCAACAGAGGAGACATGTTCAGATGACAGCAGGCTCCTCCTACACATGCTATACTGCAAATACACACACTTTTACATGGTATCTGAGGAAGGAGTGCAGTATTTTGTGGATGTGGTTCTGTAAGATACGTTCAGAGCTAACATATTCACTGCAGTAGATATCTGACAGCATACTTTCAGTTTGGAGAAGCAGACAGGAGCAATGACATGGAAACTAAACTATGAACTGATAGAAAGTCAACAATATCAGCTGCTGAGAAAGTTCTGAGGTTGTACTACTACTACTACTACTACTACTACTACTACTACTACTACTACTACTACTACTACTACATTGAGGAGATTGTACTAGGGAATGCTAATTTCCGTAGGTTTACTACTACTACCACTACTGCTACTACTACTACTGCTGCTGCTGCTGCTGCTGCTGCTACTATTACTTCTACTACTACTACTACATTGAGGAGTGTGTACTGGGGAATACTAAGTTCTGAACTTGTACTACTACTACTACTACACTGAGGACATTGTACTGGGGAATGCTAATTTCTGTAGTTCTACTACTACTACTACCACTAATGCTACTACTACTGCTATTACTACTACTACTGCTGTTGCTACTACTACTACTACTACGACTGCCACTACTACTATTACTATCACCACTACTACTACTACTGCTGCTGCTGCTGCTGCTGCTGCTACTACTACTTCAACTACTACTACAACATTGAGGAGTGTGTACTGGGGAGTGCTAAGTTCTGAAGTTGTACTACTACTACTACTACACTGAGGACATTGTACTGGGGAATGCTAATTTCTGTAGTTCTACTACTACTACTACCACTAATGCTACTACTACTGCTATTACTACTACTACTGCTGTTGCTACTACTACTACTACTACGACTGCCACTACTACTATTACTATCACCATTACTACTACTACTGCTGCTGCTGCTGCTGCTGCTGCTACTACTACTTCAACTACTACTACAACATTGAGGAGTGTGTACTGGGGAGTGCTAAGTTCTGAAGTTGTACTACTACTACTACTACACTGAGGACATTGTACTGGGGAATGCTAATTTCTGTAGTTCTACTACTACTACTACCACTAATGCTACTACTACTGCTATTACTACTACTACTGCTGTTGCTACTACTACTACTACTACGACTGCCACTACTACTATTACTATCACCATTACTACTACTACTGCTGCTGCTGCTGCTGCTGCTGCTACTACTACTTCAACTACTACTACAACATTGAGGAGTGTGTACTGGGGAGTGCTAAGTTCTGAAGTTGTACGACTACTACTACTACTACCACTATGACTACCGCTACTACTACTACCACTACTACTACTACTACTACTATTACTTCTACTTCTACTACTACTACTACTACTACTACTACTACTACTACTACTAGTGCTGAGAGGAGTTTCTGAAGTAGAAGCTGAAGTCAGTTCTAGACACATGAGCAGACAGATATGAGTACACAAAGTCATTGCTCCTGTCGGGATTTAAAGCCAACATGTATTCTTTCTTTCTTTCTTTCTATCTCACCCAGTTGTACTTTCTACTACTATATGGCATTATTTAGTACTTTAAACACACGTCTCTCTCAGTTATTTGCAGATAATCATAAATGTCTGTCTGGGTGCGTAGGAAGCTGTCTGCTGAAATCTTTGTGGTTAGATTTTAATTTAAATTTCCAGCAGAGGGAGAAACGTGTTATAAAAGATTGGTGCTGCAGTGGGATAAGCCTATTAGTGTCTGTGTGAGAGGAGGAGCAATAATCTGCCCCAAAACCTTCACAGTAACAGACTGAGACACAACAAAAGCTGCTGTCAGGAAATATGACCCAGGAGACTAAATGATTTTTAATGTTTTTATCAGTCTGGGGCTCTGTCTAGACTCATAAATCCGGAGGCTGTACTACGAAGCTGGATTGGAGAGTTAGAGAGGTAACTTTGGGGTTAACCCTGGGTTTTTGATACAAAGCTGTGTAACAAGTGATAATGTAATAATGGCCAGTAATGTAATACCTGCCAAAAACATAATAATTTTGGCAATATTAAACATAATAAAGACAATAACGTAATAACTTGCTAATAAGTTATTTTTTTGTCCAATTTTGTGTGGTTTTCTCATAAGAAAAATATAGATACAACACATATTAAAAATAAATAAATATAACATATTTTATGGAACTTATTTGTTGTATAAAAGAAACACAGTCAGCTGTCAGGCTGCAAGCTGCCAATGTGACGCCCACAAATGTGTGGTCTCATAGTTTTGGATTTATTGTTGTTTGGGTAAGGTAGTAATATAGTGGAGTTAATCAGGATTTGCAATGGACAATGTGCTACATTATATATACTATATATATATATATATTCACCACTGGATGGCAGTACTGTCAGTAAGACGACATGGGTGTCCTGTGCCCTGTTCTGTCAGGCAGACCTCAAGGACACAGGCAAAATAAAGGTGTGTGTCTTTCTTTCTTATTTTTCAGGTTAGTATAGTATCCCAAAGCACAAGCATGACTCTTATAAAGTCAGTACAATATAACATTTGGTACAATGTCAATTTGTTGGCTGTACGTCATTTTCGCTTTGTATTGGTAACAGTTTTATTTATGCTATTAGCCACGTTAGCTTAGCGACCCGTTTTCTGTCAGGCTCCATTGTAGGGCTCTCAAGTTTTGATCCGGGCTTGGCGTGAGATTTTTTGCGGGGGGCAATATATTATGTCATTATTAAATAATAAAAATGTATATATCCTAAGTAAATTTATTTAACCAAACTGAATTTGAACTTATCTTTTATAACATGACAATTACTAATATGTTTTAAAACGCTTTATTTATTTGTCCATAAAGGCTTTACAGTGCTCTGAGTTTGTCCCTCTCTCGTGTCTCGGTGGTTTTCTGTTCACCTCGCACACATGACCCACTGTAGGTCCAGTTTATCCATCCTATGCTGGAGCGTGATAGACCCATGTCCCCCTGTCCCACACTACACACTACCACAGGCCTAACCAGAGCCAGGGACACCTCTGAAGCCCGCCTGTCTTTAGTTTGTTTAGGTTTGGCGTTGGCCGTTTAAACAGAACAAACCTGGGACGCTCTGCTCGCTGCAGTGCGCCGCTGAATCACAGCACGGGACACAGAGCGGGGCAGAGAGAGAGGCGGGTCAGAGCATGAACTGATGAAGAGGTACTACTCCTGATGCAAGGAGTGAAAATAAGTCGCCCCAAACATGAGAACTCGTTCACGTTCGCGTTGCTCGCGTTGACATTTAGGTCTAATTCCCGTCCAGTAATAGGACTTTTTCAGCGTGAGAAATGCGAGGTGTGGCGTGTGAGCGTGTGAGAGGTGAAATGCGTGTGTCTCACGGTGAATGCGTGAGACTTGAGAGCCCTGTAGTTAATGTTTCTTAAACATGTCCCCAGCCACACTGTATGATGTCTAAAGTTATTGTAATGCTGTTAGAATGCTCTTAATATGTTCTTGGAAATTGGTAAAAGCTTAAAGTGTCGTCCTGTAACCTGCTAAGGCTGGTAATGCTAATTGTATGTGACATTGAATTTGGTGAAATGCTAATGTAATGTGGGAGAAGTATGATATTTTTGCTATTGATGAGTTAATTTGAAGTTGATAATAGAGAGTAACAGTATATTGAGCGACTAAATGATATTTGAATGTAATATGGTACAGTATAAAACCAAAATACAGTTTGTTAACTGAATGTAATTGTGTATTGTTTGCTGAACACAATTAAAAGTCAGTCCACAGACGCAGAGCTCAAGGACACAAGAAAAATAACGGTGTCTGTCTTCCTTTCGTGTTTTTCAGACCATATACTTCCACTAACAATTAATTTTAAGCTGCAAGCAGTGTTGTCCCGGCCCAATACCTGCTACACCAACAGGTCCATGCAGTTCTACTGAGTATGCAGACTGCTCGAGATCTGACAGTGAAATATGTGCCTTCCCCAACCTCATTGCACACCACTGACTACCAAATGCACTTAAAATTAATTAAATAACATTACTCTACACATGAAGTTATGAATTTATGAATAATATTGTGAATAGACTATTTTGTACCACAAATACCAGGTTGTGTTCATGTTCTAGAATTTGATGACTGTCAAAACCTCAGATGGAGGACAGTGACAAATATAACTGTACATGCTAGACACTATTTATAAAAGAAATATGCAAACAGAAGATAATCAAATGTTGAAACTGAGCATTTTTTTGTTAGCAATTGGGTTCACATGCCCAGTATATTAATATTGTTGCTTAATGCGCTTTTTAATGATAATAATTAAGCCAGCGTGATTGGCTATTGTCACTACTTTGTGACACTAGAATGAAATCATCACTGTTAATTTGTGCAGACAGAGAAGATGTTGAACTTTGTGCCAGTTTTTGTTTCATGTGGCTAGACCCAGAAAATGCAGAGATATTAACCATAAACCAGGTCAAAACATATTCATTTCCACACTAGGCAGCTAATTCTACCAATTCTCCCCTGCTCTTCATCTCGGCAGTAGAGGCGCTTTAGAATGTTGTGACATCACGTGAACACAACCTATTCTTCATGTTGTCTTTTACAAATAAATACGGAAATACGGAGAGTGCTGCATATCTTAATAGCCAATTGCTATTTTTGAAGAGCAAACTGCACTAAACCTGCAAAAAACAAACAAACAAAAAAAGCTTATTTCAAATATTAGAAATATGTAGTCCTATTGATGTATTATTACATAATAGGCTGCAGATATTACATTTTCAAACAGGACAATAATGTACAATATTCACTTATTACATTATTGGCAAAATGTTATGTAATTGGCTGAAAAACATTATTACATTAATGGCAAGTTATTGTGTTATTGGCTTTATTGCATTTAAAATTGCCAAAATTATTACATTAATTAATATATTTATTATTATTTGCAGGTATTACATTATTGACCTCTATTACAAGGTGGGAAGAAGAAAGAAGAGGGGGAGGAGAAAACTGTAGTGGGAAGAAGAAAAGAAGTTCATAAGTGGCACAGCTGACAAGCAAAAGTGCACAGGGTGTATTTAGAGACAATGTAAAGTGAAATCCTATCAAATCGTAACCTTTTAACCATGTCTATACACGTCAGCCTACACAGTAGATTATATAGGCTTACTGCTCAGAATGACATCACTTTCTTAGTATTAGACCCTTCCATAAGTGTGTGAGAAGTTGTGCACCAGCTTGGTACTGAGAATAGCACTCAATGTTCCAGTCATTTTTATGAGGGTGCAATATAAAAATATAACATTTTTAGACAGCAGGAATGAATGGTGTTTTTTTATAACCCTCAGGCCCTCCCTTTAAGGTCACTGGGTCACATTTAAAAACAAAAACTTAAGTCTATTTAACTTGAGCATTAAACTTAAACAGATTAAGTGCAATATACTAAATGTTACACATTACTTAAACACGTAAAGCACAATATACTACATTAATAGCAGATTAACCCTCTGGGCACCTTAAAAATTTGCATACACTTGTTACCTTAGGGACCCGTTTGGGACCTCTCATAAAATAGCCATAAAAATGTCAAATATTGTTTTTATGTTTTTTTACTTTTTTCACATGAAATCCTTTCTACTACGTCAGCTCTAATCATAGATATGAAGTTTATTAACATTTATTTATATTTTCTATGTTTTTATGGCCTTTTTGTCATCAAAACCCCATTTTTTTACATAGCAAAATCACTGTGTGAGATTCAAGTGATCAGAGTCAAACAGGCTGTTGACATTTTTGTTCTTGACCTAGAGAGAGCCTCCTCTCTCCCATTGGAGCTTGGTACTGCAGGTTTCTGCTGAAGTCTGTCAGTCAGATGGAATCATTTCTTTTCAGATAGAGGAAGGACTGATGTTTCCTTCATCATTTATTTCCTTGTCATGTTTTGACTGACACCAGCAGTTTTCTTCAGAAGTGTCACCTGACTGCTGTGACGTGTCTTTATCAGCTGTGGTCAGCCTGAAGGACCTGACCAATGTCCCGTGCTGGTCTCTCAGACTGACCCTGACCCCTGTGGTCTCTGGAGAAAAGTGTCCCTGGTCTGAGAGAGCATCAATCTTAACTGGATCCTCTCAATGTAGAGGAGCAGGAGCTCTACTCCAAGCTTCCTCCGGGTGACCAAACTTCTCACTCTTTCTCATGGTTTCAGCGAGCACCCAGCCACCCTGCAGGGTCTCTTCAAAAGATCAAATATGGCCGAATTCAAGTTTTCCTGCTCTGCCTTTTCTTTCCTTGTTCTTGTGAGTCTTCCCGTTTTACCCCTTTTGCATTACTTCTGGTGTTTGTTTTTTTATTTTTTGTTTTTGCAAATATCAGAATTTCACCCTGTTTCACATATATACTCTTTTTTGCATTGTTTCCATGGTATTTTTTGGATCAAGGAGGCAGCTGAAATCAGGAAGCAGGGATTAGACACCATCGACCAGGATGAGGGGGCACTGATGCTCTCTCGGACCTGGGACACTTTTCTACAGAGACCAAACAGTGTCAGGGGGCGTGGTCAGTCTGATAGACCAGCAGGGGGCGTGGTCAGGTCCTTCAGGCTGACCACCCACAGCTGATAAAGACATGTCACAGCAGTCAGGTGACACTTCTGAGGAAGACTGTTGGTGTCAGTCGAAACATGACAAGGTAAAGGAAACATTACTTGTGCCTCTGTTGTGTGACTAAAAAGAAATGATTCCATCTGACTGACAGACTTCAGCAGAAACCTGCTGTACCAAGGTCCAATGGGAGAGAGGAGGCTCTCTCTGGGTCAAGAACAAAAATGTCAACAGCCTGTTTGACTCTGATCACTTGAATCTCACACAGACCCACACACACACACACACACACAGAAGAGTATTCTCAGGTACACTGACTCCACTTGTTTATAAACAGAGCTCATTTGGCCTTTTTATACTTGAGTTTCACAGACTCCCTCATGACCAAACAAACAAAATACAGTGGGGCAAAAAAGTATTTAGTCAGCCAACAATTGTGCAAGTTCTCCCACTTAAAAAGATGAGAGAGGCCTGTAATTTTCATCATAGGTTATACCTCAACTATGAGAGACAAAATGTGAAAAAAAAATCCAGAAAATCACATTGTCTGATTTTTAAAGAATTTATTTGCAAATTATGGTGGAAAATAAGTATTTGGTCACCTACAAACAAGCAAGATTTCTGTCTCTCACAGACCTGTAACTTCTTCTGTAAGAGGCTCCTCTGTCCTCCACTCGTTACCTGTATTAATGGCACCTGTTTGAACTGGTTATCTATATAAAAGACACCTGTCCACAACCTCAAACAGTCCCACTCCAAACTCCACTATGGCCAAGACCAAAGAGCTGTCAAAGGACACCAGAAACAAAATTGTAGACCTGCACCAGGCTGGGAAGACTGAATCTGCAATAGGTAAGCAGCTTGGTGTGAAGAAATCAACTGTGGGAGCAATTATTAGGAAATGGAAGACATACAAGACCACTGATAATCTCCCTCGATCTGGGGCTCCCCACAAGATCTCACCCCGTGGGGTCAAAATGATCACAAGAACGGTGAGCAAAAATCCCAGAACCACACGGGGGACCTAGTGAATGACCTGCAGAGAGCTGGGACCAAAGTAACAAAGGCTACCATCAGTAACACACTACGCTGCCAGGGACTCAAATCCTGCAGTGCCAGACGTGTCCCCCTGCTAAAGCCAGTACATGTGCAGGCCCGTCTGAAGTTTGCTAGAGAGCATTTGGATGATCCAGAAGAGGATTGGGAGAATGTCATATGGTCAGATGAAACCAAAATAGAACTTTTTGGTAAAAACTCTACTCGTCGTGTTTGGAGGAGAAAGAATGCTGAGTTGCATCCAAAGAACACCATACCTACTGTAAAGCATGGGGGTGGGGACATTATGCTTTGGGGCTGTTTTTCAGCAAAGGGACCAGGACGACTGATCCGTGTAAAGGAAAGAATGAATGGGGCCATGTATCGTCAGACTTTGAGTGAAAACCTCCTTCCATCAGCAAGGGCATTGAAGATGAAACATGGCTGGGTCTTTCAGCATGACAATGATCCCAAACACACTGCCCGGGTAACGAAGGAGTGGCTTCGTAAGAAGCATTTCAAGGTCCTGGAGTGGCCTAGCCAGTCTCCAGATCTCAACACCATAGAAAATCTTTGGAGGGAGTTGAAAGTCTGCGTTGCCCAGCGACAGCCCCAAAACATCACTGCTCTAGAGGAGATCTGCATGGAGGAATGGGCCAAAATACCAGCAACAGTTTGTGAAAACCTTGTGAAGACTTACAGAAAACGTTTGACCTCTGTCATTGCCAACAAAGGGTATATAACAAAGTATTGAGATGAACTTTTGTTATTGACCAAATACTTATTTTCCACCATAATTTGCAAATAAAATCTTTAAAAATCAGACAATGTGATTTTCTGGATTTTTTTTTCTCATTTTGTCTCTCATAGTTGAGGTATACCTATGATGAAAATTACAGGCCTCGCTCATCTTTTTAAGTGGGAGAACTTGCACAATTGGTGGCTGACTAAATACTTTTTCCCCCACTGTATATTCTCAGCCACACTCCCACCTCTCTGTTACTTCGATCCTAACACACCAAAACCAATTTTTTGGTGTTCAGTGTTTTTATTCTCATGCAAGGTAGAAGAAAACAGCCCTCCATTGAAACTGTCTGTAATAAAGCACTGCTGCCCCTGGTGGTTTAGGGGTCAATCTGACCAAAAACCTAATTTCCTTTTATTTTGAAGATAAAGGCTTAGATTTATTAGGTTTTCATGAAAAAGTATTATAATATGTCAGGATTGCAGGATGTCAAAAATCAGTGGTTATAATGGAAGTCAATGGGCCAAAACGCGTATTTAAGGTTACGAGTGTATGTAAAATGCATATCTCCTGTTCTATACACCTTAGAACAGAGGGGGTCATGGCATTTTAAACACCAACTAAAAAAAAAATATTCTGGCCAAGTTTCACACCAACAGCTTTTAAACTGACTGATTTATTGAGGATCAAAAAAGTAAAAACAGCCAAAAGTACGCGTTTGGACCCTAGGGCGCCCAGAGGGTTAAAGTAGGTATTTTAAGTTATATCAATGGTTTTGCATATTTGCTATACTTAAGATTTCAAGTTTATTCAGTCATCACTTTCCCAAGAGGCAAAAGAAAAACATGCTCCAAATTACAATAAAACACTTTATTCAGGTGTTCCAGTTACAATATACTTGCTGCACACATCAAAACAGCGTCATGCACTTGGAATAATCCAGATGCAGGCCATTTCAGTCCAAAGGTAACAGCAGACTTGAAGAAGTTGGGTTGGATCTGGAGGTGGATCTGATGTTGGCTGAGGTTCAGTCAGAGCAGAAGTGTGACAGCACAGCTGCTGGTCATTAGCATCCTAAGAGCAGAAGAATACAAGACAAAAATCATGTTAATACTGTATCTGTTGTAATTACAAGACAGAGACAGAAATGTTATGTGTGACGGCCCGCACTCTGGCTGCCCCTTTAAATGTGTGTCTGGCTGCAGAGTGGGCGGGTTGTCAGGTGTGTCACACCTGAGAGAGGGGAGTGGCTTACTCTTTATAAGCAGGACTTCCTGGTTTCTGCTCTCTCTCTCTCTCAGGTGAGCCACCCTCTTTGTTTGCAGTTTACATCATGTCTTGACCTCACACATTCCACCACACAAACATTTACACCTTCAAGCACTGCTTTCACCACTGATATACTGTATAATACAAACACTTTTACTCCTCATTTAAAAGAATAACTAAAACTAAATAAATTAAATGGTAAATAGATTTTTGTGTGTGAGACTCCTCTTTTGTTACTGACCTGAGCCAGTTAGTAACATATGTTTTTATAGTTAAATCTTGTGCATTTTTAGAATTTAACACACACTAAGTCCTCTGTCATTTGTACTTAGGATTTACTTTAGAAAAGAAATGAAGCAGAAACATTACCATTTATTTACTTACACTGTACCCCTCTGGTCATCTCCTGCTCAGTCATAGGCCTCTATTGTCTGTTGGCGCAGTGATCTGGTAGCTAGTAACACAGTTCTACTCCTAAGATATTAAAAACAAAGTTTATACAGTAAACTGTCAATTTTTAAAAAGCTACCCTTTTTAACAATCCTGTGTCAAATGAATGTAATGTTGAGTCTTACTGTGTGCTTTTAATTTTCAAGACCTTGTCAAAATCTAGGAGAGAAGAAACAAATTAAAGTATTAGCACATATTGCTCAAAGCACATTATGTTTTAAAATGCACCAACTTTTCATTTATCAAAATGTAAATTCTAACATTAATAGATTCTAAATCCACTGTACCACATGTATTTTGCATGTTTTCGAAGTGTTCAAACACAGAGGCTTAACCCTTTGGGCGCCAGATTTTTTTCTCTCTAAAATACAGTTTTTTGACATCCAAAATTCAAAAGGCTGTGGCTTAAAAATAATTAGAGATAGGGTCTTACTGTAAATGAGAAAAATGTCAGTTATGAACCAAAGTTTATGAATGTATAGGCATCTAATCTGCATATATTTTGCATATTGTGACATCATTGTCAGGCTAACATGCTGAATTATGTATTTTTGTCTTTTTCTAAACTCTAAACCAACATTAGTAAATTATAACTATAACCTCTAATGTCCCATAACTAGTCAAATGTGAGGAAAGAGAAATCTTGCATCTGCAAGTTTGTCATGGCCTGGCAGCAGGTTCATCAAACTGCTGTATCCACTCCTGACAAACTTCCTCCTGACTCAGGTGATCTCAGCCTCATCAGTGCTGTTGCTAGTCCTGTGCTGCCCTGCCTTCGCAGGAGAAAGTCGTGGGACGAACTACAGCCTCGCGCGCACATCTCCCTCTCAAAACTGCATTATTGCAGAGCTCTCGTTCACTCTCGGGGCCAGAGTAACTATGTGCACGCCTGCCTCTGTCACCTACAGTGGACAGAGTGACAGGGAAACGCCGTGTGCAGGGACTGTGAGCATAGCTCTCTTCACTCTCTCTCGGTGCAAAAGTAGATGTTCTCCCTCAGACTCTGAGTCAGCAGTTATCAAAGCTACTGCTTCATCAGTGCTGTACATTTTATTAACTACTTTTGCCTTTTCTTCTCTCAAAACTGTAGAGGAATCTACTCCACAGAGGCGCTCCGACGCCACTCCCCGTGAGACTCACTCACCTTTGAGCACGTCTTTTTCAAAGATTTTGAACGATAACATATGATTCTATTGAGCTAGAAACTAAGTCCTTAGCTCTTACCTTGCACTGCAGTCCTTGAATGTAGACAACATGTGCTTCGTCTTCTTCTGTCTAATTATTAGTGAGTCTCAGCCAGCTGCACACTGCCACCTTCTGTCCTGGCATGATAGCGGCTAAAACTTGATGTTTTAAATTCATTCAACTTAAAATATTTCACACACTCAGCAATATGGTCAAATTAGAAGAATACATTAAAATTATGGTAGTAATGGGCCAAAACTTTCACATTTACATACAACAGGCTAAGAAAATTTTAGTACATTCAATATCCAGGATTACAGTGCAGAGCAAATGTAAATTCATTTTTATATTTTTACCCCCCTAAATTCCAGTTTGTTCGCATAATTCCCACATATTTGTAAATAAAACATGCATTATTTAATATTTAAAGATGCAAAGTGTTTTTTGTTGTTGTTGTTTTTGTGTGAGTGCCGGGTTCCAGAGAGGTCATTGATTAGCCCTAACTCTGATTTTAATACATTTTTACTTTTAGTGCCATTACAAAAAAGGCAGAAACTCAGGTTTCTGCCTTTTTTAAGCCCTATAGAGGCTGGTCTACACTCACTGTTATCTAATGGGAATTATAAGGGAATTGTTTCCCACAATGAGAAAATGGTGAATCTATTAATGATTTCTTTTTTCTTTTTTCTTTTTTTTTTTTTTTTTTGAGTATCAGTTTTTTGTCTAGACTGTAGATTTTTTTCCATTATAAAGCTGAAATTTATTAATGAACATTTTATTTTTTCATAACCGACAATAATTGCTAGGTTAAATAAAATGACTAAACCCACGTTGATACGCATGCTAATGCTTTCCAACCAGGCTCTGATATTACTCACATGTGGTCAAGTGGTTGTCAGTTTCCAAACTCCTCCTCATTCATATTCAGATGAACTGTCTCTGTGACTTTGATGTGATTGGTTGTGTAGCACCAACTATAACTGTTCCACATGAACACACTCACAGCTCCACAGAGAAACCCAGGATTAACTCAGCTCCACAGAGAAACCCAGGGTTAACTTTTTTATATATATATGGGACAGCGTGTATTAATGAACAGCAGCTAGTGCCGTAAATACACCGGATTATAGCTCAGAGCTAATTTCCATTCGTAGTCCCCACTCACTCACTCACATTCACACCGGCTTCCTGATGTTCCCCAGTGGTCTCCCATCCAGGTACTGACCAGGCCCTACCCTGCTTAGCTTCCGAGGTCTGACGGGATCGGGCATCCACAAGGAGGTATGGCCCACTCACAGCTCCACAGAGAAACCCAGGGTTAACTCAGCTTCACAGAGAAATCCAGGGTTAACTCAGCTTCACAGAGAAAGTCAGGAAAGCATCAACATCACTCTTGTTTTAGGATCTGAACCTAATCTGAAGCTAAAGAACATCTCTGAAGACAGACGTTGGTTGTGGCAAAATACAAAAAAATGTATAATATAGAAACTTTTTAGTTTTTGTAAACAATATGGCTGTCCTGGAAAGAATAGTGCCATAAAATGCACAGACAACAATAAATTTTATATAGAGAAATGATCAATAGTGTTGTAGTCAGCTAAGTACTCCTGACTTAGATCCTGGCTCAAGATCTAGAAAAGGGTTCTGGGGCGCTGCACAAAGTACAAATATTTTGTTACGTCACACCTCTGTCTGACATATACAGTAGAGTTGTTCATAGCAGAACCTGCAGCTGCAACAACAGTAGTTGTATTAATCGTATTTGTAGTGTTATTAGTGCCAGTAGTTGTTGTCATAGTAGTAGTAGTAGTAGTAGCATTATTAGGGAGGAGTAGAAGCAGCAGTAGTAGTATTGCTTGTATTTGTAGTGTTGTTACTTTCAGTAGTTGTTGTCATAGTAGTAGCATAATTAGGCAGTAGTAGTAGCAGTAGTAGTGGTAGTGCTATCACTAACATCCTGCATCCTCTCTGCTAGAGTTACACTGATGCAGATTCATTATTGTTCTCAGCAGTTTGAATCCATGTCTGGTCAGGTTTGTTATCTCTTTTCTCCTCTGTTCCTCTCAGTCAGACTGCTCCCCTCTATCCCTTCCCTCTCTCAGTCTCATTATTGTCAGTAATGGTTTGTCTAGACTCTCTCCTCTCACCTGAGACACTTCCCACTGGCTGGAGAAAATTCATAACAAACAAGTCTGAACCTCACAGCTGCATGTGGTTTGATATAAACTATATTTGTCAGTGATGGACTTGTATCATTGTTTTCCCAGACCTAGGTATGCACATTTACAGTAGAAGGGTTGGCAACAAGTAAACAGCAATACTTTTTCAATGAATGATAGGGTGTTATTTTTGGTTTTAACCAACTGGTTACATGTGTGTACTGTCAGTGACTGGTTAGAGAACATTCGCACATTGTAAATTTGTTTTTCACTAATCAGAAAAAATACTGAAAGCCTTGTGATGAACTTTGGCATTTACTCACTAAATGAACTAATCTCTATATGTTAATAACTCTCCCTAATAAAGGAAAATGAGGATTTGGTGGCTAGTTTTCCAGAGGGTTACAGTCAGACAGTGGTGGAATGTAACAAACTAAAAGTGCTTGATTACTTTAATTAAGAACATTTTTCATGTATCTGTACTTTACTTGAGTAAATTTTACAAGGGGTAATTTTACTTTTATTTCACAACATTTTAGAGTAAGTATCTGTACTTTTTACTCCATTACTTTTATGAATTGAAGTACAAAGTATTTTGGGTTTGGTTTAAAATCATGTGTTTTTGTCATGGCATTGTAGACACAAAGTACTTAAAGGTGCTGTAAGCAGTTTATATATTTTTTATATTTCATAAAAATTACCCACATGTATCCCCAGATATGATGTAAACATGTTTAAATCAAATAGTAGTTTTACTGATAACAATGGTACAGCTGATTTATTGACAATTAAAAATATATATATTTTACATAATTGCCAAGTTGTTTGTGCTTACATTTTTTGTTTTGGTTCTACATCCTGCATTGCTGATCATCCAATCAGAATAGAGACCATTGTTTTGATTTAGATTGCAGTACTGTTTTCAAACCAGTATGAGCGCAGGCTGCTTACTGTACCTTTAAATATATAAGATCTGGTAAAGTAGTATCATGATACACATGATGATTTGATTATTTAGTTGTTAGTTTCGCTTATTATTGATGTTTGTTGGGGCTAGCGACTGTGATGGCTTTTCTGTCATTTTATGCATGTAAAAATAAATTCATGATCTATGCAACCTAATCCTGATGGAAATAACAATAAAATAGCTATTTACTTTGTTTGTGCATTTGAAACACATACAGATAGTATAACTGAACTAGATAATGTTGAATGCAAGAAAAATCTAGGCAGAGCACGGTCTACAATTGAGTAACAAATATTTTTCATAAATAATGTAAATGCACAATATCACAACAGTTGTTGTTAGACTTGGCTGGTGCAAATGCTTTAAGAAAATACACTATATTTCCAAAAGTATTTGCTCACCTGCCTTTACACACATATGAACTTAAGTGTCATGCCATTCTTAATCTATAAGGTTTAATATGACCTGGGCCCAGTCTTTGCATCTATCTACGTCAGACATCTATGTGTCTGACCTTCTCGTCCAACGTCAGACACTGTGCTAAAACACATTTGATTATGATGCATACAATATGTGTTTAATTCAACAACTTTGTCAAAAGACCTTAAAATGAGAGAAAGTCCTGGCGCTGAATAGGGGAAACATAGGGGAATTGAAGTTCCCAGAACACCTCCATGTTCACATATGCGTACATGAGTTTTAATTTCTTTTCATTTTTAGTTTAAAGGTTCTCTGCTCGACTTTTTGAGCGTGCAATATGCAAATATGTCCACTTTTATTTCACAAACCTTGAAAAAAGGATTATGTGGTCCCTTTAAGAACCTTTTTTCTGTAATGCTCTGTTTCTGCCAGTAGAGTTCGTAAATCTCTATCATGATAATCTGCCACCGGATGTTGTCCTTCCGCTAAAACCGTCCTTCCTTGTACTTCCGGTCCGCGTCTGTTCCACAACACGCCACATGTCGCTGTCAGTTCTTTACCTCCGCAAAAATGAGCGCTCAGAACAACAGTGGAGATATCTGCGTGACCTTACGGAACTTGCTCAACAATATTCAGTGCATTAGAGACAAAGTCCGAGGTAAAACAGTGCGCTTGTAATCGTGGCGTAGTAGAAAATACGTTAGCGTCGTTAGCATCAGCAACATTAGGGCGATACTTACGTTACTTATCGAGCTTTGAAATCCTTTCTAAAGTCAATCAAACTACACAGGCAATATATTCAACACTAAACACCTGACATTTTCTTAAATATCCTAAGTCTAATTTACATACCGAATGAAATTATTGCGTAAACTAGCTAAACTATTTAACTTGTTTACTTAGCAATCTTTACACATTTTGACAGGACGTGTAAATGAAGCTGCTACATCTTATCTTGCATAAACAACATTAGAAACATCATAATTTTAAATGTATTAATATTTTTGTATTGTATTGTATTGTAAAATTAATTAATAGTAAACTTGAGTATTGTTATTACTGTTTTCAGTTATTATAAATATATTTGGACGTATTTTTCCGCAGATGGAGAGTCTAACGAGAACGACGCAGAGTTCAACCTCCCCAACTTCTGGGACACGCTGAGTTAGTACTGTTCCTCCTTCTTAATGCATTTGTTCTTATAATATTAAAACTTCCTAATGAAGTCAAGTGCAGTGTTTCGCACAGAAAATTTGCCAGTGAAGGTGGTAGCCAACTAGTGCCTCCAAATTTTGAATCCAAAGTTAATGTCGCTTATACACCCCACTTACAATTCCTAAATGCCAAAAAACTGTTAATTTATCATGAACACAGCATTATAAAAGCATTAAAATGTGGCTTTGGGGGAATAACCTAATGTATATATTACTTTTGTAAAGCATATATTGAATAATAGTCAAGGTGGTAGTTGCTTATAGCCAAGATGGCCACCTTAACTATCAGCTGCTGGGGGAAACAACGCAGTGTTTCTCAGATAGGGGTACAAGTAGCACTGGTGATACGTGGGCTTCTTCTGGTGGTACTCAGTTCATGTCCTTATTTAGTTTAATTTAGACCCAGTTTGATTTAGTTCTACTCTGGTTGGTTTATACCTGGTTTAGCACTGGTTTTATCCTTTTTTTTTCTAATGGTTGATTCCTGAGTTAGTCTTAGTTTAGTTTGGGGTTAGACCATATTTAGTACTAGCTTTTTTCAGTTTTAGACCAGGTGTAGTCCTAGAGTTGTTTTGGTTTAGTCCTAGATTTGTTCTGGTTTAGTCTTAGGTTTGCACCATTTTAGACCTGGTTTAGTCCTGGTTTTATTTTAATTTTTTTTGTCTCTACTACTTAAGTCTTAGTTTAGTTCTGGTTTGAAACTGGTTTATTTCTGTTAGTTTTTGTTTAGTCCTGGTTTTGTTAAGATTTAGCCCCATTTTAGTCCATTAAAGATGATATTCAGCCTCATATTTTCTGCAAATTAAGTTTATTAGATGGTTTCTCTTTCCACACCTGACGTTATTTTTTTTATAACTTTTGTTGTAAATCATATAGTTTTGTGAGATTTGCAGACCATCACATTTTGTTTTTAATTACACTTTACAGAGTGTCCCAAATTTTTCAGAATTTCATTTGAATTTCAAAACAACAATATTTCCTCCTCTCACTTCAGACCAGGCAGTGAAAGCTGTATCACAAGAAGCCACTAAACTCAGCCTGGCCTTTTCCAAACCTCCACTGCCCTCACTACAGGTAAAGATGGAATCTAGTTTTATTTTGTGTGTGTGTGTATATGTGTGTGTGAGTGTGTATATATATATATATATATATATATATATATATATATATATATATATATATATATATATATATATATATATATAATTTGATTGATTATGTTATAATTGGTGTCAATTTTATTTGTATATTTCAGGATGGAGAGAAGATTTCAGACTCCATTTTGAAAAGTGTCCTCACTTTATCCACTGTCTATTACTGGCTTCCCAAAAGTCAAGGTAAGAAGTGTTAATAACACAAAAACAACCTAATTTTGCGTTCTCAAAGTGTGCTTCTTTTTCAGTGTTTCTATGATTAAAACAGGATTTTCTGCAGTGTTTAAATTGAAAAAATCTGAATATAAGGCCTTAAAAAGTTTTAAATATGTCTTATACATTTGATGCACCTACCTGTGTTCAGTAGCTTATTCTAAAATGCCCACGTAAATGCTCAAAGGCTCATTACTGTATTGTTGCAGATACGAGAGCTCAGATTGTTTCTTACAAGACCAAAATAGTTTGCGGACTCATTGTTGCAACTAGCAACAAATCTATTGACTGGTGTTATTGCCAACTCTGGAGACTTGTGAAAGACTTGAAAGCACGTATTGTTCATACTCTTCTCTATGATAAGTGGGTGTTGCTTCCCTCCACCTCTTGGGTCATGTGACCCAGCAACTCACAGCATCGAGTGGCAGACTGTACTGTCTGCTTGAACATGAAATGCACTTACACAAAATAAAATACAGACCATTTATTATTAATATCCAAACAGGCGGACACACTGTCTCAGGACTCAGGCTTTGGGACAGTGTGTAGTGAAAGACAGGGTACGGAATCAAACCCCAGCATGGAACTGGCTCCAGTGATTGTGTAAAACCATGAAGGAGAAAGACCAATGGGAGGCAAAATAAGGGCATTGTAGAGAATTGTCATAATGTTATAAAATATATTTGGTCATGTTTAAATCAGTTCTTAAAATGTGCAAACTGACTTCTCATTTATGAACAACAACATTCTAGGGCTGAGAGCCGCTGGGCGTTCAGTCGGTCAGTGAGGTCTTGGTCAATTAGTTGCGTGAACTCTTAGCATCAATGAAACCACTCTAATTTATTATTTGATAACTTTTATTTTTTATTTTATTTAAGATAGCATAAATAATTTTTTAGATAACAATACATTTTAGAGCCTTTTAATGTTTTATCTCCTAATTAATGTAAAGTCATTTGTTTTGTGTGAGACTCTGGTAAGTCCCCCACATATCCTTTGGTCAATTTTGGTCAATTAATTGCTGTACTGGGCATAACTTCCATCAACTAACAATTTCTTTGGTCAACTACAGCCCTACAACATTCATTCAGTAGTATAAGTGCTGGGGATGTAACCTCTCCTTTAGTAAGTTTAGAAGAAGAGACTTTGTAAATAATTGTGGTCTTCTTTGTATATTTTTGTACACTGCGTGGACAGCTAACCCCGAATTTATATTGAGGGCGTTGTTGAAGCAGATTGATTTGCACGCGTTTGATTAAAAGCGCCACTTTACACCGAGGGCTCAGAGCTGCTGCTGCTCTTCTGCTGATGCGGTCTCCCCTGTCTCCCCTTTTGACAGTGTAGTGGAAGTTTATTTTGACACTTGGAGCTTGCTTCTTGTGTTTCCTCAACTGTACCTGTGTAAAAAAATAGAACTTAACTTAACAGCAGATTGTTCTTGGGACGTCCGTGTGCAGACTGAATAAACAGAAAGCAGCTCAGACTAAGATGCTGCAACACTGTTGTTTCGCACTGCTTCTGCTTTTGGTGTAAACTGGGGGTGAGTCCCACTTAGACCGCCAAGGGCTGTAAATTTGGGTAGTAAGTAAGAGGTGTGTTTGCTGTACACAGGTGCTGTTTGGCTTTAATGCAAAATACAAATCCAATGCAGGCAATAATCTTCATTATATAGTTGCTTTATTCTTCACTTAAGTTCATTGTCTAAGAGTTCATCTGTTTGTTTGTTTCAAAAGTTAAAAGCATAATTCATTCATACACACCACAGTGTAGCAGTCAACAAACTGTATGCTATTCTGGATCACAAACAACTGAGGAGCATGGAGGGCGTCCCCCATATATAGACCCTTCTCACACAGCATCATCTGATCACGTGATTTCCACGGAGCCGCCATTTTGGATGGCAAAAGCCGGTTGTCACGGCCCGATTTGGATCAGTCCTGCTGTCTGTTAGCCTAACAAATTAAATTCATTTTACTCATCAAAAATACAAATGAAACAATACAAATACAAATAAACCTGAATTGAATTGAATCAAAAATAGTTTAATGTGTCCTATATCTGTGATATGCTGTCTTTTGAAGTAAAAAAGTTAATGTTGCACTGTTTGACAAAGTTTATTCTTTAAAACAGTCACATAAAAGATCGCTCCTGCTGTAATCGTCAAATAAAGTAAAAACCGATCTGAGGTCAGTTCTTACTGTCTGCTCAGGTTTATTAGCAGGATAAACACATTTTCATGGACATTTAGCAAACTGGAGAGAAAAAGAAAATACAATGTTCAGGACAGCTTGGTATTTGTTCATTTCTGCGTGAGGATATGGCAATAACAGGATTATTTTCACAACATGGAATACTTTGATGGAAATACATCTCGATATTTACTTGTGGATTTATACGAACTGATTGAGGGTTACTAATCCTGGGTTGGTCAGAACCAGTGTTCAAAGGTAAAAAGTCTGTTTTTTCGGTTTGGGCATACTGAGGAATCGTCATTAATTACACATATGTCCTATGTGTCTAACTATGTATATCATGCCTGTATTGACAAAATAATAACCGTGCAAATGTTTTCGCGTTGTTTCTTTCTGAATCTGGCCGCCGCTAGCTTGAATGAGGTTAAACAAATATAAATCCTAATTCTCCATATCTCAGCAAATTTGCCACTTTTTAAGGCCTTAAATTTTGATTTATAATTTTAGACTTGTAAACCTCTACAGAAAGTCTACTTTATTGAAGTATTTATATTGCCTTTTCACTAATCTGCGTCTCTCATCTGCCTACTCACATGGACAACAGTTGTTTAGGGCACTTTCCATACTAAAGGTCTGTCACCATCCTGTCACTAAATATTTTTATGCCTCTAAAGAGCTCTCTGCCTCTTGTAAGCTTTTATATGTGCCCCTACAAAGTGAGATTGTCAATTGATTGACTAAATAATTGTAAACGTTGTGGTATTCCAAAGCGGATTGTGTGTTGAAGGCTGGTAACCCGTAATTTTGACATCATATGGGTCTTAAGCATCGACAAGTGAACATTTCTCTAAATATCGCTGTCTGACCTGAACACTTAACGTTAAGTATTGAAACAGAGTAGAAAGTGGTAAATATGAACTATCTATGCATGATCGCTAAGCGCTAGCCAGCTACACCGGCTTTTTGCCATCCAAAATGGCAGCGCCAACAAACCAAGTCACGTGACTGAGAACGGTCTATAGAGGGCACACCACAGTGCCTCCTACTGGTCACACACATACACAAGAAGCATGGCTCCAACACTGCGCGCTTATGAAATAGGTCTTAATTTCTTTGAACAATGATTGTAAAAACATCTAAAAAGTCTTAAATTTAACTTGTGGAACCCCACAAAAGTCTCTTAAAATTACCTCAGTACTCTTTTGTGATTGAGACTGTATTTTGGACCTTTTTTTTTGCATTAAACCCAAAGTGTTCTCAAACTACCACTACAGTACGTATGCATAAACAGCCTGTTGTGTTCATTTCAGGCATAACTCTGAGGCGTCAGGTCCGAGATGGGACGGTGGAGGTTTTAGAAGGACTCACTCAACTTCTGGACGTCATCATCAGCACTCCATTAGAAAAGTACACAGTTATTTATTGTATAATTAGTTAGTTTTTGAAATAGTTAATCTAATTTGTCTTTGTCGCTTCAGTTTGAGCCAGGAGCAGCTGACGTCCACAGGGACAGTTTGGTCAGCCTGTGACCGCTTTGAATCTCTGCCGAAAGGTTTGTATATACAGTATGTGTGCAATACACCGATCAAGCATAACATTATGACCACTGACATGTGACATGAATAACAGAGATTATCTCTTCATCATGGCTCCTATAAGTGGGTGGGATAGATTAAATTACTGAAGAGGTTAATGCTGGTTTTGATAGAGTGATAGAAAGGTGTTTGTTACGTAAAGGAGCTTCATATTAGGCAGGTGGTCATAATGTTAGGCCTGATCTGTATGAATTGAATTTGTTTTCACAGATAACAAATCAGCCCTGTTGGTGATATTATCTGGAGAGTTGGGAGTCCTCAAAGATGCCATTGAAGAAATTGAAGAGGTAGAATTCACTAATGCAGCCTTCACACAAAGCCAGAACCTGAATAAAAAATGTATACAAATCAGTCTGAACCATCCATCCATCCATCCATCTTCTTCCGCTTTATCCGGGGCCGGGTCGCGGAGGCAGCAGTCTAAGCAGGGACACCCAGCCATCCCTCTCCCCGGACACTTCCTCCAGCTCCTCAGGAGGAACCCCAAGGCGTTCCCAGGCCAGCCGAGAGACATAGTCCCTCCAGCGTGTCCTAGGTCTTCCCCGGGGCCTCCTCCCGGTGGGACATGCCCGGAACACCTCCCCAGGGAGGCGTCCAGGAGGCATCCGGAACAGATGCCCGAGCCACCTCAGCTGGCTCCTCTCGATGTGGAGGAGCAGCGGCTCTACTCCGAGCTCCTCCCGGGTAACCGAGCTCCTCACCCTATCTCTAAGGGAGCGCCCAGCCACCCTGCGGAGGAAACTCATTTCGGCCGCTTGTATCCGGGATCTTGTCCTTTCGGTCATGACCCAAAGCTCATGACCATAGGTGAGAGTAGGAACGTAGATCGACCGGTAAATCGAGAGCTTCGCCTTTCGACTCAGCTCTTTCTTCACCACAACAGACCGATACAACGACCGCATTACTGCAGACGCTGCACCGATCCGCCTGTCGATCTCACGCTCCATCCTTCCCTCACTCGTGAACAAGACCCCAAGATACTTAAACTCCTCCACTTGAGGCAGGAACTCTCCTCCAACCTGGAGAGGGCAAGCCACCCTTTTCCGGTCGAGAACCATGGCCTCGGACTTGGAGGTGCTGATTCTCATCCCAGCCGCTTCACACTCGGCTGCAAACCGTCCCAGTGCACACTGAAGGTCCTGGTTTGATGAAGCCAACAGGACAACATCATCCGCAAAAAGCAGAGATGAAATCCTGTGGTCCCCAAACCCGACACCCTCCGGCCCCTGGCTGCGCCTAGAAATTCTGTCCATAAAAATTATGAACAGAACCGGTGACAAAGGGCAGCCCTGCCGGAGTCCAACATGCACCGGAAACAGGTCTGACTTACAACCGGCAATGCGAACCAAACTCCTGCTCCGGTCATACAGGGACCGGACAGCCCTTAACAAAGGGCCCCGGACCCCATACTCCCAGAGCACCCCCCAAAGGACGCTACGAGGGACACGGTCGAACGCCTTCTCCAGGTCCACAAAGCACATGTGGACTGGTTGGGCGAACTCCCATGAACCCTCGAGCACCCGATAGAGGGTATAGAGCTGGTCCACTGTTCCACGGCCAGGACGAAAACCGCATTGTTCCTCCTGAATCCGAGGTTCGACTATCGGCCGAATTCTCCTCTCCAGTACTCTGGAATAGACTTTCCCGGGGAGGCTGAGAAGTGTGATCCCCCTGTAGTTGGAACACACCCTCCGGTCCCCCTTCTTGAAAAGAGGGACCACCACCCCGGTCTGCCAGTCCAGAGGCACTGTCCCCGACCGCCACGCGATGTTGCAGAGACGTGTCAGCCACGACAGCCCCACAACATCCAGAGACTTGAGGTACTCAGGGCGAATCTCATCCACACCCGGTGCCTTGCCACCGAGGAGCTTTTTAACCACCTCGATGACTTCAGCCCGGGCAATGGATGAATCCTCCTCCGAGTCCCCAACCTCTGCTTCCTCAACGGAAGACGTGTCGGCGGGATTGAGGAGATCCTCAAAGTATTCCTTCCACCGCCCGACAACATCCCCAGTCGAGGTCAACAGCTCCCCACCTCCACTGTAAACAGTGTTGGTGAAGAACTGCTTCCCCCTCCTGAGGCGGCGGACGGTTTGCCAGAATCTCTTTGAGGCCGACCGATAGTCCTCCTCCATGGCCTCCCCGAACTCCTCCCAGACCCGAGTTTTTGCCTCCACAACCGCCCGGGCCGCCGCACGCTTGGCCTGCCGGTACCCGTCGGCTGCCTCGGGAGTCCCACAAGCCAGCCAGGCTCGATAGGACTCCTTCTTCAGCCTGACGGCATCCCTTACTTCCGGTGTCCACCACCGGGTTCGGGGCTTGCCGCCACGACAGGCACCAGAGACCTTACGGCCACAGCTCCTGACGGCTGCATTGACAATAGAGGCGGAGAACATGGTCCACTCGGACTCAATGTCTCCAACCTCCCCCGAGATCTGGTTGAAGCTCTCCCGGAGGTGGGAGTTGAAGATCCCCCTGACAGAGGGCTCAGCCAGACGTTCCCAACAGACCCTCACAATACGTTTGGGCCTGCCGAGTCTGTCCAGCCTCCTCCTCCGCCAGCGGATCCAACTCACCACCAGGTGGTGATCAGTTGACAGCTCAGCCCCTCTCTTCACCCGAGTGTCCAAGACACACGGCCGAAGGTCAGATGACACGACTACAAAGTCGATCATCGACCTCCGTCCTAGGGTGCCCTGGTGCCACGTGCACTGATGGACACCCTTGTGCCTGAACATGGTGTTCGTTATGGACAATCCGTGACTAGCACAGAAGTCCAACAACAAAACACCGCTCGGGTTCAGATCAGGGAGGCCGTTCCTCCCAATCACGCCCCTCCAGGTGTCACTGTCGCTGCCCACGTGAGCGTTGAAGTCTCCCAGCAGAATGACGGAGTCCCCAGTTGGAGCACTTTCCAGCACCCCTCCCAGGGACCCCAAGAAGGCCGAGTACCCTACACTGCTGTTCGGCCCATAGGCCGAAACAACAGCGAGAGACCTGTCCCCAACCCGAAGGCGCAGGGACACGACCCTCTCATTCAACGGGGAGAACTCCAACACATGGCGGCTGAGCTGGGGAGCTATGAGCAAGCCCACACCAGCCCGCCGCCTCTCACCGCGGGCAACGCCAGAGTAGAAGAGAGTCCAGCCTCTCTCAAGGAGTTGGGTTCCAGAGCCCAAACTGCGCGTGGAGGTGAGCCCGACTATCTCTAGTCGGTAACGCTCAACCTCCCGCACAAGCTCAGGCTCCTTCCCCCCCAGCGAGGCGACATTCCATGTCCCCAGAGCCAGTTTCTGTGTCCAGGGATCGGGACGCCGAGGCCCCCGCCTTCGACCACTGCCCGATCCTCCTTGCACCGGCCCCTTACGGTTCCTCCTGCGGGTGGTGGGTCCACGGGAGGATGGCCCCACGTCGTCCTTTCGGGCTGGGCCCGGCCGGGTCCCGTGGGGAGAGACCCGGCCACCAGGCGCTCGCGTTCGAGCCCCAACCCCAGGCCTGGCTCCAGGGTGGGGCCCCGGCTGCGCCATACCGGGCGACGTAACTGGCCTCGTTATTTTTGTCGTCATAAGGGTTTGTGAACAAGTTTTCAGTCTGAACAAGATGTGGAAATGTGTACACCAATAAAGATACAGCAGGTATTACAGAGTCCTTTAGGTGGCACTAATAGACAGTGCAGTAAAGATTTGATAGTTTCCAGTTTTCTCTGGTGCTATGGAAAACTATCTATTATTAATATCCATAACCCTGCAAAATATCATTTTTATCAATATAAATTGTATTATCTTGTATGTCAATGTTTCTCAACCAGGGTTACGGGGACCCATAGGAGTACAAAAGCACATTGCAGAGGATGCATGAAATTATTTCAAAAAAGATTTTTAAGATAATCAATAAACGGACATTTCTTTTGCTAAGTGGAGTAATTCCTGTATTTTCTATTTATTGTACTTATATTTAGTTTCATTTATACGTTTTTTTATTGATTTAAAAAAAAAAAGAATTTTAAGGCAGAAAGATTATTTATTTTTATTATTATTTATTTGTATTATTTTATCTTGAATATTACTTTAAAAGAAAATCATACAACAGAATTATTATTATAAAATTACTCTAAAATGTCTTTGTACTAATAAAGTCAGTTTAGTATTAGATTAATTCTGGTTTAGTTTAGGTAAACATTAACGGTGAAAGTCCTGTCCTAATTCTGCTCCCAGTTTAGATCCAATTTAGTAATTTAGTTTTGGTTCAGCCCTGGTTTTACACCTTAAAAATTCAGAGCCCTACAGGTTTCGAAACTTTTCACACGAAGTACAACCTTAGTAAATATTTTGCTTTCCAAATATCATCTTTATCAACTAAAATGAGCACTATTAATAGGGGGAAAACAAGAACTATAGCTGAACTAAACCAGGACTAAATCACGACTAATATGATACTAAACCTGGACTAATACAGGACTAAATCAGAGACTAAACCAGCTCTTATCTAGGAATTATCTAAGGGTTTAGGATCGTCTCAGTGAGTGAACCAGAAATCTTGCGTCATAGTACAGCCCTCTGGACTAAGCAGTTGTCTACATTTCAAGTTGAATCTCTGACTAAAGCTGGACTAAAATAGGAATAAATTTGCTCTATATTTGAACTAAATCAGGACCTTTTCAGACTCCGGAGTAGCACCAGAAAAAGCCTGCGGACCAACAGCACACAGTTTAGGAACTAACTAGTTCTTACAAATCATTTATTACAAAATTTCTTTTCCCAGGCTTTATCTGAAGCCCAGGATCCATTTGGGGACATCTTGGATGATGTTATCGAGGGTGCGGGGCCTCGGGGAAACCAGGACACCTATTGGTCAGAACAGGACCGACGCGTGATTGGTCCGTGCCAGGGTTTGATGAAGGCGTCGGCGGCGTGTCTGAGGAAACTGATCTCAGCCGCGAGAACCAATGGAGACGTGTCAACTTCACAAAACCTGGCTCAGCTCGATGACCTGGCGGATATATCTAAAGACATCAGTCCAGGGTAAAAACACATGCTGCCCCAGCTACTGCAGGTCTGAGGCTGGTACACTGTGGACAGTGGCTTGGACAATCACTCACTCATATTCACTCACCATGGGACATTTAGTCTCCAGTGCACCTGTAGAGGGAGGGAGAACATGCAGACTGGGATTGGACCCACAGCCACCACGCACCCCTATATATCACCACTTTCTATAAATGTTACTCTGAGGGTTTTCTGTTTAACCACCTTAGTATTCACAGCCGAACAATACAAAAATGCCTGCTAAATACAAAACATACTGTATCACTTAACCCTTAGTGCCCCAATTAGGTCAAAAGTGTCCTCTTCAGGTTTTATTTTTTTGAGAACTTTTTCTGTGAAATTTATTCAGGGGTGTATTTTATCACTAATGCTAATATTCTCAACACAAATCTAATATAACTTCATTTTTGCACTCTAACTAAATTTGTTGCATTGCTCCTGTTAAGTAACAAAAGTGTCCGTCACAAAACATCAAAGAAAGAATATATCTACATTTTTTTTCTTTCTTTCTTTTTTTTTTTTCTTTTTATTTTTTTTTTTTGTTGCATAAATCATTTAATCAACTTCTGCCCTGATCATAAATACCAAATATTTCATTATTTTCTGAATTTTTACCCTTTCTATGCCAGTCTGTATAATTCTATCTATATTATTTGGTAAAGTAAACACATACAAAATGAAATATTTTCAATGCATAGTAGATTTTGGGGTTATTACAGCCACTAGGATTACAACACTGATATAGATGGATTTGGATTTTTTTTGGAGTAACAAAAAGTTGTAACTGTTAAGTGACAAAAGTGTCCCAGTCTCAAAAAATCATACTATATGTAAAAATAGTATACTTTAATACATTTTTTTACATAAATCCTTTATTCAATGTATGCCCTGACTGATGAAAAGATTAAAAAAAAAGTCATTGTATACTATTTTTTATGGTGATTTGTGACAGGGACACTTTTGCCACTTAACAGGAGCAACATAACTTTTTAAAAGTGGGTTATAGAGGTTAATGTGTTTAATCTGTATTCATCTTAATCTAGTACTTAATTAACATCTTAATTTTTATAATTTTCCTTGTCAATTCTCTTCTCAGAGTTGATGACCTGGCTCTGTGTCTCTATCCTCCCATGGACTACAGTGGAGTCGAGAACAATGTAAGTTATTCATATTGGACACATATAAGGACCATATATTCACAAAGATTAACACAGCCAATTCTATTTTTTTATAGGCTTCTAAACTGGCAGCAATTTTAAAGAAAGTCCTCAACATTATCAGGTAACTACTTCTGGAGTTATGTACATTTAACAAACACCAACAAAAACTAACATTAGCTAAGGCTCTGCAAAATAGCCTACCTAAAAATCACACTGACATTATACCCCATCCCAAGCCAGCTCTTCGTTATCACATAAATAACATATGTCTTTATCAGGGCACCTGTCAGTGGGTGGGATATATGAGGCAGCAAGCAATTTTGTTATGAAAGTTGAAGCAGTATAAAATGGCCAAATTGTGATGACTAGACAACTGGGGCAGAACACGCATTACCTCCACAAATAGGTGGTCATGATCTTATTGGGTGGTTGATGTTTGGAGGTGTATGACCTTTCTTTGGTTCACGTTGCGGTGTGACACAACTTTGAATATGAATGCATGAATATGAATATTAAATAATCATTTCAAATAATCAGTTTTATAAAAAGTGTAAAGAGATTTTTTCATAATCAATTCATCTTGCAGCGTGACGTGCTTTGTCATGCAGGACATTCACTACAGTTTAGTCTTTTGAATTTTGGTTATTAATTATTAGTCTGTTAATACATCCCTGTCCCATCCTAAAAAAAGATGATGATTTTTAACATTCAGAATTTTTATTTTGTGAAAAATACAGCTGTCACACTGCAGGACACGAAACAGACACCTTAACAGTTTTTGAGAAAATTTAGATTTTACTAAAATGAATACTACAATAACATCACATCACTCAGCTAGAGGCTTCTGTGTGTGAAGAATGGGCATAGATTCCAGTGGAGAGGTGTACTGGTGCATTTGTGTGGTCCTTGGAAACTTGGGAAAACAATTTTTTTTTTATTTCAAAGATGTACTTGAACGTCTGACCGAAGTTGAAAAAAAAAAAAAAAAACTCAAGTCAAAACCCGCTGCCAAAGTTCCCCACTTGGAACAGTCAGAAGGTGCATACAGACAAAGTTCAAATGTAAAATTTTTCAACCAGAGTATTTTTAAAATAATCTTTATCTAAATAAAAATATCTCATTGCTTACACACCTCACATGTTCTGAACTGCTCTTTCATTTTAAGACTCTTAAGATTACTCACTATAATCTATTATGTCAGAATATAGTCCCATAGATCTAAAACATGATGGGAACTTCTTCTCAAAAAATGCCCTTGAGCAAAGGTTAGGCACTTTATTCAACTGATTTCATTATGAGTCAAGTCTAAATAGGGACTGTCAGCTCATATCCTGTCATTATGTAATTATATTCTGTTCATTGTGTCTGTTTAGGTCCAGTCATGTTTGTGGAGAGGCAGAACTGGCCTGGGTCCAGTTTTTAGACAGCGCTGTGGATCACAACCTGCAGAAAACAAAAGATTTCATCCAACAAGAAAGCTAGTACTAACAAGCAGAAATTATAATGGACTTTCTAATGAAGACCTCACTTTCAAAGGGGAACCATGTAACTTTTTTGCTGCTTTGGTTGCATTATTTTTACAGCGCCCCCCATGCATTCTGGAGTTAAGCACTATGGTAAAAACACACAAGTCTGGTTGACCCCTGTGGAACCCCTTTGGGACCCCCACTAAGCTTGACTCTTGTCATCTTTTCGTATCCAATTTCCTCTGCCTTTTGCCATGACCAACATCTAAGAAATAAAGCAATTTATTAGGTAGCTAGCTAGCTTCTTGTTATGGCTAACAGGGATGGGCACGTTCTTGTACAACACAAGATTTTAGGGACACCAGGTTGGTTCTCCCATTCTTCCAAGGCTGGGTTTTCACATGCCGGAGGGAGGTGCAGGGGACTTTATTTAGCCTGCAACAACTCATTTTGTCTTCACACTGACTTCAAAACTGTTATAAAAAGTTAAACATGTGACATTGTTCCCTTTTTAATGCTGCGTTCACACTGGACGCATTTGAGGCGTCGGGGGCGTCTGGTTTACATGTTAAGTCTATGTAAACGTGCATCTGGACGTCCTGCAGCGCGAATCAAGCGTCCAGCACGTCGCGAATCGGGCTTTGATGTGCAAATAGTGTGGCGCGAATTAAGCATTGACGCGTCTGTCGCGCAAATCGAGCATCTGATGCCCTAGACGCCCGAGTTGAAAAATCTGAACTTTGGCGAATATTCGCGCTGCATCAACCAATCAGGATCTAGCTCCTGCAGTGACGTGGGAGGACGTAGGAAGCAGAGATCCATCAAAACAATCACGGTGGACTTATCGAGGCTGTCACTGTGAACGTGGAGCTATAAGCTACAGCCTACAGCAGCTCTGCTACTTTTATAAAGACAGCAGTCAAAAAGATAGTAACAAGACATAGAGGGGACCTGAACTTTAGCGTGTGCTGAGCTGAGCTCGTTGGATTAGCAGTTTCTGCACTCTCCAAAACAACAGGGAAAACAGAGTCTGTGTACTGAGTGCTAGCCTATAACCTGCTAAAACCACTAGAGACCGCTATTAAACAAGAAATAACTCCATATCTCAGCTCTGCTGCTGGTGTTGAGTGCTTAAATACAGCAGTAGTGTCCTGGGGACATGTCCTCACACTGACACGGGACATAGGTGAGCAAACTGGCATGGCCTCAGTTGGAATTAGCCCTGAAAGAGCAGCCATTATCCTGGCACAACAGACTCCTCCCATGATGCAAATTCGCGCCTGAACACATTTGTTTTGACGCGTGAACAGAGCAAATTGGATGCGCGAATAAAGCGTCTGACTTCAAAATGTTCAAGCGTCCAACTGGACGTCCGGTGTGAACGCAGCATAAGAGGAGAAGGACTAGATGAAAAGAATATATTATATCGACGTGAACAATACAGAAAGCAAAGAAAGGCTGTCTTTCTAAGTTGTTTTGAGGTCAGAGAAAAATAAGTTATTACAAATGTGAAATCTTTAGTAAATGATATATTGTACCATGGCCCTAATTGGAGATTAGTTGGCCTTTTGCTGTGTTCATGTGGTCCTTGTATAATGGTGTTTTCAAGATAAAAAGGCATTTTGTCCAACTTCTAAGTCAGAATATTGACATGAACAACACAGACTAACACACTTGGAGACTAACACAGCCCACAAATGAGTCACATTTTGTTACTAGGGATTGGCACAAAGAGTACACTGGCTTGTGTCCCGCTGGATTGAAAAGCTGAATGTTAATAAATTTAAAAAAAACTTTTTCAGCCTTGCAACTAACTGGCCATTGTACCCCACCTCAGGCTAAAGTAGCTGGCCCCAAGAGTCCTCTAATGAGAGTAAATTGGAAAAGATGACTGAAAAGTCTAATTTAAGCCCTGTCATGTGTCTCATTCTTTTTTAAATACTCAATTAAAATATATTCTCCCAGTCCCCACAAAAATAAGAAGCCAAATATATGTTGTGTACAATGTAAATGTACTGTGTGAGAGTCTTCATATTCGCAGAGCTTTTGAAAATAAACTTGAAGGCTTTCTGTCCTGAAATTAACTTCTGTTTTGTTTTTATTTTGTACTCTGAGCAGCGAACAAACCAGTCTGACTGAATACCTTTTAGAAATGGAGCAGAAAATTCACACAGAGATGACAGGCATGGATGGTTCCTATTGTGTATCATGGTTAAAGGCTTCCTCAATTGAATAGCCCAAATACCCACAAGCCACTCTTATATGATGTGTAGGTAGACTCCTCTCTGTGGATGGTCTAATGGCTCCACACACGGGGCCACGTCACTCCTTTGTTTGGTTCCTATGGAAGCTGAGCGATGAGGCAATGATAGCGAGTCTCTCTCCTGCAAGCAACATGCTTGTGCATGTCTTCATGCACACACTGGCTACTGATGCGCAATTCCAAGAAAATTAATATTAAGGGAAACTCTCTAGTGTAATTTTCCCATCAAAAAAAAACTTTCAAGAGACATTCCTACATTAAATGAAAGCTTAAGGTTTTGGCTTGAAGTGGGTATCCATTTTTTATTTTATTTTACATCTTATTATATTAAAAGGTTATTATCATCAAAGACACTCTGACCCACTGTGACAGTCAGCCCCATGTTGTTTGTCAGTGAGTGAGGTTGGTTGTCCCTGTTATCAATGGAGTTTCAGTGCAAGAAATTTGAAAAAAAAAAATTGTGTAACTTTTTTGTTTTTCGGAATAAAAAGACGAAGTAAGTTTTGAAATATATAATGATAAATGCGCAATGTGTTCAAACCATGATTTGGAGCAAGGCGTCACCACTGTAAAATTCACAGTGGTGAAAAATACAGCCTTTACCAAAGCTACTGTTTCACTGAATGTGAGCATAACAACAAATGAATACAACAATGTTGTAGGCTTGCCATTTGACTCATGTAACAACCAGTCCCTTGCTCAGTGAGACACACCAGCTCTGACCAGGGTTGCCAGATCTGACTGACAGTTTCCAGCCCAAATATAACGTAAAACCCCGCCCAAATCACAACCATTCTACAATCTTAATGTTAAAACTGTAATACATATGAAAGAACATATTTTGAGCACACAAAAGTCACAACTGCCACTGGAAAAAGTAATAAACAGTCTCCACAATGAGAGTAATCAGAAAAACTAACTAACTAAAATAGCTCTCTCACATCCTTGCACTCCTCTGGGACAGGGGCGATCCACATTTTTAGCTCTCCTTCCTTCTCCTTCCTGTACGATTTCTTGTATTTCCCCCACTTCGGCATGTGGCTAAACGCTAAAACTCAAAGCTTGAGAGGAAACACTGTTGGTCCGTCTGCGCTCACGGGGCTGCAGTGTTTACTTTTTTCAACCAATCAGAGGTCCATAATTAGACATGTGATTGACAACTAATGACACTAATATTACTACTTCTATTTTACAAATTAATTTTATTCATCAATAACCAGCAAATATATACAATTATTCATCAGGAAATTAAAAAAAACATTTTTAAAAAAGTTTTATTTTACATTTTAGCCCAGATATTATACACCCGCCCAAAGCTATTTTTTTCTGCCGAGAGAGAGCAAAAGTAGCCCAGTTGAGTGGGAAACTGCCCAATCTGGCAACACTGGCCCTGACTGACCTCAGGACAAAAATGTTGAGCTGCTAACACATGGCTTTAGCCTGCAAGCTAAACGATGACATAAGTTCAAGCTGTGATCTTTGGCTTTTTGCCAAATGTTAGATTTTTCAGAAGCTAATAACCTACAAGCTTTTAAAACAAAAACAAAATCAACATAAAAAAATACTCGGACTCATAAGAAATTCAAATTAAAAAATACAAATTATCTCCTCACCTCAGTGTTATTAGTTTAAATGAAAAAATGAATTGTTCAAAATAAGCAGGATGTCCAACCAAATGTTGGATAACAATATCAAATCACAGCGCCCTCTAGTGTGGCTGTAATAAGCAATGAGACAACTAACCCATGAGACAAGCAGCCCCGGTCTCTCCTACACCTGTGTCAGATTTTCTGGAGTTTTATGACATTTCCAGAAAGTCTTTTTGTGTATATTTGTGTAGTTTGCCAAACACAATAATTCCTTTCAAACTGACAGCCACTGAAATCCACGGCAGACCCGCAATTCTCTCTGAAGCTGAGCACATCTCTTGCCGTGTCGCCGGTTTGTGCCACTCATCACCTCCCGTGTGTTGGCTCCTCACACAGTGGAGATAATAAGCCGTCAACACTAATTAGTTATGGACAGAGGAAGATAGTGGGCAGTCATTTTGGAAAAGTCCTGTTATTACAGTTTGAGTGAGAAATAGTGCAGCAAAGCATTCTTCATTCCAGCAGTGGGGTTTGAACACTCGAGGGGCAACTCCCATTGGATCTTAGGTCCAGCGCCTAACACTCGACCCTCCTGGTTCACATTAATAGGTCATCATACTTCCCCTGTCAGTTCTGTTCACCAGTGCACCCGAACCTACAGCTCTGAGTGCTGGTTCACTAATCCTAAATGTCAAAGTTTGATGTAATTTCTGGAGTCTTTTGCAGAGGTGTCAGGTATTCAGTTACACCCAAAAACCACAGGTATGCTCAGTGTGGGATGTGTGAACTCATTTGTTCCCAGCTGCTACTGCTGTGGAAGTAATATATTGGAAAGTATTTGTGACTGATGATAGCAAAATGGGTAGTACACTGTAAAACCTGACAAGTTAACGCAAATGAATTGGGGAAACTGATTAAGTCATAATTAAATTCATAAAAACTTACTTTAAAAAAGAGTCTGAGCAACTCCAACAAATTTTGATGAGGTAACTGAAATGAATCAACTAATAATACTAATAATAAGACATTAAAGTTAGTAATATAACACTAATATAAATAGTTCAAACATATAGAGCCATCAGGAAACAGAACTGCAGGAGACAGAGCTGCTGTCATATCACTTTTACAGAAGTGAATGCCTGTTGTCATGACTTTTTATCTCAATTTCAGTCTAGTATCTTAATATCTTATTCATTATTTATAAGATAAACACATTTCATGACTCAGTAAATAGGCATTATTAATATTTATATATATATATTTTAGTATTTTATTATGAATACATTTATTTTAAAACAAATAGATAGGCTAAATTAATAAAAAAAAGATCAATTGTGGAGAAAAAAATAAAAAAATGAATCAGTGAGCACAACTAAAACAGTTCAGAACAACATTACTTAAAATATTATGAAAAACACATGTACCTAATGCAAGTAAGTTATTACATCACATATTTACTTTTGGGTTTACTTAACACATATGAAAGACGTTACCATAACTATTCATCAGAACTGAGTCAGAATAGCTTAGCTCTTTTAGTAAGGTGCACTATTGGGTTTTACAGTGTAGTATTATTGGAAATAGTAAAGTTGGACACATCAGTAGCAGTAGTAAAAACAGTTGTATCATTACTAGTAGTAGCAGTTTCGTATGGTAGAAGCAGTAACATTAGTTGTAGTATTGGTAGTAATAGAGGTTAAGTACTTTCAAGTAGTTGTAGTAGAATACATTGTATTTTTACATTTTTACTTTTTCTCAAATAATAATTGCGTTAACTACTTTTACTTCTACTTGAGTGATATTATTTTGAAGGAACAGTACTTTCATATTACAAATATAGTACATAGTACAAATTTAGTACTTCCTCCACTCATGTTCTTAGAGTTCCCATTACACTCTTTACATCACTGTCTACTCTCACTTATTAATATTGTACTTTAACATACCATGGGACTCCATTAGGTCCTTCATACATGACTGGTAGTACTGAAACAGTTAATCTAGCAAGTTACCTGTTGAGTGTGTTTGGGGCAGGGCTTGGCACACTTTTAACTCGATCATCGCTCTGAAAACAGTACTACATGCAGTATCCTGTTAGTACTAACAAGCTGAAGATGACTACGCAGCCCCAGGAGTCCTCCAGTGAGTACTACACTTTCTATGACATGCTCTTACTTGTACTTGAGTAAATACTGGAGAAAAAATATCACTTTATCACATGTGAATGTTTCTCTAATGACGGACACTATATTTCTAAAAGTATTCGCTCACCCACCTAAATAACTGAAATTGAATTATAGTGTGAGGTGGTTTTCAGGAGCTGGGCTTGGCCCCTTAGTTCCAGTGAAAGGAACTCTGAATGCTTCAGCACCAAGAGATTCTGGACAGTTCTATGCTCCCAACTTTGTGGGAACAGTGTGGGGATGGCCACTTCCTGTTCCAACCTGACTGCACCAGTGCACAAAGCACAGTCCCTAAAGACATGGATGAGTGAGTTTGGTGTGGAAGAAGTTGACTGAACCTGCACAGAGTCCTGACCTCAACCTGACAGAACACTTTTGGTGAAGCAAAGACTGCGAGCCAGAACTTCTTGTCCAACATCAGACACTGATGTTGGACGAGACAGAGAAGACTTAGGTCAGGTTAATTCAACCTTTTTCACATTTTCTGTAAACGTTTGTGCTCCAAGCTATAACACCAAATGGAATAAAGGTCAAGCAAAATGTACAAAAATGTACACAGGAAAGCATAGGCATCACAATATTTAATATTGCAATAATTGTGTGAACTAGTTTATTTCATATTGTTAGCCTCATAGCATATTAACCTAAGTCATATTTGAGTTTTTTTTTTTTTTTAAATAGGGTCATTCTATGAGAAATCAACACTTGACCATCTTGGAATTGCTTTAGATTTGATGTGGTTAATGTGTATATCACCAGTAGCATGTATGCAAAATTTGGAGTTTGTGAGATTGTGAGAAAATTAGCATTAAAAAAAGTACAAATTGTCCTCCCTGTGTAGCCCAATATTTATACAGATGTTTAATGCACTGGATCAAAAAGTCCATTAAAGTCCATTACTGATCCTCTAATGGAGAGGCACAGCACTAAATCCTGTTGTATGTGGCAGGGTAGTTAACAGTACAGTGAGTAGTTATTGTTGTCTGTTGAACCCAGGTTGACCTCTGCTGCCTGAAGTGAAGTAATCCAGGTGCCAGTGTGGGGTGTGGTTAGTTTCACTGCAGCCTGTCTCAGAGGAAATGAGGTCATGGTAAAGTCATTGTTTGCACATGTTCTCCATCTAGTAACGTTGACATGTGACGTATTGGGTTTTAAAGTTCCCTTATTCTGGTAAATCAACTTGTTAGAGCTGTTAACCACGTTATAGTGTTGTCTCCACCTCAAAAACAGACCTGGAGTTGTATTTTTGTTTCATTCACACATGTTTGAGTAATTCTGTATGCTGCCCTTCTCAAAACCTGAAAATGCTCAGTCTCACGGCTCTACATAGACATGTGAAACCAGGAGGTGCTCGTGCATGTTTGTAAACCCATACGCCATCAGCAGACTTGTTCTGATCATTTCCGCGTTTATATAGAAAAAATAAATAAATAAATCTAACTGTTAGCATCATGTTGCCAATTGCTGTGCAAACCATTCTTTTCCCCGCAGTTGCCAGCAGAGGGCAACAGACACCTAATCCAAGTGTTCTCTGCAAAGTCAAAGTAACAGCTCCCCAAAAGAAGAGGCTTTCCACATTTACATTATTTTAGTTTATAAAATATGAAATACTAGGAATGTAACAATATCCAACTCTCACGCTATGGTATCACCATATATCAGGGTTTTGTAAAAATACTGATAACAAAACATATGTTCGAAAAATGTCCCGATGAGCTTTTAGAGCATTAATTATTGTGATATTTTAAAAGCTTAATTCTAAATAACTGTTTAAAAGCCATAATTGTGTCGTGTTGGCAGTACTAAAATGGAGCAAAGTATCAATGGTCCATGTAGTTCCCTCTGCTTTTTTACTATTCTGCCAAAATAGAGGATCAAAATAACAACAGTTAAACAGTAAACCAGCTGGGTCTCACCAGATAGAGAGGGTTATTTAATAACTTTGATGGTTGCTGGTTTAATCTAAGGGACTAGAGATGGAAATTAGCTTTGGGCTATAATCTCACATATTTACATGTCAAATGTTCATGAATACATATCATCCCTTTATAAATGAATAAAGATAAACTTTTTAAATTGCCGTTCTTGCTGCTTACATTGCTTTGAGTGTCATATAAAGACTCCCATGTCTGTGTCAGCCCTGCATTTAACTGGCCACAGTCCAGGCTGTACCCCACCTAAAGCCCATAGTTGCATGGGTTTTTCCTGCTTTTCTTTCATTACTATAACCCTTACAGTACTATTACAGTGTTTCCCAAATGGTGGGTCAGGAACAAAAGTAGGTTGCCAGATGTTGTTGTTTGAATGTTCAGCTTATTTAGGTATGTACTGTATTTAGTTGAGAAGCATTAGGAGAAAGGTTTTGGCATAAAACTTCTTCCTTAAGTTGTTTAATACTTGGTCTCACTCTGTCAGACCATATACTGTACATATATATTATAGTGTATTTATTTTGCTCATAGTCCATTTTAGATTATTTATTTAGCTTTACTTGTAGTTTAGTATATTTTTTTATGATTATCTTTGGCCAGTCTGGTCTCTGATACACTGTGTGCTCTTGTGTGACACCACTGTGTGCTAACTGTACTTATGCTGTTGCAACAATGCAATTTCCCCACTGAGGGACTAATAAAGGTTTTCTTATTCTTATTAAAATAAAATGAATTGAAATTAGCAAAGCCACAGGTCCATATCGGTTTTATTAGTTAGTAGAACTTCACAGTCTAAATGCAGTACAGTGGACACATACTCGTACTTGATAACACGCTGGTCCTGTTTTTTGAGGTGCGGCTCTATCAGACTTGGCTCATCTCCACACCCTAATCCTAAAAACACTTCTTCACATACTTTACAGACTTTCGAGAGATTAGTGTTGCAAGGCTAAAAACAATAGCTGCGAAAACAAATGTCTGGATGCTAAACTGGAAAAATGTGACCCTTTTAATCACATCTGCATATGTATACATTGTATACATATACAAATATGTATACATACAGTATACAGTATGCAAATGCTTTCACTCAGTTAAATTTGTATTTTATGTTGTTAGATGCAATTTCAGTTGCATAAACTGAAAGAGAAAAATGTTCTCAAGATTTAAGGACAGATTAATAATCATGTGACTGTTCATATGTTACAGTTTCCTCATACTTCAGCTCTTCCTCTGAAACATTAGACCAGGGGTGTCAAACTCAAAATTAGAAAACCAGTCTTGGCCCAATAAGTGTATTGTATAAATAATAAAACCAGCCTACTATATTTTTGTTCTCAGTTAGGCTACAGTAGGTTTTTTAATATAGAATACTTCCCCACAGAACTACAAATGTAGATTTGTGGTTTTAAGGGGCTTGGTAGTTTTGTTTTATATCAGAACTTAGAACTCAACAAATAACAACAAATAGGCCACAGACTCAGAGTTCATTTCAGACACAGGATTTTGGTCCAAAACATTAATTAAAAACACACAAAAAGACAAAATATATTTAGTCCATTAAGTGTGAATAAAGTCTCTTAACCCAGTGTTTCCTCAGAGCAGGTGTGTTTCTATAACAGCTCAGTGCAGGGTTAGTTAGAGTCTCTGTGACTGAGTTTTCAGACTCCTCCAGTCGTTGCATACATTTTTATATTAATTGTCTCAACATTGCCTCACATGTGGGGATGTGAGAGTCCACAAACAACTGACTAGCACTGTGCCACCTGAAAGCCTTCAGTAAGAGTCTAAAAGCATCATTGTAGGCCACAGTGAGTCTACAGCTGAACACTGACCAATTATTTATTTATGAAGTATTATTTATTGCCACAGTTACCTAACTCCTCATATAGGACAGGTGTTTTCACCAGGTCCACTCTGTTTTACTGTGACAGTGGGTACTACCTGCAGATAAATATTTAGGTGCATGCCATGCTCCTTATGTGAATAAATATTAGCCTAGCTCAACTTTAAACCTACAGAGATGTCAGCAACTACATACAGACACGTATTTTATTTAGTGGTGGGATAAAAAAAAAAAATCTAATTAATTACAGGCTTTGTAATTAATTAATCACGATTGATCACATTTTTATCAAATAGCAATATTTAATATTAATATTATTATTTTAAATAATATTATATTTAATATTTATTTATGTCAGAAATAAAATATAGGAGCTTATTTGTATGTCCTGACATATTTTAACTTGATTTCAAACTAACACTGCGGGCAAACTGAGTAGGATTCAACATGTGCATCAACCTCCCTCTGCCTCCTGTGCACGTAGTAACACGCGGTGCACCTCTTTCCTCCCTGGCCTCCTCTGTGCTCCACGTGTGACCTCCGCATGGACCTGTCCTCTCCCCTTCACATCTGAACCCAACAGCTGTCTCCTGTGTGGGTCCATGCAGCAGTCAGCTGTGAGAACGATCCCAGAGACGATGAGCAGCGCCATGGAGCAGCGCATCTGAAAGTGAAAGAAAAGTGGCGCCGTGCACTGGATGTGTGGGGCGGGCCATCCTCTGCCTCACAGTTACCTGTAGTGCACTCGTATAGGCACAACTGTTCACAACTGTTCACAACTGTTCGCTGAAATCCACTCACATTTGGTGTTTTGGTCGTGTGGATGTCCAGCCCTGGTTACTGTGCACCAGAAACTAGGTCACTGAGAAAAGTTCCGTGTTGTCACAGACAATGTCTATGTTGACTGTTTAGTCTGCTGAATAGTAGCAGTATTCGCAGTAGTAGCAGTGGTAGTATTTTTTTTGCACAAAAACATCTTTAATTTGTACTTTAGTACAGTTCAGTACATTACTACAATAATAATTAATCACTTTACTTATATATAACTGACCACTAATACTATTCCTTATAATTTACATTTCTTGTGTATTTCTTGTGTGTGTTTGTAGTCCTGGGGGTGGACCTGATGGTGAACCAGAACAAACTGGCCCACCACACTGAGAAGATCTCCGAAGACCTGATGATAGTGAGGAGAGGACAGAGTTTCAAAGTGAGCATCCAGTTCAAACATTCATTCATCAAGGAGATCCACACACTCACCTTCACCGCTCAGACTGGTCAGTGTTAACTCTCACATGTTCTCTGTATGTATATACACCAGTTTAAACATCCATTTTAACCAGCAGGTCCACAAACTAACCTTCTCCGCTCAGACTGGTCAGTTTTAAAGGTTCTAGGAGCAGTATTTGTTTTTTATATTTCATAAAAATGACCCACATGTGTCCCCAGATATGATGTAAGCATGCTTCAAAGTATTAGTTTTACTGATAACAATGGTACAGTTGGTTTATTCACAATTAAAAAAATATTTTGCATAATGGCTAAGTTGTTTATGTTTACATTTTTGTTTTGGTTCTAAAACCCTTGTATTGCCAATCGTTCAATCAGAAAAGCAGAAAGAGCTCCATGCTCAGGTTGCCACACAGGCCAATGTGCATGCACCAGGACACAGCTGACAGCAGAGCTACAAAACCAGTTGGAAAAAGAGCTCACTGTGGCTGCCAACCCACAGATCAAATCACATGAGTCAATATTTTATTCACAACAGAACATAGATAACATAACAAATGTTTACAATGAGAAATGTTACACTTTTATGCACAAAATGAGCTTATTTCAAATTTGATGCCTGCTACAGGTCTCACAATAGTTGGGACGGGGCATCAAATGGCTGAAAGAGCAAGAAATTTTAAAAAGATTCAGCTGGGAGAAAATTAATTAAAACATATTAAGTTAATTGATTTCAGGTCTGTAACATAATTAAAAGAGATGTCTTATGTTACGTTCACACTGAATGTGAATGAGGCGTCTGGGGCGTCTGATGATTTCAATAGAAAAGTACATCGTGTCCAGACATCCTGCAGCGCCAAGCAAACACCCAGTGTGTCATTGACGTGCAAATGGTGCGATGCAAATTGAGCAATGAGGCGTCTGCATCTGTGAATCGAGCTTCTATGCCCAAAGCATTCAATTAAAAAAAAAAAATTACTTTGGGGAATATTCACAGTGCAGTAACCAATCAGGATCTTGCTCCTGAAGAGACGTGGTAGAATGTAGGAAAGGGAAAGGGAATGGGATTTATATAGCGCTTTAACTATGACACAAGGCACCCAAAGTGCTTTACACACAGTAGGGAAGGGGTATTTTCCTGTGGCTACAAATACCCTGGGGTAGACTGACAGAAGCGCAGCTGCACACATCTGCGCCAACAGACCCTCCAACCACCACCAACCACTCACTCACTCACATTCACACCGGGGAATGTGAGGAAGCGCAGATCCTTCAAACAACCATGGTGGACTTATCAAGGCTTTCAGTGGGAACCTGGCGGAGGTGGGAGTAAGTCACTCATGTGCAAGTCACAAGTAAGAATCAAGTCTTAACCTTTAAGTTACAAGCAAGTCCAAGTCAGTTGTAAGAATGTCCATTTTCTGGTGTAAGCATCAACGAGGACGATGATTCAGAAGTGCACTCAAATCAGAAGGTTTCTTTAGTATCAAACAGGTAAGGTTACAGCTCACACCTGCAGACCAGTGTTGCCTTCTGTCAGTCTATCCAAGGGGAAACTGTGGCTACAAAACGTAGCTGACCACCACCCAGTATGGAGTGAATGAAATACCCCTTCCCTGCTGTGTGTAAAGTGCTTTGGGTGACTTGTGTCATAGTTAAAGCGCTATATAAATACCCCGCTGTGCTGCTGTTTTAATGCACTTAATTTATCCTGAATTTTCTGTAAAAACAAGTCATTGCAAGTCATTTAGTTGAAGTCCGAGTCAAGTCTAAAGTCATGAAGAGCAAGTCAAAGTCAAGTCAGTATTTTTGCAGTATTTGTCACGCAAGTCACAAATCCTAAAAATAGTGACTCCAGTCTGACTCGGGTCAAGTCATCTGACTCGAGTCTCCCACCTCTGGAAACTGGAGCTACAAGTAAGCCACAGCCTACAACAGCTTTACTGGTTTTATTAAGACCGCAGTCAAAAGATAGATTTTTTGGACAATTTCCTATGGCGGCCTTAAGGCAGCCTTATAAGAATCCAGTGGTCATAGCCCATTTGCAAGTTCGTGGCCAGGTCTTGGCCTTGTCCAAGATTTTCTACAAACGCGCCACAAAAATCCTCTCTGCAGGACCTCAGTATAAATGCCTTAGCAACAATCTATAAGAACAATGCAACGTGATCTGGCATTGTAACTGTAATAACTGCACAAATAAAAGTTTGATGCAGTGAAGACCTTATACAGACTTTATTTACTGTCTTTATAGGTATGTAAATCTTGTAATGTAGCTTATCCTAATTGACAACATAAAGCTTATGCTGTGTCTCTGTGTCACCGACTCATAAAACCATAATCACTGTCTATATGGCTTCTTTGGGCAGTTTAAAATCCACACACCGTCCACTCTGACAGACTTGTGTCCATCACAGAAAGCATGATGCTATAAACTTTGCTAAATTTACCAAATTTATTCATAAGAAATGTTTCTCAAAGACGTGTTTTTGATGTGAGCTGTTCCAAAAAACAGAATAAAATGTATAATCTGCTATGGCCTCGATTATATAAATTGACTGAGTTGTAAACAGTAGGCTATTTTAGACATTTTGGTGATTTGTTGCATGTTTTTCACGTTGATACAAATGTGAAATGTGTGTAATAATGAGTATGTTGCTGATGTAAACAGGCTGTTTTATGCTGTAGCCTAAGGGGGGGGTTTATGTGGCTCTTTTGCAGTCAGAAATTAAATAACAATGGGGTTTAGACTTCAGCTTTAAGTAAAACAAGCACATTACACTAATACCAGTAATAGTAGTGTAACCCTGTTTCTTTGTGGCTCACCAGTCTCTCAAGGCGGTGGTTAAGGTGGGTTACAGTTCAGGTCGAATAAGATTTTACCGTCTTCCTTGCTATAAACAAACCAAACGGCAGGACAGTATTCAGCTCTCATTTTTATTCACGGCACAACTCCTCAAACCACACTTGCGCTGCTTCGAGCTCACCAATAGGCCGTACCATAAACAATTAACAGTAGGAAACAATGTGCCAGACATTTAGCAAGGCAAAGTAAAAATAAACAAATAAGTAAACACAACACACACCAAAATAAAATAATAAGTGATGTGATTAAATAATCAATTGCATAATAAATACAGCACAACTTAAATTAATCCTAAATGAAATAATGCTCAAATTACATGTAACATAATTAACACAAAAAAAAAATCAATGAAACAATATGACAGTCAAATTAAAAGTTACAGTAGTACCACACGACTTCGATAAGGAAAACCTGCACCCCACACAATGCATGATGCACCTGTGCCTTGTGGACGCACCCACACACCTGAGACCCAAACTACCGACCAACAATGACCAACCAACATCTAAACTATAATCAAACCACAGAATCCCTATAATGCCATAACACCACAACAACTCCGCGTTTTGACAGCACACAAGCACTCAACACAGGGATCCATTTCACTCTCTTTTCTGAAGAAAACGTCCTGCATTTCCCCTTAAGCCAAGTTTGTCCAAAATCAAGACTGTCTATAATGCTGCGTTCACACCGGACACGTTTGAGGCGTCTGGGGCAGTGTGGTTTACAGGTTCTGCAGTGACGTGAGAGGAAGCAGAGATCCATCAAAACAATCATGGAGGACTTATTGAGGCTGTCACTGTGAACCTGGAGCTATAAACTACAGCCTACAGCAGCTCTGCTACTTTTATAAAAACAGCAGTCAAAAAGATAGTAACAAGATATAAAAAGGACCTTAACTTTAGTGTGTGCTGAGCTAAACTCTTTGGATTAGCAGTTACTGCACTCTGCAAAACAACAGGGAAAACTGTGTACTGAGTGCTAGCCTAGCTTTTAACTCGCTAAACCCACTAGAGATCGTTAATAAACAAGAAATAACTCCTCCATATCTCCGCTCTGCTGCTGGTGTTGAGTGCTTAAATACAGCAGTAGTGTCCTGGGGACATGTCCTCACACTGACACGGGACACAGGTGAGCAAACCATGGCCTCAGTTGGAATTAGCCCTGAAACATTGGCCATTATCCTGACAAAGACTCCTCCCATGGCACGAATTTGCATCTGAACACACTTTGTTTAGACGTGAGTAGAGCCAATTTGGCGTGGGACTTAGCATCTAACTTTAAAATATTCACTCGTCCAACTAGATGCGAATGACATGAATTTGAGACGTGATTCGTGTTTAGTGTGAACGCAGCATTAGCGTGGCAGAGTCTCTCAGGAGTAAAAATGGGCAGAGGCTCTTCAATTTGTGAAAGAGTGCAGAAAAAGATAGTGGAATACTTTAAAAACAATGGTCCTCAATGTCAAACTGCAAAGGCTTTGCAAATCTCACCATCTACAGAGCAGAACATCGTCTTTAGATTCAGAGAAACTGGAGAAAACTCTGTGTGAGGCATAAGCCCGAAGTCCTTTATTGGATGCCTGTGGTCGCGCTTCTTGAACATGGTCAAGAAGCGCCGTCATGTCCTGTGGGCCAAGGTTCATTTAAAATGGACTGTTTCAAAGTGGGACAGTGTTCTATGGTCAGATCAGTCCAAATCTGACATTGTTTTTGGAAATCACAGATGCTGTTTCTCCGGGCTAAAGAGGAGGAGACCTTCCAGGGAGTTTTCAGCATTCAGTTCAAAAGCAGCATCTCTGATGGTATGGGGGGCATAAGTGCATCTGGGATGGGCATCTGTGTGTTTTGGAAGGAACTATGAATGCTGAAAGGTTTATAAAGGTTTTTGAGCAACATCTGCTCCAAAACCCAGATCTTCAGCTGGAATCAGCTATATCAGGCAAAAATGGGACCAGATTCCAACATCAAAACTCTAGAAACTCTAGAAACTCATAACCTCGATGCTCAGATGTCTTCACACTGTTTTGAAAAGAAGAGGAGATGCTACCACGTGGTAAACCTGCCCTCCTTTCAACTATTGTGAGACCTTTGCAGACATCAAATTTAAAATGAGCTCATTTTGTGCACAAAAGTGTCACATTTCTCAGTGTAAACATTTGTTAAGTTATCTATGTTCTATTGTGAATAAAATATTGGCTTATGTGATTTGAAAGTCTTTTACTTTTCATTTTATTCAAATTTTAAAAATGTCCCATTTCCATTTAGGTTGTAAAACAACCATGTTTGTTTGGGTTAGTGGTGCACCGCTTACATTCCGCCCTTGATTGTTCCCCCACAGAAACTAAATTTAAGCGAAAGGTTACCAAACTAACGTCATTGTATAGTATAAGAAAATAGTTTGTCTGGCAGGCCAACTTAGTGGAAACAGAGCTATTTTTGGAAAAATGAATGAGAGCAGACTGGATGTAGAGGGCTTGTTGATTGGTCAATGCTTCCTGGAGTGGGCAGGGATTCATGGGAGAGGCAAAGGTTTGTGGAAGCAAGTGTTCTGAGGTCCAAGAAACAAAGCACCAGAGAATACAGGATTACTCAAACATGCGTGGAGAGAAAAACAAAAACAAAAACAATGCCAGGTCTGTTTTTGATGAAGGAACAACATTACAACGTGTTAAAGAGCTCAAAAAAGCAAAATTTGCTATAACCCCTTTAAGCTCCAATGATACATCATAACTGGTGCAAATTTAGTACAGGTATTCATCATGTGATTTATTAAATAGTTGTTTGGTAGCTATAATCTTGCCACATTTGTGCTACCACGTCAACACCCCAAATTAAACATTCTACCATGCACCAGCACAAAATTAACTTCATCACCGACAAATGAAATTTAGTGCAAACATTCACCACAAGACCTTAATTAAAAAAATGTTTATGGCCACATCCCAACTCAAACCATGTTGACATTTCAAATCCCCAAACTTTGACCATCAGCCAATGGCTCTTTTTTTTTTTCAGAACATAAAATGACATTGCGCCCTGACCTGATTAAAAGGAAATCCACCATCTTGGACTAATCATGTGACCACCTGATTTACAAATTGGTTTAGCTAAGACCTCAAAATCAGTAATCTTGATCTTGAGAGGTGTTTGATTAAAAGTTACTGTAGTTTGCTCTGTGGATTTTAATTACTTTTTTGTCGGTTGCAGCTATATTTTCCATCTAGACTTCTTTGTTGATATTGTTTAAATAATATTCTTGATTTTTCTCTCATTTCCAGGAGAGAAGCCAGAGGAGAACCGCGGCACTAAGTCTGTGTTTGGGATCCCAGACTCAGTGAAGCGCTCGGCCAAAGCGAAAGCCGTTTGGAGAGTGGAGATTGATCAAACTCACTCATATCTAAAGATGGGCAGTGTAACTCTCACCATAACCCCACCATCAGACGCTCCAGTCGGGAAATACACAGTCCACATGAACCACTCTGGGGAGGAGACCACGCTGGCAACTCTGGTGGTGCTCTTCAACCCATGGTGCACTGGTAAGGATAACTCACAAAGTACACTAGCATAGTCCTGTACAGTAATATGACTTTTTCCATCACTAGTAGAACTCACTCGAAACACAATAACCCTAACATTAGGCGGCAAGTGAACATTTTATCCTCCAAGTTTCATTAGAAGCAGGAAAAATGGGTAAGAGGAAGGATTTAAGCGAGTTTGACACAGGCCATATAGAGATGGCTATGACTAGGTCGGAGCATCTCCAGATCTGCAGCTCTTGTGGGGTGTTCCCATGTCTGCAGTGTTCAGGATTTATCAAGAGTGATCAAAGGAAGGAACAGAGCTGAACCAGCAACAGGTGAGGCACGTGGGGAGTGAAGGATGAGACCCGTGTGGTCCCATCCAACAGACAAGCTACTGGAGCTCATACTGCTGAAGGAGTTAATGCTGATTCTGATAGAAAGGGGTGAAAGCGTATTTCAGTTTGGTGTTTAAGGAGCCGCATATTAGGCACATGGCCATCAGTAATAGGCAGAAGGTTATAACGTTATTCCCACTCTGTGTATATCTTCCTGGGTTGATAAAATGATGGCTTCAGGACTTACAGCATGCACTGGAGCGGTTTGCAGCCAAGTGTGAAGCGACAGGGATGAGAATCAGCACCTCCAAGTCTGAAGCCAGGGTTCCTGACTGGAAAAGGCTCTCCAGGATGGAGGAGAGCTCCTGCCTCAAGTGAAGGAGTTTAATTATCTTGGGGTCTTGTTCACAATGCAGTCGTTGTATCGGTCTGTTGTAGTGAAGAAGGAGCTCAACCGAAAGGCAAAGCTCTCGATCTTAGTCGATGTACGTTCCTACTCTTACCTATGAGCTTTGGGTCATGACCTATGGTCATGTGGCTGGACACTTCCTTAGAGATAGGGTGATGAGCTTGAAGTAGAGCTGCTGCTCCTTCACATGGAGAGGAGCTAGCTGAGGTGGCTCAGGCATCTGTTTCGGATGCCTCCTGATTGCCTCGTTGACTTTAGACCACAGGGAAGACCTAGGATATGCTGGGAGGACCAAGTGCCTTCACTGGCCTGGGAACGCCTTGGGATTCTCCCCATTAGAACTGGAAGTTCTAAAGGGGGAAGTCTGGGCATACTTGCTTAGACTTCTGCCTCTGCAACCAGGTTCTAGGTATCGCAACAAAAGTTTTAAAAAGCAGTCATCTGGATTAGATTTTTTCAAGTAGAAGACGTTCACCTCTTATCCAAGAGGCTTTCTCAATTCTGAATTGAGAATTGAGAAAGCCTCTTGGATAAGAGGTGAAATGTCTTCTACTTGAAAAAATCTAATCCAGATGACTGCTTTTTAAAACTTTTGTTGCGATGCATTTACCCTGGACGAGTGAGAGTCTTCACAGACAGGTTCTAGGTAAGCGGTAGAAGATGGATGGATTTATAGCTTGAAGCGCACTACTGTGTGCTTTTTTTTTGTTTTGTTTTTTATTTATTTGAATGGGACAGCGTGTATGAATGAACGGCTAGTGCCATAAATACACTGGATTATAGCTCAGAGCTAATTTCCAGCCGTAGTCCCCACTCACTCACTCACTCACTCACTCACTCACTCACATTCACGTTCTTGTGTAGATGACTGGGTGTACATGTCAGATGAAGCAGACAGACAGGAGAATGTGATGAACGAACATGGAGTCATTTTCAAAGGCAGCGGGAATTACATCACCTCCATGGACTGGGACTACGGACAGGTAAGAAACCAAACGCTGGACAGACAAAACACAGCAAAGACCTCAGTGTGACAGTTAGCAATGAAATATGTGTTGTGTTTCAGTTTGAGGAAAACATGGTCCAGATCTGTCTCATGATCTTGGACCTGAACCTGAAGCATCTCAAAGACCCGGCGGACGACGTCTCTGCTCGCTGTAATCCCATCTACGTCAGCAGGGTCATCAGTGCAATGGTAACGAATGCAAGATGGCTTGATTTAGTCCTGGTTTTGTGCTGTAGTCCTGGTTAATAAGTCCAAGTTCAGTCCTGATATCCTGGTTTACACCTGGTTTAGGCCTGGTTTAATCCTGTTTTGTACGCCTTTAGTAATGCTCATTTTGTTAAGATGGCACTTTAAAAGCCACACAGAGGCCATTCTGAGGTGGTGCTGGATGTGAAAAGCTTGAGAACCAGAGGTGTAATAACCACATTTGCTCCTCAGATAAACAGTAATGATGACAGTGGCGTCCTGCAGGGGCAATGGAGTGGGAATTATTTCGGAGGAGTGTCCCCGTCCCACTGGAGTGGCTCTTACGCCATCCTCCTGAGATGGATCACCTTCAACTGTCAACCCGTGAAATACGGACAGTGCTGGGTGTTCGCCGGAGTTATGTGCTCAGGTTGGAAACACTACACACTACAAAAAAAAGTTAGATGGTTACACACAGAAATACTGGTGATAGACGTAACCAAATTCTGTACACAAGTAAAAGTACTGCTTTCAAAGTAGTATTACAAAAATGAGACGGTTTAGTCATGGTTCTATGCTGCTTTAAGTCATGATTTAATCCTGGTTTTAGTCCAATTTGAGTCCTGGAATAGTTCTGGTTTATTCCAGGTTTAGACCTGTTTTTGTTAGACTTTGTTACTCCTCGATTAGTCCTGGTTTAGGGTGTGTTCACACTCGCTGTGTTTGGTTCGCTTCAATCGAATGCTGGTCTGCTTCCTGGGTAAAGTCCGGTTTGTTTGAGCAGCTGTGAACGCACAGTCAGACTCAGGTACGCACCAAACAGGTGAACTCTGGTCCTCCTGAAATCAGCTGTCTCGATGCGGTGTGTCCCCTGGTGCACTCCTGGTCTGGTCCTAGTGAAGTGCAAACATATTGTGGACTGAACTACAGACTAACAGCAGGGAGTAGACTACACAACTGTTTACTAAGGGCATAAAAAACATACGTGTATCTAACGTTACTAAAATACATGCATACTGTAAATAAAAAAAGGCATTTAAAAGGTTGCTTACATTAGTCAACAAATGTAAAAACACTGCTGTAACAACACAGATTTTATATTAATCATCGGAGAGAGTCCACAGTTGAATTCAGCCAATATTGTTGCTCTAAAATGAACTTGATTAAATATTGTGCCTGGGGGTGCACCTCTCCCTTCAGGTGAGGTTTTTTACTGCTCCCTCAGTCAGTTCAGTTCATTTGACAGAGCTCAGAGTGAACTCAAACCAGACCAATGACATCATCAATACAGGTGCGGACCTTTGCCCCAAAGCGCACTGAGTCCTGCAGACCAGCTAGTGTAAACGCATCCTTAGTCCTGGTTATGTGCTTTAGTTCTGAAGTTAACAAAAGCAGAAAGTGCTGCTACTTCTTTTTTTTTCTTGATGTTCTATTACTACTCCTGCTTCCACCATTATTACCAGGGAGGCTGCTTGGAGGCCCTTCAGAAGACAAGTTTAGACTGTTGCAGAGTCCCTATAGGGATGCTGCAGCATGATCCTGTAAAAGCAGGATCATGCTGCTTTATGTAAAAGCAATGTAAAAGCAATAATAAAGGGCTTTTACACCCCTTGGATCGGAAGTCTGCGTGTAGATAAGGATCTGAGTTACACTATCTAGGACAAATCTGTCTGACAGTAAGAGACAAGTAAAGAGAGAATGAAGAAAAGAAAGAAAGCGTGGCAAGGTTAAAACAGCAGTAAATTAATTTTCTTATGTGGGATTTTTTTATGATATAAGTGTTATGAATGCGGTGTTATCAATTCTATTCAATTCAGTTTTATTTCTATAGCCCAGTATCACAAAAACAGTCATCTCACAGGTCACATCTTCACAAACAGTTAATCAAACATAAACACACAACCGGACATAACACACAATCAACACAAACAATAACTACACTAAACTAAACAGTGGTCAGGCGGCCCTGGCCCTGTGGTCATAAGGCCTGGCTCATGGCATAGATAAAGGCAAATGTTAAGGGCACTGGAGACTGGGGAGTGCCAGCCACTGCTCAACACTACACCATGTAAACTGCTGGCATAATGAGCCTGTTCCAATCACAGTACGTATCAAAACATCCTGGACACTAGTAACAGCTTTCCACAAAGGTGTACTACTCTTCCCAAGGATCAAGTCAGTTTTTGTTTGATCACAATCGACCAAATAATCGCAGAGATATGATTATAAATAGCTCATTAAAATAAGCAGTTTTGTAGTTTTATACAATGCAATGCAAAGCACTTCAATTCGGAGGCACGCTGCTTGTAGTGTTCAAAGTGTTCTAGAGCTTCTGTCCACAGCCCATCAAGTCACTGTGTGACTTTGCAAGTGGAGCACGGGGTGGATCTATCAGAGCAGCTTCGGTGGCTTGGGTCATAAGTGCGCCCCACAAATACAGGCTTTGACCACAGGAAATTAATTTAAAAAAAATGTGCTGATCATGTATTCACACAAAGATCTTAATTATCTTATCTTATGCTAAGCTTATGTAAGGCCTAGACTAGAGCATAGTCTAGACCAGACCAGAATACAATAAATTGCACCTGTTTTGTACAAAAGTTCATGGGGGAAGACCCCCAGACCCCATGATCAGCTGTCTGTTGCACAAGTGCTCATCAGTGTTAGATATTTCATTTCATAAGCAGATAGTTAATTGTGAATGGTATGTTAAACTTGTAATTGCGTTATTATCCTCTACTGACAGGACCAGATTGAAAGCCGGGTGATTGGTTGTGGGGAAGCCAGTCTGGACCAAAAATTCCAGGGCAGATTTTTTTCTCCCAGTCTAGCCCTGACTATTGGCTTAATAAATGCTACTACTGCCTATACTACTACTTCTTCTTTCTTTTTTTACCACAACTACAGCTCCAACACTGGTCTAACTGTTTGAAAATGTCCTTTACTGTTGTTTTACCACATGCTCACAGTGTTTTCTTTGTAGTCATCACATTTGAGACGGCACAAATACATTTGGTCACAGTTGGTGTTGTAAGTTTACATTAGATTTACACGTTTGAGTTCACTGGAGAAGCACCTCCCACTTGCCCTAATATGGCCACTTCCTTTGTGCTTTTTAACCTTTATTCATTTATTTTTTCAGTCATGCGTTTCCTGGGGATTCCATGTCGAGTGGTCACTAACTTTGAGTCAGCTCATGACAACAACAGAAACCTGATCATAGACGTTTATCATCCGGACTACGGAGTCAGGGACATTCCCTCAAAAGACAGTGTGTGGTGAGACATGTTACCACTGTCTAACTTTTCAAAGTGTTCTATTCCTTGGATAAAGGAGTTTTTTAAATTCTGTTAGGTTCAACAATAATTTATTTTAACACATAATTATTAATGATTATTTTTATTTCTAATGTGACATGAAAGCTATGGCTTGCAACAGTGGCACAACTGTATAGCCGACATCATACTGTACCTATTTTAGGAACATGCAGTGTATCTCAGACTCGGACTTGTGGACAATATCTCACACTTAAACTGGGACTTCTGGAAAATACCTGGCCCTGAACGTGTGGACAATAACTCAGACTTGGACTTGTGGACAGTAATTTGGACTTGGACTTATGGAGAATAACTTGAACTTGGGCGTGTGGAGAATACCTTGAACTTGAACTTGTGGATAACATTTCGGACTTAGACTCAGACTTGGACTCGGACTTGTGGACAATAACTCCAACTTGGACTTCTGGTCAATAACTCAGACTTGGACTACTAGCTATGATGCATTACAGGAACTACCATGTTTGGGTGGAGGGCTGGATGAGGAGACCAGATTTACCAGAAGGATACGATGGGTGGCAGGTCCTGGATCCCACTCCACAAGAAACAAGTGATGGTACAGTAATCCTTTTTTTTTTAAATCTAGAAACACTTTTGAAAAAGAAATATATGAAAGTCAAAATGAGACTTCTTGCTTTTGAATCAATCTCTTAATATTTTTTTTCTGCTTATACTTTGTTTTGTCTGTTTTATCCTCTCCATCAGGTATATACTGTTGTGGTCCAGCCCCAGTCAAAGCCATTTTAAATGGAAACACTGACCTGAAATATTCCATCCCATTTGTGTTCGCTGAGGTCAACGCAGACTGCATTGACTGGCTGGTTAGACACATATCCAATACATCTAGTTCAGAGAGATACTTGAGTTCAGCTGATGAAAAATGGAAGAAAAAACCAAAGTGTTGTGATTATATGTTTGCTCACTGTATAAAAAGTGACCTAGAGCTCAACTTGAACTCAAGACTCGAACTCAAAGATCAAGATTTGTGACTCGACCCGGACTTGTTAAGCAGTCACTCAAACTTGGACCCACGTCATTGTTTTAAGTCGTCAGACTTAGACTTTTCTGTTATTACAGGTTATACTTATCACTCAACTTGTGGACAATATCTTGGACTTGAACTTGTGAACCAATGAGTCAGACTTCTGCACAATATCTTGGGTTAGGACTCTGACTTGTGGACTATAACTTGAACTTGAGGACAATAACTCCAATTTGGATGGAGAATTGTGGACAATAGTGTATCGGACTCAAACTTGTGTACGATATCTCAGACATGGACTTGGAGACAGTATCTCGAAGCAGGACTCTGACTTGTGCACAATAGCTTGAACTTGGACTTATATATTTGCGAGTCACACTTTTCTGTCTATTTTGCTTTTTAGGCTGAAAAAGACTCAGCTCGGACTTGGACTCGCCTTCAGTTCATTTGGACTCTACTTGGACTGGACTCTGACTTGACTCTTAACCCTTCTTTTAAGTAACTTGGAATCAATTTAGACTTGAACCTCAACTCCTCATGACTCGACATACTCTTGTGGCTCTATTTAGGCTCTCCTTGGAGTCTTTAACTAGGACAGGGGATATCAACCTTTATCACCAAAAGAGCCATTTCACACTGGATAGACTCTGAAAGAGACAAAATGCTTATTTGATTTATACTGACTACAAAATAATTTGGGCTGGGACTTTAAGGAGTTAATCACGATTAATTAATAACAAAGAAATTAACGTGTTAAAAAAATGTATGCATTTAATCACACTTGTCTATGACAACAAGAAACCAGGGCTGGACCCCCACACCGGCCAAAACACCAAATGTGAGTGAATTTCAGCTGTGGCCAGCTGGATACATGCATGTGCCTGAATGAGTGCACGTGCACTACAGGTAACTCTGGGGCCAAGGCCGGCCTGCCCTGCGCAACTAGTGCACAATGTCACTGCATTTCTTTTACTTTCAAGCCATGATCGTAAATCAAAACACACTCGATGTGTAATCTGAGCAGATTGGAGCAACCACACTGGCCACATGAGATGCACGGCTCCTGTGGTGCCTGAAACACGCCTCTGACACGGGCTTCATAGAAAATAGAAACCTCGCCTATTTTTCAGAGAGGGGACAGGTCCGCACGCTGCTGTTTTTCAAATCAAAACTCAAAAGAGCCCATGAGAGGCCGGTTGTCGACCCATGAAGTAGGACTTTGACTTGGCCTTGAAAACTGGTGACTCGACTGACTATAAAACTATTTGTACTTTTTATTTACGAATATTCTGTGTCTTATTCAGGTCAAAGCTGATGGCTCAAAGATTCAGATTTACTCGGACACAAAGAGAGTGGGTCAGAACATATCAACCAAGTCTGTTGGATCAGACAAGAGGTGGAACATCACAGACAACTACAAACACAAAGAAGGTCAGGATGTCTGACAAAATATCAAAAATATAGTCTCGTAGAAACAGCAAAGATACTGCGCAGAACCCTCAAGCTTCCGGGCCTCCCAGACCTGAGCTTGGATGGCTGAGACGGAATATATAAGACTGAATATATATATATATATATATATATATATATATATATATATATATATATATATATACACACACACACACACACAGGCAGAGAGATTTACACCAGACATCCCAAGAATATTGCTGATTTTGTAAAGAGGAATGGTCCACAATTCCTCCTGAGCGTTGTGCAGGTCTGATCTTCATCTGAGGTTATTGCTGCCAAAGGAGGATCAACCAGTTATTAAATCCAAAGGTGCACTTACTTTTTCCACCCTGTACTTTGTATTTCTTTTTTATTTTATTTATTTATTTATTTATTTTTGCAGCATTAGTTTAAGCAGACTGTGCTTGTCTAATGTTGTGACATAGATAAAGAATGAGATCACATTTTATGACCAAATCATGCAAAAATCCAAGTATTTCCAAAGGGTGCACTCTCTTCTCTTCAACTTCAACTTTCAACTTTTCATACACCCTGGTTTGTAATTGAATGGAACAGAGACATACACTCATTTGTATTAGGTTTATTATTAAGTTTGTCTTTAGTTCACTGCATACAAATTGACTTTATTATTGACTCTGTTTTAATAAAATAAGCTAAAATACACTCACCCCACACACCAGTAAAATACAAAACACAATGTTCAGAAAACTCCTCAGTTATTTTTGAACACCCTACTAGAGTAGGCTCCGGCATCGAGAACTGTAAGACTGTACGTTTTTGATACAGTTCTTTTAGAGACACCGTAGACTTTACAGAGGAAGAAGACATCAAAGCGAGTTGGTTTATAGCAGAAGTAGCCAAAAGAAAGGGGATGCTGGACACAGGAACTCAAACTTTTTCTGGCACGTCCCCCGTGAGCAATGAAAAAATAATCCCGGACTCCCCCATGGATCCATGAAAAAAAAAATCAAATGGGCCTTTTACATATATGCCTATCCTCTATAAAATAGAATAAAATTAAATTATAACAGAGACCAAATGTATGTTTTTACTTGGATAAATAAATACATCTCAGAAATAACTTCTGAATATTGTGAGAGAGAGCCTTTAATAACTCTGTGTAGTAACTAAGCCTACCGTTTTGAGATAACAGTGTCTGCTGAACTGTGCTCTGCATTAAATCTACTGCATGAGACACCTGAGTGCACCTCCCCTCTGCTCCACTCAGTGCCGCAGACAGGGGCGGGGCCACCATCACCTGTCGGCAGTGAGACTGCCACTGTGCTCTGAGAACTGACTCTGTATAAAATAAAAGTTTAAAAAATTACACAACCGCAAATGAATGCTTTGTAAGAGTTGGCGGCTTGTGGCTCCATAAGTTCAGGGGTGGTCATGGATCACCCCCTGCTCTCACCACGGGTCCACAGTGCTCAGCAAGCACAGCTCCCAGGGACACACATGGATAGAGATGGTGAAAAGAAGTGATATAAAATGCACACGTAACATTTATTAGTCAAAAGTTTTAGGAGGGAAAAGAGAGGGCTGTTGCGCACCAACGAAAGCAGCGGGCTTGTCTCCTGCGCCACACAATTTGAGTAGCGCTGGTGTAAAGCGAAACCGATAGTGTAATTAATATATACTTACTTAATACTTAATTTGAGAACCACTAGTCTGTCTTATGTATTTAATTGCAGTTCAACTCTACTTAAATAAAGGGCAAATCCAAGTCCAGCCCAAGGAGAGAGTCCTAGTAGAGTCCACAAGTCTCAGTCTAAGTTTGAGCTATTGTGCACAAGTCAGAGTCCAGCTCTAATCCCTAAGGTGAAATTCAATATTAACTGTTAGTGCACATAAAAGTAATTAGTAGTACTAGAAGTAAGTAGTAGAAATAGTAGTTGTCATCTTTCTACGCAAAGTATCCCACCACCTTAAATAAAGCCGCAAGGGGTCATGAACCAGTACTCTTTGTACCGGTTTGTACAAGTCTAATAATAATAAATAAATCAACAAGGTTGCATCAGAAAGGGCATATGCCAAAAAGTGTCCAAACATTCTAATTCTGTGTACAAATAGGCAATAGTATTTTAATTTTCTTCCGCTTTTTAGGGGTCACAGGTGGCTGGAGCATCCATCTCAGCAACTATGGCAGGGTACACTATGGAAAGTTGCCAGTTAGTCACAGGGCTGCCACCGAGACATGCACTGACACTAACTATTCACTCATTCATTCACTGGGGTGGGGAACATTTAGCAAGTGGCAATATTTGGCGCTACATTAGCTAAAGGTCACTAAATTCTTCTGTTATCTTGGACAGTAGTTACAGAACCATGGCAGAACACATTTGTTTGTCAGTGTTCAGTCAGAGGTAAACCTTTGAAAATACAAATTTAAGTTAAGTTTAGCTAATGGAAACTTTATAGCCTACCAGATCATTATTAACTAATATTTATTCATCATGTTTCATCTCAATGTCTTATCAGCTCCCTGACAGATTGTTGTTGTTTTTTTGTTAGTTAGTTTGTAAGCTAGTGACTCAAAATATGATGGTCAGAAGTCTGCACATTTAGTAATATTAAAATAATAGCAAAGCATATTTTAACAATGAATGATGTACTGACACAAGACAGTTTTATGGTGATGATTTTGTAAAACTGATGACGGTCATGACCTGGAATCCACTCCAGCTTTTGCTCCCTCCTTTCTCTCATTCCCGGGAATGAGAGAACCTGTTCTGGTTGTGCATTTGAGTCCTGTGTCACACAATACACATGAATTCTATGAGTTGATTGAAAGGCCTTTCCCATAGAAGGTCCTCTAACTTTGCACAATAAGGTTCAAAGATACTAACCCCAGCTCTATGGAGTCAGTAATGGAACAAATGAAAACTTACAAACTGTTATGAGACCATGGCAAACGGTTCAAGTCCAAGAGTAAACCAACACTTCTAAAAAATACTTACTAACCAATGATTTAGTACTGGTTGTGCCTACTGCTCCCTGCATTGTTAATAATAACATTTAATATTTCTTATAAAGGAAAATGCCTTGTTTTGTTTATTTTGTTTGTTTGTTTGTTTGTTTTTATGATGTAGGGTCTGAAAGGGAGAGAGCTGTGTTCGAATATGCAGTCACCAGAGATTACACACGCAATGGAATAGAGGACAGTGAAGAGTCAGAGAGTGAGACCAATGACAATACAACTGAGGAAACACAACCACGAGACAGTGGAAGAACAGACAACACTGAAGGAGCCACGAGTGTGAACGAGCCTGCAGTAACCCAGCCCACAGTGAATGACCCCGCAGTAACCCAGCCCACAGTGAATGACCCCGCAGTAACCCAGCCCACAGTGAATGACCCCGCAGTAACCCAGCCCACAGTGAATGACCCCGCAGTAACCCAGCCCACAGTGAATGACCCCGCAGTAACCCAGCCCACAGTGAATGACCCCGCAGTAACCCAGCCCACAGTGAATGACCCCGCAGTAACCCAGCCTGCAGTGAACGGGACAGAGGAAAACTCTACCAATATAATCGAGATTAGAAATGAAGAGACCAGACTCAATTCAGCCACATTTCCACAAGTTACAATGAGGTTTGAAGAGGTAAGTTAACTAACAGTTTGAAGAGGCTGTATTATGATTTTATTCATATTTAAAAAACAGTCTTCCTCTAGAACCTCTAGAACAGCAGCACATTTTACAACATCTTTAAAAACATTATCTGACTAAAAGAAAATATTTTTTATGTACTCTACTGGTGCCGAAACGAAAGGTGAAGAGACAAGCAAATGGCAAGACTTTTGAACAAAATCAAGGAAAAAGAGCATTTCACTTCCTTTTAAACTGTGTGTATGTTGCCATTTTACTAAAAATGTCTGTAAGGAATCAGTGGAAACAGAGCTGTGTATTTTTATTTATTTTTGATGAATTAATGAGAGTAGACTGAAGGAGAGCTTGTTGATTGGTCAGTGCTTCCTTAAGAGGGTGGGGTTTTATAGACCGGAGCATTTGGAAGCCTCTCTGTGCCAGAGAATACAGAATTACTAAAATAGGCTTGAATAAAACAAAACACAACTCCAGATATGTTTTTGTTGAGGGAACAACGTTATAACATGGGCGAAAGCTCAGAAAAGTATAGCCCCTTTAAAACATATATTTACATACTCTGGTAGATGCACAGAGACAGATGATGCTAACGACTCATTGTTAGTGTGGCCAGTCACTTTCCTTGTGACGTGAAATAGGTTTTGAAACCCTCCCATTGTGATTTTCTGTGTCTGTAATTGGGAAACTGCTTTAGAACAATGGCAGATAGCCTTGCTTCTTCACCGCTGTTCATGTTCACGCTGCACGCCTCCATAGACTCACACTAACGACTTGAGCGAATGAAGCGACCAGCAACCATTAAATTCTTATGTAAGCCGACGTGCGGAGCAAAGCAAATCAAGTGACCTGAGCGTAGTTTTGACTTGAACTGAAGTCAACTTTATGCAAATATGAGTGACACTGCCGAAGTGACCACTAAAGCTGGGGACACACTACACGATTTTCTCAGTCGTTACAGATTCTGAAAAGACTAGGAGCACACACTAACGACTGGTTTCAGCAAATTTAGTTCTGACGACTGAAAGACTGGGGCTCACACACTACAAGATCTGTAACTGCAACTGACGCCAAACAAACGCAGCAAACTCTGGCGGGGAACTATCGAGAACTAAATGGTAAACAAACATGGACGCTCCCTGGGTCGCTGTTGCCGTTGTGTGCGTAGCTATCGGTTTGGAAAAAGGGAAAGAAAAAACGGCTATGTATCTAGTTTCGCTCGGGTAGCGCTCAACTTTCTTCAGTGTTTGCCATGGTTGTTTATGTTTTCTTCTTCTTCAAATTTCCGCTTATATTTTCCCGCCGCTTCCTGTTTCTTCGTCTGCGTCCTAACGCTATTTCCTGTGTCCCATCAACTGTTTTTCATTGGCCGCTGGACACCATGAATTCCCAGTTGGATCTGTAAACAGCCCACACTACAGGAGTGTGGTCCAGAGTCGGCTTTAAAATTTAAACATGTTTGATTGCTTGCGACTGACGTCAGGCCAGGTTTTTGCGGCGCACACACTTAACGATTTGAGTCTTTGAACATCACACACTAATGGATTTCAGAGCCGACTGGTGATTACGATTCCCTGCAACTGTTGTTGACTGGTAAAGACTCGCTGCAACTGTGAATCGTTATAAAATCGGGCAAAAAAATCGTGTAGTGTGTCCCCAGCCTGAGTGGGGGTTGGCAACATGAGAAGAGCGAGGTGAGCTTAGGAAAGAGATTTTGGGTGTTTCTCAAAGCCCAGGTATCTTGCCTTTCCTTGCCTTCATTACATCACAGGAAGCATCCACCTCATCATCTGTCGCCCAAGGTGTGTTCCAATGTTCATGTCCTTCCTAGGCAGGTGTCGTCCATTTGGCTAACATGTGGCTAATCCACCAAGGATACATCAGTGGATCCTTCGCTGCCTTGCATGGGCCAAAATCACTAACAATGCACTGCAGCTTTTTTTGAAAAAATGGCAGGCCATGGGCATGTACTACTTTTAAAAGCTTATTTAGCAAATTTGAGATTCTTTATGAGCTTTAGCCATGATCATGCAATGGTCTGTCCAGCACTCTGCACCTCTCATAGCCCCAATTAGGAGAACGTCTCTGATGTCACAGCGTCTCACAATGACATAGTCAATCAAATGCCAGTGCTTTCAGCATGGGTTCATCCATGATGTTTTGCTGGAAGATGGTATTGGTTATGATCAAGTTGTGCTCAGGCCAGAGGGTAAGTAACCTCATGCCATTTGCAATGGCCTGGCCAATGCACACCTGCCAAATACCGTTCTCCCTATCCCCACATGAGCATTGAAATCCCTTATGAGAAAGATCTTATCACTCTTGGAGATCCTACAGAGAGCCTCATCCAGTGCCTGATAGAATGAGTCTTTAATCTCTGTGCCGGATGGCAGGGTTGGAGCATACACGCTGAGAAGTGTGGCAAAATGGTTCTTTGTCAGGGGAATACAGAGGGTCATTAGTTGAAGAAGGGAGGGAGCTAGCCAGCAGCGGAAGCTGAAACGCTAAAGCGGTGGAAGCTGAAATAGAAAGTAGCAAGCAGAAAGCATCATGCATTATAACAAAGCACTGGACGCTTCTCACTCTTCTCACCCTGCCTGACAGGGCTCACACTCTCAACTTAGAGAGACTGAACCCACAACCTCCTTGCAAACAGGCAGGATTGCTCTGCCATTGTGCACCCCAAAAAGAAAGTATGCCAGTTCTAGCTTGTGAAACCACACTTCTTTCCATAGAATATTTTTTTTAGTGCAACCTCCAGTGTTCTATGATTTGTGGTAACAATGAAGTTAGATTCACATAGTGGTATTTCCATTTATATATTTCTTGTGTGATTGCAGGTGTCTAAGCCAGTGAACGGTAAAGACGTGAAGGTGAACCTGGTGATTCACAATGAGGCCACAGAGTCCAGACCTCTGTCCATCAACATCAGTGTCCGGGCCATGAGCTACAATGGATCTCCATTAGCTATTATTCAGAGTGCGCAGGAGGAGGGGATGCTGCTACCTGGGAAAGGTACAATACTAAACAAAAACATATTCTTTTATACAAATACAATGCTGGTATCAATTATTAAAGGGGCTATATTGTGCTTTTATTCATATTTTAAACCAGTCTGTCACCATTTATCACCTCCAGAACAGCAGCATGTTTTATAATCTTTAATATGGAGGACCGTGAGTGCCACACAAAAAGGAATAATGCTTTTATTAAGAGTTTTTAAAAGAGCATTTAATAAATGGATTACTAAATGGTTTTATTAAGAGTGTTTAAAAGAGCCCTTGCTCTTGTCCGGTTACTCGCTTACAAGCTTTGACCGCAAGTGGATCATTCCGTTTAGCTGAATGCGGAAGTAGTTAGCACATAACCCCTATTGTCTGGCCAATCAGAGCGCGAGTAGCTCTGACCAATCACAGAGCTCGTTACATCGCTTTGCTTTTTATTTTATTTAACTTTAGCCAGGAGGACCAGGAACGCCACGGAAAAGCTAAACGGAGAAGCTAATCGGAGAAACTAATACGTTTTGCAAATGCTTTTCCGAAAAGGTTTTGTAAATACATTTAGAAATCGGTTTCCTAAATGGATTAATGAATAACGCTATTAATCCTTCTTTTATTAAAACCATTTAGCAATCCGTTTATTAAATCCTCTTTTAAAAACTCATTTAATAAAACCATTTAATAATCAGTCTATTAAATCCTCTTTTAAAAACTCTTTTAATAAAAGCATTTAGTAATCCATTTATTAAATGCTCTTTTAAAAACTCTTTTAATAAAAGTATTTAGTATTTAGACATAGACTGTCCCCGCGCTGTAATTCGTGTTTATAGAGTGTACAGGGTATCGGGTGGAAAAGACCTTCACGTCAAACTGAAAGATCTATTCACCACCAGTGGTGTCTGCAGGTGTACAGCAGTACGCACTGTGGTACCTGTGCGACCCCACCCAATCCCTGATGCATCCTGACTTTGGTTATGCGGAGGGGACCTACGTGATGCGCTTTGGATGTGCCGCGTTATTTCCCCACTGCGCCCGAGAGCGCACGGGACATGGCAGTGCCACGTCAGTTTGTTCTTTTACTCAAATGTATATGGAAGCTAACACACTGATTGTTGGTCACAGGATGAGACCCAGGGCCAGTTAAACACCAGTGTCACTGTTACAGAGCCATAGTTACGTAGGGAAACCTTACGCCACGCACCCTTGATGTGCGCTTTTTATTCCTCCATTATATTCCCTGTGTGCGCGGGACATAGATCCACAGCAGTTTGTTCTTTCTTTTGTTCAGTTCTAATGCACTGAGGGTCACAGAGCCTGGAGCCGTGAAACACCATTACACAGAGAAGACTGCGCGCTCCATGGCACACTAAAAATAAGCAAAAGCAAAAGGAGAGACATAGGCTAAAAGCTTACTGCTGCCATGTGCTCCCTTTCCTAGTCTAGACTTTGTTTATACAGACCACAGCTGCATGAGTCTGTGTTTTTGCATGGTTCTGCCTGGTGGCCACACACAGTAGATCTATGTGTCTACAAAAACACAGTAATTATGCATAGCAGCTGATTTTTCTATCAGCTGAGCAATCAAACAAACCTACAGTGACACATTACACTGAAGTGAAACGCTATTATGCAAAATAATGTTAACAAATATGTTAAAATATAATTTTAAATTGAGTATAAATGAGCAGTTGCTTGGTATTTTGGCATGTGTGTGCGCAAGCATTGTGTTTTGTGTATGTTCCAGTATCAGTGTTGGCCTTGTGGACTCCGGGTCAAAACACAATTTTTGCATCGTTTGATTTACAAATTAAGCCACGGTTTGAAGCCATTTTACTACAAAAGTAAAAATTTCTGTGAGGAATCAGTGGAAACAGAGCTGTACACCGTTTTTTGGACAAATGAATGAGAGCAGACTGGATGTAGAGGGCTTGTTGATTGGTCAGTTCTTCTTAGTGTGGGCCAGGGTTTGTTGGAGCTTTGAGGCCTTGGGACAGCTGTGCCAGAGAATAGACAGGTGTGAATAAAACAAAACACAACTCCAGGTGTGTTTTTGATGAGGGAACAACATTATAACATTGTAGAAAGTTCAAAAAAGACCATTTTTGCACAATATAGCCCATTAATGTTTCCTATAATGAAAAAAATGTTACTTTTATTAAAATGGATATATTTATTCTTAAACTATTTCAGCAGAGCAGACCATAATACATTTCATCTAATAAAGGGGCATTAGCCACTCAAAAATGCAAGTTGGGCGGTTGCCTTAGTGGCAGACCTAGGAGAGCATGTACCAAATAGGCAGATGTCATCCCCATCTCTCCCTTTTCTGTTTGATGAACTGTCTCTGTCTATTAAAGCCACGAGAGTCCACAATATATACAGCGTATCTTCAGAAAAGTGCAAATTGTGCATTACCAAGATGTTTAAGGCAAAAGGCAACCAACTGAGTCTGTGTGTGCTGTGTGTTATTGGGTAGTATAAGAACCTAGTATAAAATTTCATATACGGTATATTATAGTCCAGACATCTGCAATCCATGTTTCTGGAACCTCCTGGTGCTCTTTAGCCCCTCTCTTGGGTCCCTTTAGCCCCATCTTGTGCGGCTCTTTAGTCCCTTCTCTTGCGGCTCATTAGCCTCTCTCCTGCGGCTCTTGAGCCCCCTCTCCTGTGGCTCTTTAGCCCCCTCTCCTGCATCTCTTTAGCCCCCTCTCCTGTGGCTCTTTAGCCCCCTCTCCTGTGGCTCTTTAGCCCCCTCTCCTGTGGCTCTTTAGCCCCCTCTCCTGTGGCTCTTTTGCCCCCTCTCCTGCGGCTCCTTCCCATCTGGCATTTGGTTATGTAAGGTCAATTGATAAATAAGTAGCCGGGTGAACGTCTTTGAAACAACCTGCATCAGCATTATCAGGCAAAATAAAACTTTCTCTCTGTTTTCCAGAGATGGTTATTGAGTTATAATAAAACACAGTTTTTAGCCTTAATTAGCCATACGATTGCACACACAGGCTGATTAGAAGAGCAAAAAACATGAGTAAAATAAACAGCACCGAGAAATTTTTATTGGATGTAACTCTAGTTCTATGAATACGTGTGGCACCAGTATTACACTGCTGTTTAGTGGCCTATTAACTAATATAATCAAAGAAGTGAGTATTTTACACAGTACTTCATTAGTTTGCAATAATTACTGACCATCCATGGGTCATAGGACTATTATATTTCAATTATAAGCTAAGCAACTTTAGTACATTCAAATAGTTTGCGGCGCTTTACAGATACAAATTTAGTATTTTTGGCACCAGTTGGTTTGGATCCAAAAGGTTGCAGATTTAGGCAATACTAAAGTACAAAAGGCTACAAGTTACAAGTCACTGGATGTTTAGGACAAGCCTGGACAATTAACACCACATGTAAAAGGAACTATAAGCAGCATGCGCTCATACTGGTTTGAAAACAGTACTGCAGTCTAAATCAAAACAATGGTCTCTTTTCTGATTGGATGATCGGCAATGCAGTTTTGAAACCAAAACAAAAAATGTAAACAAAAACAACTTGGCCATTATGTAAAACATATTTTTATTTGTTAATAACTCAACTCTACCAATGTTATCAGTAAAACTAATAATTGATTTAAACACATTTACCTTCTATCTTGGGACACATGTGGGTATCTTTTATGAAATATAAAAAAAATATACTGCTCATATCGCCTTTAACTTGAGTATTTCACCACCAAAATATTTAACTGTTGATAAACAAAAGTTGTGTATTTACAAACATGAGACTGAAAAAGTACACAGTCACAGTTAATAGTACAAATAATAGAACAAATTGATGTTCAGGTGCTCAAAGTGATAAAACTCTCTCTCTCTCCTCTGTACAGACCTGTGTGTACCTGTAGTAGTCCTCTCCTCTCAGTACTTTTACTTGAGTACTCTCTCCTGTACAGACCTGTGTGTACCTGTAGTAGTCCTCTCCTCTCAGTACTTTTACTTGAGTACTCTCTCCTGTACAGACCTGTGTGTACCTGTAGTAGTCCTCTCCTCTCAGTACTTTTACTTGAGTACTCTCTCCTCTGTACAGACCTGTGTGTACCTGTAGTAGTCCTCTCCTCTCAGTACTTTTACTTGAGTACTCTCTCCTCTGTACAGACCTGTGTGTACCTGTAGTAGTCCTCTCCTCTCAGTACTTTTACTTGAGTACTCTCTCCTGTACAGACCTGTGTGTACCTGTAGTAGTCCTCTCCTCTCAGTACTTTTACTTGAGTACTCTCTCCTGTACAGACCTGTGTGTACCTGTAGTAGTCCTCTCCTCTCAGTACTTTTACTTGAGTACTCTCTCCTGTACAGACCTGTGTGTACCTGTAGTAGTCCTCTCCTCTCAGTACTTTTACTTGAGTACTCTCTCCTCTGTACAGACCTGTGTGTACCTGTAGTAGTCCTCTTCTCTGACTACTGGAAGCCCATGCTGGACAGTGATGTGATGAAGATCTCCGCTGTGGTCTCAGACACACAGAATTCCTCTCAGGCCTTTCTGGCCGAGAGTGACGTGGTGCTGCTGGATCCTCCAATAAACATCAAGGTCAGTAGTGTGCAAAGTACTTTTTAACACAACTTTTAAAGTATTCAATACAGACAATGGCTTATTATCGTAGATAATGGAGTATAGCCCAGGCAGCTATTTTAAGTATTTTATTTCTAATTTATATAAAGAATAAGTCTGGTTAAATTACCTCTTTAAGGTACAGTAAGCAGCAGCACTCATACTGGTCTGAAAACAGTACTACAGTCTAAATCAAAACAATGGTCTGTGGGTTGTCTTTCCTCTTTTCTGATTGGACGATCAGTAACGCAGTTTTAAAACAAAAACAAAAAATGTAAACATAAACAACTTGACCATTATGTAAAAATGTTTTTATTGTGAATAAATCAGTAATACTAATAATTGATTTAAACATGTTTACCTCCATATCTTGGGGCACACCTGGGTAATTTTTATGAAATGTAAAAAATAAGTACTGTTCATAGCACCTTTTAAAGCAATTACACATTCAGAGTGTGGTTCAGAGCCACACTGAGGGGCTTGTACTGGGAAGTGCTGAGTCCTGGTATAAATCTCTTGTTCTCTTGTTTAAAGGAGGAACACAAGTACTCATAATCTGAACTCAAGTAAAGTCACTTCAAAATTCTACTGTATCTGTTTGCAAGTAGTAAAAGTATGCTCAACTAAACTACTACAATGTCTTGAGTAAAAGAAAAGAAAGTATTAAAAGTACACTTTATTAGTAGTGTAAAGGATTTTGTTATTATTTGACAAGCACAGTCGGTAGAGACGTTTGCCCATTAACCCGAAGGTTGGCGGGTTGATCCCCACAGACTGACAGCCATGCTTCTGTCAGTCTGCCCCAGGGCAGCTGTGGCTTTGAGAAGCTTGTAAAGCCCAATAAAAATCCAATGAATTAATTTTGTTATTGTTGTTATTATTATTAAAAAAATACTGCTTCTACTTCTCTGATTGCAATGCAAACATGCTACCCACCTGCCACTGAGGTAAATAAATACTTTTATTTTTTTCTCAGAAATATATTCAAGTAAAAGTACCATTTTAGATAAACAACTGCAAATAATCTAATAGAATTTCTACTGTCTGGACATGACTGTGAAGGGGAGAGGAAATTTCAAAAACAGAGTTTAAGCAAACTCAAGGGTACTTCACTACAACCTCAAGCTGCTAATAGATTCAACAGTCTTATGATATTGCTACAAAGGTGACGTATAATAAACATAACATGTCTAAACTTAAAGTGGGAAAATTGCCTTGAGAGACACTTTTTGTAGTTGTAGTTAGTTGTAGTTTAGTAGCAGGGTTTTTTGTTTGTTTGTTTGTTTTTTATGTTTTGTAACTGCAGTTGCTGAATGAGGCCAGAGTGCGGCGCACTGTGATTCTGGAGGTGTCCTTCATGAACCCAGTCTCTGAGACTCTGAAGGACTGTATTCTGACCCTCTCTGGGAGCGGACTGTGGAGAGAGGACCAGACTGTCAGGTGATCCTTTTTCTGATCTGATATGCAAATAAATAAATAAATAAATATCTATATCCATATTTTCAATATCTTTTCTTTTCTGTCTATTCATTATTTAACACCTTGCTTTGTCAAATTTAGGCCTCAGAACACAGATCAATACATGCACATTTTCCAAAAAAAGGTGAAAAAAATTCAGGCAAGATATTTTCTGAAATGCAAGAAAAAAAGAAAAATGAAAGTGTAAATAAGTGTTAATGCAACTTTCTATAATACATATCTTAATTTAGTTTGTCATGAATAGCACTGATTGCAGGTTTGAAATGTAACTTGGCATTCTCACAATCTCATCATCTGTTATTATGAATAAATCACTTTGAATGAGAAACCGTGGAGTGGTGGGGTTACAGGGAATGGGAGGTGAAAAAAGTCAGGTGTGTTGCCTGATAAAAGAGTTTTAGTAAAAATATAGCTGGTAAGTTTAGAAACAGTGGCACTGAGGAAAAGTTTAGCCAGCGCCAGCATAAAAAGGCCAAAAGATGAAGTTACATGGAAATAAAACTAGTCAAAAAGCAATCAGTAACTGGATTCTACTTGTGCAACCTGTTCAAAAGCATCATGAATAACTAGGTCTATATACTGTATAATAATATTGAATAAAAGACCAATTGGTGCAAAATTCTTAGCTGTATGTTAAAACCAGTAGTTTGTACGATTTATTCTGTTATTTATTTCATTCACGCAAAGGAGCATTAAAGGTCCCACTAGATATTGAAACTTGGTATTGAATAAAAATTATGTTTTGATAGTAGTATCGTAACTTTTCTTTCTATACCACAAAAATATTGCTTAACTATACCCTGCCCTATGAATAGCCCCAATAGCAACCATTTTCTAAAACAGCATGAATTATTAGGAACATATCTAGTGGTAAAGTAACATTTGTGTCGTTTGTGACCAACAGCCTCCCGGATCTGCATCCCAGCAACCGCGTCCTAGTTAATATAAGTTTTGTTCCCTATAAAGCTGGACTGCAGACTCTGGTGGTGGACTTCGACTGTTCAATGTTCAGGGACATCAAGAGCAGCACTTCCATCCCCGTCAAGGACAACATCTACAGATACTAATGCAGCGGTTCTCAGCTGGGGGAGTGGGACCTAATCTTAGCTCAGATTGTTTAATTGTGACACACTCTTTACGAAACAGAAGTTGGTATGTTTTAATTATTTTACCACAACATTTAATGCACATGCACACTGAACCAAAACATTATGACCATGAACAGTCAAAGTGAATAAAACATCTTAATTCTTAATACTGGCACCTGTTAGTGGGTGGGCTATATTAAGCAGCAGGTATATGGGCTATTTTTGTAGCAAAAACATTTGTATGTGTGTGTAAATAGATCTGTCTGTAATAAGTTGTGTCCCTATCAAGTTTAGTGTGTGCATATTAAGATTTGTGTGTGCGTATTAAGATTTGTGAGTACATAATTAGATTTGTGAGTGTGTAATTAGATTTGTGCTTGTGTATTACAATTTGTGTGTGCATAATAAGATTTGTGTATGCGTAATAAGATTTGTGTGTACGTAAAAAATGTATCTGTAAATGCAAAAGCGCTAAAAGATATAAGTCTTATGGACAAAGATAAGACTCACAGATCTGACATGGCAGGAATGTAGAAAAAATTTGTGTGTAATTAGAGTTTTGTCTGTAAGACTTAGGATGTTTAGCACTTTTGCATTTACAAATAGATCATTTTACACACACACTCTACACACAAATCACAATACAGACAAATTGTAATATGCACGCACAAATCAAATTTCACATGCATAAATCTAATAACGCATGCACAAATCTTAATATGCACACACAAAACTTGATTACGCACACATCTTAATACAGACAAATCTATTTACACATGCACAAATATTTTTGCTACAATAACAGCCCCATACAAGTGAACATTTGTCCTCAAAGTGATTTGTGATCTGTATATTATGTCTTTGGACTATTTTTTGAGATGCTGTTGTTCCCACATTGATTTTACTGTATCTTGTTTTATTTTGACAATTGGACTAAATGTACAGCACAAAATAGCATTAAAAAAATAAATAAAATAAAACAAATTTTGGTTAGAATGTGAATGCATACATACGTGTTTTAGTTTCAGTCACTAGCAGTAATTTTTCACTCTTTATTTGGCCATAACTTCCACTGTATCTGTGGAAATACAGTTTTGGAAATATGATTTTAAAATTTTCTATAGGTCAATAATACATTGTGGGCAAATGTAACCCTGATGTACTCCTGAAGATGAAAACAGTCTAATTTCAACAGCTGTAAAAATATAGCAGATTTTTTTTTTTTTTAATCTGTTAATTCATCTTAGTTTTACTAAAACTACTAAACTTGAGAAACAATTCCAAGATTTTATGTTCTTTTCAGCAGTATACATGTACAAAGTCACTGATATGGAAAAATCACACTCAGAATGAGCTGTTTTTCATAAAAAAGTGATGGTGAGCTGGATTTGTTTTTATCTTTATCACAGTCAAACATTAGTAACAACACTGACTTAAATTTTTTGTTTTTGTGTATCATCAGAGTTGTTTTGTTTTGTTTTTTTCTCCCTCGTGTACTCCTTAAAGGATGTTTTTGCCCCGAATGACTTCCATTATTGATTGATTTGAGCAAAAAAGTTCATCTGCTACATATTTACACCATTTGAATTAAGTGGACATTTACATCTCCTAAAAGTGAGTTTTCTAAGGGTACACAAGGGGTAAAAAATGTAGAACTATGAGTTGCAAAAATCCCCTTCTTGCATTTACTCTCAAATTTTCAAAACCAAAAATAAAACCCCGATAAATATTGTGGGGTTTGTAATGGAGATCTAATGCATCTCATGTTTGGTATGATTAAAATGGTTACAATCCATTATTTGCAAGTCATCCTACTGTACTTTGTGTGATTCACTGGGTTGTTGTTACGCAAAAGATGCTTTTGCAGAAGACTGTGTACCATGTATCTGTACAATGAACTCGGTTACCAGCCGTGTATAAACATGTTTTCATTGAAACCTGGTGTATTATGAACTTTGATATTTGTCATGTATTGGGATTTCAAAAACATCCCCTTGCTTTACACTGAAAGGTATACAAAAACACTCAGTCTGCAAATCATTAACCTGAACACACCCAACACAATTCTCATACAATGATGCCCTAGAATCTCCCATCAACTTCAGCCTGAAGAAGTTTCAAACACAACAGATCTCTGTCTACCCAATCAAAGGCCTTTTTGAAGTCTACAAAACAAAGAAATGTAGATTAACTTTCTACTATTCTGTCCAGACTCTTGTTGAGACAGTATAAATATGATCAATAGATGCTCAATGTTTTCTAAATCCATTTTGTTCATCCACAGTTGTTTCAAAATAATGGGTCAACCTAGCATTTTAAATATTAGAACAGATTTTATAAACCGTGCTCAAAAGGCTGATTTCTCTATAATTAAGAGGTATTCTGGCAGGGCTGGACTGGGACAAAAAAACAGACCGGGACATTTTTGGCTAGACAGACCACTCATAATTACCGGAGCACAACCGACTAGTAATTTATGTACGTCTTCCCTGAAGCAATGTATTTTACTCTTGTTACATCCTGGCCTAGGGAAAGTGGTGCAACATTTAAAGCAAGAATCCCTCTTCCCAGCTCCTAAAAACCACCAGCAAACATGCAGTAACTACACATTCAATGGTTTATTAAACACGCATCTTGTACACAATGAAAACTGCAGTTTTTTTCTGCAGCACTGCAATATTTTCATGTCTAAAATATTGCATTATGCAGTATAATGCAGTAAAGTGCATTTAGCAGAAAATGAGAGAGAGAGGAAGCAAGAGAGAGAGAGAGAGAGAGAGCGGTTCAACAGGGAACTGGCAGACATAAGATATTCATCGATAAAAATGAATGAAATGTTCATTTCAAACAGACTATCAGGATTTTGGTGGAAATGCACAACCACCTCTTAAACAACAGATTCATGGATGAAATAAAGAGGCAGTCAACTGTTCCACTTATTGTGGGTGAACATGGTGTTGCTCTCTTCAAATCATCGGGTAGGCTGTATTTTATATTTATGATTTCCATTTTTCTGTAAAAATGTAAAAATATAAAAATGATGTTCCAACATTCAACACTGAACAGGTTTTTGGATAATTTCACTGTATTTCAATTGTATTTCAGTCCAGAAAAAGAGTTATGGTGAATCCACCCTATCAACTTCTGCAGCAGATGTTACCATATGATTCCTCGCCATGAATTATGCTGCAAATAAAGAAAATATTGTAAGCCTTTTAATGGATGTAGATAATTGGGAGAAAAATTAATTATCATTGTGAATGACCTGAGGAACAGTGTATACTCTGGATCTACTTCTGGAGACATCTTGGGAAATGCACTAGTTAACAGATGATGTGTCGCGTAGTTGTATATTATATATCATTTTAAAAGAGTAATGCACGTTGGCCCAGATACTTTTCTTATTTACATTAACATTAATTATATAAATATAGTAAATATAATATAATTGACTGAAATTAGGGAGTTTTGCTTAAATTTTTTTTCACTGGCTGTCATTTTTAGGGTGGCCCAGACTGCACATGCAACAAGGTATTCAGGAAATTGTCTGCAGTTTTTAGTAAATTTTTTATACATTCATTATAAATATTAAGAGTTAAAACCATAAAACATGTCTTTTTTTTTCTTTATTATGTAGTATGTGAGCCTGGCTCAATTTGACTTTATTTTTTGGACCTGTGACAGGATTAAAGATGGCCACCTCCAAGGCTCCTCGCTGCATAGCCTAAAGGTGCGTTTTATTCCTGGAATTACTTTTTTCCACCTTCATTGTATAAATGTTTATTCTTTAATATTAGATTGCAGATAGACTCTTCATTCCAAGATTGGTTGGCCACACAGACCCAGAGACAGGAAACCATTTTATTGTCTGAGGAAGCAAATCAATAGTATGCAGCACGCTGCTGTATACAAGTAATTGTTAAGTGCAAAACCTTTATGGACCTGTACTGTCTTTATGTAGGTTCTAGATTTTCCATCATAAGAATTGAGGATTTACAATTCTCTAAACAAATACACCACAGTTAGTGAGGAAGACATGGCTCTGCTGAGGTAAGATAAAACTTTCAAATGTAATAAGTGTAATAATGATTATAATGGATTGGATTTTTACAGAGCTTTCCAAGCTTCATAAGAGTCTCTAAGCAGAGCAGTTCACATGAAATGAGAAAATTTGGCAAACTATTAGTATTAGTATATTTTCTGATCATGCGTTTTTTACTTAAGTAATGGTTTTAGGAACCATGGAGGTTTACATGGATGAAAAACAACTTTCCCAAAACAGTGGAGTCAGAGACGGTGATAATTGTGGTGTCTTTGTCATGTACAAACTCTTAGAATCATTAGTGAACAGAAGAAATGTTTGAAAGAGTTTTCTATTGTAACTACTTTCTTTCCTTGAAAAGGCAGCTGAAAACGAAATAAAAATATTGCAGTCTGCAATGCCCTAACATTCAGCCAATGCATAGCATGGTGAATGTGAACAACAAATGGCCAGACAAAGAAATACAGGTATTAAAGTGACATTTTGCCATTTCTACATTGAGTTCACTATGTAGCCAACATTATTTCTATGCCATAACAATATACTGCGCGCTATCTTATATTTTTGCAGTCTTTGGAAGAAGAATTGCTGAGTGGTTGTATTCTTTCAGGGAGACTGTACTTTTTTCAGAACCCTAAATATGATGTCTCACTCTGGAAAAATGATTCAGTCCATTTGTCTGTGCTGGATGAAGACAAGGTACAGTATATTAAATTAATATTTCTAGCCAGACCTACTGAATATTTGTATGTGTACATTATGCCTTATTAAACAATCTTTGTCATTTGACAGACTGAAGAACTCGTGCAAAAAATTGACTTGTTGTAAAACAACTCTCAAAGACTGACAAATATACTAATGTCAATAAAGTAATTTTGCCAGAGGTAATTTTGCATGCACACATGCTTTCTAATAAGATTTAAAAAAAAAAAAAAAAGACTATTAACTAGAGCCCGAATGATGTATCGGCTGGCCGATATTATCAGCCGATATAGCATGTTAGAAAATTGTTGGTCAAAATAGGGCCGATATCTGCCAATATAAACATACTATTTACATAACATGCTGGTGTTTCCAAACATTTGGGCTTTTACTCTGCAGTTCATAGGAAACTGCCCAAATCGCCTTCTCATGCCCTGAAAAGCTCAAAAAGGGAATAAAAATATTTTGCTCATTTTTCTGCCATAAAACCTCATAGAACAAAAATTCTAAATGCATTTTGTAGTTCTCCCCATGCTCTACTTGCAAAGCAAGTTTAAATTAAGTTTAAGTTAAACAAATTTAGTTAAAGCTAAATAAAATAAATATAATACATAAAATACATAATAATACTCCCCATACCAATACCCACTACAACCTACATAACAATCAGCATAAAGAACAATAAGCAGCTTTCTACAACATTTTAAAAAGATGTTTAGTCTAATAAAGTGGCCTGGGGTGTACACGCCCTATTCATGTAAACAAGTACAGAAAGAAAAAAATGCTTTAAAATACTTTTTCCTAATGTATAACTGTATCAGCCGATATATCAGATATTTGTATTTTTTGGTTACCTAATATTGGTATCGGCATCGGCCTCAAAAAATCCATATCAGTCGGGCTCTAATATTAACTGTTGGAAATTGATTGGATGTATAATTTTGTAAACCTCTAACTTAGTACTTTAATTTGTTATTGAAGCAATGATATACTGGCTGCAAAAACAATTCAACATCTGCTGATACAAGGCTGAATGCATTTTGCACATTGGCAAAGCGGCTGACAAGCTGTCACCTGCGATGGAAAAGTGGGCATCTTCATTAACAATACTTGATGTAAGCTTTGTTTTTCGCAATTATGTCATTCCACCAAAACCTTCAGCTAGTGCATCCAATAAGAGCTGAAATAAATTAAATAAGGATTAATTTTGTAACAAACATGGTGGTGGAGGAGTAGTTGTACACTGTTTCACTGAATCAAACCTAAGCAGGTTTTTCAAATTGTGTCTACTTTCTAACAAACTACCTACTTACTTCGTCACTTTATTTTTTCTCTTTCAATATGCTCAAAGCTTCCAGAGGCAATTCTGACAAATTTTTTCAGAGGACTGTCCTCACAGAAGGGGACCACACAATTGCAAATGTTGCTCTTGTGTGTAAAAGGTTCAATGATGTTGTCTCCACTGAGGGTTTTAGAAAGGTGGCCCATTACAAATGGCTTGAGAGTAAGTGATTAAACAACATTGATGTTCTATGATTTGTTGAGAAATGGTTCATTAGGGAATGTCTAAATTTGAAGGTGTCATGGATTTTAAAAATGTCAGTCCAGAGTACCAGGCAGAGTTGAAGCAGATGTACTCACTAAGTATCTGTGCAGGTTGCAATTGCCTGTACAAAACTTTTCCTGGAGGTAAGAAAAAACTGTGTTGAACTGCATACAAAAAATCAAATTATTTCTTAAATCTCCCAAACATGTTTCTCATAGTGGCAATGGCCTATTTGTGTTATGTATAAACCTTATATCACACTGCTCTCAAATGAAGGAAGCAAATGGTTGAGTCTGCTGCCACTGAATTCAATTAATAGAGGGTATGCAGATGACGTCAGAGCATGCAAAGTAATTGGCAAAGTTGCTTTAATAGTTATGTCGAGTAGGCTACTGATACCTGTTAGCACAAATACTTAAAAAGTCAACTACAATGGGGAAGAAGGTTGATGTGAAATTGACTGATACAAACATACAACAACAAATCTAAGATATATTTTGATAGACAACTGAAATCTAAAAGGAGAAACCAATGGACCACAGCATTTCTAGTAAACAACCCTGCTGGCTAACAGTCAATCTGTAGTTTTCCACTGACTTTTGGATGAATCACTTTACCTTAAATAATCTGTATAGGAGTCTGTGTGATGGTTAAATGAGTTGTTGTGTGGTGAATAAAGCGTCCTGCATCTCCCCCTGCTGTCTCTGGGCTGAAAACTACAACTACAACTGCAACAGTGAGCACTGGAGGCTGGAGTCACTGAGAAAACAGCACACCGCGGCTAGCATAACAACAAGATAGCAATGGATTTATTTTGCGGTTTTCATCATGACAGAGCGGTCAAATGGCAGAAAAAACTTGTACAGATACGAGGAGGAGAAAACAACAGTAAAGCCATGTGAGGGACCACACAAGGGTCACCTGGACTTATGAAGGTAAATATGTCTCAAAATATTTGAACTTGTAAACACTGATTTGAACACTCGCAGAGCACGAGCTGAAAACTTTAAGCTAACAAATTTGAAGCTGAAAAAAAATATATTTTCACCTGTAAATAAAATGTTATTTTTTTACAAGTATTAATTCTGTTTTACAAGTACAACTTTGTGGTTGCAACTTCTCAACTCGGACAAGTGCCCTTTTGGTCCTTGGTCTTTTTTTTTTTTTTTTTTTTTTTTTTTTTTTGTGGCTTTAAGCCCTCATGTGGCTCTTCATAAGAGCATTTATTCATTCATTAATTATTAATAATTTAAAATAAATGACATCACACGGCCGCCAGCACCTCGTGACCTTTAACCTTTTGCCTCCATGAGTTGTGCAGCTGCCTGTCTCGTGCCCCTCGCGCAGCTGAAAACAGAGGAGAAAGAGCGGACTGCGGAGCCAATAAAGAGGGCTGTTATCATTTTTTTGGTCCCGATTCCAGAACTTACAACCCAGTACAGTCACTGGGAATGAAAGAACCGGTGAGTGAGCTGTTCGTGTCGCGTGATTTGTAAGACAAAGCCATGAAAGTATTATGCACACACGTTAGATCATTTCTGTTTAAATACGGAGCTTTTGACCGCTACTTGCTAACCACCTAGATATTTACAAAATGCTTCCATAAAATGCTTTGTGATTGTTGTTAGCATAAAATCTTTTTATTTTTAGACTGGGTTGCTTATAAATAATGGATTGCAGTTAGCATTTAGGCATTTTAACACAATTAAATTGAGAGAATTTGCTATAATTGTGCAAAAATACGAACTAGTTGGTGATGGGAGCTGGCAAAATGTGATCTGATAAGAAAAAATGTGATGTCCCAAAATGTTGTTCCTACATAACTTATTTAATTTATTACTAAACTGTCTAAGGACTTTCTCATAGCACTGGGAATAATTCTCATCTTGTCAGAGCATGGATAAAATTACATTATTTAGTTTAGTGTCATGCAGTGTGTGTTTTCTTTACATTTTATATGTTCATTAGTTTTTTACTGTTTTCCCAAAATTGTATTAAAAATGTATAGCTTCATCCTTACCGTATTCCAATATATCATAGTATACACAGAAATGTAATAGCTGTGTGAGAGTCTTGCTTGCCACAGTCCTAACACAACAGTGATTTAAAATCTGGTTATACGTATGTGCCCCTTTTTCACTTTGAGCACCTGCCGCTGTAGAAGTCTCTGCACGTGCCTGGTATACATTCATTAACCTGCTAACCTGATATAGCTAGCTAACTTGGAGGCTCACACTGGGTTTATTATGTACATCTCAAGTTTTGAGTTAACATTTACTCCCAACAGAACCACTCAGAGTGCCGTAGTACCAGCTGGGCCGAAATCGAAAAGTGGCCGATCCGGGAGCGACCCCTCCTGTCGACCTGTCAGTGGCCAGTGGGTGGCATGTCACTGAGCAGAGCGGCAGACGGCTCGCTATTAGTGACATGGCAATGGTTTATAGCCGCTGGCTGATTGTACAGCAGCTGTCAAGTGGTGTTATAGTGGCATATTGTCTTCCTGGATGTTTATGAACGTGTATGAATATGTAAATAACAGTATATATGCATGATTCAACAGTTGATAGGGTTATTGTTGTATTCAACAGGTGAAAGAAGGTGGCCATGTAAACTGCAGCAGTAAATTGCTGTCTAGCTGGCACACACAGCGGACGATTGACCGAGGCCAGCAAATATGTAATTTTTGGACAAGAATTCTACTCTTTTCTTTACTTCTTTGTTATTTCATAAAAATATTTATTTTTATTTTTTTTTATTTGAAAACACCAGAATTCACACATAACAAACATATACATTTATGTTTTTCTGTCTCTATAATAAAACGTAAATTAGATGTTTTGTACTTATTAAAGTATATTTGGATGACTCCTATTTTGCTTTTGCCACTCAAGCATCCTTCAGTGGCTTGTTCAGAGTGACCTATGCCTTTGACCAAATGACATAGCCTTTACAAAAGAGCGGTAAGCCGGTCCGGGAGCGCCCCCTCTAATCTAAAACACGTTAACAGTAGTCTTTCACAAATGGAAAAACAATGCAATTGCCGATAACAGCATCAACAACCATATAACTGTTTACGTAACACTATTAACCCTCTGGGCACCCTAGGGTCCAAACGCGTACTTTTTGCTGTTTTTATTTTTTTATCCTCAATAAATCAGTCAGTTTAAAAGGGGGGGGTGGGGGGGATGGGTCTGTGTGAGATTCCAGTGATAAGAGTCAAACAGGCTGTTGACATTTTTGTTCTTGACCCAGAGAGAGCCCTGAAAAGTGTAGCCTGATGGATTAACACAGCATAGGCACATTAACCATTTTGGAAAAACAAAAATTCTGGGTGATTATAGTTTATAAAGTTATATGTAAAATACAATGATTTATCTTTTTTTTTTTTTTTTAAAGATAACTAAATAGAATTGCTCAAATATCTGCCTGCACTTGGAATTTACTGTTATATTTTTTTCTGATTTAAATAATGTAGTAGTAGTAGTAGTATTGTTTTTATGACTGCTTATTTATAACTACTGTGTTTTCTTTTTATTTACAAATTTCCAGTTGCCATGGCAATCATGTTTTAATGTTATCCTGGCTGACGGTGACATCCAAAAGACCATCATTTCTGAAAAACCACCTAATGTTGACGCACTGAAAGATGTGGAAGCACATCATTCACTCAGAAGCTCCTGTTTGTGAGAAGCTGGACCAGTGGCCAGCCCTTTCCACCGGAAATCATTTTAATGTAAATAATCACGTTGTGTGCTTAGATCTTGTCAGAATTCACCTGAATATCGAGACGAAATCTGCAGTCTGAGTTTTACGCAGGACTGGACTCACACTCTGCACGTTTAGCATGTTTTCCAGTAGAAAAGACGAAATCAGAAGACATTTTTTGTCAGATTTATTCAAAGGTAATTAGGTTAAGTATTAAAATTTCTGAGTCATGAATTGATTGTTATCCTCATTATTTTTTGTTTTTGTTTTTTGTACAGACGCCTGATGTAACATGCATGTGCACTACAGTTCTGGGTGGTCTTCCTCCAGGGGATGATTCTGAAGACTTTAAGGATGTGTTTTGTAAGTCTGTCGTTTGCTTTTTACAGTTCCCAATAAAACCTTAACATATCATAACGTAGCAGTTGTTAAAAGTATACACTTTTTATTAAAATTCATAGCTCATCAGAAAATTACAGGCCTCTCTCATCTTTTTAAGTGGGAGAACTTGCACAATTGGTGGCTGATTAAATACTTTTTTGCCCCACTGTATATGTCATGTTGTATTAATATTTTTGTAATTTCATTTAAGGTAATAATAATCTAATTCATTGGTAATCAGTTGATGAGCCTTACATGCTCTGGGATTGATTGCTCATGGCTTCATCCACCACTAGGGGGATCGCGCCGTTTCTCCTCATTGCAATAAAGCCCTGTATGAGGGAAACACCACAAAATCACTCTTGTGATTCTTTCTCCCCTGTTTTCAGTGGTGTTATTTATTTATTTTTGACCAATAATTACCATTTTACATACATATGTATCTACTACTTAAATGACACACCTGGAAGATCTTCTTTCTAAACAAAACAATAGATTTGCCACTGTGATATCATGAAAAACAGAGAAGCAGGGACACAGAGGCCATAGTGCGATTGTGGTCAGTAAAGTTGCTTTAATGGTACAGACATAGCAGACAGAGATTGATTAAAGCTGACAATCAGACTGCACAAAAACATCAACAGAAAGAGTTCAACAATCCACCAAGTAGTAGAGGCCATGGTTTTAGCCGTAGTTTGTGTCACACCTGATAGATTTCCGCACTTCAACCCAACAAATAGATGACAAGACAAGACGACAACTCATTCCCTGCCAGTCGCCACCGCACAGCTTCATGACAAGAACAGAGAAGATGGTTAATTACTATCAGGTCCATCAGGATCAGTGACTAAAACCATTTTTATGTTTAATACCTACAAAATGTAATAAAGTGTAGCTAGTCTTGGACTATATATTATACTTTCCTCCATTAGAGCACATAACAAATATTTATATAATATTCAGAAACAATACTATGGAATTAACAATGTCAATTTAAAAATGTACATTAAGTGCATACATTTTCCAAGCTTCATCATTGCAAAAATATGTGCAAATGCCATACTAAGCAAATAGTTTTAGGGCATGTCTTCTTTAGAAGACCGTTGAGTGATGAATCTGTGAGTGGTCACAGGCGAAATTTCATAGAGTAGTAATGGTCGTAGTGAAATAAAAAAGTAAAGAAACAAGCCTTGAAAAAACTTTTTTTTTTTTAACTAAATATCAGAATACCTTTGTGTGAATGCTAACTTGAGTACTTTACATCCTGATGTGACGACATGTCCCGATCTGACCATATGTGAACTTAACAAAGACCTTGAACAATAATAATTGTAATTGTAATAATAATAATTTTAGTTAAAAATAAAATATTGTATTATACTTTTTATCTTTATATGTGATTCGGTTAAAAGTATAGTCAATAGTGTCTCCTTACCTTATTTCAAAAAAGTTCCAAGAGGCTGTCAAAAGGCAGGCTGGATGGCTAGGCGCTAGCATGTAGCTTAGCAGCTAATTAGCATTGCCTTAGCATCATTCTAGGCGGGTTTGACTGTTTTTCACACTCATTAGGGAGGGACCAGGGAGGGACTAGTTACAGTGAAGCTACTCCTCTCTGCCCATTTTTGTGATATCCACCACAGGAGGAGTTAGAAAATCCAAGATGGGGCAGCTCTGAAATCAGCCTCATAGCCAATACGGTGGGAAGGTAGGGTAAGCTACCTCCATATTTTTTAACTCTATGATGGAAACTTATTAATAGAGATTACGAATTGTCTCGCGGGCCGCATAGAAAGGTCTTACGGGCTGGATTAGGCCCGCGGGCCGTAGCTCTGACATCCCTGCTCTAGGAGAATTTAGCTACAGCTTTATATCTAGTCACAGTAACCTATTTGTAATACAAATCCACTAATAATATGGAGTCTGTAAAAGCATGATGTTTCTTAAGTAAGATTATCTTCTGATAACAGGAAATCTGACAGGATCTGTTTGTGTTTCAGCCCACTGACATCCATTCTCTGGAAGCTGTTTGCATGCATCTTGTATGATTAGTGTTTCGATTAGAGCGGAACAAGAAACTACTGTTTTTATGTATAAAAAAAATATTTTGTTGACAAAAATGAAAGAAATACATGAATGTCCACATATGGCCAAAATGACCTTAAACTGGCCGCTCAACTGCCTGGTGACCTGCATATTTAGTTCCTGATTGGTCAATTTAAAAATTAAAACCTGATATGTTGATAAGTGAGGAGTCAGGAACCCAGTTTTAACAACAGATATATATATTTTACTCATGTATTTGAGTGGAAGTTAAAAGTTTATTTTGTAAAATGGATTTTTTCTCTCTTTGTCTCATGTTAAAATGCTGTTCCCTCATCAAAAACATACTTGGAGTTGTGTTTTATTAAACAGCAGCTACAGTGAGGTCTCACACTGTAGCTGCTGTTTAACTACGGCCACCTATTGTATTATGGATGTATCTCATACTTAGACCTAAATAGTTCATATTTTTGTACAGATGACAACAGACTGAATTATACAGATGTTATTTGAGTGGTTTACATACATTAATGAAGTGAAGTGTTCGACCAGCTTCATTATTGTCCTGTTGCTCTCATGTTCATTCATACCAATTAACTACCAAGTGCCCATGAGTGGTAAAGCAGCCCCTACCATGGTGATGTAAATTTGTGTTGTGACTGCTGGCAGTGCCACTTTTTCTACAGTTAAACTGTCTTTTTCTCTAAACAAACAAACAAACAAACAAAGCAAAATATAGACCACCCTGAATGTCTAAAGCTGTGTCTAAGAGTAAGTGAATAATTTCATTGTAATGCCAATCTGATCTTTTGTTAAAATCCGTTATCAAAGATATTTTTGCCATTTCCTTATTTATAGCTGCAAATTTTTAGTAGTAAAGCAAATTCCAAATAATGTTCTACACAAGTGTAAAATGGCATAAAACTGTCTCAAAACAAACAATTTGTTTTTGTACATAGTAGTAGAGATATATTACCTGTGGAGTACCTAGCCCTAGAGTCAAAGCTTTTTTTTTATTGTACATAAATGCATTCATTCTCCAGAAAACAACAAAATGGATTAAACAAAAACAGGTATAGAGACCACATCATCTCACTGTTTGAAAATCACAAACAATAAAAAATAGGATTTTGGTTAAATTCAAAGCTCTTCAAATAATGTATAGCAATATTTATAATGTATAACTTCAACCAGGGGAATATTCAGAAATGTTCTGGGATAAAAACAAGGATTTTGAAAAACATGTTTATCACTTGGTGTGCAGTATATATTTGGAATGGTCTAATGTGTGGCCTTTTAAGATAATGTATAAATGCTGGACTCGTGGCCTGGGATCAGAGGGAGAGATGTTCATCTGTGGGCTATTAGCACATCCAGCACCCTCAATGACCTGTTGTGTCTATGTTTTAGTACTCTGTTAAGAGAGGGTTGTTCTGACTGTAGGACAGGAATACGCAGATTCTGACCAGGGAGGAGACAGAGACGTGAGAGGGAACGAGACAGTGAATGCATCACTCCTGGACAGGAGAGAGATATGTGAGAGGGAACGAGACAGTGAATGCATCACTCCTGGACAGGAGAGAGATATGTGAGAGGGAACGAGACAGTGAATGCAACCTCCGGCCAGGGAGGTTAAAGATGCATTACCTGAAAACTAGTTTTTCAAACAATAGCAGCATAATAGAAGTCATCTCTGAAAACATCAGATGCTAACACCTCATCTTGGAAAAAAAACTCATCTCACAAAAAAACAGGAAGACAGAAAAAAGAGAAGCAAACTGCACATCTGACATTAAACAAAATAAAACACAATCATATAAGAGGGAGGAGGGCTTTGTTTAACTTTTATTCATGAATGAGAATGAATGAATGATTTTTATCGTTTATCTACTGTACAACGTATCTATGTGTAAATACATAGTATGTAGTGTATGTGCAGACACACACAGTAATGATTCAGAAATAACTAGCATAAAAGCTTTATTTAGTTTTAGCCTCTTCAGACTCGGCAGGTGCTGAGGTCACCGGCTCTCTGTCTCAGTTGCGCAATAAGGCCTTTGAGTTTGGCATCGAGTCCCTCAAGCCTGGAGGACTTCTGATTGATTTCCTCTTGAATCAATCTGATGGAATCTGCTTTACCTGTGAAAAGTAAAAATAACATCAGGTCTAGAGCAATAAAACTGCTCTTTTATTATATATAATAATATATATTTATAATTATATTGTATTTAAAGAGGTGAGGTCACCTTCCAGAGCTTGGAGCATGCTGTTGGTGGTGTTGGCTACAGCTGCAGCATCCAGTTGCAGTTTGGCCAGGCGCTCCCTTAATTGCACTGCATTACCATCTGGCGTACTGGCAGCCACTTCGGCTTTAAGATCCTCCAGTTGTTTCTCAAGGGCCTTCATGTCCTAGAAAAACACACACCCTGACTCAATTTAATAGAGAAATGCACATATCAGCCCAGCACGCACCAAGAACACAGATGATTATTGGCTATAAAAAAAAAGATGACAAGAAAAAACAGCAACATCTTGTTCGTTTGTAGCTGAAGTCAGTATCTTTTTACTTAAACATAAAACAGCAGGCATGTCACGACCAGGTCACATGAACAAACGATCTCCATAGGATAAGAAACTATTAAGTAGAAAGTTGAGAAACCTTCTGCAGTATACCATTACACTTTACTATTAAAGACCTCAGTACACGGTCGCCTTAATGCATGGGAGAAGTCCAGAGGCTTACAAATATTAGGGGCCTATCACAAGCGCTGTCATCTTTCTTCTACAGTGGCTTCTGTTTCCACAGTGGCTACTCTTCCTATAGTGGAATGAGGTTATACACACACTGTGGCTGATCCTACCCTGTCTCTATTTTTTTAGTCTAACCTCGGTTGGTTGTACACATGCTTGGTTGTTGCTTTTGTTACTTTGAATGCTGAACCAGGCTTGATTTGAGAATAAATTGCCCTGGATGTAACTTAAAGCCAGGAGGGTGGTGTCAATTTTGTGCATTTAGAATATATTTTCATACTGGATCTAGAAACTTCTGGTACGAGGCTGCTAAAGTCACAGATGTTTCCAGATAAAGACCATTACTCCTGTGTTTAGTGTACGTAGACCTCTATTTTGCAGCACTGAGTACTTGTTTACACTTAACATTGATCTCAGATTCACTTAAATAAGCTTTTGGAGAGCACCACTTTAATCCCACTTGTTATGTCACCAATGCTGATCTCTCCAGTTTAAGTGACATCTTACAACCTGCATGAACATAGTTTTCTTAATTTACAATCATGTGTGTGTGTGTCTCACAGCATTTCAGGATATGCTATTTCAAACTTTGCTGTTGGTGATATCAATAAAATCCATTCCTCTGATGTGGCCCTCTCACCTCAACAGTTGCAGCTGCCTCATCTTCTGCCTTATCAGCCTTGTCCTGGGTGTCCTGCGTTTGCTGACCTGCTCTCTCCAGCAGGTTTTTGAGCTCATCCAGTTGGGGTTTTAGGGGTGTCAATAATGTGGAGACTTCATCCAACGCTTTCTCTGCTGGGGTCAGCTGCTCCTGGACCTAGGCAGTGCTAGTATCAGTAAGGTTTCACAAGTTTATTTGATAGTATTTGCATAAGCTTCTAACCTTGTTGATGATGTTGCTGAGGGAGTCTGTAAAGTCAATGCCTTTCTGTATTTTGTATTCCATGTTTACCAAGGACTTCTCCACAGAGCCAAGCCCTGACGCCAGGCCGTCCACATCAGCCTTCACCCCATTGGCTGTATCCCTGCCCAGATGCAACCAGGCAACAATGAAACAAGCAAAATAAATATGCGGGACTGCCAAATGTCATGCGCATACATCATGTATGTGAGACCAGTGTTGTACAGTATGTGGTTAGAGTGATAATCAAAACAATATACAGTATATCACTAAAAGAAAAGAAAATGCAGTATTGAGCCTTTACACATATTTGGTCCACATAAAGCAGTCAATAAATCAGCTATAAATAAATCTTTCTGAATACAGCTGAACAGGCTTTATTATTAATCCATGTAACCATGTAACCCAGGTACATAGACCAAAATGTTGTAATGCCAAAATTGTGTTTGTGGGAGAGATAAAATTTAGCCCATGGGGCTTGAGTTTGATTTGGGGAAATACGAAGAGAAAAAAATCCATTTTAATCATAAAAAACTTTGCAGTAAAAAAGAAGACAGTAGATGGATGGCCTACCTAGCGTTCTGCGCCTCTTGGAGCAGTTTCCTTGCTGCTTCTAGCTGAGGTTGGGCTTTAGCAAGCACAGAAGTGCTGTCAGGCAGACCACTGGCCAGGCTCTTGAGTTCCTCCAGTTTTCTCTTCAACGCAGCTAGGCTCAGAGGTAGCTTGGCCTTAAGCACCCAGTCACTCACCTGCTGAATGTATGTCAAGTTGGAGGAAGGGTCTGGGAAGACAGGCAGGCATTAGTAAAACCAGGAGAAGCATTTGTTTAGATTTACATTGATTTACATGAAGCTGTACCTGATAGGAAGTCCTTGAGCTCCTTCACCACATTACGGGTCTCTTTTAAGTCCTCTTCCAGTACATCTCTGGCCTCTTTCATTCTATTGGTCAACTTCTCTGCAGACTGCCGTACCAGGTTAGTGGTCTTCTGTGTTTTCTGAAGCTGAAAGTAATCACAGGAAGGGTAAAAAGTGGCAGAAATGGTCACAATAGCGAGACAGTGATTATGTTTTGATATATGCTGTACCTTCTCAGCTGCATCTGCAATCTTTTTGGAGAGCACATCCAATTGCTGTTTTACTTCTTTAGCATCATCAACAGCCGTGTTTCCAAGGAGCAGTGCGCCCACACAGGTTTGGCCCTGCTCACAAGTCAGCAGTCTGTCAGCGGGACACAGTTCCTCACTCCCACACTGCAGAGGGGTGCAGGGTTCTGAGTGGGCACTGCCACACACCTAAAAAGTTATAAGAAGTAGTAGTAAGTAGTAGTATTATTAGTACTACAGTAGTTTTAGTCATGCTATAATAACAACAACAAAATATTAAACATAAACAACAAAAATGAGTTGACAACAGTAATATGAGCAAAACATTATAACGTGTGTCTGCCACAATACTAAGCTATTTCAGATTTCTCACAGGGATAATAATGCATTGGATTTATATTATTCTTTACAAACTTGTCAAGCTCCTCAAAGCGCCTTACAATTTGGTCCATTATTCATTCACCCCTTAGTTACACTCAGTGGTGGTGAGCTAGTTCTGTAGCCACAGCTGCTCTGGGGCAGACTGATGGAAGCGTGGCTGTCCATTCTGCACCAATGGCCCCTCTGACCACCACCAAACACAGTCACACTGACACATTCATACATAGGCAAGGTGGGTGAAGTGTGTCGCCCAAGGACACAACAACAGTATGTCAGTGGCGGGGCTTGAACCGCCAACCTAGTTAGTGGGCAAGCGTCTCTACCAACTGAGGTACTGCTGTGCCTGATAAATAAATACAACATAAATAATAATAAATAAATAGATAATTTAGGAAGGTATTAATTAAAATCCTCAGCAATGACCATAAAAGATGTGTGGTTTCTGACACCATGGTGCAGCAAAAGTACTATAAACAAAGACCTTAGACAGTTATTTTAGTTCCATGGGAAAGGAATTATCCAACAGTACCTTCAAGATAATGTATATACTGTTTCTCTGTCTAGGCTCTAGGTGGGTATATGGCACTGTGGCCAATTAGAAAAACATATATTTGTAGCTACTGACAAACAACATTTGGCAAGCCTGAGATAAAAGGTAAACAAACAATCTGGTTCTTGCACCAGGGGTCATTTATGCAATCGCCCACAGTTTCATTTGTGTTTTTTCCCACCTTTTACAGACATATTATATATATATATACACACACACATGTTGCCCGGTCAAACAAGGGCTGCGTCAGGTGCTGGGGAACCAGACCACCTTGATAAAAAGTGGGCTACTGTAACAAGACTGGAAATGGACGAGATGCAAGAACAAGGCTCTGTTGGAATGCTACTACTCCAGTAATCCTAGTCAGAGGGGTTACATGCAGAGAATGTGGGAAATATGGCAACTTCTAAACCCACAATCAACACTCACTGCTAAACAACTAGTAGCTCAGCGTTCCAACATCCACAAGCAGCACCTGCTTTCACAACTTGAGACTGATGAGGTACAACACAAACAAACACAAAGCCAGGACGCAAGGTCAGAAGGGAGTTAACACCACCTCCCCATACAGAGTTTGGGTACTGAAGCCCCAATAAGCACAATCACACTGACCGAGGCAGCAACTGACCTGAGAGATAAGATCATGGCTAAAATGAACACCAGGCAACCCCTGACACCAGTTACAGAGGCTGAGTGAAGTACCATCAGAAGATCTCCTGGAAGACGTGAATGAGAATGACGGCTTTGAGAACGATACCTACTATGATCATCACAGAAACCAATGAGCTGATATACAGTTCAGCAGCAGTGATCCTTGAGGAGCTTGGCTATCAACCAAAGAGCAACCATAAAGATCCATATCCACCATGGAAAAGAAGGTTGGAGGCTAAAATCAAGGTAACTCGGAGAGAAGTGAGCCAACTGTCAGAGCTCCAGAAAGGTGCAATGAATAAACAAGCACCCAAGAAGGTACAGCCAGATGTCCACACCTGAAGCACTGGAAACTGCCAAACAAAGACTCCAAGCCTTGGCCACCCACCTAAAGAGGTACACGAGAGAAAATTGAAGCAAGACGAAAAAAACAGCTGTTCTAAACTCAGCCAGCTTAAGTGTATTCTCAGTGTCAGGGTAATAACAACAGAGCAGACCCACCAAGGGGAGGTCGAGAAACTAGAGAAATACCAAAGCCTCAAAGAAGAACTGGAGAAGGCCTGGAAAGTGAAGGCAACAGTGGTGCCCATGGTCACCGGAGCACTCGGGGCAGTAACCCCCAAACTGGAAGAGTGGCTACAGCAGATCCCAGGAAAAACATCAGACATCTCAGTCCAGAAGAGTGCAGTCCTAGGAACAGCAAAGATACTGCGCAGAACCCTCAAGCTCCCAGGCCTCTGGTAGAGGACCCGAGCTTGGATGGATGAGACCGCCCACGGAGGGCGAGAGGACAATTTTAATTTATATATATATATATATATATATATATATATATATATATATATGTGTGTGTGTGTGTGTGTGTGTGTACTCATAATTGAAGTACTATACCTGTTTGGCCAGAGGCCTGAGGTCAGGGTACGAGGCCATGCTGCTGTTAAGTTGGATCAAGTCTCTGGTGTTGGCTGGCTGCACTTGGTTCTGCAGGTCCTCACTGTGGTTTCTCAAGTCCAGTGACTGTTGGATTACATTTTTAGTTGCATTCACATCTATGACGGCATCTGCAGATTCACCATAGGCATCCTTGATGACAGAGAAGTCTCCTAGAACAACAGCAGTATAAATGTTGTGCAGCAATTTTAGTTTAAGTTTGATCAAAGCATTCCCTGCTGAAACATTCATGTAGGTTACATTTTCAGTCAAGTAAAAGAATGGAACCTACGTATATCAGAGGAACCAACTGTCCTTCTCCAGGCTTTCGTTTTTTATCTGGTACTCCTTATTCAAACTGTTGAACAGACTCTGTAGTTTGTTCAGCTCTGAATCAAGATTTTTAGTATCCAAAGGTAAAGACTTGTTCTTAACTTCATTAATTTGGGATCTGTAAGGCACATGATACACAAGTGACAAAACATAAACATTTAAACCCTGGCTTTACCATAGAAAGATTCAATTATTATTTTTGCTATTCTTATTTTGTCTGTGCTCTTCATGATGCTAAACTTACTATTTATTTATGTTTAACCCTTAAGAGGACCTAATAATAATCATAATCAGTGTGTGTTTCAAAGTGTTTCAAATTTGAGGAAAATTGGAGCTTGCTTGCGTGAACTGTAGCATATTATGTTTATGTAAAAATCGATAACATTTTCGTAAAGTTTGTAGCTTCGCCGCATGAAAACCGTACAAGATTCTCCAAAAATGTTGATAACTTTTGATGCCACATTTCTCCAGATAAATTTGACCAAGTTGTGATCAGGCCAGTCCCTCTCTTTATCTCACTGTCCAAGACATAAGGCTGGTGATCAAATGAAACAGCCACAAAATCTGTTATCAACTTCCTGCCTAAATGTCCTGCTGCAATGTGCTCTGTATTCTACACACACTACATAACATGCTCTCTGTAATGTAAATGTTTCTTACCGGAGTTGACTGATAATAACAAAGGCCTTATCAGTCTGTGAAGCAATAGTTGGTGGGAGTGAAATAGAGTTCCTAAGGCTGTTCAGGCTGGACTCTAGTGCATGAATGCGGGGCCCAAAGTTTTTGGAATCGCCGGAGCCCTCTGGCTGAAGCGGGAGGGTCAGTCTGCTCAGAGCCAGACTGATGTTCTGTCTCTGGGCATCTAGTGTGAAAAAGCATGAAGGGCACATCTTACAGCTGGGGAAGGAGTGGCAGCGATCCCGGCTACAAGAGTCACAGCGGGCCCCTGTGACTCCAGGCCGGCACAGGCAGACCCCCGTCTTCTTATCACAGCCCTGGGGGATAGTGCCCTCTCTATTACAGTCACACGCTGAAAAACAAGTCATAGATGATTCGCAAACATTACATAAATAATCAGTAAGAAACAACTAAAAAAGGATAATTAAGATACAATTTGTATTAACAGTGGAAACATTTTTATAAATAAACAAATCAATACATTGCTGGTGTAGGCAACTGTGGAGCCTGTAAATGTGTAATGTAAATGTGTCTGTATTCAGAATTTGTTTGTTTAAAACCTAAAACCAGTAAGGTACATTTTAAGTGAGGGTATAATGAAGATGGAGTTTAAGTTAAAGGAGTAATAGTATTCCCTTCGTAGCTTCAAAACCTGGTGCAAAACATAGTCAGATTTAAAATTTTTGATCAGCCAGTGACAGTGGCATCAAGTAATCCAGCCACAGTCTGATGGTGTGTTTATTTTTGAGTGTGTGGCTGATTGTTTGTAAAACCCTTTGAGGCGACTGCTGTTGTGATTTTGGGCTATGTAAATAAGGAATAATAAATTCAACTGAAAAAAAAAAAAAAACTATTAACAATTATAATAGCAAGGAATAAAAACTAAAGACATTGTGTATCAACTCACGTCTGCAGGCTCTGAAACTGTCTCCAAACATATGGTCAGCACACTCAGCACATGTCCTGCCTCCAAAACCTGGTCTGCACTGACAGTAACCCGTCCGCTGAACAGAGTACAAACAGAAGGGTCTCATACAGTAGGTTCACAAAAGAAAACATACATTTACCCCCAGTCCCTGCCTTGGTAACTGAAATTGTACTTCTGAAAAAGGAATCAGTGAATGTATATAGTTATGTTTTTGTGCAATATAAAGCACAGCAAGCAAAGGAAGGACAAAACAGAATGTCAACTGTTAAGAGGTGTACCTGGTCACAGGTGTTGCTGAGAGAACCAGAGAGGTCACATGCACAGGGCTCACACCGGCCAGATCCTGCTGGTTTCCAGTAGCCCCTGGAGCAGCTCTCACAGCTCAGGCCATGGAAGTGAGGATGGCACTGACACTGCCCAGTCTCAGGGTCACACCTCTCTGACACAGAGCCATCTGGAGAGCATGAGCATTCTGGACACAAACATTAAACATGTACAGCTTGTGAGTTCAGTTAGCTGGGTGAACAACTAAAGGAGTACCTTTAGCACAATGCATTAGTCTGAAGCTTGATTATCATGACTTAGTTATTATTATGACCACAAGAATCAGTTATAGGAATGTGTGGTATTCAAACATGCAACTAACTACAGTCCAGTTATGTGACTCTTGATTATTATTCACATTTTGTAGCCCTTTGGCAGATTGCAGTGGGGCACTGATAGAATAATCTCTGGGTGAGGCAGACCCTCCTGATAAAGCCAGAATAATGTCTGGAGATTAGTATGAGCACAAGACCAGATTTTCAGTCTAAAATGGTGGGAGAAGCAGGAGAAGAACTTATCAAAGTCCTGTTTTTCTGTGAACGCCAGCGGGATGTTTGCAAAGTAACTGGTGCTTCAATGAGGCATTCGTGTCTCATTTTTGTTGTCTACAAAGAGAATGTCATTACAAGAGGTATATTGTTTTTTATTGGTATATGTATATCCCTATTTAGCCACTTGTATCATATTCGATAAATGAGAGACCTGACCTCTGCACAACCCACCTAATCAAAACTTTCTTTAAAAACCTGTTGTATACAATTTAATACTGTACATGTCCTCTGCCCCCTGGTGGATGTACTGGTGCTCTGCAGTCAATAGCAGGCTGAAAATGGTTTACTACAACACATAATTATGTTGTATTTCTGAGGAGCAACTTTGCTCATTTTACAAAGGTTATGGTAGGAGTTGCATAAATATTACTAATGATCCTTCAAAATGATGAATTACTTCATAAAAATAATCTATAATGATTTTTTTTAGGAGGTTTCAGAAAACGTGTTGACCATGATTATGTCCAAAATGAAAAAGTGACCTCTTACAGTATTTTGTGCTTAATTGGACTATTAAAGATTAAAATGTCAACTTTAATTAATTAAATACTTAATTCCATTTGGGTGCAGTAGCACACCAACCCCCAAGTAAACGTCCTGATCCCAGAGTGCTCTCTGATGTCAGACAGAGTGGTAATTGTCATTTTTTATCATGAGGAACTTGCCAGAGATTCAATCACTGCACTGGGACTCATTTGTATATATATATACTGTGGAAAATACTATGGAAATACTTTGTGGTTTTATTTCCCATTTCGTTGACCCAACTGCAAAATAAAAGATCTTAAAAGGATCCTGTTTGGAGGGTGAGCTGACACACCAACAGAAGACTTCAGAATGCATTAAATTATTTATATAATATTGTGCTAAAAAAAAAAAAAAAAAAATCTATATTGCATAACCTTGCAATAAATGCCTAATGTATTATATGTGATACAAAAAAGATCATGTTACATATTGATAATCCTTTTTTTTTTTTTTTTAGCCCTTATAAATAGTTATAACCAATATTATCCATATTATTTTATAGTTCAGGCTTTTCATAGTCCAGGTGGAAGATGGCACTGATGAGGCGAATGACCAGGCCCGGGACGTGTATAATCATATAACCATATAACATAATTCTACTGATTGTTTTTCTATACAAGCTAACTTGGTATTTGTAAAAAATGGCATGGAAAAGGGGGGTGAATCTACAGTATTACTAAAACACTGATCACAAATTCACAAACTTATCTTTGATACAAGATGAACGTGGTGTAAATGTTGCATGTGAGAACTCACTGGTGCAGCCCTGTGGGTTGGAGTGGCTCAGGTTGTAGAATCCCATTGCACAGCGGTCACAGTAAGGGCCCTCTACATTAACTTTGCACTGACATGAGCCTGAGGGGTCAACACAGCGTGCCTCGTTTACTGTCCCAGCAGCACTGCACACACAGCCTACAACAACACAAGAAGCAATTCACACTGTTAAATCTCTGTACCAGTAGCGATTGCTCAAATTTCATAAAAGAAATCATAAAATGCACTGTTGAATTTCATAAAATTAGATATTAATTTGCATTAAGAGTGTGCTAGAATGTGTTTAATTTTGTGAGTATGTTGTTCATTAATCTGTTTAAAAAGTTGTTTATTCTGTTTCTCCCATGCGCTCCTCCTCTCACTTCAGAGCAGCTCGGATGCAGTGTAAATCCCTGTTGACGCTGAGCTTCAATCATTTCCTATGAGACTGCTCAGAGCATTTTTTTTTTCATAGCAAAATGCAAGACACTGATTGGATAAATGAGCCCAAATATTCCCTGATATCCCTGTGATCCACTTGTGGTAGAGTGTTCAGGAAAGTTACATTTCTTTATTAATTTCATCTTGGAGATTAATGAAGTTAATGTATTAATGCCTCAACTACATTTCAACCACAGCACTCCTCAGCCACTCCTTGGAACTCCATCACTCTACCTACATCCCTTGCCCTACATCCCTCCTCCCACATTCCTCTCCCTGCATCCCTCTTCCTTCTACTTACATCTGTGATATGGGAAGGTTTTAATAAGGACATTCATGCTTTTATTGTTTGTAGTGTTTTTATGTGTGGTTTTATTTTTAAATGACTTCTGTTTTTATTCATGCAACCAGCCACTTCACTACCCAATAACACACATTGAATACACCTGTGGAGACGCCTCACACATCCCTCTCCCTACATCCTAAATCCCTCTCCCTGCATCCCTATCCCTACATTCCTCTCCCTAAATTCAGCATCCTGCGTTCAGCATCCTTTCATCTTATGTGGTCCATCCTCTGATGATAAATATTTCAAATCTAACAAATTGTTGTGGTGTGGTTGTTGCTAGTTAAAATTGTCTTGAATACTTGAATATATATATTTGGACAAAATCACAAGGAATTGTTAAATAAAAAAGGATGCATATTTAAAAGTTGTGGAACAAATTTAAAATGTCCTGACGACATGTTTTTTAAAAAGACATATCGATATAACCACTGCCTGCCATTGCTAAAATTGCTGAAAAGCGACTTACGTATACAGGCGTCAGGTTGGTCCATCCGGCTGTGTGGATTCGGCTGGTATCCAGGGACACACTGGTCACACTTGGGTCCCATTGTGTGGTGCATGCAGTCTTGGCACACTCCTCCACTGCGCTGGCCACTGGCCTCATACAGGGCAAGATCAAAACGACAGCGCAGGGCATGGTTGTTACACTCACAGCCTGAACACAACCACAGTTCCGTCAATGATAAAAAGCAGACTCAATCAGACACTAACCTAAGACTAACAGGGACACTCTTCAGTGCTTTACTCGGGCAGGACAGTAAAAATGATTTAATCCACAAGTGCAAGTTTTCATGTGAATGGCTAGCTATCACAAAATATAAACCATATGCAATATTTCTACTTAAAGCATGTATATACAGTATTCTCTGATTTTTTTAGCACTCACACATCACATGACTCTTGTCATGTGATGTGTTTATGTTTGCATGAACCTTACGTTTGCATGTGTGGGGGTTGTCCTCCTCTGCCGCTCTCCAGGGCAGGTCATTGTACAGGTCAGCACACCTCTCACAGTTCAGGCCTGCTGTGTTGTGCTGGCAGTTGCACTGAGGATTTACCTGTGAACAAGAACCTTTTTAAAGCTTATTGTAGTTATTTGGGTGACCAGCACAGAATTTTTAGCTGAAATGACACGTCCCACACATTAGGGTTGTGTCCCACATTTTACTTTACCACACAAATGTTCTTTTAATCCACAGTAGCTCATTGAAGGTCTCCCCACACTCTGTTCATCTGTTCCCTTTCCCTCCCCTTCACAGCAGGCTTTGGCAGCCAATGGTGCTGTGCTTTGATAAAGTTATTTTTGATTTGATAGCTCTAAAATTTACTTATTTTTTTGCTTTGTAACATGTCCTACATTGTCCGGCTTTATTAATATATATATATATATATATATATATATATATATATATATATATATATATATATATATATATATATATATATATATATATATATATATATATATATATATATATAAACTATAGTATGCTTGACATGAAACATGTAAAGTTTAAACCCATACCATTGTGTTGGAGAATGCACTGCTGTGTGCATCTGGCAAACATCTGTTGGCATGTCCATGACACATGCAACGGCCTATCACCCTCATCTCCTTCAGAGCAAAATACTTGCTGAGAGCCCGGCCTGGGATTTGTGGCACATCACCCAACTCGGTCAACCTCACCCTGAGACCCGTTACACCGGAGATGTCTGTAGGTGACACCAGCTATGAGCTACACATTTACAATAGTTATGAAAAGAATTTGCTTTTAACTTACCTTCAAGCTTCTGGGCTTTGGGAACAGGAACATACACATACTGTTCTAAAGGCCGAAACTGAATCTGCAAGAGTAAAATGTTAACATTTTATAGTGTGTTCAAATGCATTCATAATTAATAGCAAGGACGTTCAAGAGTATTATTTAAGAATGTTCTTAATAATAAGTCAACCAAACAGTCACATGGACACATTCATACATCAGTGCCACAGACACTGGAGGCAAGGAGGGTGAAGTGTCCTCCTTCTCAAGGAAACATCAGTAGTATGTATGCTGGTGGGGGGGAACGAGCCACCAACCTCCTTGTTAGTGGACAAACGGCTCTACCTACTGAGTTATTTCTGCCCTATCTGCACTAAACAATAGTTATTTGACAAAACTGGTCTTTGACATTTTAAAGCAAAACTAATAATATTTATTTACTACAGTAAATGGTTAACCTTACAGCTACTAAATATGCAGCCCCATACTGCAATGTACTGTGTATTCTGATGCCATTCTCAGAATCAGCATCAATTTTTTCAGCAAATTGAGCTACAGTAGCTTGTCTGTTGGCAGATGGACCTCAGCCTTCACTCCCCACATGCATCACCTGCTGCTGGTTTACCACTGTTCCTTCCTAAGACCACTTTTGACAGATCCTGACCACTGCACTCCAGGAACATGCCACAAGAGAGGCAGTTTTAGAGGTGCTCTGACCCAGTCATCAATCACTTCACTCCAATCTTTATGCTTGCCCATTTGTCCTGCTTCTAGCGCATTCACTGTGAGGACAAAGTGTTTACATACTGTATAATAGATCCCATCTACAAACAGGTGTCCTAATGAAGAGATAATAGTAGTATTCACCTCACCTGTCAGTGGTCATAATGTTATGCATGATTTGTGTGTTTTTGTTGTTACAAATACTGTATGATGGGCACATACTATACTTCTAAAAAATTCAAAATGTGTACTTACTTGGTGATCCTGGTATGGGTAATTCCTAATAGGGGGCAGTGTGTAACAGTACGGTATCATCCAATGTTAAAGGGGTGCGTGTGGGGACTGCAGGGAAACTGGAAGGACAGTCTGCAGCCATGTAGACATACGGCTGCCATGTCCTGCTGTTATCCAGGCTTCTTTCTATCACTAAAGCCTGGGGACGAGGACCCTGCAAAACATCAGTCTGTCAGCCAAATGCAACTAAACATTTGAAACGTTTGGAACAACATTAGCAGCAAGATAAAACATGACGAGTGATCTTTGTGAGGGCATCATACCTTGAAGTTTAGAACAAGACTGTCGAGTTGGAACAGGTCTTTGAGGTCTAGTTGTATTGTGACAGGGCTCACTTCTAAAAAAAACATGAAAGAGTGGCCATCAAAACCATGACATTTAAAGTTTAAAGCAGAAATGACAGACACATAACTATAGCATGAATAACTAGTATCTATATATACATACAATAGACATGTAAATACACTACCACCTGAGACTAAAATGAGCAAGGACAAGACAGGGACTAAACCAGGACCATAGCAGGTCTAAAATAAGACTAAAACAGGACTAAACTTGATCTAAGCCAGAAATAAACTGTGCCTAAAACTAAGCAGTGGCACACTTCACATTTAATCCCCAACCCAAACAGAACTGAAATAATAATAATAATAAAATATTTCACTCCAAAGTAAACTAAAGCTGAACTGCAAAATACTCCTGAGCACCATTAAAAGACGTCTGTGTACCACCTCTGGTATGGACATGATTTGCAAACTTAAAAAAAAAACATTATGTGACTAAAAAAAATTTTTCATTGACGACAAAATGAAAATAGTTATGAGGAATCAGTGGAAACAGCTGTACACCATAATTTTATTTATGTATTTATTTATTTGTATTTATATTTATTACATTTTTTTTATAAAGTGATGAGAGCAAACTGGATGTAGTGGGTGGGAATTCATGGGAACAACGGAGAATTTGCAAGACTATGATTCACATAAATGTGGCACAGCTGTTGTTAGTTATTAGCTGGAATGTACAGTTGAAAGAAAAAGTATTGGCGCCCCTTGGAAATACTAGGATTTTTGCATGATTTGGTCATAAAATGTGATCTGATCTTCATCAAAGTCACAACAATAGATAAACACAGTCTGCTTAAACTAATGCTGCAAAAAAAAATGTTCATGTTTTTATTGAGCATTTCTGTAAACAATCACAATTCAGGGTAGAAAAAGTATTGGAACCCCTAGGCTAGTGACCTCTTCAAGAGCTAATTGGAGTTAGGTGTCAGCCAACCTGGGGTCCAATCAGTGTGAGAAGATTGGAGGAGTGGCTTAAAGTGGCCCTGACCAATAAAAAACACCACCCAGTTTTGAGTTTGCCATTCTGAAGAAGCATTACTTGATGTGAACTATGCCTCGCACAAAAGAGCTCTCAGAAGACCTACGAGTAAGAATTGTTGACTTGCATAAAGCTGGAAAGGGTTACAAAAGTATCTCTAAAAGCCTTGATGTTCATAAGTCCACGGTACGAGGGAACGTCTATAAATGGAGAAGGTTCAATAGTGTGACCACACTGGCTAGGAGTGGTCGTCCTGTAAAGATGACTGCAAGAGCACAGCGTAGAATGCTCAATGAGGTGAAGAAGAATCCTAGAGTGTCAGCTAAAGACTTACAGAAATCTCTGGCACAAGCTGACATCTTTGTTCACAAATCTACAAGAGGTAAAAAAAATTTAACAAGAATGGACTTCATGAGAGGACACTACAGAGGAAGCCACTGCTGTCCAAAAAAAAAATATTTCTGCACGTTTTAAGTTTTGGAAGGAGCTCCTAGATGTTCCACAGCACTACTGGCAAAATATTCTGTGGACAGATGAAACCAAAGTTGAGTTGTTTGGAAGGAACACACAACGCTATGTGTGGAGAAAAAAAGGCACAGCACACCAACATCAAAACCTCATCCCCACTGTGAAGTCTGGTGGAGGGAGCATCATGGTTTGGGGCTGCTTTGCTGACTCAGGGGCTGGACAACTTGCTATCATCAACAGTAAAATGAATTCCCAAGTTTATCCAAACATTTTGCAGGAAAACTTAAGACCATCTGTCCGCCAACTGAAGCTCAACAGAGGATGATGGGTGATGCAACAGGACACTTCAACATGGCTTCAACAAAAGAAAATACTCCTTCTGGAGTGGCCCAGTCAGAGTCCCAACCTCAATCCTATTGAGATGCTGTGGCATGACCTCAAAAGAGCGATTCACACCACACATCCCAAGAATATTGCTGAACTTAAACAGTTTTGTAATGGGAATGGTCCAAAATTCCTCCTGAGTGTTGTGCAGGTCTGATCAGAAAAAGGTTTTTTTTTTAGGTTATTGCTGCCAAAGGAGTAACTATTTCTACCCTGTACTGTTAATGTTTACATAAATGCTCAATAAAATGACAAAATGTCATTTTTTCAGCATTAGTTTAAGCAGACTGTGTTTGTCTATTGTTGTGACTTAGAAGAAGATCAGATCACATTTTATGACCAAATCATGCAAAAATCCTAGTATTTCCAAGGAGTTCCAATACTTTTTCCTTCAACTGTAAAAATAATAAATGTTCTTAATTTCTTCTCATATACACAATAAACATTCTAATTATGTATCACAATTTGCATTATTATAATACAATATTTTTAATGAACTTGTGTATTGACAATTCAGGCACCCATTGGGGGGCCCCAGCTGTAGAGTGACCACCTGTCCCACTTTTGGTTGTACTGCACAGCCATTTAGGTATCTGTCCCTCCATCCCACTTATTAAGATAAAGTCCCTCTTTTTCATTGGTGCTCAGTTGATCTTATAAAAAGAGAGATTCAAGTTAAGAACTAGAAGGTAAGGTCACTATTCCTTGTGTAAAATGTAGAATAAATATTTGTGGGCATCCTATCTTGATAGGTTGCTTATATGGCTGCTGTGTTGCTGGCTCTGTGTGTGGAAAGGCCTCTCCATAGAGCTTTAAGCTAGGGTTGGTGCTGCTGGATTGTTTTTATAAAATGCAGACTGAGACCTTTTTATTCTAACAAATAAAGTCTCAATAAAGACGTTACTTCGCAAAATGTGTGTTTTTGGGAAACAACACATCAAATGTGTTATAGGCCCTAAACTGAAGCACTTTGTATGTAAGTTAGAGTTGTACCAAAAGATTTATTTCTGTAGTCAGTCCCACCTTGTCCCACCAAATCGCACTTTTAGTATTTTTTGAGGTGGTCACCCACCTAACCAGCAATAAAGTCTTAGTTAAAAGAGACCAAAGAGAGAAGCCCTGGGGTTGTTTCTAAAATCTTGAAACACTGAAATAAATGTATTTTTCAAAACATTTTAATTACCTAATCGCTTAATGTGAAAAGAATCACAATAAAATGGGAAACAACTTTAATATGTCATCTGGACTTTAAAAATAAAGAATTTTAATATACTGTATACAATGCACATGACCTACTGAGGATTCAGGCAATCATGTGACTGCATGATTAAAAAAGCAGTGCTCCCATAGTGACTTACCGGCTACAGCCCGCCAAAAATACAGAGAATATCTGTATAGGCCTATGCAAATTCCGTTAGGGAACCTTAAATCTAATGCTAGGCCAGGGATATATCTTTCCAGTTCTATCAGTCCTTCTTTCAATCGTCAATTTGTGAATGTGTTCTGATGTTGTCATAAATTATCTGGGACATGGTGATATTTGAGTTATTATTAGCTGCCATTTTCTGTATTGCTCACCTTTGCGCGACTGCCACCAGCGGTCAGGTCCAGCAGTAGACAGGATGTCCTGAATGGTGTGGGCCAGCGGACCCTCTGGATTTTGTGAGTCACATGGACAGCACTTAATTCTCCTCTGTAACAAACACATTACATTTATTAGCTCTATAGTCGTACAAAATTGAATTTGAAAAATAGTTAGCATATTCACAAAATGACTGCATTTAGATTGAATTACACTGTGCTTTTTACATGCATAGGCACAGACTGCTTTACAACCCCAAAGTTAAAAAAAAGTTCAGATTCTGTATAAAATGTAATAATTATGTAATTATAATGTAATTATTTGCAAAATCTATTTTAAAAAAATACAACAGACCATAAACAATAATTCAGGTGTTAAGGTCAAGGTCGGCTGCCTCCGTGCATCCAGCGTCATTTCTCTTTCACTTTCAAATGCGGTGTTAGTTTGAAATCAAGTTAAAATATCCCAGAACATACAAATAAGCTCCTCTATTTTATTTCTGACTTATAAATATTGCTATTTAATAAAAATGTGATTAATCGTGATTAATTAATTACAAAGCCTGTAATTAATTTTTTTTATCGAGTCCCACCACTATTTGTAGGTTATCAACCTACTCCCTTAAACCAATCTACAATGTTCACGTCTACACAAGTCTTGATAAATATATATAGAGATGGTAGGACACACTGCATTATTTACTCACCTCACACTCAGCAGAAGGGTAACTTGGTGACAAAAGGAGAGCTGTTTAAAGCTGAGCAGTGGGGTTTGGTGAAGTGAGAGCAGCTCTTACCTGCTGATAAGGTGTGCAGAAGACCTCAGAGCCGGAGAGGCCACAGGTGGACGAGGCCCGGAGCAGGTGGGCTCTGCCAAGCAGCAGATCTCCACTGGGGGGGTAACAAGCCCCTAACAAGCAGTCATACTCTGCCTGTGACACTGCTGCCAGGACTGTCAAAGAAGGACTGCAAGTTACTGACTGATAATGTAAAAAAGAAAAAAGTAACTGGTTGCTCTTGGTGTGTAAACAAAGACAATAAAAGGCACTCTTGAAACTGTCTCATTGGCTTTGTTTGGCCAGTATTTAAGTGTGAACACACCCATCCCACAACCCTTATGTGAGCCCTGATGAAGACCTTGAGACAGTCAAAACATGTTGGCTTTTTAATGATGTGGCCATAAAGACTTTTAAAGTATATGCTGTTACTACTTTTTTGGAGTGCCTGGGTCTCCAGTTTGTTTTTTGCAGTTTTACCAACAGATAAATTCCATCTTTCAAACCAACAACACGCATGGCATGTCACACATTAGAGTAGCTTCATTGTCACAAAACATTTATGCAATACTTAAAATAATAAATGTTATTTTTGGAATTGTTTTGTAATTTCCTTATTCCTATGACTCCAGACTGAGACCAGACCAGAGAATGAAAAATGGTGTGACTGTTGCATTTTCTTGGCCACCATTTTCATATAAATGGGCCCTTAATCTTGAGTTAGTTTTCAGGACACCCCACTGTGCTCATCCCCTGCCCCTCAGTAACACCACCAGGCTATCTCCTGACATCCCATGAACTCAGATCTTGTAGACATCCCCCACACTTGGCATTTATGAACAGTTCAAGAGCAAATAGTGTTGCCTGATACAGAGTACAGAGTAGGCCTATTTCAGCATACAATAAAAAGTGCCAACAGTCCATCATAAAGCGCTTTACAACATATATTAACTACTCAAACAAATGGTTTGATTTCCATCCAACTCAGCTATAAAAATAATGACTGATTAGACGTCTTATGGGTGAGTAACTGTTATCGCCTGTAGCCCTACGTTCACACATTCCCCTCTACTAGCAGACCTCCATATTACACGACTATCGACTGGATTAAATGACAAACAACCTGACCTGACATGACTCTGACTTAAACACTGTTCCAGAACTACTGCTTTGTTTTTGGTTCATCAGTTTGTTTTTGTCTGTGCATTTTGTTTCAAGCCTGATGTAATTTGTAAAATAAATCATTGTCCTGAATTCACACTGGCATATTAGCCTATAGTTTAAAGGTCCAGCATTGGGAGTTATTTTTATTACTGTGGAGTGTTTATTGCAGATACAGGGTCAGATTGTATAAATAGAATAAGAAAGTCACAGTACAGTGGAGACCAAACCACAGCTGAATGTTTGTCTTTTGTTTGGTTGAGAGGTTAGCTGTAAGGCTGTAAAGCTAACCTCTCAACCAACCATTTCATAACATGGTCTTAAGACAAACGCTCTCCACTCTACAGACAAAATGCTTTCAGCTGGGCTCCATCACCAAAACAAATAATAAAACATTAAATGAGTTCTTACCTGCAAGGAGCAGTAGGATTATCATTTCAAGTTTATTCTGTAAATCAGTGATGATGATTTGAACAGCAGAGGTTAAGTTTTTGATGTGGGCCCCACATGGCAGCAGCTGCAGTATAAAAACCCTGTCCCACCTGTGATACAGTATGTGTCAGAAACACACCCTCCTGCCGCTCCCTTCGCTGACTGAATCAACAAAATACTTCACACCATGCCAAACAAGTCTGAGCTTGGATCTAGCATCATTTTTTAGTCTTGGTTTTGGCTTTGTTCTTTTAATTGGATGTTTAAACATGATAAAAAGGTCTAAAAAGTATTTTTTTTCTCTCTCACACTATTAATAATAAGAATAGCATTAGTCTTATACAGTGCTTTCCTAGAAACTCAATTTCACTTTTTTTTTTTTTTTTTTTTTTTTTGCGTTTTTGCTCCTCCACTTCCCTTACCACCACAAAACACATAATAAAAAAGGCAACTTGGGTAAAGTGTCTTACCCATGGACAAATCCACAATATGTAATGCCGGCAGTGGGGATCAAACTGCCAACCTTTGGGTTAGTGGCCTAATGGCTCTACCGACTGAGCTACTGCCACCCCAATTTTGTACTCTCCCAAATTAAGGCTTTTGTTTCAGATCCTTTGAAACTGTACTGTAAAATTGTTATCAACAATGGTACTGGTCTCCTACACTAACCTGAGCCCTCATGTCAGACACTTTACACCATCATGCCTTTATACTGTAATCCTAACATGCAAAAAACTAAAGAAACATCCATTTTTCCTGATATGTTCCAGCTGTTACCTTATTACATTTTTATCATCAAATGATTTTCTACTTACAAATGTGTTTATTGCTGTAAATTCAAGGTGGATGTATGTTTCCCTCACAGGTAGTGACACAGACAGACTCCACACCCTGCACAGACAAGTGTGCCCTGCAGTGAGTGTTGCCAGGTTACGATGATGAGTCAGGCCTTTCCTGTGTCAGAAACAGTAGCCTTAGGCCCCTGTTTTTCTCATCTGTACACAGACAAACTGACACATAACAAGTACAGGGTGTGCCTCGTGTCTCGACACCCATCACTCACACACACACCACACACACACACCAGTCCCCACTTGCCCTGGTCTGATACAATAGCACTGCTCTAACCTTACTGTAATGTGCCCATACCTAAAATATACTGTACTTGGACAAACAAGTCAATGCAGTCGTCAAATCAGGCTTTTATTATGTTGTTTGAACAAGATAATAATGCACGCTTTTATTTCTTCTCGTTTAGACTACTGTAATGCACTTTACTCTGGTATTAGCCACAATGCACTTTCTTGCTTACTGTTGGTCCAAAATTCTGTGACTCGTCTTTAACTGGAAGCAAAAAGCATGAGCTCATTACCCCCCTTTTGGCATCTTTTCATTGGCTTCCTGTTTGTTTTAGAATTAATTTTAACATTATTTTGTTTGTTTTTAAGACTTGGAATGGACTGGCCCCATAGTACATCATGGACCTCATCCAAATTTACACTCTGACGCATTGACTGAGGTCCGAGGGCCAGCTCCAGCTAAGTCTAAGCTAAGTCTGGTCCAGCTAAGACCAGACTTAAAACCAGGGGGGACCAGGCCTTCTCTGTGGTCGGCCCCAGACTTTGGAACGCATTGCCCCACATGTAAGGATGATGCCCACAGGGGAATGTTTTAAGTCTCGTCTTAAGACCCACTTTTGTTCTCTGGCTTTTAAATTGACTTATTTTCTGTGGTTCTGTGTCTTTTATTCTCTTTTTTTCAGCAGGGGTTGTGACCAAAACAGCGCTCTGATCTGAGACCACTGTAAGGACCAGCGCCCACAGACCACTCACAGATCGTTCACAGATCGCTCACAGATCGCTCACAGATCGCTCACAGATCGCTCACAGACCACTCACAGATCGTTCACAGATCGTTCACAGATCGCTCACAGATTGTTTGATCGCGCACAGCGCTCATATAGGACGCTCACAGGGCGTTCACAGTGCTCACGGATTCAGAACAGTGCCCAGAGAGCCATCACGGGCAACTCGAGTCCTCAGCTCACCACTGGAGACGCTGTTCCATGCCCCCGTGTCCCAAACACACTGGATATGTAACTGCACCGTGGCGTCACCCCCAGGGAACCGTTGTCACCTCAGCACCCAGCTTAGCAGTTTGGAGCAACCACACTGTCCGCGTGACACAAAGCTCATTTTTTGAATGTTTGAGGGATTACTGGCTCTGGGCCGTGAACTAGGACTTTCACTTTTACTGTAAAATGTCTGGCGTTTGCAATAATTTAAACATACAACTATTCAGTAAACTATGGTCGCCGTAGGCTTGTTATATGTGGCTACTCTCATATTGATTGTTGAATGGCTTTTCTGTAGAGAAGGAGCTGCCAACAGCGCGCTGCTTTACGCAGCCGATGTGAACAACCTCGCGTCACCAAAAACAGACAAGGGGTCAAAACAAGACCCCGGAGAGCGTCCAGGGGGCAAAACAAGGACGTCTGGGGTCAAAACACGACCCCAGAGAAAGTTCAGACGGTTCCGGCGGCGGCGTGGGCCCCGGAGAGAGGTCAGGCGGCTCCGGTGGCGGCGTGGGCCCCGGAGAGAGGTCAGGCAGCTCCGGCGGCGACGTGGGCCCCGGAGAGAGGTCAGGCGGCGGCGGCGTGGGCCCCGGAGAGAGGTCAGGCGGCTCCGGCGGCGGCGTGGGCCCCGGAGAGAGGTCAGGCGGCTCCGGCAACGGCGTGGGCCCCGGAGAGAGGTCAGGCAGCTCTGGCGGCGGCGTGGGCCCCGGAGAGAGGTCAGGCGGCGGCGGCCCCCGGAGAGAGGTCAGGTGGCTCCGGCGGCAGCGTGGGCGCCGGAGGACAGGAACAGGAACTGGCAGCAGCGGCGACCCCAGGCGTGGAACAGGAACTGGCGGCGACTGCGTCTTCGGCAGCGGCACAAGACGAGGAACAGGAACTGGCGGCGACTGCATCTTCGGCAGCGGCCCCAGGCGAGGAGCGGGGACTGGCGGCCGCGGCGTCTTCGGGGGCCCCAGGCGAGGAGCAGGGACTGGCAGAGACCACCCCGAACGGAGAGCCGTGTCCGGCGGAAGCCCTGAAACGGGAACAGGCGGAGACCGCCCCGGAGGGAGAGCTGTGTCCGGCGGAGGCCCCGAGACTGGAATTGGCGGAGACCGCCCCGGATGGAGAGCTGTGTCTGGCGGAGGCCCCGAGACGGGAACTGGCGGAGACCGCCCCGGACGAAGAGCAGTGTCCAGCGGAGGCCCCGAAACAGGAACTGGCGGAGACCGCCCCGGACGAAGAGCAGTGTCCGGCGGAGGCCCCGAGACAGGAACTGAACGATCCAGGGCAGGTGGCAGCCACTCCGGTGAGGGAAAGGGAACAGGGTCCGGGGTTGGCGGCCACTCAAGGGCGACGGGAGGAGCTGCAGGCACGGGCAGAGGTGAGGCGCAGGCCGTAGAGCGCCGCCGCCGCCGAGCACCAGCCCCATGTCTACCCCCATATACTCCCGTGGTGGCTGCCTGCAAACAGGCATGCTCCTGGGCCTGTTGCAGTCCTCGACCCCACAGCTTGACAAAAAGAAGCAGTGGGGACTCTGTCCCCACAATGCAGTCCGCTGGGTCCAGGTGTGGTCGGTTCATTCTGTCAGAGTTTCCGAGGAACACAAGGAGGGAACGGACCCAAAAATGCAGACTAAAACTTTAATGTACGGGTACTCACACAGAACACTAGGAGACAAAATCAAAGGAACGACCATACTCGACAATACTCAACAGTGAACCGACCAGCAACAGGGGAGGACACAGGGCATAAATACACACAGGGATGAGGCACAGGTGAAACACATTAAGGCGGGGCAGGCAATCACACAGGCGGGAAACACAAGAGGCAGGAAGTAAACAGAAAACATGGGAACAAACCAGGACTACAAAATAAGACACAAGGGAAACAAACACAGAAAACAGGACAAAGACATGGGACATGAGAGTAAGTAGTAGTAGTAATAGTAGTTTAGTTGTTTTTATGCATTTTTGCAGCACTTTGGAAACTGTCTTTGTTTGTAAAATGTGCTATATAAATAAAGTGGATTGTTTTTGATATGACAACAGGTTTCCTAGTATCAATCCATTCATCTTATGTGTCACATAAATACACTGCAGAAAAAGTGCCATATACAGATGATGCATGGCCAACAATAAATTGAGTATTGCTGCTGCGTAAAGAATGCATCCAGGATAGCCCAATTTCAAAATCCCAAGCTTATACTGTACTGTAGAAGTGGTATTTTAATAACCCGTCATGACAATGGAACCCACAGAGTGCACAGAACATGTGCGAATGGAGGGTAATTATAATACATGTTATAAGTCTTTTATTACAGCCACAAGCCTGAGCAGGCAGTGTTCGCTGGACCCTCTCAAAATGTTTGAAAACAAGCCCCCTCCCTGTTTGGCTTATCTGGGGGACAGTGTTTGGAGTAACGCGTCACAAAGTAACGAGTTACATTTTTGTCAGTTTTCAGTTTTCAATTGTCAGTAACGCAGCGGGTAACGCGTTACGTTTAAACCCCCAGTAATAATATTACAGTTAATAACAAAATACCCAATTAGTTACTCGCGTTACAGTCACTACAGTCAGTTTCATTTACCTGCAGTTTACCGCACGAACGCGGAATGAAAATGCAATAAACAAATAGCGCTGATATGTTTCCTACTTTTTAAAATCCGTTCCCTTCTCTGCTCTTTATGCGCGCACATGTTCCGTGTGCGTCGGGGTGCATGCAGCTGCTGCTGTCAGCGGGGACAGCGGGGACAGAAGAGACATGCACCACTTTGGCACTAACAACAAGTGCATTTTAGCTTCAGTGTAGTGAAATAAAACTGTGTCCACGGGACATGAACGCTGCACAGGAGCAGAGGCAGGTGAACTTAAAGAGCAGTGTTTGTAATGTCCGTACATTTATCTTACGTGACATAAATAAGGCGATTCCATGAGGTTACTTTGGCGGATTATTTATTGAACAACTGTATTAAGAGTACCGTACAACTTCAACAGCGCTTCCCAGAATACTTTGCTCACCTTCTCTTAAAGTGACAGAACCTTTTATTGTATTCCATACATTACATCTCCCCTCCTTAAAAGAGATTGGCTGTCAACAAAACTAAAACAGAAATAATATTATCTCTTTAAATTTACCACCTATAGACATCAGGATAACCCTTTTAACAAATTGTTTTGACACTCATTAGACATCAATTTTCATGCAACAAATTAGTGAACAGAAAATTCATTTTATGACTTTTAGTATTATGCCAGTCCATTATCCTCCCCTCTAATAAGAAAAGAGAGAATGAGTACCTCACCAACGCAGGGGCGTAGCCAGGATTTTTTTACTGGGGGGGCCAGCCGTGTCCTGTCATTTTACTGTGGTGGCACATGGCAGATTATTATTATTATAGGACTAATACAAAAAATGTGAATTATCTTCTGTTCTGTCCTGAAGCCAGTTATTTGGATGGTTGATGAGCCCTGATGTCTGCAGCTCACAGAAGAGCAAGTTGTGATTCACAGAGGTTAAGTATGTAACAAATTTACAGGGGGGTCTGGGGGTCCTCCCCCAGGGAAAAAAAATCAATATAACAGACAATATTTGCTGTATCCTGGTGCATTTTAAAGTGTTTTAGCTGACTATAGAGTGAGTAAAACAATCGCTTGATTTTGCATTAATAGTTGTGATCGCAACATCGCAAAATCCTGGAGGGACTGAACAATGCATGTAGTCTGTGTCCTGAAGCATGTTGTTGTTAATAGTGATGGGAATTGATAAGATTTTATCAATGTTAATGCCAGTGTCGATTCTGCTCATCAATCCGATTCTTTATCGATTGTCTTATCGATTCCTGATATATCTGTGAATAAAAATGAACTAAATCTGTGGCCATACAGTTTATTATGAAGCGGAAATAGAAGCTTATTTTCATTTTCATGTATATGAGCCTATTTTAAACTGGGCTCACTAAACTAAAATAAAAACTGACACAAAGCTTGAGCTCTTATCTGTCAGGAGGATTTAGCTGCAGGTCTCTGTGTCAAACCATTTGTTTTACAACAGCTGCACAAAGACGTAATGTCAATCAGCCACGCCAGCCTCATTATGGACCTGTGTAGCCCGTTGTGCAGGACCACTCAGGGGGGGCCAATGGGGTGGCCAAGGTCTGACCAACAGGGGCCGTGGCCACCCCAGGCCCCCACGTGGCTACGCCTCTGTGCCTATTTGAGTAATCCTGTAGTCTTTGCCCCCCTTCCTACCAGCCCACCCCCTCCCCTACCTCCTCCTACCTCCTTACTACCCAATACTCCCTCCCTACCCCCTCTGCTGATTTCATCACCTGTTACTGTATGACACCTGTAAAGTATTCACTGAAAATGTTTTGTTTTAGTTACAGATTCATTAAAAATGTTTTCAAAGATTATAAAAATTGCTGCTGTTCTAAAGGTGACCAAGATTAAAAATATGATCAAAGGTATAATATAGGCCATTTAACAGTTAATATTTCTGAATATTTTTAAACAAAATTGATTGTTCTTAATTGCCTTTTTAAATCAGTTTTCAATGCCATGGTTACCATCGTCAAACAGAGGGTTAACCATCGTTTGAATTCTGTTCATTGAGGTGAAAGAACTCATTTACAGGCACCACAACGTTGTCAATTTGAAGTTGATGTCAAAGTTATTTGTGTCTGATCTCTGTTGTGTGAGGTAACTATATATTTTATGCATGCAAAAAATTAATGTGACCATATGTCTGGACAATAAATTGACAAGCCTCTTCTAGGTCAAATTGAGTGAAGTAATTAAAACAGCAAATATTTAATAAACTCTGATGTAGTTTCCATTATACACCAGTAGATGATAGCACAAATGAATATAAAGACAGGTCTTCACCTGATCTGATTTAATTTTAAAAGTTAAATATGAATTACAGTTGCATCCAGAATGTTTTTAGAGTGTGGCCGGGGTGGGGTGTTAAGTGTTGGTGGCAGGCACAATAAAAGTTGAAAAGATCTCGATGTGTGAGATATTTGTCAAGTCCAGGGTGAGAGGGTTTATCATATCCCACGGGGGAATACTTCTTGGAGAATATAGTTGACAGTCTGCAAATACACATGAATTAAAAAAAAAAAAAAGATTAAAATAAATACACAAATATATGTCCTGCAGTGAAAAGGCCTAGATGCTTTATTACTGATTACAAAAAGGATTTAATAAAGGCAAAGCTTTGTATTTAAATGCTGAACAGACAACAGATGTGGTGAAGGCTGCTGATAAACACAGTTCTTGTCTTGTCTGCCAGAACAAACACTTGAGGGTGGGAATTGTGGGATTCATTATCAAAATTTAAAGGGGCCCTAATATGCAAAATTGACTTTTCTGAGCTTTCTACCATGTTTTAATGTTGTTCCTGCATCAAAAACATATCTTCAGTTTTTGTTTCATTCACACATGTTTGAGTAATCCTGTATTTATTTACACTGACTTCCTGAAAGGACAGAAATGTCTTGTTTCACCGATGTCTGCCATTTCCACCTGACCACGCCTCTCCCCCCTCATGGCCCAGTCCCTCCCCGCAGCTGGAGGAGGGTCTCTTAAAGTGACAGAGACCTAATCTGAGCATTTCTCACAGAGTCAAATGATGAGTTTTTTCAAATAAGGTTTTTTTCCATAATTATTGCTTTTTCTGACCAACAAAACGTAGGATACTGCAGAGCAGCAGCAGCTCTGTCGCTCTCGGTGTAAATTGACACTTTTAAATAATCGTGCAGAAAACCACTTTGTGGCCGCAACGTTCCGCGATAGCTCTTGTTGTATATTCGGGGTCACACCAAAAGTGACTCGAGTGACTGAAGTGACCAGCGACCATTCATTTCCCATGCAAGCTGGCACATTTTAAATATCTGCTATAAATGCATTTTATATCTCACATTAACACAATATTTAAAACTCTAATTTAAGCTTAATCAGAATATGCTCTTGACATGTAAACAGGAACATTCTAATTCCAGTAGCGCATGTAAACACCTTATTCAGAGTATGAGTATTCGTTGCCTATAGCAACACATCCACTTGAGCATACATCATGGAAGAGGTTAATAAATGAAAAGTACATTTTACTGGAGGAGCACTGCCAGAGCTCTGCAAAATGACCTCCAGCAGGCCACAAATGTGCATGTGTCTGCTCAAACGGTCAGAAACAGACTCCATGAGGGTGGTATGAGGGCCCGACGTCCACAGGTGGGGGTTGTGCTTACAGCCCAACACCGTGCAGGACGTTTGGCATTTGCCAGAGAACACCAAGATTGGCAAATTCACCACTGGCGCCCTGTGTTCCTCACAGATGAAAGCAGGTTCACACTGAGCACATGTGACAGACGTGACAGAGTCTGGAGACGCCGTGGAGAACGTTCTGCTGCCTGCAACATCCTCCAGCATGACCGGTTTGGCAGTGGGTCAGTAATGGTGTGGGGTGGCATTTCTTTGGGGGCCGCACAGCCCTCCATGTGCTCGCCAGAGGTAGCCTGACTGCCATTAGGTACCGAGATCCATTTGAGCACATCTGGGACATCATGTCTCGCTCCATCCACCAACGCCACGTTGCACCACAGACTGTCCAGGAGTTGGCGGATGCTTTAGTCCAGTTCTGGGAGGAGATCCCTCAGGAGACCATCCACCTCCTCATCAGGAGCATGCCCAGGTGTTGTAGGGAGGTCATACAGGCACGAGGAGGCCACACACTACTGAGCCTCATTTTGACTTGTTTTAAGGACATTACATCAAAGTTGGATCAGCCTGTAGTGTGTTTTTCCACTTTAATGTTGAGTGTGACTCCAATCCAGACCTCCATGGGTTAATAAATTTGATTTCCATTGATAATTTTTGTGTGATTTTGTTGCCAGCACATTCAGCTATGTAAAGAACAACGTATTTAATAAGAATATTTCATTCATTCAGATCTAGGATGTGTTATTTTAGTGTTCCCTTTATTTTTTTGAGCAGTGTATATCCTCCTGCTATTGGTAGCATTAGCAAACTGACGGTTTCTGTACAGTTGAAATGGTTCAACAGATAAAGAGAAAAGGCATTTTTTTCAAACAATAAGATAAACGTTACCTGTTCAGCAGAAACTTGGCGACCAGTGCATCGGTCTGAAGCCCTTTCTGTTCCTTCAGCGCACGCCATCGATCGCCAAGAACCACACAGGTTTTATTCTGCTCTTCTACAGTTTTTCTCCTCCTCCTCTGGTACACTTCAAAAACAGTTTTCCTTTTGCAACCACCCGGTTCAAGGTTTTCCTCAGCCATTGTGCTCTTCGAAGTCAGGCTGTCCGCGCTACGATGAGGCTCAGCAAACGCCGGGCTACATAAACATAGTGTATACGCATGCGCAGGCACAAGAACGCGCACGTATCGCCGAAACCAGGAAGCCGGAATGATTGGCAAGTCCATGGAACAATGGTTACTGTACTCATGACGAAAACGATTGGTTGAGGTTTTTTAGGTCCCACAGAGTCCACAGTTTATTTATTGATTTATTTATTTCTAATTTTATAAGCCTTATAAAAGGCAATGAAGGTAGTTTTAATAAATATTGCAAAAAATGAATTTATAAGGATCCTCCCTAATATCTTTAAGTCTGAGTGGTGCACTTGTCATAACCAGCTGGTGCACTCCGCTCTGGAAGACTAAACCTTTACTGATATTTTTACACAGGAATATTATAATGATGTGGTGGTTCCACATGGTCCCATAATCACTGAAAGAAAGTGAACTTTTTACACATTCAGCTACTTAACTGCAGTACATTGTAGCACTACAGACATAAGATATGGAGTTAGGTCCATAAGTATTGGGACACTGACTCAAGTTTTGTTATTTTAGTCTTTTTACTAAAACTATTCAAAATACAGTTAATATATATAATTTATATGTGCTTCAAGTGGAGACTCAGCTTTAATTTGAGAGTATTCACGTCCAAATCAGAGAAAGGGTTTAGGAGTTACAGCTCTTTAATGTGTGGCTTCCTCTTTTTCAAGGGCTTAAAAGTATTTGGACAGTTGCTTCAGAAACTATTTCTTGAGCTGCCTGGGCTATTTCCCTCATTAATCCATCTTAAATTGAGCAGGGAAAAGGTCTGGACTTTTTCCAGGTGTTACATGTGCATTTGAAAGTTGTTTCTGTGAAATCACAACATTCAGTATCTCAATAGAAGTGAACTAGACCATCCTTAGGCTGGATTAAAAAATGGTGAAAAACCCTTTTACGACATCCACCTTAGAGCAGAACACTCTCCGGTAAGTAGGTCTGTTAGTGTCTAGGTCCACCATAACCAGAAGACTTCATGAGAGAATAAATATTCAGCAATGGCCAGTGGTCAGTCACCGATCTCAGCCTGATCGAGCATTATTTTACTTGTTTAAGACAAAACTTAAGGCAGAAAGGCCCACAAGCATACAACAACTGAAAGAGCTGCAGTAAAGGGCTGGTAAAGCATCATAAAATAGGAAACCCAGTGTTTGGTGATGTCCATCGGTTCCAGATGTCAGGCAGTCATCACCTGTAAAGGATTTTCCCCAAAGTATTAAAATATGTTCATCTGTCCAAACACTTTGGAGTACCTGAGGCTGTTACACATTAAAGAGCTGTAATTCTAAACTCTTTCTCCGATTTGGACATAAATACTCACAAATTACAGGTGAGAGTCTGCACTTTAAGCATATTTGAATTATATAACTGTATTTTGAATATGTTTTTGTTACAAGCTAAAACAACAAAACTTGTGTCAAATGTGTCCAAATACTTATGGACCTAACTGTAGTTACATCAGTTTTATTTAAGCTTTACATTTCTTCTCACTTTTTAAACTATACATTTCTTATAACCTACAAACTATTAGTTTATGACCAATTTCTGGGCTTAAGATGACGTCTCAACATTCTATAGACCCTTCTCACACAGCGTCATCTGATCACGTGATTTCCACTGAGCCGCCATGTTGGATGGCAAAAGCCGGTTGTCACGGCCCGATTTGGATCAGTCCTGCTGTCTGTTAGCCTAACAAATTAAATTTGTTTTACTCATCAAAAATAGTTTAATGTCCTATATCTGTGATAGCATCTACCTGCTGTCTTTTGAAGTAAAAAAGTTAATGTTGCACTGTTTGACAAAGTTTATTCTTTAAAAAAGTCACATAAAAGATCGCTCCTGCTGTAATCGTCAAATAAAGTAAAAACCGATCTGAGGTCAGTTCTTACTGTCTGCTCAGGTTTATTAGCAGGGTAAACACGTTTTCACGGACATTTAGCAAACTGGAGAGAAAAAGAAAATACAACGTTCAGGACAGCTTGGTATTTGTTCATTTCTGCGTGAGGATATGGTGATTACAGGATTATTTTCACAACATGGAATACTTTGATGGAAATATATCTCGATATTTCCTTGTGGATTTATACGAACTGATTGAGGGTTACTAATCCTGGATTGGACTGGTTTTGGACAGAACCAGTGTTCAAAGGTAAAAAGTCTGTTTTTTCGGTTTGGGCATACTGAGGAATCGTCATTAATTACACATATGTCCTATTTTAAGCATAAAGTTAACTTAATTTCCATTTTGTACAGAACATAAGCTTTCTAACGATGTATATCATGCCTGTATTGACAAAATAATAACCGTGCAAATTATGTTTTCACTGAGTTTTTTTCTGAATCTGGTCGCCGCTAGCTTGAATGAGGTTAAACAAATATAAATCCTAATTCTCCATATTTCTGCAAATTTGCCACTTTTTAAGGCCTTAAATTTTGATTTATAATTTTAGACTTGTAAACCTCTGCAGAAAGTCTACTTTATTGAAGTATTTATATTGCCTTTTCACTAATCTGCGTCCCATCTGCCTACTCACATGGACAACAGTTGTTTAGGGCACTTTCCATACTAAAGGTCTGTCACCATCCTGCCACTAAATACTTTTATGCCTCTAAGGAGCTCTCTGCCTCTTGTAAGCTTTTAAATGTGCCCCTCTAAAGTGAGATTGTCGATTGATTGACTAAATAATTGTAAACGTTGTGGTATTCCAGAGCGGATTGAAGGCTGGTAACCCGTAATTTTGACATCATATGGGTCTTAAGCATCGACAAGTGAACATTTCTCTAAATATCGCTGTCTGACCTGAACACTTAACGTTAAGTATTGAAACGGTGTAGAAAGTGGTAAATATGAACTATCTATGCATGATCGCTAAGCGCTAGCCAGCTACACCAGCTTTTTGTCATCCAAAATGGCGGCGTCAACAAACCAAGTCACGTGACTGAGAACAGTCTATTGGCCTGTAGTGTTTAATTGGTTGTTTTCAGATTCTACAATGTGATGATGTCACACTCTCAGATGGGGGGCAGGATACAGTTTTCCTGTATACTTTATATGGTATTTTTATGGTATGGTATAAGAAATATCCCAAAATAACATTATGAAATGTTGAACCTGATCTTTTATATTAGTGATAAGGTTCATAATCTCGCTATACATACCCACCCACACCTAAAAATCTGCATATTAATTTTACAGATTTTGCCTGCCCCCATCTCTATTAAATACTATAGGCCTATAGAATGTGGTGACATCATCTGAAATCCAGCAACAGATTGTGTTCACATGATGTCATGACATTCTAAAGGATCTACAATGTTAGACTGAGGTGGAGGCAGGTAAAGGCCTCCATACACCAAGGCGACGATCGCCCATCTGAAGCCGTCTGAATGGTTCTTCCACGTCGCTCATTTCCGTCCTTTTGATCTGTATGCGTCCGTCAGCCCCCATCGCTCCAGGACGGAGGCCGTCTGACTAGTTTCCTGCTGATTGGCCTTGTTGTTGAATCGGCGTCTTTGGTCTTTGGCATGAAGCGCTCTGATGGGCCTAGCCCTACAGCTGCCGCGCCAATCAGCTCACGGGAATTTTAGCGGAAGTGACTTTCCGTGCGGAAAGTTATCTTCTTCAAGTAACAGAGCAGCGGCACCTAATCCACACAAAACAATGTCCAAACCGGCCATTATCACGCTTCTCAAATGTTCAAATGTTCGATGTTGCAGAGACGTGTCAGCCACGACAGCCACACAACATCCAGGGACTTGAGGTACTCCGGGACTGATCTCATCCACCCCGGTGCCTTGCCACTGAGGAGCTTTCCAACCACCTCAGTGACTTCAGCTTGAGTGATGGATGAGTCCACCACTGAGTCCCCAACCTCTGCTTCCTCGATGGAAGACGTGTCGGTGGGATTGAGGAGATCCTCAGAGTATTCCTTCCACCGCCCAACAACATCCCCAGTCGAGGTCAACAGCTCTCCACCTCCACTGTAAACAGTGTTGGTGAAGCACTGCTTCCCCCTCCTGAGGCGGTGGACGGTTTGCCAGAATTTCTTTGAGGCCAACCGATAGTCCTCCTCCATGGCCTCCCCAAAGTCCTCCCAGACTCAAGTTTTTGCCTCCACAACCGCCCGGGCTGCAGCACGCTTGGCCTGTCGGTACCCGTCAGCTGCCTCAGGAGTCTCACAAGCCCACCAGGCTCGATAGGACTCCTTCTTCAGTCTGAAGGCATCCCTTACTTCCGGTGTCCACCACTGGGTTCGGGGGTTGCCGCCACGACAGGCACCAGAGACCTTACAGCCACAGCTCCGAATGACCGCATTCTGATGCATGGACTCCATGCATCAGAGATGAAGAAGCAGTTCTCAAAAACCATGGTTAGACAACTAAATATTAGTTTAGAAATCCACAGGAGACCAAAATCTTAAAGCATTTTCAATAGTAAATGTTTGAGTTTGTGCAGACATTGCTATTTTTTAACAGCCTAATATTTCTTTTTTCTTAATTTTCTGTAAATGAATAACACATTTGATTATTTTTTGTTCACAAAATTGAATTTTTGATTTGAAATAGAATCTTTTATTTCCACAAAAGATAGAATAAGGATTTTGAGATTTACTAACACTGATACAAATACTGCTATTATTTTGAACACAACTGTATCTGCTTGGGAAGAAGTTCAAAAACACACATGCTGATAAATGATCACATAGGTTGATTGTATTGTTCAAATATGCAACCATGCATTGAAAAGGTAAAAAAGAGAAACAACTAGGCACTACTTGGCAGCAAATGTCAGTCCCATGAGTGGAATGTTGGCACAGGGCAAGAGTGACCTTTATCGCAATGACGCACATGCATGTAAGGGAATAGACTCACAGCGTACAGTAAGGGTCCTCAGTCTACAATCCACACAGTGTGAAGATGCCTGGCAACCTGTCCAGTTTTTCTGCAAGTTGGCTATAATACTGCTGTGAGAAGAGAGAGAAAGAAATGGAGGTGGAGGTGGGTGGTACTTCAGGTAATGGAATCCACAGCTTGGCTTTATGATGGCAGGTCTTTAGTATAAATTTTGGTCAAATGAAATAAAGAGCAGAGATCAAATTAACTTGCTGCATGGTTGTTAAATTAATAGGCAGCATAGCAAAGTACCATATCCAGCTTGTACCCAAATAACAGCCATGATTCCAACAGCTTGCAGGTCCTACACAATAGCAATGGGACCGCTCTCCTCGATCCGGTTGACAGCAGTGGCAGGCGTCCCATTGGCTGGAGGGAGAGGGCTCACTTTGGCTAGTCGGTGCTCTTTGCAGAGGGTGCTGCTGCCCCCACAGAGCTGGCAGGCAAAGCAAGCAGAGTTACAGCACGGCAAAAAGCGACAAATGCTAACACGCCACAGGAACCAACCAGGAGTCCAGCAACACCAGCAGAACACCATGCTGCCGCCCAAAACACCCAGCACTATGCATAGCAGCAGGGGCCAGGAGCCAGAATCTGTTGACCATAGAAAACAGCAGGTGTTACAACTAGTACATACAGTCCTAAAGCGAACGTGAGTACACTTTTGTGTACTTCTGGATTACTTATATTTTTATACATTTCTCACATTTAAATGTTCCCCATCACAAACACTTTTAATTATTTCATTTATTAAGGGAAAAAAAGCTATCCAAACCTCCCCGGGCCTATGTGCAAAAGTAAGTGCCCCCTTGTTAAACGAAGAATTAACTGTGAGTAAACAGTTTTTGGAAAGATAACAAAAAGGAAAAGCAACAAAGCAATTTCTAAGGCTTTGAGACTCCAGCAAACCTTGGTGAGAGCCATTACCCAAAAATGGACATGGTGAGTTAAATGTTATTCTTGTTCTTTTGGGACCTCAACGAGGCCCAGTCCTGGGAAAATTAAAAATTATTCATAATATTTAAAATACAGTTACATAATTTTAATATGTGCTTAAAGTGGATTAGGGTTAGGTGTAATCTGAGAGTAGTCATGTCCAAATTGGAGAAAGGGTTTGGGAATTACAGCTCTTTAATATGTAGACGCCTCTTTTTCAGGGGCTCAAAAGTAATTGGACAAATGAACATTAACCATGAATAAAATGTTCATTTTGAATATTTTGGAAAAAATCCTTTACCAGCGATGACGGCCTGAAGTCTGAAGCCCATGAACCTCACCAAACACTGGGTTTCCTCATTTGTGATGCTCTTCCAAGCCTTTACTGCAGCTGTTTTCAATCGTTGCTTGTCTGTGAGTCTTACTGCCTTAGGTTTTGTCATAAACAACTAAAATGCTACTTGATTGGGTTGGAATCTGGTGATTGACCCCGCCATTGCAGAATAATTCACTTCTTGCCTTAAAAAACTCCTGGGTTGCTTTTGCAGTATGTTTTGGGTTATTGTCCATCTGTACTGTGAAGTGTCGTCCAATCTACTATTTCATGGCTTTTGGTTGAATCTGAGTAGAAAGTTTATCCCTATACACTTCAGAATTCACCCTGCTGCTTCTGTTTTCTGTTACATCATCAATAAACACCAGTGACCCAGTGCCATTAGAAGTTGGGCAGCTCATGTATCACACTGCTCCACCATGTTTTACAGAAGATGATGGTGAGCTTTGGATCACTGAGCTGTTCCAAGCCTTCTCCAGACTTTTCTCTGCCCATCATTCTGGTACAGGTTGGTCTGAGTCTCATCTGTCCAAAGAATGCTGTTCCAGACCTGTTCAGACTTCTTTAGGTGTTTTTTGGCCAAGTCTCATGTTGCCTTTCTATTGTTGAGGCTGATGAATGGTCTGCACCTTGTGGTGAAGCCTCTGTATTTTCTCTCATGAAGCCTTGTGGTTATGGTGGACCAAGACACCAATAGACCTACTTCCTAGAGAGTCTTCTACACTAAGGTGGATGTTGTGAAGAGGCTTTTCTTCACCATTTTTCAAGGATGGTCTGGTTCACGTCCATGGAGAGACTGAATGTTGTGGATTCACAACAGCTATCAACAGCTTTCAAATGCAAATGTAACATCAATCAAGTCCAGACATTTTCCCTGCTCAGTTTATGGTGGATTAATGAGAGAAATAGCCCTTGCAGCTCAAGAAATAGCTTTTCAAGCAACTATCCAATTACTTTTGAGCCCCTAAAAAAGAGGCAGCTACATATTAAAGAGCTGTAATTCCTAAACCCTTTGTGCCATTTGGATGTGAATACTCTCAAATTACAGCTGAGAGTCTGCACTTTAGGCACATATGAATTATATAACTGTATTTTCAATATGTGTTGGTTAATGGCTAAAATAACAAAACTTGTGTCAGTGTCCAAATACTTGGACCAAACTGCAGGCCCAGGGAGGTTTGGATATCTTTTTTCCTTAACAAAGGAAATTACAGCATTTTCCTCTGGTTATCTTTGTCTAATATTAAAAAGGTGTTTGGAAACATGTGTAACAAGTGTCCAGAAATGTAAGAAATTCAGAAGGGTGTACTCAATTTTGCTTAGCACTGTAAATAAAACAACTGTATAGCGAAAGAAAAGCCACACACATTTATCTATGAAAGACAGACTTTGCAGGAGTAAATATCTGAAATTGATTATCTGATTTTTAAAATAGAAGACCTTGTTTATTTAATATAATCATGTTGTCTTTTATAATTAAAGTATATTCCTTATCATATAATCCTAAATCACATCAACAAAAATGCTAGAATTTAAAATAAAGTATATAGTGCCTTTGGAAAAGCGGTCTTTCATAGATACATGCGTGTGTGGCTTCTATTTCGCTGAAGAGTTTTTTTTATTTACAGTTTTTTAAGCCGTGTCACTTGGGGACCTGAAGATCATGGGCATCCAATGCTAATAATACAGACCCTGCCTATGTAAAATGCTCCTTTTATATCCAGACATCTTAGTGAAACGTTGCCAACTGGTACAGTGACAACAGCCAAAAATCGGCTGTATCTCACTAGAGTACCAAATCCTTGCTGGATCCAGACGATTTTTGGCTGTTGTCATTGTGCAACTGACTTAGGATAACTGGCAACATTTCACTAAGATATCTGGATATAAAAGGAGCATTTTACATAGGCAGAGTCTGTATTATTAGCATTGGATGCCCATGATCTTCAGGTCCCCAAGTGACACTGCTTTACTCAGTACTGGGAATCACAGCATTGATCAGGAACACAGTAACACCAGTCAACTATGGCTCTACATTAATGGTCACTTACCAGACACAGACTCGTAACTGTCTGGCATGGCACAGTTCTGGTGCACTTGGGGGGCTGTGGGGGGGGTTACCAGTGCAGGAGAAGGGGATGTGATTAGTGGTGGAGGATTTGGAGTGAGAAGCTGACCTGCTGAAAAACAAAACATTATGTTATTATGTTAAATTTATTATTTTGTTTTATAAACGGCAACACTGCAAAGGAAACATGCCTTATTGTACAGTGGTACCACTTTATCTACTGTATATGTATACACCGACCTTTGCAGCCAGTCATCAGGTTCTCCTGCAGGTCACTACCATCCCCACAGTTATCAATGCCTTTGTCATCACACACCAAACTGAGAGGGATACACTTCCCATTTCTGCAGGTAAAGTATGGCTCACTGTTGCAGTCTGATTGGTTGAATCCTGGAAGCAAAATAATGTTAATTCACCACTTTATCACTGGTAGTACTGACAATCTAATAAAAGTTACCAAAGCTACACACAGCATATCAATTATGAGGAATATAATTATATATCCCTAAATGTGTTTCTTTTTGCAGTGGGGCAGGAGTGCTAACCACTGTGCCACTGTGTTAATGACACAGGTTTATATTTATGGCCAATTAGAACACCTCATTTATCAAGGTCTAAGTAGGTGGTGTCCTGATAATTTCAAGAATGAACTTTCTCCAGAAGATTTAACCTTGAACAGGAAAGTGTACTCATCAAAGATAAATTCAAACTCAATGGGATTTTAAGAACCTCATGCTGTACACTCTTACCCAGTCTGAAGGAGGTGAAGTCGCCCACAAAGTCCACTCTAGGCTGGGTTCCCCGCGTCACCAGCCGCAGTGTCAGGTAGTTACCTGTGGACAGTACTGGCCATGGAGGGCTCTTCCCACAGAGGGGGGGTCCCAGGGGAGGTGAACTCCTGTCTGGCCCATCATAGAACTGAATATATGATCCGGCATGACAACGGTCAGCCGGGCTTTCCCCAGCAATGGGCTGCAGACTGGTGTTGAGAGGACCTAAGCCTTGGGGCAATTCTGGAAATAGCGGGGCAGGACTCAGAGGGGCTACTCGCAGCAGGCTGTACACCAGGAAAAAGCGAAAGTGAAACTGGATGTTATCTTTTGGTGAACTGCCTTGCATGGTAAGGTGGCAGTCTGTTCCCATTGTCACAAAATAGTATTTCTTGGACTGTTGATGTGAGTTGACAATCATACCATCGCCACGGATTGTCTGACCACAGAAGTCCACTACGTTCACTGGAAACACAAACACACAGTATTAGGATTAGCTAGGACTCATCCAGTCCTAGCAACATGTGTTCTGTTTGATAAATTTCACGTTTTCAAAATCTGGTGTTCCATTTTTTGCTCCTAGGATTTTGCCAAATCTCCACAGCAAGCAGTTTCTACAGCACTTAAACCCAGTACCACAACAATAAGTACACTGCACAAACCCAAAAGTAGAAAGTAAACACTCAAAGTTGACTGTTGTGGTTCAGGACAGATGGGTGGGCAGATCCGCCTCTGCTTAACCCCAGTGGGTCACAGACCAAATAAAGGGCAAATTTACGGCCACCCCTGGAGTTTATGAGCTTTGTTGCTAAGGGAGGCATTTAAATCCTCTTGTACTGACCCCCAGGAATGTCCCCAAGTCCAGGAGCCCCAGTTGGTGGGAAATAGCTTGTCCTCTGTGTGACATAAGTAAATACAAAGCCTAGAGGGGAACTGGCTAAACCACACATAAGCAGAGGGAACTGTGAATATTTTTACAAGATAAAAACGAATTTGTTTTAACCATTTGCAACGTGCAAAGTGAGAGTCTGAGTAAAAAAGCCAACAGTAGATCAAGGTCTATGTTGAAACTCAGTGGCTGTGACTATGGAATTCTAATAATAAAATACTCTTTTTCACTTGGCTATTTAACTCAAGTTTACCTTGAAGATGGAACTCGTTTCATATAAATTAACACCATTATCTTAAGGCTACTGTACTGGAAAACAAGCTTAATTTACCATATTATAAATGTTGTGTCTAATAACTATCAGGGAGTGAACAAAGAAGGTAAATACACACCTCAATGAGACAAAGTAAATGAATGTGGAAAATCTCATTTTGCTAAAGATAACATATTTTTGTTCTTCATACATCATTTTAAAAGGTTAGCTTACATGGGTATTTGTGCTATAATACGGCACTATCTCATACTGACTGTGATATAAAGTATATATAATGCAAAATGACAGCGGCAATAAAACACTATCTCACTCAAGAGCCACCTTTTTGTCATTTAAACAAATGCCTTTCTGCAGTTGATGAATCATTCTGCTCATAAACATCCAATACTTAGCCTTGCACATAATTAAAAGACAGCTCTGTGCGCTTGTGTCAGAACTGGTATATAGCCTGTCGCTGATGGATATGCGTCTTAAGGCTCATGCCCAGCCTACCTGTTTCAATGGCCGAGCTTTGCCGTAAACACAAACATAGTAGAAAGAACAGCTGCGCACAGTTGTTCATTAACTTCATAGTCCCGGCGAGGTCCGAGTTTATCACATGCACATGCACATGCACGCTCAGTTCGACACACTTAAAAAGTCCTCAAACTGATAAACGTGTTACATCCGCGCACAGACTGCTCAGCGCAGAAGTGCATTGCGCTCCTATGTTGCGCTCCTGTCTTCTGGCTTCCATGGCCACCTCTGATGTCCTTTATCAGCGGGGCCCTCTGACTATCCAGCGGTCACGTGTTTTGTCATCCCCATGACAACAACAACACAACACTGCATAAAAGGTGACCAAGCCCGTGGCACAGGCGACATGGGCGAGGGGCGCAGAATGCCTGCCGCACGTCGTAGCGCATAGCTGCTGGCATGAGCCTGGCCAATTTTATTTATTTATTTATTTATTTATTTATTTATTTATTTGAAAAGGGACAATATACATTCATCAACATTTAACAATGTAAAGGCACCCGAGTTAGCTGAATTAGAATAATCGGTAGTCTCTTGTGCCTGTTGTAAAAAGGCAACCTTAAAAAAAAAAAAAAAAAAAAAAACCCAAGCAGCATAAAATCACACGGTAAATTGCACGATGTACTATAGGTTAACAATTAACAACAAAATGTATTCATAATACATAATACATAATAATTCATCAATGGAGCATCAGTGTCCACACATCCGAGTCTCAAAAAAACATTTTTTAGCATTCTTCTTAAATGAATAGAATGATGGAGACTCGCGTATTGATTCGGGCACTGAGTTCCACTGCTGAGATGCTTTTAAGGAGAACACAGCCTGACCAAATGCACTTTTTCTTCGGGGGATTATGCTGCCCCCCCTCACTGCCCCTCTGGTTACTCTGACCTCACTAAGATCTAAAGAGTGTTCACACAGTGGAGGAGGAGCTAAACCGTGCCTTATCTTGTAAACTAAGCTCATGTTTTTGTATTTTATGAGATTGCCCCAACTCGGTAATTTATATTTTTGCAAAATATTGCAGTGATGATATCTGTATGGTTTTTTGTTCAAACTAACTTTTTTGATGTGACCTTTGAAACTAAGGTTTGAATCAATGTGTAATCTGAGATACTTGTATTCTGTAACAACCTGTAACCTTTCTCCTGATATTAAAATTTCTGGTTTTATATTTATATTACTTTTTGAGAAAAAAAAACAAAAAACATACAGTTTTGAACATAGTCAATTGTAAACAAGAACGCAGAAGCCAGGTTGTGACTAAAGACATAGCATCTGTTAATTTTGAGGTGACTTCCTATAATGATTTTCCATGGGCAGGAATAACTGTATCTGTGTACATTAGTGTGTCCCAGGTCTTGCACGCAGATGGTAAGTCATTAATGTATATACTAAATCACAGAAAATAACTGGAAATGATGGACACCACAGCTACCACAGCTGTTCAGCTTCAAATAAGTTTTTGTTTGATGATGACCACTTCACACTCGCGAGAGATGAGTATAATATGGCGAGCTAAGCTCAGTGCTTTTCAAACTTTTTCTGGCATGCTACCCTTGAGCAAAAAAAACAAAGAAACAAAAAAAAAATCAGGAAAAGACCATCTGTGTTCTGCATTAAATATGAGTGAGACACCTGAGTCCGCCTCCCCTCCTCTCCACGGATGTCTGTCCAACTGTACTTCATCAGCTGCTCACACAGTTAATACACTATTTGAGTATTCAGCCAACCTTCGCCAGTTTTTGCAGATGATTTAATTTCTTTAGTAGCCAGAGAACTAGGATATATAAAAGCCCAAAAGACAGGTAGTTTATTTCTTTATTTGGCAACACAAAAATTTCTTTGGCGCTTCATTAAACTTCACAGTAATTTACTGGCTTTTTCATATTTCATAATAAATATCTCCTAATTTAATATAATTTTTTTCTTTTAAGATAATGTTTTACTCCCAAAGTGTAAAAAGGTAGCAGGTAAAAGTCAGTCATCTTGGCTACAGTAACAGCACAGGGACAAAAAATATTAGCATCCGGTGAGTTAAGGCTGTAATTCTGTAGTTTTTGTGTTGGTTGTAGTTCTATTTAAAGCTGAAGTCCAGGTTTATTTCTCTCACAGGCTGAGGTGGATGTGGTAGTCCAGGTGAATCCAGGTAAGTCCAGGTTGTGGTTCTGTAGTCCTCATTTGAAGCTGAAGTCCAGGTTGTGGGCCATCAGTTCCTCCTCAACGTTCTCCAGAGCCCATATATGGTCCACCACCTGGAGGGCCTCCCACTCACTCTGAAATACAGGCATTTATGTTAGTATAGTAGTACTGCAGCTTTATCATGGGTATATAGCACTAATTCTGCCTTGTGGGCACACAGCACTTTACAAGGAACCGTTCACCCATTCCAACACTGGTGGCAAGGAGGGTGGAGTGTGTAACCCAAGGACACTACGGGAGTATACACAAGAGGGAGCGGGAATCGAACCATAAAACTCTGTTAGTGGGTGAACTGCTCTACCTTCCTAAGTGTATACAACGCAAATTTATGACTTTCCAGTATTCACAATTTCTTCCTCTTCTGTTTCTTTTCTTTCTCCACAGCAAATCTTCAGTGTAGAGGCACATTTGGCTGGAATGTATGCGTGCTCAGAGTTGCAGGAATACTATTGATGAGGTATGTGAGTGAAACCACTCTTGAAAGTTTGGTTGGATATGCCAATCCATTTACTGTCCAATATAAAAACTAAAAAAAAAAAAAGAGTTTAAAAAACATACAAATTCAATTGTCCCAATGCTTTCCATGAGTTCAGTCAAAACTGTGACTGAAATTAAAAAGGGGAAATTGTCAAGGAACTTCCTAGCTCCTTAACCTATAACCGGATGTACATCATCCTTCGCCATGATAAGGGCTGTTTCTCAATTCCTAGTATGCAGACTCCGGACTTGTGTACATAGAGGTCCTGTCTGGATGAGGCCCTGCTGCATCCTGGATTCCCGGACCTATCTCGCCCCAGTTACCTGTCTGGATGAGGCCCACCTGCTGCATCCTATGGACTTCCTCAACCTACCTCACCTCACTCCCTGGATGAATCCTTACAGAGCTGATCTATGATCCTATAGATGAGCTAATGAACTAACAGTCCTAGACACATGTTGCCTGTCCGTCCTGGGAGAGGATCTCTCCTTCAGTTGGGCTCCATAAAGTTTCTTCTTTTTTCCCGCAGCTGGGTTTATTTAGGAGTTTTTCCTTACTGAGAAGGAGGGTCTAAGGACAGGAGTGTCCTGGGTCTGTTTAGTGTAGTTTGTGTTGATTGTGTTAAGTCTGATTATGTGTTTATGTTTGATCAACTGTTTGTGAAGCCCTTTGAGGCGACTTTTGTTGCGATACTGGGCTATACAAATAAATCTGAATTGAATTGAATTGAAACAACTAAGTTTATGTGAATCTAGAGTCTGTAGTGTTAGTGCAGAGAGCTATAATAAAACAGAGCTGTATCTTCTCTTATATGGAGTGATTTTGGGTTATTTCTGTACATTGTAATGTTAAAAAGAGCATTAAAATAAGCGCTGCAGTGGAGGTTCAAGTGCACTTATTGTAGTGCATTTTCTGGGTGTTGTAGTTTTTATTAAACAGCTGTAGGTCCACGTAAATTCCCTCGTTGTTTCTGCTGCTGGGTTAGGATGGCCTTCCAAACACAGCTGAAGCTTCTTTCCTTACCGCAGTGTAGTCCTATTGCTGACCTCATGATGTAGCTCTCAAAGGTTAAGGAAGAGGAGGTAGGAGCAGGAGTTAGGAGGCACAATTTAAGGTATTCGGATTCAGCCCGTGTATCCTCAAAATGTCCCACACCTGTGTCTAAATGGCCATCTTTAACCTCCTGGAGGTTGCTCCCAGAGTGCCCTCAATTGGCTCCACCAATCTGCCTCCTAGAGACCCACATATAACACAACTCTCCCAATTTCTCTGGGCTTGGGACCAACATGAATTCCTGGCCCTACAGTTTAATACCTGTGTTTGGGGTCGGCCTACTCTAACACAATAGTTTAGAAGAAGCTATTCTTGTTTTCATCAAGGCAGCAGCTGCAGAAACGTGCAGGGCGTCTTTCCTGACGTTTGATTGGTTAATAGTGGTGTGCAGTACAAAAGTTTAACCGGTTGATGCGGTGCATAACACATGGGAGTTAGCAGTTAGTTTAAACCCCCTGAGATTGGAAACTGTTTCTATCTATCTAACCTGCATGACAGGAGAGGTTGGAGAGAGTGGTTTCATGATTACTTAGCATTTTGGCTCTAGCTGTACAAGTTGGGCGTCATGTATGGTTTAGCCTGTGATGCTTGACCTTATCATGTTGTACCAATGTGCGCTTGAGCGCTGTGGGTGTGGCAAATTCTCAAGTGGATCGTAAACATTGCCACATGACTGTATACAGCTGGCTTTTGCTGTTATGGTGTTAGGCTGGTGCACGAGTGTGAAATGGGGCTATAGAGACTGCTCCACGTCAGTGCCTCGATCAAGGGTTAGGGGTTAACGTGCCCCGTCGCCATGGGCTTAAACAAGGCATTTTAACATAGATAAAGGGAGTTGAAAACCAAGTAAAACTAAACAGATCAAACAAGGCATGTGCATGTCTGAGTGCGGTGGGTCCTAGCAGTGTCTCAGTGGCAAGTCTACCTAGCCTCAGAGCACTGGAGTCAGGCTTGGACACAGATAAAGTGCGCTGTCTCATGCAGCTCAAACAGTGCTGGTGTTGTGGGCTTCCATGTGTGTTGTAACACAGTAAAACAGAGCTGAAATCAGTGTTAAACTAAATAAATCAATAGTGTATGCATTTGCAGGCGTGCAGTTAAAGGGAAATAACGCATGCCTCAAATGCAGTTAAAAACTATGTTGGGACAATTAAGAGGTGAACTAACCAATACCCCCTCCCCACCCTCCCACTTTTGGTTGATTAGTTGCTGTTCTGGGTATGACTTTGGTCGACTGGCCCTTTCTTTGCTTGACTACAGCCCTAGTGGTAGTTCTGTTGGTTCTAGTTTTGGTCTTACCTTAAAGGCCTTGTTAGGGTCTGGAGGCAGGTTCATGGCAGATCCGGTCATCTGGTCCTGGAGGATCTGGGTCTGGTCCACATCTAGAACAGAACCTGTTCAGTCAGGACTAAACCAGTATTTAACAGTTTGTTTTAATAACAGAGACTTACAGTTGTCGTGTCCCAGGACCAGACCGTACATCCTCCTCAGTCCAAACACGTTCAGGAAGTACCAGGAGGCTGAGCTAACCCTGAAACCAGGTCAGAACCAGTTAAAACCAGACAGGGATCAGAGAGAGCAGCTAAACACCTGACTAATGCTGTTGGTTTGTCCTTGACTTGAAGCATCAGCAGCTGTAAGGAGGAATAGAACATCTTTCTGCTCATGGAGGGACCAGATCTAAACCAGTTCTAACTTGAAGTGGGCCTCTGTCTGAAATCAAATGACATAGTCCAAGTAAAGGATCCCTGAAAAGTAACTATATACTTCTACTCGTGTAATTTACTTGGTCTGTTTCCTTAAGAGGTGTCCACAATGTATCATCTACCACCATCTAACTCGATCCTCTGCATCCTCTTCTCTCATACTAACTCCATGTCCTCTTTCACTACACCCATAAATCTCCTCTTTAAGTGTCCTTCAAGGCTGATTTATACTTCTGCGTCAAATCGATGGCAAAGCTCTGCTGACTGCTTTGCGGTGCCGCAAACCCTCTCAAAACCTACGCCTGGTCAAAAATGTAACTACACGTCGAGGGGACAAGGACCGCAAATGCTGTTATTGGTTGCTTGGTCTCGCAGTGAACTGGCACTGCATGAAACATCGCAGAAGTATGAAGGGTTTTCAACGCTGTCGAACCAATGATGGTAGTTTAGCATCAGGAAGACGCAGAAGTACAAATCAGCCTTTAGGCTTCCTGCCTGGCATATATTCACTATTCCTCCTCAGTACATGTTCAACCCATTTCTGGTGCATTAAGATTTACCATGAAGCATCGAGTGAGACCAGGTCAACTCCTCTCTGCAGCATCGGCTTGAACCTCAGAGTCAGAGGGAACGGCACTTTGGCTAAAAACACAAAATAATAATATTCTTAAAAATGTACATGTCATTATAAAATCTGAAAATTAGGATTATTGTAATACATCTAATTAAGGCTGGTACTCACTGGTGAGGAACCCGGAGAAGGCCCAGTTAATCCAGCCTCCAATCAGGATCATGGGGAGAACGTTAGTGAGATTCCCCTTCATCATATCCACCACCATACTACTGTCTACAGAAGAGAGACTAAGTTAGACAAGGACTAAACCAGGACTACACCAGGGTTAAACCAGTCTCCTCATGCCCACCACCAATCTACTGTCTACTGGACAGAGACTAGGTTAGACCTAGTTCAGCTCTGATTTAGGCCTGGTTTAGTCCTGGTTTCTTCTGGCTTTGATCTAATAACTACTATTACTCAAAAAAGTAACTATTTACAGATTACTAGTTACTCTTTAAAAAAGTAATATACTGCATGTAGGAAAACAGACTGTGGGCCTCTCTAATTTTCTTTAATGGAACTTCACAGACATTCGCCCTTCAGTGCGGGGGAACAGCTGATAACCTTTAAACCCCTGAGTAATAAAATAAACTTGTTTATCTATTTCCATATACATGGTGACCCTCCATAGATCCTGGATCCTTCCAATAAAAATGCCATTAGCTAGACTTCCGATCTGACAGGTGCAGCAATGGAAGCGTAAAGGAACGAGCATAGAATAGAATTATATTATTTCAGTGAGATGCTGGGTATTATATCTGTGAGAAAATGCCCAAGAGGGTCAAGAAAAGTTGCTTGCAAAATACAGTACAAATGAGGAGGATAAGGACATCTTGTCGCTAGCTGGCAGCAACATGGAGGACAATGTGCAACATGATGCTTATGTGAAAGACCGCAACGCTGGCTTGAATCTAATTCTGAAAGAACTATGTGACTTTAGGAAAGACACTGACTAGCAATTTAATGCAAGGAGGAGCTGCTACTGGAGTTAGCATAACTCCAGACTCAAGTAGAATCCAAGTTAATGGACTTAGGAGGATGTTTGCGGCGTGAAAATGTTATGAATGTATGGGGTGAGTAAGGGAGCCAAGGACAACGTTACATCTGTGATTAACTGTGTAGAGACTTCTCGAAAAAGGTCTGGGACTCCCGTCGCCTACTTCTCTGGGTATTGAGAGAGCACACTGCGCACTCGCTGCGAACCCCCCCACTGGAGCCCCAACAAGATCGATCATGGTCAAGTTTGCAAGTTACCAGCGAAAGGAGGACATAATTAAATGGCCGTGGTAGGCAAAAGGCTTGGATTTTCAAGGGAAAAAAAATACATTTAGAAAATGTCTATGCCCCAGAGGTACAACAGAAACAATGGGAATATGCATCGGCATAGGCAGCGCTCCGGGAAAACAGCATCCGATTCCAGACGCCTGTCCCAGCAAAACTGAGAGTGCACTTCAGCAGCGGCACAGTGACATACAACTTGGCTCAGGAGGCGACAGAGGACCTGGTGCAGAGGGGCATATCGGTAAATGTTGTGATCAATAATGTTACTGCTACATAATGTTAATATAGTTCTTTTTTTTTAGTTTATATACACAAACAATTAGGGCATATGAAAGCATCTGTAGTCAGGTTGGTTTGACATGATAATATATGGAACCCAGAGACTTACATACATTATGGACTCTCCTGTCCCTCTTGGCCCACAGGAGCTTTATGTACAGGCTATGAAGAAACAGACGACGAGCATCCTCTCTGATCCCACACATGTGTTGTACCCTGAATATGAATTATTGAGCTCAGGGAGGAGGTACAGAGTATCACTGTGTCGACGCAATAGGTATAAGCATTCATTCGTACCTGTTTCAGTAAAGCTGTTAAATGATAAATGAAATGACTGTGTGGGTGGGGGGGCAGTAAATGTATTGTACTTGTTTGTCACTTATGTGAATTTTCTCTGTGGTGTGTGATCTGTGTGTGTGCAGTGGCCCATTGATCCAAGAAAAATTTCTCCCAAGGGAGACAAGTAAAAGAAATCTTGAATCTTGAAGTAATAATCAGTGAGGAAAAAAGAGATACCTCTTGGAGGTTAAATACTGGTATTTTACATCCTATAAGGGAGCAAATTAGAGAGGATATTACAAAATATCTTGCTGAAAAAGACAATGTGGAAGTTCCTCCAACAATTCTGTGGCACGCACTGAAAGTGGTCATAAGATGGAAGATTAGTGGCTACAACTTTAATTTAAAAAAGAAGAGGAATGAACATTGAAAGAGGTTTCAGGCACAATTAAAGATTTTGGAAAATACTCACAATACTACTCTGAATAAGAACTTGAAAATAGAAATAGATAAAAAGAAGAATGAAATAAATGAAATCTTTTTAAGTAAAGAAAAAATTACTTTTACAACAGAGGTACTATGAAGCACGTGGCAAATCAGCTAAATTGCTGGTGTATAAGCTAAAAAAACAACAACCAGAAAATATGATTCACAAAATAAAAAACATATGTCTACTTTTTTGGACACAATTAATGTACCTAAAGTAAGTGAAGACCAGAATACAGGTCTGATCTTGGAAATAACAGAACTCGAAATTAAAAAAGCAATTACTAATTCCAAACCCAACAACACACCGGGGCCTGACAGTTTTCCCTGGGAGTGCTATAAGGAAGTGAAAGACCTTGTTGTACCTTAAAGCTACATTTAACCATGTTTTGAAAAATGGAATAATACTTCCATCTTGGCATGAGGCATGTACAGTGGGGCAAAAAAGTATTTAGTCAGCCACCAATTGTGCAAGTTCTCCCACTTAAAAAGATGAGAGAGGCCTGTAATTTTCATCATAGGTATACCTCAACTATGAGAGACAAAATGAGAAAAAAAAATCCAGAAAATCACATTGTCTGATTTTTAAAGAATTTATTTGCAAATTATGGTGGAAAATGTCAATGAGAAAACCACAGGGCAAAGACGGCAAAATTAAAGCAGTTTGGGCTTTTTATTATCGGTCTTATTATCGGTTAAATTTTTAATTATTCAAATTATTTGTATGACGTCATAATTGCCAATTATTGGCCCGATAATTATCATGTCCGATATTATCGTGCATCCCTACTCTTGAGATTACCCAATTCAAGCAGACAAGGTGACAAAAGATTTATTAGAACACAAATGGAACAAGATAATCAGTGGACTTTTTTATTTTTTATTATAAAAAAAAGTAATTTGCATGACGAGATTAAAATACTTTGATGGGGCCCACATGATCTTGATTTCTTACCAAATAAGGTAGATAGGAGGTCTAAAAGTTGGCCGGGGCTAGGTCTAACTTCATGCTGTACATATTTTCACACACATATTTCCAGTCTTCTAACAGACGCTCGCAAAGACGTTAACTGGCTAACGGTAAATAAACAAAAACTCCACATATTGCTCTACCTCTGTGGTAATTTTTGTGTATTTATGTGTAAGTGTTTATAAAATAATCATGATATGAAAATAATTTTGATAGGGAAATGTGCAGGGAAGGCTCAGGTCACACTCGGGCGACGTTCTTTTAGTGATCTTAGTGTTTTTGTAGCTAACTTTGTCCGTCTTATTATTTTCTGATTAATGTTAGCTTAGCCCACAATCTTATTTTGAAAGACGGAAACAAGGTACCGGGTGTGAAAATGTGTTAACGTAAATAACTTCCGTGTGTCCGACTCAGGGCCATAGCACTGCCAAGCTTAGACCTTGGACAAAAGCGCTATTTCATACAGCCACAATAAAATATTTGTAAAAGAAACTATCCAACCAATATATCGTTATAAAATAGGGCTGTCAACGTTAACGCGTTAACGCATGCGATTAATAGGAAAAAAAATTAACGCTTTAAAATTTATTAACGCAAATTAATCACATGATCTGTTTTGCCGTACACCAGTGCTTCTCAAAGCACTTTGGAGGGTGTCAAGCAGTGTCTGGGGGCGCGTGACCGTCTTGGAAATGTGTGTATATCACAACATTAGCTGCGTTTCCATTGACCATCAAATTGCGCAAATTGGATTTGCGAATATAAATTTGCCTAATGGAAACACGACAATTTTCGAAAAAAAGTTTTTGTGCTCGGATGAGGTGGTTTTTCAGGCATATCGAAATTGACATATTTCGCAAAACTGCAATAGAAACACTTTTGTCAAATTAAACGAGTCACGTAACCTACAACCGGATACCACGCTAAGTCGACAGGATACTAATTTTCTACTGTAACCTTTTAAACCAAAATGTAAAAAAACAAACATTTCATGAATAGCTAATTTTGAATTTAATAGTAGCAATATATCTCAAAAAATTTGCAATAGGGGCAACATATCCCAGTTTTGCTACTAATCAAGTTAATTGGCAACACGTAATGGCCTCTGTTTGCAAATAAGAACTGGTTCTCAAAGATTTTTAACTGGTTAAATAAATAAAAATAAAAAAAATAGTGAGAGACCTTGGTATGAAGCTTAACAGAGTTAAAAGTAACAATTGGACTGAAGCTATCTATGGTGTAACTCATGACCATAACACAATTCATTTTGATCAAAAAGATTAAATAAAAGTTTGAGGATCCAGCTAAATACTTCTATAACTTTGCCCTCTATCAAGTTTCAGAGAAATAATTGTGGTACATTGAGTACTGCTCAGTTTGGACAAAAAAAGTAAAACTATCATTTCTTGTTCTCTTATTTTCATAGTTTTGGTGATTGCTCTATGGTGGACATGGACTACATAAGGAGCTGTGGCGAATGCCACCATGCAAAACCGTAAAAGGTAAAGCATGAGTCCAACTGACTTTTTTCATTGTTGTGAGCTGATGGATTTCACTGCCAAATTTTGTACATTTCCAATAAACTTTATTTTTGCCCTTCCATAGGGATTTTTGCCTCACTGTGCATAGGGCGCTATTGCAGCAATTGGCATTTTTTCTTCTTTCAAGCCCTGGGTTCGAAGTAACTAAAGGAGTTATCTTCCCAGTTAAAGTAGCATGGGTGGTGTTTCCAGAGTTGATCAAGTCGTGATTTGAAGCTGTTCAGACTTAGAGCAGTTACAACAGAGGCTGGCAGGGCATTCCATGTATTTACATCCTATTGCTAAAAAAACCTTTGTTTCATACTGGTTACTGTGACGGGCGCCATTCAATGTCCTAAAGGGTACGTTCATCTTTATCTCGTAATTACGAGATAGTTTTTTTTTTTTTGGTGACTACTATGCGCTTCCGTACAATATAGATGGGGCTGCATAAAAACAAATGAATTATTAATATTTCAAAAATGGAAGGTGCACAAACGTTAATTTTGCATGCACAAATGTGAATAAACAATGCACAAATGAATGACACCCTTTCGGAGTGATTTGGACGAAATGGGGGGGCTGAGTCAAAAAAATGAATTATTAATATTTCAAAAATGGAGGGTGCACAAACGTTAATTTTGCGTGCACAAACGATGCACAAACAAATGACACCATTTTGGAGCGATTTGGACGATATGGGGGGGTTGAGTGGGGGGGTGGCCTGAAAAAAAAAAAAGTTTATTATCTAAAAAAAAAATTGTACACAAATTCTCTTTTTGTGTGCACAAATGTGCACAAACAATGCACAAACGAATTGACATAGTTTTGTTAATTTTCAATCATGTGGGGGGGCCAACTTCACACAGGTCGAGGACTAATTTTGCTTCGGATAAATGCATTGGTTCATGACCCCGCTCCTCTCCTTTCATCTCTCCCTCTGCGTGTCTTTCCTCCTCTCCATTACACACGGGTTAGAAAAGCAAACTCTGAGCTAAACTTGAACAGAATCAGATTTAGACCAACTCTACGCTGTGTCCAGCCAAGGACAGAGAGATGTGGACATCAGTTAGCTTAATAAAAGTTAGCAAAGCGGCTGTATTTGTCCCGAGGAGCTGCTGACTAGACTAGACTAAAACTAAAAAGAATTACATGACTAAATCTTGACTAAAACTAAATAGAATTTTAGTCAAAGGACTAAAACTAAAACTAAATTAAAAATTTGGTGTCAAAATTAACACTGCTCACAGTTAGCAAGCGGAGACCACCAGAACCAACAAGGTCCCACGCAGCCGTGTTTTGCATCACCCAACTGGCGACTGACACTTGAGCTTTCTTAGGAGGAAGCAACCCAAAGGATCCACGACAAAAGATCTCCCCAGTGACACCTTGCGAATTGAAAAGTCTATGGCGTGCTCTCTGGACGGACCCGGCAAACTAGGGTTGTCAAAAAAAATCAATACCATGATATTAATCGATACTAAAACGAGTATCTAAATGAGATATTCATTTAGAAAAGTATTGATAATGTGACGTCTTTACCTGTGCCACGGAAACACAAGGCACAGCCCCTCCCCTCCAGTGAATGAGTACAGGAGGAGGACAGGCTCAGTCAGCGCAGCATAAAACTTTCCTCCATCAAAACTGCTCTTTAAATACAATTTACTAAAAGTTGTTTACTTGCTGGGAGTTTCCGTGGTGTGGGACTTCCCAGGAAGACCGAGAGCACTCCGATCTGGGAGTCACTCCTCAGCGACATCATTCCAAACAGACATAAAACAGACTAAATGTAACAAATGCATATGTCTCGTTACCAGCAGACAGAGGAGCACTGGTATTTCTCTGTTAATACAGACGTTCAAGCAGAGTTTCAGCTGCATTCCCTTCAGCATGGCAACCTGACACGACAAATACTGTCCTTTAAGTTCACCTGTCTCTGTGCAGCGTTCATGTTTTATCACATCAGTAAAAACACAGGCAATGAGCTCCTGTGGACAGACTTTTATTTCACTACATTTAGACTAAAATCCAGTTCATCTCTTCTTTCCCAGCTGCCCCCACTGACAGCAGCAGCAGCCACACACATACACCCTGATACACACACGGTGACGGGGACAGTGCGCAGTGGAGACGAGCGGCTGTGGCGCACACAAAGAGGAGCAGAGGAGGAACAGATGAAAGGAAAGTAGGAAATGTATTAGTGCTATTTATTTTTTACACTTTTGCTCTGTGTCCTCACACAGTAAACTGCAAGTAAACTGAAATGACTGTACTGACTGTAACGTGAGTAACAAAAAGGTATTTCGTTGGTAACTGTAATATTCATACCGGTGGCTCAAAAGTAACACGTTACCTACTGCATTACCTACAATTGTAAACTCGTTACTCTGTAATGTGTTACTTCCAACACTGACTACTATATACTGTTCTATCCCCACAACAAAAATGCTAGATATTTTTCTTATTAAACTTGCTCAGTGGATAAAATTTTACCGTCAGTGTTGTGTGGTATTTAGTCCGGGTTTAGTACCAGTGGAGTCTTTGTTTAGCTTTAGACCAATTGTTACCTGTTAGAGGGTTCTTGGGAACCACCTTTCTTTTGGTTTTCTTGAAGAATCCAGTCTCTGAGTTATTGAAGTAGTGCTTCCTCATCACAAAGGACTGGAAACAGGAAGATCAGGCTTAGACTGGGGCTAAAACCTGAACTAATCAGATTTCTGGTCTGGAGCAGTGTAACGTGACGAGGTCTCACCTGTCGAGGCAGGTACTTCCCATTTTCTCTGAGTATCCGGCTCCGGAGCAGAACCTGACTGAAAATACAACAGAAGAAAACATTAGAAGTCAGATACAGCCTCAACCATACCCTTAAGTAAACCCCACCCCTCACCTGTCTGATATGGCCTCTAGCCCAGCCTCCTTGTCCCTCTGCAGTAAGGTGGCAGCGTGGTGACGGAGCACACCTGAGAGGAAGGTGATAAAGACGATGGGCAGTACCACCCACAGACGGATACTGGAGTCCAACAGCAGCTCTGGACCCATCACACCTGAACCAGACAAGTAAAACACAGGTGAGAGAGGTGAGACAGGTATAACCTATACACAAATTACAGCAGGTCCAGACCCATCACACCTGGAGGGGACAAGTGAGACACAGGTGAAGAGAGATGAGGACAGGTCATCATACCCTCATCATATTCTCATACAATATATCAGAACACTATTTTCACATTATTTTCTTCACAACTTCACAACCTGATGAGATCATACCTTTTGGGTCTACGCCCACCAGTTGAGAACCCAGGTTATGAACTATATCAACATAATTCAAGATTCTGCTTTTTGCAGAACTTACTTATTGGAAATATTAACATTGGTTTTGCGTTGCTGTCTATTAAAATTTGACACATTCATGCTTAAATGCTTAAAGTGTAAAGATATATGTTCTAAAATAATCTCTTTGCCTGAATATTATTTTTAAACTAAATCTTAACTTTAGCATTTGCCTAAAGTAAATCAATATTATGTGATTAACCACATTTAAAATAATAAAATCCCCCCAGAAACAGACATCAATTCCTTTTATATCAGGGCTGAGCCAGCCCGTCAGCTAACTGCGGTCAAGCCAGCCGGCGTTCGTTTTTCTGTGGTCAAGTGGGCTGCTCCTAAATTTTGAGTGCGCTAATATAGCATTCTTTACGGTAGTTGTCGTGCCGCTGTCAGGGGGGAGGGACACACACGAGAGTAACCACAGTGAGTGTTTACACATTTACACAACTTTTTCACTAATTTAACAAAATAAGCATTTATTATGAAAGACTAATTATTACCTAACTAAATATGGTGAGTGTATTAGGTGAAAATATATAGCATCTATTTCTCTATAAGCCTAAGAAATGACTGCACCAGTGTGCTATGTACTTCTATCATTACCTCTGGTACTACTTTCACATCATGGAGTACTTTTTTTCATGAAGTTTTTTATTTATTTATTTATTTAACCTTTATTTAAGGTTTTAGGAAAGTCTCACAGAGATTCAGAATCTCTTTTGCAGGGGAGTCCTGGCCCCACGGGGGACCTATTGTACAGTGTTTTTATGTAAGGTAGGGGAAACCGGAGCACACGGAAGAAACCTACGCAGACACAGGAAGAACATGCAAACTCCACACAGAAAGGTCCCACCTGGTCCGGGACTCGAACCCAGGACCTTCTTGCTGTGAGGCAGGAGTGCTAACCACTATGCATGCCGCCTAACCACTAATGTGTAGAAATACAGTATGCAATGCAGTAAGATTACTTCATACTCTCAGTGATAGTAGTCCTGGAGGGACTTAATAGGTATAAGCAGGTTTCAATGTGTACTATTTAAAAATAAGTTACTTTTTCAATATCAGTTTTTTGTTTCTAATTTTACGTATTACTAGGCACTTTGAAGTACAATTACACAAAAGGTATACAGTAAAAGTACTTCATACTCTCAGTGTTAGTAGTCCTGGATGTACTTAATAGGTATAAGCAGATTTCATTGTGTACTTTTTTTATTATTATTATTTTTTATTATTATTCAATCTCAAATACAGTACTTTGAGTTTAATTTTAATCATTACTAACTTCATGAAAAAAGTACTCCACTGTGTGAAAGTAGTACCAGAGGTAATGGTAGAAGTACATAGCAACTGGTGCAGTCATATATTTTCACCTTATACACTCACCATATTTAGTTAGGTAATAATTAGTCTTTCATAATAATTGCACATTTTGTTAAATTGGTGAAAAAGTTGTGTAAATGTGCTGTGGTTACTCTCGTGTGTGTCGCACGACAACTACCATAAAGAATGCCATCTTAGCGCACTCAAATTTTAGAAGCGGCTCACTTGACCACGGAAAAACGAACGCGGGGGTTCCGGGAAATTTGGTTACCCCGTGTTTCCCCTTAAATGCGCATGTTCCAGCGCTCATTGCTTAACCACTATGTATTTTAAATGCCTTTTCTACTAACTTGATGAATTAAACAAGTAACCTTTTTGATACTCGTGCATTGTATCGTTATCTTCCACTTGATTAATATTAATATGATTGACTGCAGTGTCAGCTGTTGGCTATCCGCCCTACAGCCGGATTCAAAGCACATTCCGCTATTTTAACTCTATTTTTTAAGTCGGCCTGGTTAAACTCGCACTTGGAACCCATGCAAACTAAACTTCGGTGTAGTTTTAGTAACTTTTGGTAAAGTTTGGAGAAAGTTATATTAAGTTTCTCACCGCTGTTTTGAGGAATTAGCCGTAAGCCACACGAACAGTGCTGCCCTAAAAATATACACGAAGAAGAAGAACCCGGAAGTGACGGCGTTAAGGGCGGAAGTGGGTCGTTCGGCTCACGCTTTGTGCAGAGTATAGTTAGCAGTTTGCGAAGGATTGTAGAAAGAAACGCAGATATGTACGACCAGGATGAAGGTGAGGCCCAGACTCAGAACTCCCGGATTCAGGACATAACCCGGGACCAGAACCGTCCCGGAATTTAATAAAAAAAAAAAAGCTAAATAATGGCTGTGTTTGGGCTGAGGACGAAGGAGGGAAACCGGGCTAACAGCAAATGCTAGCGCAGATTCAGGGTTTGGACCGGGTTTGAATGCGTTAGTCTGGGTTTATAAGGTCTGTAAGGGTTTCGGTGGAGTCTGCAGCTGAACCCGACCCAGTTAGTTACTTCAGTTCGCTTCTGTTTAATTGCTGGGATACATTTATTGTTTATCCCAGTTACCACTGTAGGCCTGTTTAAAAACATCAACAACATCACCCACTTTCAGACTTTATGCGGTCATGTATAATGTATTAATAGAAATCTGCAAATGTAAATCCCTACTTTCTAAGGAGTCAGGGATTTCAATAGTTATGTTCGTCGTGGAAATATGAATAACTGCCAAACATTATGCTAACGACATAGATAATCCCCAAAGATAATGATAATCACCGATATAATCAAATACAACTTCTCAAATGAAAATGCTGATGTATTTTATATTGTTGCTGGGGTAGCCCCAAGGTCTTAAAAGCATTAAACAGGTATTACAATCGACGTTGTCAAAACTAAGGCCTTAAAAGTATTAAATTCTATGGTCAGGTATTAACTTTGTTCATCTTTGTCTTACATTTTCAAGTGCATTGTTGTAGGGAATGAATTAGTGACTAATTGCTCGCAAAACTTTTTTTGTGAAATTAATTATTAAAATCATTGTGTTAAAGCTAGTATTACATGTATACAAGTGTCATTAGAAGTAACACCCATGTTCAGCACCAACTAGAAGCATGTATTCGTCTACAAATACAGTAATTTCTGGAGTAACGCTATAACTTTAAATAGAAAATAATGCCTTTTTTGCAAGTTGTAGGTGAATTTGGCATTAAACACTATCATTAGTGGATTTAAAATGTCTCAAAAGTTCCTCCTTTGAATGTGCCTTTAGTTTGTGTGTCTTTGAAAGCTTATATGACAGGTCTTCTGTTTTTTATTTGCTGCATAATGTTGCAAATAACTATACTTTATCACTTTATTAGTTTATAAATCTTTTTTTTTTTTTTTTATGCATCACTGGAGTTATGACATCTGTATTGGGCTTTAAAATCCTAAAATTCAGACAGATTATTGGTCTTTAGCAGGCAATCCTGGAATTCAATTTTAAAAAGTCCTAAAGAGAACATCTGGCAGGTTGTACCCTCAGTACAATCAAAGTGCTGTTTTACATATTATTAAGTGGTTGCATTGGAAACAATGCAACCACTTGTAGTTTTTCCTTTTCTTTATTATTATTATTATTATTATTATTATTAGTATAATATATACCAGGGCTTAAAGTACTCTGGCACTTGGCTGGATTTCCGGCGTGTGGCACTTGACTGCAAAAAAACAACTATATATATACAGACATACACACATAATAATACATCTCATAAACTAAACAGATGACTTGTTTTTGTATAGACATTAAAAATGTGTTGATCTCTACCCGTCTTGCCAAAAAAAAAAAGTTCAGGCTCAGAGGTTTTTTTTTTGTTCTTTTTGCCTTATTCCCTGTATGTATATATGTATATCTAATATAAAATGTTTTAATGTTTTACCCTTAGACCCTCAGTACGATGAGGACGATGATGAGATCACTCCTGATCTCTGGCAGGAGGCCTGCTGGATCGTTATTAGGTAAAACACATTATTATACATCAGACATCTGTGTCCACCTGTCCTCATCTTGATTAAACACCTGAACACACTTGTCCTAAAAACAAACAAACAATGGATGTGATAGACTGAACACCTTTTTCTCAACTTTTAATGAGGGAAGGGGGTTGAAGACCAGCTCTGGTCTGTTGTCTGCTCTTTTTTGAAACTTTGAACCACTATATTTTCTGTTTTTGCAGTTCTTATTTTGATGAGAAAGGTCTGGTCCGGCAGCAGTTGGATTCTTTTGATGAGTTTATTCAGATGTCCGTTCAGAGAATTGTGGAGGATGCTCCTCCCATCGACCTGCAGGCAGAGGCCCAGCACACCACTGGGGAGGTGGAGGAGCCGGTAAGTCATGTGTATAAAACTTTATTACACCTGTATATTAAAGGTAACACACCAAGCATTTACAGGAAGTACGAGTTCATGCCATAAAAGCCATTAATAACGATGTGAGCTCAAGCTATAGGGTATTTCTCATAAGAACAGTCAGTCGTACATGTCAGAAACTGGCATGTTAGGCATTAATTAGTTAGTGGTGATTAATAAAATCATTATATAAATCAATTAAGAGTCCCCTAATGAAAAAAAAAGTAAAAAAAAAAAAAAAAGTGGAAAAATATTAATCTTTGATAATTTTATTTCAGTTTAAAGTACAAATTTTTTAGTGTATGAATGTAACTTTTTTAAAGTAGGGCATAAGGGATAAATAAGGTAATTATGTTCATCTCTGAGAAGCCAAACAAACTGTCCTGAAGAAGCTGCTTGTACAACCAAGAATGGACAGTACACTGTGGACCAAATGCCACTTTTAAGTTCTGGGGCCCAGTCTCCACACAGGGCTTTAGAATACACAAGCAGGACTCAGGAGCCTAAATCCTGGGACCAGTGTTGGAAGTAACGCAGCGGGTAACACGTTACTTTTGAACCCCCAGTAATAATATTACAGTTGCTAACAAAATACCTAGAGCTGGGTGATATGGCCTAAAAAAAATCTCAGATTTTTTCACAAAACAATCGATTTTTTCCCCCCATTTATTTAAAATCAAACTGAAGACACAGAGAAATTGTCCAAAACAAGTTTAGATTTATTGCTTTGATTTCCTCTTGCGGTTAAAGTACAATCAGGCAAGTCAAATAGAAGAGATTTGCGGGGGATTTTCTTAAAAGTTGCACTAAAAGTTGCTATTTTTGTTTTTGTTTTTTTTGTCTATAATTCACAGGTTCCTTCACAGGAGCTTTTTCTTAAAAATATTAGCTAGAACTGTAAAAACTAACAATTTGTAAACATATGTGAGGTGGTAATTAATCTAATTAAAAAATACCTGTATTTGAACAGGCCGAGTGTACCTACTTTTTTAAATTATATTGCTGTGTTATTAGGCAGTTTCTTTGGGCTATTACACTGCCTCTGATTCTGTTCCACTCAGATCTTTTCTGGTGATTCCTGTTGTGTGCTGCAGAACAGTCATTAAAAAACAGAGGAAGTTTGCTGTGTTACAGGTTTTCAGGAAGGTTATTAGTCTGCAACATTAACGTTTAAAGAACAATAACCTCAAACTTAATTGTTGTCCAAATACGCTGCCCATTCAACCCAAACCAATTCCACACAACTGACGACACACTGTGCCTTTCTTAGGAAGGAGTTCTTCCCTGCTCGCTGCCATGTTGTTTGTGTACCTCTAGCGCGTGGAGGGAGGGCGCGCGGGCCTAGCCCACTATGAACTACAGGAGCCCAGAGCACCGGTGGTGGACGTTTTTGTTTTGTTTTGTTTTTTTGTTTTGTTTTTTAATCGATTTTTATTAAAACAAATTGACCTGCACTACAAATTCAAATTTATCGAATTTATTTACTTTTACTTAAGAAGAAATTTTAAGGTGACACTTTTTACACTTTTTTGAGACTTTTACTTGAGTCTATATTTGCTCCTTTGATTAAAACCAAATCCAGCAAGACATGATTTCTGTCAGCGCAAGTTATGAATGCCAGAAATCAGGGCATTCTCCAGCATCAAGTATAAAAGTGTTTTCACACTGGCATTGTTTAGGTCGGCACAAAAGAGCTTTCGACCTGAGTGCGGTGCGCTTGGGTCAGTGTGAATGCAGCATTCGCATTTAGGTGTGCGCTAAATGGCTGCTCCGAGACCACTCTAAACAGGTAATCTCAGAGGTAGTCTCGGGCACACCAGAGGCTCTCGTCGCACCCTGGAGCGGTGTGTCTGTGGTGTGAAAGCTGCTGACTTCAGGCTGACCCACCAGTAGTATATTTACTGTCTGTCATTTTGGAGGACCTAATTCCGCCTGAATTAGTAATCTGCTGTCCAGTGAGCAAGTCCTCTCCACGTGCATGAAAGTAGCAGCCAAACACATGAAGTAGTATCTCCTGAGCTGTGCGTTCGTCATGGCGCATATTTGGAGAACCCTTCCACGTCCTGCACTGAGCTCCAGGTGTAACGCCGTGGATACCACAGGATATAGTCGCTGCATGGATTCCCATAAATAGTTTGATAGGTCACGGACGGGAAGCCACACATTAGGCACATCATGATGCATTCAGGTGTGCTTCGTAATACTTTGGATGTCTCTTATTTACCAGGATCCTTTGTGTCTAAAACACTTTGGAGTGATCTACGTCATCAGTGCCCCACCAAGTGCTGTTCCAAATGGTTAAATCCCCCAATGGCCTCCGGAGCTCATCTCCTCCATTTGGCTAATTCACGAAGGATGCTCTCCTCCATGGCCTCACCTCACTACAAGCTGCCCACAATGCCCTGCAACCACTATTTTTTGCATTATAAGTATTGATATTAAAGTCCCTAAATTAAAAATAATAAAATATATTGCTACTGTGCCCCACACTGCAGGAAATAACAGGGTGACGAGGAACACATTAAAAAGCTAAGGGTGCTTCAATCGATCGGCCGCGATCGGTGATCGGCCGATCATGGCTAAAAATAGAGTGATCGGTGATCGGTAAAATGGGCCGATCAAATTACAACAAGCACGCGAGGCTCTCACATTTACTGTCCTGCAACTCCGGTTTGATTAAACAACAGTAGCGTTATTCTAGCAGTGTTTTTAAGTTAAGCCCGGGTTATAACTAACACAAACCTGCCCTGGAGCTGCTGCTTTATGTCCCCGCTGTGTCCCCGCCTGCTCTTGGAGCGCACGGGACAGAACCGAGGCGCAGCAGTGTGTTTATTTGCAAACGCCAATGCAAATAGAGCTACAGCTAACCCGCTAACAGTTACATTAAAAGCATTAATAAAGTTCGGAGTCTGCCTGTGTCTTGTTACGCGGAGAAAAGCATGCGTTTTGTGGCTTAAACTGCAGCAAATGACTGCTAATGGAAAGAGAAAGTAAAAAGGCAGCCCATGTGTCCGTGTGTCTGGGAAGAGCACCTTTCATCGTTGTCTTCTCTGCTCTTGTGCACGTTTTCTTCATTCTGACGTTGTCAAAACTGGCTGCAGGAGCTGTCTGCTCTTTAGTCCACTGTGTTTCAACCTGGTTTGGCTGCGCGTTACGCAGGCGCAGGCGCTGCACCCGCGGACTCGCATTAAAGGAACCAATTAAGAACAGCTGATTTTTACATCAGCGGAGCATTCACAGACACTGGGCACACATTAAAGGCCAATAAAGCAACAAAACCTCTTCTAAAACAAAAATAATAGAATTTTGTTGTACTTTTATATTTACAAAGGCTACAGTATTTTTCAAGTGGAACTAATAATAGCCTGCATACAATACATTACTACATTGAAGACCACGTGATTGGTATCGGCCATGATCGGTATCGGCCGATCACAGCAAAGGCTGATCGGTGTTTGGCCTCAAAAATCCTGATCGGAGCACCCTTATAAAAAGCACATTTTAGGCTCTGCATGGAGGAAAGTCATTTTTTAAAATGGTCTAATAGTTTTAGCGGTTTCTGATTATTTCAATTTTACTTATTTTGCTATAATTATATCCTTATGTTGATGTAGGTACATTTGGTTATAGGAAATTAGACTTGCTGATGTCTGGTGATGATTTTGTTCAATATGACATCTTTTCAAAGTATTCTGGTAAGATCTTTTTTTTTTTTATCACACCAAAATGTAGACATGGGAAAACTCTACAAAAACACGTTCACATTGTGCTGTTTGTGGTGCTATTGTGCTGCTGTTATCTTACCTTAGCTTGTACCCTCGTGCAGATAAAAATATAATCCTCCCTCTGAGGCAAACAGCTGCAATAATCCAGTTCCTTTTATTCATTACTGTGATTCGACGAGTTTAATTTAGTGCGTATAATAATTATTCACTGATAAATACTTGAGTTAAACACGTGTGTGTTGCGGAGTTTTGTTTACTAGAGTTTAAGTAACCGCAAAGTTTAGTGACTAGTGGCAATTGCTGTTTATTTATTTTATTTATTTAGCAGGAAAATATTCAAAACAATTGGGCCTGGCTCAGTTTAAATCTGTTTTTCAGCAGGTTCCTGCTCTGCAGAACATAGAAATCAGACACACATCATAAACTCCAGGACAAGACAACAGCCATACAAACACACAAACCAAGAAAAACAACATTAGGGGAGGCTATGGAGCCACCTCAGTGGTCACATCTTTACCTGTCCATTAGATGGCAAATAAATGTTTTTTTAAATAGTCTTATTGATGTTATATTCCTGATGTGATGTGGGATCTCATTCCAGGCTTTAGTGAGCACATAAAAGAAGGATCTCTCTCCGTAGCAGTTCCTAAAGTCCGGTAAAGGCAAAAGTCCATTTGTAACAGATCTACTAGAGCGTTCAGACCTTGAGCTGAGTTTTGGTACCAAGGCAGTAAGTGCTGCTGAGGTGAGTCCGTTTAAAATTTGATAATACAGTTTAATCCCATGGCATAATGTATAGTTCTGAAATGACAAAGCATTAGACAGTGACAGTGCAGAGCAGTGGTGAGTCCAACCTGGAAGCCTGTTGTGGATCTTGTAAGCTCTATTATAGAGCCTCGTTATTGGGTCAAGGATTTCATTTGTTGTAAGTGACCAAACAGGCAAATAGTAGGACAGAGTAGACATAATGATGGCATGAAGGTATGTTTTAGAGACTGAGAGAGACAAATATGGCCAAATTTTACTATAAACATATAACATTTGATTTAACTTTCTGGTTAGAATTTGAGGTATTTTCTTGATGTAACTATTTTTATGACATCTTGGCTGTTTAAAACCTTTCCTGATGACATATATGAGTGAATGATCTGAAACTGCTGTGTTTATTACTCCAGACATGCCATACTTAGAGGGTTGATTATTGAATATAAGGTCCAGAATAGAATTTCATATTTTACCAAATCTGGTGGGATCATTGATTAATTGATGAAGACCAAATTTAGTTGCAATAGCTTTCAAAGGTTTAGATGAATTATCAATCCAATTCAAATGAATGTCACCAAGAATAACAAGCTCCTTAGATTTAACAGATTTAATGATGTCAGAAAGCTGCATTAAATATGCAGCTGGACTGACATTTGGAGGCTTGTATGTGGCAATAATAGTAACTGAGAGTTGATTTGTGAAGTAAGCAACTAATTGAAGTTTCTCTGAATCAGTTGAGAGTTTTACTATATAATGTGCATATTTTTTATTTACATAGAGCGCAACACCACCACCAAGTTTATCAGTCCGGTCGCTGCAATATAATGAATAATTTTCAATTGCAAGAAAAGAGTCTGGTATAACAAGGGTCAGCCATGATTCCGATATTGCCATGACATGGCCCTTAGTATCGGCAAGCATGATTTCAAATTCATCTAGCTTGGGAACAAGGTTTCTCATATTTAGATGACAAATTTTGAAACCTCTAATTCTACCAAGCTGGCCTAGAGTAACTGTATTTTTCCTTGAACATGATGGTCTTTCTGTGCTTTAGGGGGTTTAGAATTAGAGCCTAGAATAACAGAAGATTTAGTTAGCAACTGAGGTGTAATAGGTAGGCCTGCTGGCTGGTAAAAGCACTGCAGTTGAGATAGGTCTGTGTGTGGGACACCTGCATGTAGACCCAGGCCCAGAGTGTTGTTTAAAACATGAGTATAAAATCCCAGGAAATATAGAAAAGTAGACATAAAGACATCATTGCCAGGACCAGGATTAAGTTCAATATTTCCAATGAAGAAAAGAAGAGAGAATAAATAGTTATTACGTCTTGTACATGCGCACTGCACGGTTGTGGTTCTGAGTTGCTTCGGTGTGTCTGTAGTTACTTTTAATGGTGACAAAAGGAGACATGAGGAGACAAAGCAGTCGCCCTGCCTCTGCTGACGGTGGTAAGGGGTTGGGTTGGTCTGACCCAGGTAGTGTTGGGTTAGTTACTCAAAAAAAGTAACTAGTTACAGATTACTAGTTACTCTTTTAAAAAGTAATATATTACTTTACTTAGTTACTGACTCATGAAAGTAACTTACTTACTTTACTTTTGGATTACTTCCTAACAGGAAGGCCTAAATAAACCCAATTCTAAATAGAAGAAGTCTATAGCCTCACTGTTGCCCTGACCAGCTCTGTTATTACATTCTTAATACAGGCGTTCAGGCAGAGTTTTTTTTAGCTGCATTCATTTCAGCAGCAGGGCAGCCTGACACAGCAAATACTGCCCTTCAAGTTCACAAGTTCAGACAGTTTTATTTCACTACACTGAAGCTAAAATGCACTTGTTAGTGCCAAAGTGGTGCATGTCTCTTCTGTCCCCGCTGACAGCAGCAGCAGCTGCATGCACCCCGACGCATGCGGAGAGGGATCAGCGCAGACAGGACAAGTGGCCGCTGCGCGCATAAAGAGAAGCAGAGAAGGGAACAGATTTTAAAAAGTAGGAAACATATTAGCGCTATTTGTTTAATGCATTTTCATTCCGTGTCCTTGCGGTAAACTGCAGGTAAATCAAACTGACTGTAGTGACTGTAACGCGAGTAACTAATTGGATATTTAAGTATAAAAGTACTCACTTTCAAATGTACTTGGAAGTAAAAAAGTGAAAGAATTTCTCTCATGAATGTGTTAAATGTGAGGAATTTTGCTGATTCCAGATGAAATGAACAAACTGGTGCAGTAGAAGAGACTTCTAAAGGACTACTACCTTACTGCATGTGTTATATTTAAGTACATCTAGGTTCTTTTGGAGAGGAACTGCCTGGCTAAACCCTCTCCGACACACAACTATTTTAAAACAGGCTTCTGCTTACCGTTTTATTTAAAAAAAAAAAAAAGAAGAAGAAGAAAATAGATAAATAAAATGGATGTCCAAGGCTAAATTCCTTTGTGTGTCGGGAGGCACCGGGGTTATCATTATTCCTTCAGCCACCATGAGCTGGCTCGCCAATTAATGTGAAATAAAAAAATACATAATCTATCCAAAAACAAGGAGCAGACGAGAGAGAGTCCACTGCAGAAGAGTTTATTGCATGGCACAATAATAAACAGCTCATGTCCGGTCCCCACAAAAGCCCCCGAGCTCATCCAAACATGATCTTTTATACTTTTTTGATAACACAAATTTTTTTATGCCCTTGTAAATAACCAGTTATTATTTGTCTAGACCGTTGCTACTCAAATTTAATTTGTAAACACACATATTGGACCATCCCAACTGAACTGGTGCCAACCCCTGCACCTGCTGCAGACACTCAGTTTGTCACATCCACACAAGTTCATCAAGCTCATTATTATGGAGTTATATAAATCATTAAGTAGTGGAAATTTACAACCCATGATGTAATGTAGGCAGCCTGTGACAGTCCATCATGTGTCCCTTTATTCTTATATCATCAACATTTAACCACACCCACTAAACTGCATCCCCTAGTGGCAGTTACACTAAACTACAATGAGGAACCCAAATTAATCTATATCCTTTTTGTGGGTGTTTTATCTTATCTACAGTGAGGCCCAGTGTGTTTCCCCTCACAGTTACAAAGTCGCACAGTTCTCCAGAAATGCATGAAGATGAACACATTACATTATCATGACATTGCAAACACTCACAACACTGAAGTTTTTTACTATAATGAATATATGAAATTATATAAAACTTGATTATACATATAACCAGCAAAATGTGAATAACATACATAGATTACGCAAAGCTTAGGTGTACCTTTAATACTTAGCATAAAACCAACCCTCAGTGTTACCAGCCTTACAATGACCTAAAGTAACAACATTTATAGCTTTTTTAACTCATTAACCTCTACAGTGTCCTCTGTCTTTATTATTCTGATGTTTCTAAAGGAGTACTACTTTACTGCATCTGTTATATTTAAGTACTGTGTGTCTACAATGAGGACAAGACAAAAACATGATTTTAAACCAAAGCTCAAAATACTTTGTACTTCAAATCAACTCATAAAAGTAGTGGAGTAAAAAGTTCAGATGCTTGCTCTAATGTAGTAGTGAGGTAAAAGTAAAAGTACCCCTTGTACAATTTACTCAAGTAAAGTACAAATACATGAAAATTGTACTTAAGTACAGTAACTAAGTACTTTTACTTCATTAAATTCCATCACTGGTTAATTGCATAAATAGTATTTGTTTATGTGAGCACTTGTAGTACTGCAGTAAAGCTGGGCACACACTAGAAGATTTTAAATCTAAACAGATTTTAAAACTGTAGAACACTGAGTCTGGACCTCAGACATGATGAGAATTTCAATAGATTTTTAATCTGATAATCCTGCCACCGCACAGACTAGAGGATTCTGCAGACTGCCAGACCACACACTGTAGTTTGTAGGTGTGATTTTATTGTGTCAAAAAGTGGAGACAAAAGAGCAGTAATAAAAAGGAAATTGGTATTTTTAATGCAATGCATACTTCCTTGTGAAACAAGTTAAACAGCCTTGTAAACAGCCCTTTTCAGAGAGAGAACATGCCAAGTGTACAAACTTTTTCATAAATAAAGCTTGCGTATATTAGCATCATCTGTTTCCGGTCTAGTGCTGTATGGCTCTCGCTTCTAGAAACAAAACATTGCATTTGCAGTTTATGGTGCATTAAACACAAGTCAGAGTTGTGTTGTTATATGACGAGTTGTTAAAATGCAGTAAAGTGGTGCAGTGAGAGAAGTGAATTTAATGCACAGAGAGCTGGTGGCACACCAGAAGGAGTCTCATATTTACTGTAGCTTTACCTCCAACCTCACTCCGACACACCCCAGTATTTACTCTCCTCTTTATATTAACTACTGACAGCAAGACTTTTATGTCTAAAAATCAGCTTTAAACATGATGAAGGATTACCATCGCGTCAGATGGCTGTCAGTGCATGTGCTGTAATTTGCAGTAAAAAACAAAGAAAGGATAACAAGAATGCGAGAGCACAAGAATATGCTTCAGGAGTAGTTTATAAACTTTCAGTCCGAGCTGGAGGTGAGTAGGAGAGTCATTCCTTTATTTCGCTTCGCGTTGTTATCAATGGCTGTATATAAGCAATATATGTCAAAGGTTGCTATTTCCAGTAGCCTATTTGTATTGAGCGCTTCTGTGTTTCAAAGTTTCCATCAGTGGTTTCGTCTGCCTGCCTCCTGATGCCTCGCTCTGATTGGCTGTAGCAGTTTTTTCGTCAGTATAAGTTGGGGGTGAAAAATGCTAATATCAAGCATGTTTGATATTTATGATTTGAGGTTGGAGAGGCTCCGACCCAACAAAGAGTTGTAACAAAAACGCACTGACATCACACACGAGGAGTGTCACAACAAATAATTGTTTGCGGGCTCTAAATCAGGCTAATAATCCTCTAGTGTGTCCTTTAGGTAGGCTAGTGCGAAACACTCGGAGCATTTTGACGATAGGGGATTTGCTCTGTATAATGGAAGGCACTCTTTTGATGAACTCTCTGGTGCACAGCTTCCCCATAGTATAATGGTACTGTATCTAAAATATTATATGAATAATAAAATTAGCTAAATACCTGAACTGCAAAAATGAATTTGAACAGACTCCACTGTCCGAAGAAATAGACTTGCTGCACTCTCATTCATTACAATGGCAGCATATTTGCTATGGAAATTGGGGGTTGTCTGCGACTCACTGGCCACTATCCATGGTGTACCCTGCCTCAGGCCCATAGTTAATGAAATAGGCTTTTGCCACTTTTGTGATTTAATTTAAAAAAGTACAAATTTGCTCTCAAAATTTTAAAGAAAGGTATATTTTATAAAATGATTTTCAGAGAGTACCTTCCTCAAGAATATACTAACATACTTAAGTAAATTTAGTTAAAGTACTTAGTTACTCTCCCTCTCTGATAAAAGTACTCTAGAGACCTTTATTATCTAACTTCTGTACCTCCATGTTCTAGCCCCGGTACCTTCTGAAGTTTGAACAGATCTACCTGTCCAAACCCACGCACTGGGAACGAGATGGAGCCCCCTCACCGATGATGCCCAACGAGGCCCGGCTCCGCAACCTTACGTATGTCCACCGTCCGCTGTCGCTGTCATATAAACCCTAACCCAGTGTGTATACTCTGTGTGTAAAAGTACTGTGTGTATTCTTAGATACTCAGCCCCTTTGTACGTGGACATCACTAAAACCATCATAAAAGAGGGAGAAGAGCAGCTCCAAACCCAACACCAAAAAACTTTTATTGGAAAAATCCCAATCATGCTTCGGTCCACTTACTGCCTCCTGAGCGGACTGACTGACAGAGACCTGTGTGAGCTGAATGAGTGTCCCCTAGATCCAGGAGGGTACTTCATCATCAACGGGTCAGAGAAGGTGAGTAGGGGTAGTTGGGGAGTTGAGCACAAGTAGGGGTAGATGGGTGTACTCTAACTTGAATGTTTTGTCTTGGTCCAGGTGCTGATTGCTCAGGAGAAGATGGCCACCAACACAGTTTATGTTTTTGCCAAAAAGGACTCAAAATACGCCTACACTGCCGAGTGCCGGTCCTGCTTAGAGAACTCCTCCAGACCCACCAGCACCATCTGGGTCAGCATGATGGCCCGCGGAGGACAGGTGAGATCTGGGACTAAACCAGGTTTAAACCAAGGCTAAAACAGACCCACCAGCACCATCTGGGTCAGCATGATGGCCCGCGGAGGACAGGTGAGATCTGGGACTAAACCAGGTTTAAACCAAGGCTAAAACAGACCCACCAGCACCATCTGGGTCTGCATGATGGCCCGCGGAGGACAGGTGAGATCTGGGACTTAACCAGGTTTAAACCAAGGCTAAAACAGACCCACCAGCACCATCTGGGTCAGCATGATGGCCCGCGGAGGACAGGTGAGAACTGGGACTAAACCAGGTTTAAACCAAGGCTAAAATAGACCCACCAGCACCATCTGGGTCAGCTTTATGGCCCGCGGAGGACAGGTGAGAACTGGGACTAAACCAGGTTTAAACCAAGGCTAAAATAGACCCACCAGCACCATCTGGGTCAGCTTGATGGCTCTCAGTGGACTGGAGAGAACTGGATGAGAACAGGACTAAACCTGGATCTAAACCAGGGCTAAATCTGGACTAAATTAACATTATTTTAACAGTATTTGTGTATTTTAGGGTGTAAAGAAGAGCGCTATAGGCCAGAGGATCGTCTCCACTCTCCCCTACATCAGACAGGAAGTCCCGATCATCATTGTGTTCAGAGCTTTGGGCTTCGTGTCTGACAGAGACATCCTGGAACACATCATCTACGACTTTGACGACCCTGAGATGATGGAAATGGTACTACAAGTTCCAAAATATATTTGTGAGGGTTGTGTCAGGAAGGGCAATGTGTGAGTCACTGCACACTTATGAGGCAGGTGGTTTACTGTGAAGACTCCTCAGTGTTGTGGGCTCGAGTCTGGACTCAACAACAATTTGCTGAATATCTCTCCCTGCTCTATCCTTGATTTTTCTATAATTTCTCAGCTGTCCTATCAAAGAAAACAGAAAAAGGCTCGAAAAAATATGTCTAAAAAAGTAGTAGAAGTAGCAGCAGAAGTACCAATAGTTGAAGAAGCAGCAGTTAGTACTTAAACTTACCTATTTTGCAGTAACAGTGCTTTTACTAGAGTACTTCCTCTACCTCTTGTCTATGGTGTTAACAGTGTATTGTATGTCTTATATTTTTACCATTGTAAGATAAGAGAATGTTGTAGCTCAACAATAGATAGAATTTATCCACGTTTTAATTCCTATGCCTTTATTGTATTATTGTGAGATATCAGGGCTCTGTGGTTTGTGAAAAGCGCATCTAGTCCAGCTCTGTCTTTACATTTTCTCCAATCCCTCTAACCCTCTCTGCCACTGCTGTTGTAGGTGAAGCCCTCAGAGTAAAGGAACAAATGATTAGTTTTAGAAGATTCTTTTCCATTGTGAGTTATAAGGGCTCAGTGTATAGAGCATTTACCCCTGAACTAGAGCAACTCTGCCCCTATTGCTTATACTAGCGATGTTCTGATGAACTTTTTTTGGCTCCCGAGCCGATACCGATCATTTCATGTTTAGTTTTGGCTGGTCCAAGTCTGCATACTGATCTTTTTCATTATTATTTTTTGCATTTTGTAATATAATAATTTGTAATATAATAACATTGAAATATAATAAGATATTGCATAGCGATATTTTTATTCTAAATGTCTGAACAACACAGCAGCAAAATGCAGTGTATGTTACTCTCAGTGACATCAGTGAAGACATAAATGTCTTTTAGTTTAAGTTCTTTCTGCTTCTAAAGCTAGGTCTAGTATAAAATACTTCATATAAGGCCTGTGAAAGGACGTTATCCAGAGCATGTGGCTAATTAGCATACATAAACAAGGACACATAAAGTTACCGCTGAGGGTTGCACATTACACTACGCTGTTTGTTTTGGCCAAACTGCTGCCACATCTATACAGAGGCATTACTAAGGTAATGACTCCTTTCTCTGTGATTATTAGTGTTTTTAGCGCCTGCAGAGTCACTGCAATGACTTTTTAAGCTAATGTAGGCGCTAGCATTAGCCACAACACCAAGGCTGGATTATCCAATGGGCCTTGCTTCCAGCCAGGGCCCAACCAATCAGAACAATGAGTATTAGGCTACTAATAAAAAATTGGGCAATATTACAGTCCTGATAATACGTGTTGTAAATGCATTTTACTGTGGACAGTGCTGTCAGCAGTTCTAAAATTTCTCCATTAGTGTACCGGGCGTAGCACTTTACAACAACACAAGGAATACCAAAGTGCTTTACATTAAAAAAAAAATTATAATAAAATTACAAAAGTTTAATAAATACTATAAAATGTATAAAACAGTAAGACACAACACACAGTAACAGAATGAACCAAAGAACGATCGCCCTACTGTTTGTACCGGGACCTGGGGATGTCCAAAACCATCTGAGCAGACGACCGGAGGGCTCTGCCGGGACGGTGGATGGTTAAAATCTCTGATAAAAAGGGAGGGGCAAGACCATTAAGAGCTTTAAAAACAAAAATAAAAATTTTAAAATCAATGCGATAGCCGACCGTGAGCCAATGGAGAGAAGAGAGAACCAGAGTGATGTGGTTGTGTATGGATGAGTTTGTTAAAAGTCAAGCAGCTGCATTTTGTACCAGTTGCAAAAGGAGGAGTGATGACTGTGTGATACCGAAATATGGTGCATTACATTAGTCGATGCGTGAACTGATGAAAGCATGAATAGCTTTTTCCAGATCGCTGCGAGACAGAAAGGGCTTCACTTTGGCTAGAAGACGCAGCTGGAAAAGCTTGCTTTAACAACAGCACTAATCTGTGTCAAATCACTGACATGAGACATGAGGAAATTAGGGTCGGACAATACAATTCCTTGTCTGAAGGATTAGAAGTGAGTTTTTTATTGCAGGTATGTAGATAATTTATTGCAGTGTAAAACATTTAAATCTGTTGTTTGCCCCTGTCTCCTTGTCCTGCCGCTAGCTTACAAGCTGTGAGCAGAAGTCGTCTCTACACTGCCTGGATGTAACCAGATAGTCCCACAAGTGTTAAATCGGATTCATATCCGGAGAATAGTCAGGCCAGGGTAAGACATCCACACCTTGGGCCTTTAGGTATGCTTGGGTCACTCGTGCCGAATGCGGACGGGCATTGTCCTGTTGAAAAACGGTGATGTCGGGGTGCTGCTGCATGAATGGGATCATGTGAGGCTGCAGGATCTGGTCAATGTAGAGACAAGCAGTGATGTTGCCATCAACGACCACCAATGGTGTCCAATAATTGCAGGATATCCCTGCCCACACCATGACACTGGCAACCGGAAAGCGATTCTGCTTTCCACACAGCACGCTGTGTGACGTTCTCCACGACCATGCCATACACGCTCCTGACCACCCGAATGATACAGACAGAAATGGCTCTCATCTGAGAACAGGGTACCCACCCAGCGCTGCTGTGTCCATCGGAGATGTTGCCTGGGCCATCAAAGTCGCATCTGGTGTTGAACCATGGTCAGGATGCTGGCGCATAAAGGCCTCCGCGTTGGAGGTTGACTTCCCGCAAGCGTCGGCGCACAGTGGGGCTGCTGATCCGGGGTTTGTCCTTGCAGGTGTTGCAACCGGATGTACCGATCCTGGTCAGGAGTTGTCACTCCCCTCTCGTCAACAGAGCCTGTCGTGTTGTGGTGTTTAACCAGGTTTCTGATTGGGAGTTGGGAACAGCCCATATGCCTGGCTATATCACTGTAGCTCAAACTGGCCTCCACCATACCCAGTGCCCGGAGACGTTGTTCACATGATAGACGTGGCATGATGCCGTTCACTGGACTAACAATGGTGGCCTTTTTTGGGCCTTTATATAGACCTTCAAAACCAATCCTCAAATTGTGCAGATACCCACAGAGTATTGCTCAAGGTGTATTTGGTCCACTTTTGCAAAGAGACCAATGAACCATGACAACATGACAACTCATCATTATCTCAACTACCTGAGTGCTAAGTCATCAGTAAATCCACAATGAAAAATTTCAACCCCCCTACAAGATAGATAGATAGATAGATAGATAGATAGATAAGTTTATTGTCACATGCACAAAAAAGTACAGCGAAATTGTGTTTGGAGCAAGCCTCCGGGCCGCAGCTATTTGTCAGCACCGCCACACGCTCTCCAGAAAGTTAAATACAGTTTGCAAAGGCATACATCCACAAACACAACAGTAATATAACATAACAAGACACAGTACACGTGGTCACGTGATGGAATTTTCGTTTGGACTTGGGTGAGGGAGAGAGGAAAAAAAAAAAAGGAGGAAGCACACGGATGGAGAGGGGGCTGGGATGGGGAGGGGTGTGTATGATGCAGTAAGAGTCTGAGCTTATGTTTTGAGAAACTGGAGAAACTGGAGCCACCACTTAGATGTTTACAAGTTCAGTTCTGTGGCTTGTCCTTGAAGGAGATCTGGCAGTGCACAGGGAGGGATAAGAAGACCCAGCTGTCAAGCTGACCTCCCGAACCGAGGGAGGAGACATAGGGAGAAGGTACAATTTTTAATCCATTTAAGCTGATCTTCGGTTAATTTGTCCGGATCATAATCAGTCAAAGTGACTTTGCTTCATGGTCAGTCCAGTAACTATAACAGTTCACCAGTCTGACCCCCGATGGTGTCCAGTCTCCTCCACAGTCTGGGCTGAGATGTCACGGTACAGTCCTCAGTCTGTGCCACTCTCTGATGTAATACTTTCAGTCACTCACATCCCCGAAGCACCCTTTAATTTCCACAGACAGCAGCTGGATGAATTTGCTGGCAGCTGTCTTACAAATCTTCCGATAGGTCAGGGCAGTCTCAGGGCCAAAAATAGGAACCCTGCTATCAAAAATTCCAAATCTGAATAAATCCACATCCTCCACGGACCGGACTTCCAGGCCATGACCTGCCAGCTGTTCCAGGCGCCACGTGCACCGAAGGTCCCGTCCGGGAAGAGAGGTTCCCCCAGTACCTCTCTTAGGGAGAAAATCTTGTCAATAGCACTGAGTGACCAGTTAATCAATTCCATTTTGAGTATTTTCAGGAGCACAGCAAAGCAGGGGGTCAAAAAGAAAAAGTCTGACAAGACAAAAAAATGGAGCAAGCACTAGACAGAGCGGGAGCAGTAAGGAAACACGTCTGCACTGTACAGAAGCAGGAAGTAGAAGTAGAAATATGCATGCATTTCTACCTCAAAATTTCTATTGACTATCTGTATACAATAGAGCCTCTTTTGACATCGTCCAAGGTAAAAAAAAAAACAACAACAAAAAAATGCAAATTTATCAAATTAATTTGTTTTTTGCCCAGCCCAACTGTAACACTACTACTACAACTTGCGGTAGTTTGTGTTTTGGTTTGCGGCAAATGTAAAACCGGACCAATCATGTGACTAAATCCGATACGATCATTTAAAAATTTCTTGATTTGCGCCTGATACGGGATCGGGACATCCCTAGCTTATACCTTTCTTCTGTTACACTGTTACTTTTGACATTTTAGGTGAAGCCCTCTCTGGACGAGGCGTTTGTGATCCAGGAGCAGAACGTGGCTCTGAACTTCATCGGTTCTCGAGGAGCGAAGCCTGGAGTCACTAAAGAGCGGAGGATAAAATACGCCAAAGAGGTTCTGCAGAAGGAGATGTTACCACATGTTGGAGTGAGCGACTTCTGTGAGACCAAGAAGGCCTACTTTCTGGGGTCAGTAACAACATTTAGTTTTACACATATTATGTACTTTTTAGGATCATCTGTAACAAGATAAGTGAATGAAATGTAATGGCTGGATTTTGAAAACATCTTCAGTAAAGGTGAGTAATGGGCCACAAAAGAAACTTGAGTTTTTGTTGTCAATCTAGAACATCGTCTGGATCCAGGAATGTTTTACAGCGTTCTTTACCATAATGATATTATGAAGTTAGTTTTAGATTTTGTCTTTTATTCCAAATTGGATCACTCACTTTTCTTTTATACACATTTATTTTAAGATGTATTCAGTACTACAAGTAAACAATAAGAATATCATGATGATTATGGCTTAATTAATTCATTATCTTACAAAAGAAGAATATACACTGTTTATAAAACATAATCATAATTAATGCAATTCTAGCACACTGATGGTATATATTAGTGTTGAGTGGACTGTCTCACTCTTCCTCACCTGTAGTTTTATTTCTGTACTCACGGTACCTCCACCTATGTAAACTCACCTGTCCTGGTTATTTTCAGGTACATGGTACATCGCCTCCTGCTAGCCGCTCTGGGGCGCAGAGAGCTCGATGACAGGGATCATTACGGGAACAAGAGGCTGGACCTGGCGGGACCTCTGCTGGCCTTTCTGTTCAGAGGGTCAGTTCCCCACCATCTACAATCAATAAATTATAACTCACAGTACTCAAGTACTCTAATCTGTACTCAAGTATTGCCAATATTATTAGTAGAAGTAAAATTAAACAACAAAATTATTACTGATATACAGTATGTAAAATGTATTGAATGTGAAGTTTGCAGGTACAAAGAAGTATTTTTTGCAAATGCAGCACAGTAAAGAAAAAAACTACTGTTATTACTACTACTACTAGGTCTACTACTGTTACTACTACAAATACTACTACTACTACCACTTTAACCAGTACTGCTACATCCACAGCTTCTGTTACTAGGGTCACTGCTACCCACTTTCCACTGAGGTTAAAAATTACTAGAGTAAAAGTATTTTGTTTCTTTTTACTTGTGACCAATCTGTAACTGAAAAACCTATGTTTAACAGTAAATTGCTAGCCTGGCCTGCTATTCTATACAAAGAAGTCTGTTTCTGTCTTGTTTCTATTGGTGGAACAATGACAGGCAGAGTAACTAATCAGAGTAACGAAGAGTGGCATAAGCGATGCGCTGACCTGTTTTCTAAACAAACATTGTGGATTCTTGACTTTGTTTTTTTATTTTTTTTTTATTTTATTTCATAAAACACCAGAATATGCTGTGTTATGATTATTTCTGTACTTATTTCTGAACGGGGAGCAGCAGAAGCCAGTTGTACAAAGAGTTGCAGAGAAATTTATTTATTTTCCTCAATGTGTTACGTTGGATGTCAACTAGACTTTACTGTTGTTAAAATGCTAACAAGACAAAGAAAAAAATCCCATAGAGAACTGGACAAAAACGTTAAGCAGAATAAACAGGTGACGAAGGAAAGCATTAAATGCTGTTAATCAGGTCAGAGATGTTATTAAATACACTCCAGCACTACCTTAGTTAGCGCTTCCACTTTTGTTAGACGCACTGCAGATAAACGGCTGTGATAGGCCACTTCCAAATTGAACCAGAGCGAAACACTTTGCTCCAAGAGGTTAACCAGACTCTCCTGCTTGCAAACCGCAAGTAGGAGGCTCACCAGGCTAGTAAGCTGCAGTTTTATAACAGTAAATGTCCGTATTCCAGGATGTTTAAGAACCTGCTGAAGGAGATCCGGATCTACGCTCAGAAATTCATCGACCGAGGGAAGGACTTCAACCTGGAGCTGGCCATAAAAACGCGGATCATCTCGGATGGACTCAAGTACTCACTCGCTACAGGCAACTGGGGAGACGTAAAGAAGGCCCACCAGGCCAGAGCTGGGGTATCACAGGTGAGATGTTTGGAGGAGCAAACCGAAGCAAGGGTATCACACGTGAGAGCAGGCTCGAAGGAGCAAGTAGGATCAGGAGACTGAGGAGCAGACAGGAGCAGAGCAGGGGTATCACATATAATAAGGGGTTCGGAGGAGCAGATAGGAGCAGAGCTGGCAAGGTAGCTGTGGGGTCTTAAAAGCATTAAAAGGGTATTACATTTTACAGTGACAAATTTTCAATTCCGTTTTCAATTTTACTTATATAGTCCAGAATCACAACAAAAGTCACCTCAAAGGGCTTCACAAACAGTTAATCAAACATAGACACACAGTCAGACATAACACACAATCAACACAAAAAATAACTACACTAAACTAAACAGACCCAGGACACTCCTGTCCTTAGACCCTCCTTCTCGGTAAGCAAAAAGAAGAAATCTTATGAAGACCATATTGAAGAAGAGATCCAATCCCAAGATGGACAGGCAAAATGTGTCTAGGACTGTTAGTCCATTAGCTCATCTATAGTATCATAGTTCAGGTCTGCAAGGATGCGGCAAGTGTGCCTCATCCATACAGGTGAGTGGGGGTGAGGCAGGGGTCTGGGAAGTCCATAAGAGTTGAGGTTAAGGTCCACAGGTTGGGACAGGAGTGCAGATGGGGTCAGCCATGGTCCAGTTGTCACCGGGACACCAGCAGCCAGGCATCTGAAACAGTCCCCACTTGGGACAACTTGTGAATAGCAATGATTAGATTAGCAACTGATTAGAGATATAGAATATTAGATTATATTAATGGGAGTGATAGAAGAGGAGGAACAGATGGAACCAGAGGACAGAGGCTCAGTGCACCATATTTCCCCCAGCTTCTAGCTTCTAGAACAGCTTGGGTTCAACTGTGGAGTTAACCCTGTTCCTAGCTGGCCTGACCATAAGCTTTTTCAAAGAGGAACAAATCTAACCTTAAATGTAGAGACTGTGTCTGCCTCTCTAACATGAGCTGGAAGCTTATTCCATAAAACAGGAGCTTGGTAACTAAAAGCTCTACCTCCAACTGTACTTTTAGAAACCCTGGGAACCACTTATAACCCTCCATTCTGTGAGCGCAGTTCTCTGCTTGGTATAGCATTAATGTAGGATGTAAGTTGTAAGTCAAGGAGAAGGATTTTTAAACTTAATTCTGAATTCGACTGGAAGTCAGTGAAGTGAAGCTAGCACGGGAGTAATGTGCTGTCTTCTGGTAGTTCCTGTTAATAATCTTGCATGTTGAACGAGCTGAAAACTTTTTAAAGAGCTTTTAGGGCACGTTGCCAGCAGTGAGTTACAACCTAGATGTAACAAGCACATGGACGAGTTTTTCAGCATCACTTTTAGATAAAATATTTCTAATTATGGATTTGTTGCGCAAGTGAAAGAGTGCTGTTTTACACGCTTCGTTTATATGAGCCTTAAATGGTAAGTCTTGGTCAAATAAAACTCCTAAGTTTCTCAGAGTAGTACTCGAGGCTACACTGACACCGTCCAGAGAGACTCTGGTCAGACAGAGCATCTCAGGTTTTTGGGGCCTAGTATAATGACCTTTGTTTTTCTGGGTTTTTTGAGGAGATAATTGTCATCCAGGTCTTTGTCTTTCACACAGGTGCCAAGTTTCCCTATGCAGTCATTCTGATCAGGTTTAATTAATAAATACAACTCTGTATCGTCTGTGTAACAGTGAAAATTAATGCTGTGTTTTCCGGTTATGTTTCCTAAAGGCAGCATGTAAAGCATGCACAGAATGGGTCCAAGTACTGAGCCTTGTGGCACTCCATAGATAACTTTAGTGCACTGTAAAGGCCTTAAAAGCGTTAATTTTAGTATAAAAAGTATAGAGGTCTAAAAGTTTGTAGCTTGGTATTATGATTGAATATTAGTCATATTTACATCAAAATATTCTTTAATTTTGTATGTTTAATAACAATAACTATTAAATTAGGCTATTACTCGCATTACTTATTATGACAGTACAGTACAGTTTGCGTCCCCAGGTGTGAGTGTAACAGTCGCAACAGTGGCACTTAGATCAGCGCCTGCACTCGAACCTGAGTACACAGATTTGCAAACACTGGGTTGGAGTGTTAGTGAGATGCTAATGACTGGGAGCATCTCGGCATCTTTGGGAACACCAGAATAACTTTAAGGTACCCTCATTAAGTTAGTGCTTTAACGCTTTAAGTGAACATTTATACATGTTGTAGGTTACTTAGGTTAAGTGCAAACAGGGCTGTAAAAAGTGAATTTTGTGTAACTGGCAATGTGGTGGGCACCTGCCCTGTACCCCGCCTTGTCTTTGTGTGCATTGTTAAAACTGTCCCCATCCAAGGTTTTAATAAAAGACACAATGATAACCTAACCATAAACAGCAGTCCATATCTGAAGGCATCTCATGATGCCTGTCTTGCCAGGACCGTCTCAGCAGCAACTTTCACATCAGCTGGCCTTGCACGCTTGTGGACAGGCATACTCCGGTCTGAGCACTGCTGCTGCTCCTGGTGATAGCCTAGTGCAGGTGATGACTGAGCTCACTGCAGTCAGAGAGTATTTCATAAGCTCAAGACTGACTGCAGCTTGTCATTAATTTAGCTGTTTTTTATACTGCTCACAGAACAAGGTTGCAAAAATGGTAACATTTTTCAAATCAGCATTGTCAGTATCAAGCCTGGGGCTTTCGTTCCTATGCAGCTTTGGTGGCCTAAATAAATTCCAGTTGGTTCCTGGATGACTGCACATTATTTAAAAATATTTTTTAAATTACAAGCAGAAAATGTCAGTAACCTCTTCTAATGCACTTTTAACATGTGATTTATTTAATGCTTTTGTGACAGATCTAAAGTGTTTATATAGACTGCATAATGCATAAAAATATTTAACTAAAGAACCAATTAAATTGTCACATAATTATATCTGTTTGGTCATTATGATTACTATTCTTTTATTTTTTAATGGAGCACTGGAGTTATTTAATCTGTATTACGGTTTTAAAATAACCTTTTATTTTAGTATGTAGATTTATTGCAGTAGTGTAAAAATAGCATTACATTTCACTCTAAGTGGCATTAAAAAGTCTGGAGATTAAGACATACAGTATGTGTCCAGATTGAGATGGTTTGGACATGTACAGAGAAGCATAGTGAATATATGGATACAGAGGAGGGATAGTGAATATATAGGTAGAAGGATGAGGCTGAGTAGCTGCCAGCAAACGGGAAGCCTAGAGGAAGACCAAGGAGGAGATTTATGGATGTAGTGAAAGTGGACATGAAGTTAGTTGGTGAGAGAGAAGAGGATGCAGAGGATCTGGTTAGAGGCAGGCAGAAGGTCAATGGGAAGGTAGCACTACTTGGTTTGAGTCCAAGTCTGGGGTGTATCTGTGCCATTGTGAGATAGGGTCAGGTGTAACCAGGTGTGTGTTCCAGGTGTTGAACCGTCTGACCTTCGCCTCAACTCTGTCCCACCTCCGAAGAGTGAACTCTCCGATCGGAAGAGACGGAAAACTGGCAAAACCCCGACAGCTTCACAACACACTGTGGGGAATGGTGTGTCCAGCAGAGACCCCTGAAGTAAGAACTAAACCAGGGCTAACAAGGACTTAACCGGGTTTGAACCGGGCCTAAACTGTGTCTAAACCAGGACTAAAAAATGGTCTTAACCAGGACTAAATGGAGACTAAACTGGGTCCAAAACAGATCTAAACCAGGACGAAACTGTGACTAAACCAGGACTAAGACCAGGACTAAATCAGCTCTAATCCATGTTTAAACCAGGACTAAACCAGCTCTGAATCAGGACTAAACCAGAACTAAACCTGGTCTTGGTGGTTTTTCAGGGCCATGCCGTGGGTCTGGTGAAGAACCTGGCCCTCATGGCTTACATCTCTGTTGGGTCTCAGCCAAGTCCCATTCTGGAGTTTCTGGAGGAGTGGAGCATGGAGAACCTCGAGGAGATCTCACCCGCCGCTATTGCAGAGTGAGTCCAGATTAAACAAGTTATGAGTAAGACTGGGTAGACCTGTGACCAACCAGAATCTAGGACCATTTGGAGTCGAGTACTAAACATATACAAGACTGCTTCAGGACCAACCACATTTGAAAAACATAAAACCAATTAGAGAGACAGAGCAGCACATAAAGCCCACCCCTAATTTATGGTTAGAGAGGGAATGGGTTTGAATGGGAAGGAATTTGATCCTGTTCACTGAATGGTTCCGGTTTTGTTGCAGTGCCACTAAGATATTTGTGAACGGCTGTTGGGTTGGGATCCACAAGGACCCAGAACAACTCATGAACACCCTGAGGAAACTGAGGAGACAGATGGACATCATCGTATCAGAGGTAAGGACGATTGTATCCGAGGTAAGAACACCTTATATCAGAGGTAAAGCCCCTTTCACATAGGATGTTGTGGGCATCGTCACAGAGTTAAGCACAGCATAAGGGGGAGAGTAAGTGGAGTGGGGATGCACAGCTTGTGGTCAGAGCAATCATACAGACAGGGAAGTGGTGTTTGCAAGTAGGGTTCTAAGTATCGGTTCTAATTTTTCCAATCCATCAGAATTGTTTGCCTCCGCCATTAACCATCCCTCTTATCGATGTCGCTTTGGGCAACTGCGTTTGTGTGAGCAGGTTTTACTCCGAGACCCGCCCCACCCCCAATCAGCGCCTCTAACCTTTTTACTTTCACTCTGCTGCAAAAGTCGTCTTCGAGGAGTAGCCTACAAAGCGCGGCACTCGTCGTGCAGTGCCTGTCCTTAATTCACATGCGTTCATGGGACACGGCAGCTCGGAGGTGGAGACGCACAGAGCCTGGCCACTCGCGTCCCACGGTGTGGACACGCTAGAGTGAAGCCAGAGAGCCGCGGAGGTAGGAGCTAAATGTCCGCACACTGTGACAGCAGGAGCTCATTCCACTGCATAAGAAATACAGTATGGAAGGGAGCAAGCGATAGAAAGAGAGAAATCTCCATAGAAAACGCTGAATCCTGTCTCACCTGTCTGACCCTCACCTGTCTGACCCTCACCTGTCTGACCCTCACCTGTCTGACCCTCACCTGTCTGACCCTCACCTGTCTGACTCTCACCTGTCTGACTCTCACCTGTCTGACTCTCACCTGTCTGACCCTCACCTGTCTGACTCTCACCTGTCTGACTCTCACCTGTCTGACCCTCACCTGTCTGACTCTCACCTGTCTGACTCTCACCTGTCTGACTCTCACCTGTCTGACCCTCACCTGTCTGACTCTCACCTGTCTGACTCTCACCTGTCTGACCCTCACCTGTCTGACTCTCACCTGTCTGACTCTCACCTGTCTGACCCTCACCTGTCTGACTCTCACCTGTCTGACTCTCACCTGTCTGACCCTCACCTGTCTGACGGTGATGTGGCCCCTCCCTGCGTTGCACTGTCACAGTAACACAGACTACTGTTTAGTTTAATGAGGTGATGGTTTATTCAGACAGACAGGTGCAAAGCTGCTTCTGCTGCCCCTAAATCAACATTAAAGCCACAATCCTTTTTATTTAAAAAGCATACATTTCTGGTAATCCAAGTAAGCTTCTATTGCTGCTTCATAATAAACTGTATGGCCACAAATCTAGTTCATTTTTATTCACAGATATATCAGGAATCGATAAGAGAATGGATAAAGAATCAGATCAATAAACAGAATCGATAATTGGCATCGACATTGATAAAATCGTATTAATTCCCATCCCTATTTGCAAGTAGCAGTAGACTGTTTGAGTAGTAGGATTGTTTTTGGGTTTTTTTTTACGTGATTTAGCCACCTATCTTTTACCACCTTAGCAAATGTATTGTTCAGGACCACCACGATCTTCTCATAAGCAAGAGGGCTAGATGTTCCTTATGTAAAAGGGGTTTAAGGACGTCATTGGGACTCCGGGTTCTCTCCTTTTCCTCCCACCATCTGGGTACCAAAATTTGTGGTGCCAACCGCAAATCTCCAGTAGGTAGTGGTATAAAAAAATGTTTTATTTTGATACCAAATACCGATACGAGATGCATCTGGAGACAGGGTAGAAACGTTACACCCGTTACGCCCCTGTGTGTACCGCCAATGAGTGATGGCACTGACCCTCACCCACTGAAAGGGTTTTGAAAGTGCCGCAGACCTCCGAGCAGCTGGGAGGAGCATGTGTAGGAATTGCGAGATTGCGTGATAAAAGCCATCAATGTAGACAGGTGCAAGACCAAAACAATCTTCATTCACAGGAAGTACAGAAAACTACTACTACTAACTTGAAATCGCTTTATCATTGACATCACCTCACAGATTTTTCTCTACAATGAATAAGTTCATTGAGTTTGAAAACGTTGTAGTGCGTGTGTACATAATACACGTTATTAATTAAAAATATATACGCATAACATATTTTAACAAACAAATATTCTAATAAAAATTCCGTACTCCAAGTATAATAGGTTTTTGCTCAGTATCCAGTTCGGTGCAATCCAATCTGGGTAGATTGACATGATGCGCCCTCGCCGGAAAATAGAACAGGCGCTTCTCTCCAACAAAGCGGCCCACACTCTTGCTCCAGAAAGGCTGCGTGGCACTGGCAGTGGAAACGCTCTCATTCACAACAACAAAAGCATACTGCTTAGCGCTCACAGTTGCAGTGGGTGGCTTGGGGGTAAGTGTCAGCCCTGCAACTAAATGGTCAAGGGTGTATCCTGCTCTTGCCCCATAGATGTATTTAAAAAATGTTTCCCTCATGTTTCCAGGTCTCCATGATCCGAGACATCCGGGAGCGTGAGATCCGGATCTACACAGATGCAGGAAGGATTTGTCGGCCACTGCTCATTGTCGAGAAACAAAAACTTTTACTGAAGAGACGCCACATTGACCAGCTTAAGGAACGAGAGTACAATAACTACAGGTAAAACATGACTAAACCAGGACTAAACCAGAACTAAACCTGGTCTTAACCCAGTCTCTCTCTCAGTTGGCAGGACCTGGTGGCCTCGGGCGTGGTGGAGTACATAGACACTCTGGAAGAGGAGACGGTGATGCTGGCAATGACCCCTGATGATCTCCAGGAGAAGGGCGTGGCCTACTGCTCCACCTACACACACTGTGAGATCCACCCCTCCATGATCCTGGGAGTGTGTGCCTCAATCATCCCCTTCCCGGATCACAACCAGGTACTACAATACTGCAGTACATGTATACGCGGGTTTGAAATAAGTACAGTCTTCCAGATTGAGATGGTTTGGACATTTACAGAGAAGGGATAGTGAATCTATGGGCACAGAGGAAGGAGAGTGAATATCTGGGTACAGAGGAGCGATAATAAATATTTGACCTTTATTTAACCAGGAAAGTCCCACTGAGTCTCTTTTGTAGTCCTGGCTCCATAGGGGACCTATTGTACATGTTTTTGGTGGTGGGAGAAAGTGGAGCACCAAGAGGCAATTTATGCAGACATGAGGAGAAAATGCAAACTCCACACAGAAAGGCTCCATACAGTCTGGGAATCGAACCCAGGACTTTCTTGCTGTGGAGCAGGAGTGCTAACCACTATGCCACCATGCTGCCCTATGGGCACAGAGGAGGGATAGTGAATATATGGGTTCAAGGATGAGGCTGAGGTTAGAGCTGCTAGGCAGGAGGCCTCCTGCAAAGGGGAGGTTTAAAGATGAGTTTAAAGAGTTAGATGGAGGCAGAGGATTGACAGTGGACATTTCTGAAGGGAACAGACCATTTTGACATAATTTCTTCTCCAGTCTCCCAGGAACACTTACCAGTCGGCCATGGGGAAGCAGGCGATGGGGGTGTACATCACAAACTTCCACGTTAGAATGGACACTCTCGCTCACGTCCTGTACTACCCTCAGAAACCTCTGGTCACCACTCGCTCCATGGAGTACCTGCGTTTTCGGGAGCTGCCAGCAGGTGATGCCCTCTCCATATTCAATGGAATATCATTACACAAATGATCATTGTTAATGTTTGTTTCTTTCCTTTTCCAGGCATCAACTCTATCGTGGCCATCGCGTCCTACACAGGATACAACCAGGAGGACTCTGTGATCATGAACCGCTCCGCCGTGGACCGAGGATTCTTCAGGTCTGACTTTACACCTGGTTTCTACTCCGGGTCCATTTTTGTTTTCTCTGTGGTTTTTCTGGTATTGGATGGTCTAACCGAGTCTCCTGTCTCTCTGAACCAGGTGTGTGTTCTTTCCTCCTCTGAGCTAACTTTAGCTTTACTCCTGGTTTCTACTCCGAGCCTATATTAGTCTTAGAGTTCTTCTGGTCTCTGATGGTCTAACCCGGTCATCTCTCTTGTCTCTGGTTCCAGTCTCTGATGGTCCAACCCAGTCCTCTCTCTTGTCTCTGGTCCCAGTCTCTGGTGGTCTAACCCAGTCCTCTCTCTTGTCTCTGGTCCCAGTCTCTGGTGGTCTAACCCAGTCTTTTGCTGTTTCGGTCCAGGTCTGTGTTCTATCGCTCATACAAAGAACAGGAGTCAAAGAAAGGCTTCGACCAAGAGGAGATCTTTGAGAAACCAACAAGGGAGACCTGTCAGGGTAAGAACTACTTTTTTCACAAAGCCTTAACCCCAATTTCTATTGCATGTGACTCTGTTCCACTGCACTGTGCCACGCAATGTGCCCACCAATGTGCAGCTGTTTTAGTGAATGAGAGTGTTTCCACTGCCTCTGCAGTGCCAGTGCAGCAGTGCTCTGCCATGCGCTGAAGATACACAGCAAGTCTATTTTGTTTGACATGAGATTTTGTTCAGATCAATCTCAGCAGTTCAGGTAGCACCAAACAGGAATCTGGATTTCAAAATATGATTTAGTACAAAAGTTTTTGATTCGACTCTTTATATTTAATTATTCTTCCCCTTATTATCTTTAAGATAGTTATACTTAGTCGGCTGTTTACTTTTACATTTGGTTACATAAAGAATGACAGACATTATTAAACATTTATGACACTCATAAATTTTTAATGCCCAACTACTTCCTTGTTATAGAGAAAAAACCTGTGAAGTGAAAGTGAAGTGAACTCCAAAGCGATCTCATATTAAACTGTTGTTTTCAGTCCTGTTGCTTCTAAAATATTTGTTGTTTTGATCTCTCTTTTGTTCATGGCCATGACACAAGCACATACATCTCACACATGCTCTTTTCGAGTTGCTCAGGGCTCTGCAGCCCAGCATGTCAGAGTGGAGACATATCCGGTAGGCGGAGGGTCTATGCCGTCGTTTGGCAGCGGCCCACGGTGCATCGGATGGGCATGCACTGGAAATCGCACAGAACTCAGCAGAAAGATCAGCCAGGGTCAGAACAATCAAAGCTGGAGCCTGTCCCAGCTGCTATAGGCTTGAGGTGGGGTATGGTGCATTTAAATTTTCCAGATCCAGCCCTGTGGGAGGAAGAAGAGAGAAATCAGAGGTATTCGGGTAGGACATGCAGTGAGAAGTTCAATTCAGTTCAGTTCAATTCAGATTTATTTGTATAACCCAGTATCACAATAAAAGTCGCCTCAAAGGGCTTCACAACAGTTATATATAAACACACAATCAGACAACACAAACAATAACTACACTAAACAGACCCAGGACACTCCTGTCCTTAGACCCTCCTTCTCGGTAAGGAAAAACTCCTAAAAAAACCCAGCTGCGGGAAAAAAGAAGAAACCTTATGGAGCCCAACTGAACGAGAGATCCTCTCCCAGGACGGACAGGCAATGCGTCTAGGACTGTTAGTTCATTAGCTCGAGATAGGGCGAGATAGGTCCGGGAAATCCTTAGAGGTGAGGTTGAAGGCCCACAGGTCGGGACAGGAGCACAGATGGGGTCAGCTAAGATCCAATCGTCACTGGGACATCTGCCGGCAGCCAGGCATCTGAAACAGTCCCCACTCCCCCAGAGGGGAGCGGGAGAGAGGGACAACTTGTGAATAGCAAGGAACTGATTGGAGATATAGAATATTAGATAATATTAATGACAGTGATAGGAGAGGAGCAGCAGATGAAACCAGAGGACAGAGGCTCAGTGCACCATACTTCCCCCAGCTTCTAGCTCCTAGAGCAGCCTATCTTCAGCTGTGGAGTTAACCCTGTTCCTAGTTGGCCTGACCATAAGCTTTCTCAAAGAGGAACGTTTTAAGCCTAACCTTAAATGTAGAGACTGTGTCTGCCTCTCTAACATGAGCTGGAAGCTGATTCCATAAAACAGGAGCTTGGTAACTAAAGGCTCTACCTCCAACTGTACTTTTAGAAACCCTGGGAACCACTAATAGCCCTGCATTTTGTGAGCGCAGTACTCTGCTTGGTTGGTATGGCACTATAACATCATTAATGTAGGATGGAGAGAGAGCAGAGAGTTACAGTAATCTAACCTAGATGTAACAAACGCATTGACAAGTTTTTCAGCGTCACTTTTAGATAAAATATTCCTGATTTTGGCTATGTTACGTAAGTGAAAGAATGCTGTTTTACAGGCTTGGTTTATATGAGCCTTAAATGATAAATCTTGGTCAAATAAAACTCCTAAGTTTCTCACAGTAGAACTTGTGGCTACAATGACACCGTCCAGGGAGACTCTCTGGTCAGACAGAGCATCTCTCAGCTTTTTGGGGCCTAGCATAATGACCTCTGTTTTTTCTGGGTTTAGGAGGAGATAATTAATTGTCATCCAGGTCTTTATGTCTCTCACACAGGCGCTAAGTTTCTCAATGCGGTCATTCTGATCAGGTTTAATTGATAAATACAACTGTGTATCATCTGCGTAACAGTGAAAATGAATGCCATGTTTTCTGATTCTGTTTCCTAAAGGCAGCATGTAAAGCATGAACAGAATGGGTCCAAGTACTGAGCCTTGTGGCACTCCATAGCTAACTTTACTGCACTGTGAGGAATGTTCATTTACACTGACAAACTGGTAGCTATCAGATAAGTAGGATTTAAACCAGCAGAGGGCGGCTCCTCTGACCCCTATGTCACATTCTAATCTCTGGAGTAAGATGCTGTGGTCAGTGGTGTCAAAGGCTGCACTGAGATCTAACAGAACTAGGATTGAGACCAGTCCATTGTCTGAACTTAATAACAAGTCATTTGTGACTCTGACTAATGCAGTTTCTGTGCTATGGTGTGGTCTAAACCCTGACTGAAAATCTTCAAATAAGCTATTGTCCTGTAGGTGGCGACATAACTGTTTAACTACAACTCTTTCTAGGATTTTTGAAATAAAAGGGAGAATTGATATTGGTCTATAGTTGGCTAAAATGTCAGGATCTAGACTGGGTTTTTTCAGAAGCAGTTTAATAACTGCATATTTAAAAGACTGTGGTACATAACCTGTTTCTAAGGAGGTGTTTATTATAGTCAGTATAGGTTCATTAATTAGGGGAAGAGTTTCTTTAAAAAGTTTGGTTGGTATTGGGTCTAAAAGACAAGTTGAGGTTTTGGAGGACATAATGACTGATGTTATCTCAGCTTTGGTCTACAGCGATGAAACAGTCTAACATTACAGATGGTTTTATAGTGGCCTCCCTTTTTACAGCTTTGGCTTGCTATGAGCTGATCGTAGGGAGAATTTTATTTAATTTGTGTCTAATACTTGTGATTTTGTTGTTAAAAAATGTAAGAAAGTTTTCACAGCTGAGAGTAACAGGGATACAGGGTTCTACTGAGCTGTGACTGGTGGTCAGCCTGGCTACAGTGCTGAACAGAAACCTAGGGTTGTTCCTGTTTTCTTCTATTAAAGTTGAATAGTAACAAACCGATCATTTTTACTGGGACTCGAGCTATGGGAGCTGTTCTCAACAAACTCACTCAACATTGTGCTAAATATTGGCTTTATTATGTGTTTAAACTTTGACACAGATTGGTCAGATAATGTTCTTCTAATCTGGGTTTTGTTCATTGGAACAGTCAAGTCTTTGAGTATAAACTGAAAGGTAATTAGAAAGTGATCTGAGAGTATGGGGTTATGAGGGAGGACAGTGAGCTCACTAATCTCTATACCAGAGGTTAAAACAAGGTCCAGGGTGTGCTTGTGATAATGAGTGGTTTCATTTACGTTTTGAGTAAAACCTACGCTGTCTAATAAAGCTGCAAATGCATTTCCTAGACAGTTGCTGCTTTCATCAACGTGAATATTAAAATCCCCTACTATTACAATCTTATCTGAGTCTAACACTATACTGGATAGAAAGTCAGAGAACGCAATTAAAAATTCGGAATAGGGACCAGGAGGCCGGTAGATGATTATAAACATAACTGGTTTTTGTTTCTTACAGTTTGGGTGATTTATAGTTAGTATGAGGCTTTCAAAGGAATTATATGTGTGTTTAGATTTGGGGCTAAGAAGTAAACTAGACTGTGATATTACTGCCACTCCTCCACCTCCACCTGTGGTCCTCGCTGTCTGAAAGTTTACATGACTTGGGGGAGTAGCTTCATTAAGTCTCACATAATCATCCTGTTGTAGCCATGGTTTCTGTTAAGGCCAGTAGCTTAAGTTTATTATCATTAATTAATTCATTAACTAACAGGGATTTAGAGGAAATTGACCTAATGTTTAGTAATCCACATTTAATTATGTCATTGTTTTGATTCTTATTAATATTATTAATGGGTCTACAAGAAGTAAATTTTATTAAATTCATGGCTCTCATCCTCTTATTTGTCTTTTGCTGTTGGAGTTAGTGTTTAGGCGGGGGACAGACAGTCTCTATTTGCTCTGCTAAAATACCTTTATACTGGGTTTGTCCCAGCTCGTAAGGAAGCTCAGAGAAGTGTTTTAAACTACTGCTCTGTGCCCGGGTCCCACCTCTGGCTCGTCAGGTCGGACTGACTAATGCTATCAGCCATATTTCTGGACAGCAACGCAGCACCATTCAACGTGGGATGAATGCCGTCTCTCCGTAAGAGACCGGGCTTTCCCCAAAACGCTCGCCAATTATCAATAAAACCTATGTCGTTTTCTGGGCACCATCTAGATAACCAGCGGTTGAATGATGAAAAGTGGCTGTACATTTCATCATTGGTCAAATTCGGCAGGGGACCAGAGAATATTACGGTGTCTGACATCGACTTAGCAAGTTTGCACACCGACCCTACATTCAATTTGAGCACCTCTGATTGTCTCCGCCGGGCGTCGTTACTGCCAACTGTGAATCACGATTTGACGGAACCTGGTCCTACTCCGGGCTAAAATCCTAAGGTTTCTTTCGATGTCACCCACTCTGGCCCCCAGAAAACACCTAACCATAGCCGCTGGCAGCTTCACGTCTGTAACTATCAAGCTCCCAATCACCAGAGTCGATGGTTCAGCGGCTGTGTCGCTGAGGGGAGAAAACCTATTCCAGACGGGAAGCTTTGGTTGGTCTAAGTGTTTGCGTTTAGCCCTATGCTTCCTTCTTACTGTTACAAAGCCGTCCTGCTCGTCCCCCGGCTGCTGGGGAGGCGCTGGGGGGCTAGTCTGGCTAGCCCTCCATCTACTGCGAGCTGCGGTCCGCGGTCCCTGTAGCGACCTGGCTAGCTGGCTTAGCCTCAACCTCCACTGTGCGGAGCCGTGCTTCTAACTGCTCTAACCTGGCCTCCAAAACTTAAAACAAACTACACTTCACACACCTACTGCTATCATCACTAAAGGAGGCAGGATTCTCAGCTGAACATATGGCACATTGAGCAGAAAAGGGGGGTGAAGGCGGAGGATGAAGACGCCATGCTAATGCTAGGCTAAGATAGGCTAAAGGCTAACAGAAGCTAGTAAACTATTACTGAGTCGCGAGCTGAAAGTGGCTTGGACACGAAGCGATTATATACGATGCTAGATTTCTCACAGAGTAACTAAGTTAGACTGCTAGAAGATATGCCTTAAATAATTCAGTTTAGTCAAATGACACAGAACAGTTGTGTATGCAACAAAACACCAACAAAACACCAACGGAGCGCACTCACCAGGAAGTGACGTCAAATCCAGCGATCCAGTCTGAAGGGCTCAAGAGGTAGGACTTAACCAGGACTAAACCAGGGCTAAAACCAGGGCTAACCCCCACTCTTTTGACATAAGACTACATTTTATTCTGTTCCTCATATATACAACTTCAGAACTTAGCACTCTCCAGTACAAGCTCCTCAGTGTGGTAGTAGTAGCAGTAGCAGCAGCACTCCCCAGTGCAAGCTCTTCAGTGTGGTTTCAGTAGTTTTGGTGGCAGTTGTAGTAGTAGTAATAATATTGCGTTTTCTGCGTCAGGAATGCGGCATGCAATTTATGACAAACTGGATGACGACGGACTGATCGCTCCGGGAGTCCGAGTGTCTGGAGAGGATGTGATCATTGGGAAAACCGTGACTCTTCCTGAAAACGAGGATGATCTGGACTCAACAAACCGACGCTACACCAAACGGGACTGCAGCACCTTCCTCCGAACCTCCGAGACCGGTATCGTGGACCAGGTCATGGTCACAGCTTAACCAGGAGGGCTACAAGTTCTGCAAGATCCGGGTCAGTCTTAGAACTTTCCAGCCTCATCTAACCCTCTCCTCTGCATCCTCTTCTCTTACACCAACTAACTTTGTGTTCTCTTTCACTACATCCATAAATCTCCTCTATGGTCTTCCTCTAGGCCTCCTGCCTGGCAGCTCGAACTTCAGCATCTTTATATCCCATATATTCACTATCCTCCTCTGTACAATATGACTTTTTGGTCTCAGTTTTTGTGTAGGTCTGATTCTGACCTTTTCTTTTCCAGGTACGGTCAGTCAGGATTCCTCAGATTGGAGATAAATTTGCCAGTCGTCACGGACAGAAGGGAACTTGCGGGATCCAGTACAGACAAGAGGTAGGACTAGCTATTACTGAAACCTACTATTACCTACTTAGACAAACTGAAACCCTACCAGCTCCTGCATAAGGGTACAGGGTACTGTAGTAATTCAGTACAGACAGGAGTCAAGTGATTCTTCTACATATTTTTTTAACCTGCCCTATCTTACAAAATAATACAGTGACAGCACTATAAAAGACTACCAACTTTCAGAACTTTCAGTAATGGTATTATAAATGTTAACAAATTTGTTTTGACATGTTTTTTACATGTCTTAAATGTCTCTGTGTGTTTCAGGACATGCCATTCACGTGTGAAGGCATCACCCCAGACATCATCATCAATCCTCATGCCATTCCCTCCAGAATGACTGTAGGCCATCTGATCGAGTGTCTGCAGGGCAAGGTAAGCTCCAAGTGGGGCACTGTTTACTCTAATAAACATGTTCAGGTCTAACTCAGGTGTATCCCACAGGTGTCTGCAAACAAAGGTGAGATTGGAGATGCCACTCCGTTTAATGATGCTGTCAATGTCCAGAAAGTGTCCAACTTGTTAGCGGAGTACGGATACCACTTGAGAGGGAACGAGGTACGTACCTGAGCAAGGGGCGGGGCTATGAGCAGGCAGTGGGGCTACACCTGATAGGGAAAGAGGTACATACCTAGGCAGGTGTTCATAAAGGGGTGGGTCTTCAGCTGACTCAAGGGACGAGGCTACACCTGAGCAAGGAAGGAGGTGCCCAACTGAGGCCTATTGCTAGAAGTTGGGTTGAATCCGAAAAGGGAAAAGTGTCAAGGAACTTCCTAGCTCCTTAAGCTCTAACCGGATGTACATCATCGTCCACCATGATAAGAACTGTCCAGATTGATTTCTCAGTAAGGATGGAGTTAGGGAAAGGAGCTTCATTGCTTCCTTAAATAGCTCCTTTAGCATAGGAAGCTCCAGACGTTCCTTACCAGTCCAGCGAGGAGCTATCGCCCGAGTTTCTCCGAACTCGACCAAATGAGGCCGATCTCCGTGTGATGAGTTTTTGAAATGAGTTCAAAGTGTCACTGCCTCAGACTTTATTCCATAAAATGATCTGAATAAACCTCACTTTATAAAAGACTTAAAGCCTCCACAGAGTCTGAGTCTGACTCCTGATAAATGATTATTGTGCACCGCTGTGAACTGGAGCTTCTCTGCGCACTTTTGTTTACATTTTAGAAAAACGAAACTTAAAAACCGTGTGGCTAATTAGCATAAATCCACAGCGGCATTCAGTGTGGCATTAATGCTGATGAATGTCCAGAGCAGAGACAGAGCTGCTGTCGATGAGTCTCAGAGAATATTCATCACAGCCTGTTCTGTGTGGATTACAACAGTGTTTCATCTTTAAACCTGAGTTTCTGTGAGTGAGAGATGATTCTAGAGTCTGTGGAGTTAGTGGAGAGCTCTTTATTAAACGGAGCTGTATCTTCTCTTATATGGAGTGATTTGGGGTTATTTCTGTACATTGTAATGTTAAAAAGATCATTTAAATTAGTGCTCCAGTGGAGGATAAGGTGTGCTTATTGTAGTCCATTTCCTGGGTGTTGTAGTTTTTATTAAACAGCTGTAGGTCCATGTGACATCCCTTGTTGTTTCCACCGCTGGGTTAGGATGTTCGAATCCTCCAAAGAGCACTGAAGCTCCTTTCCTTACTGCAGTAGGAGTCTTAAGCCAGATTCACACTGGATGCGTTGCGTGTGCGGTACGTCTCCGACCAGAGCCAGCTGGGAGACCATGAGTTCACGGGAGAGGGGCGAGTTTATGCTGGAAGTTATGAGTTCACACAATAATAACCATGTATACAGAGAACTGCATGTAAAAAGTATGGTAAAAAGCCACGTTTGCCTCTGACCACAATCTCTTGTTCATTTAGAGATTATTTGGTGATTTAACCATGGTTGAAGCCCAAAAGTCACAGAAATATTACTTCAACCCTGTGTAAGGACGCTATGTATATAAACACTTTCATTTTACTCACGTTTAATGCTGTCCGATGTCATCTGTGACCCCGTGTCCTCAGTTAAGACCTAATGTTTACAGCGATGTGAGCGAGAGGCTGCACAAGCATTTTTATTTTGAAATTTACTGGATCCTCTTCACTGGACCCGGGTCTGACTTCCTGTCTGGCTCGATCTGCTCTGTTCAACTTTATACCTGACGGATCCGGCATCCGGAAAAAATAGACTTGATACGTTTTTCTGACGGAGCACCGGACACTGAGACGTACTGCAATGTAGCCGGTGTGAACTCACGCATTGAACTGCATTGCATCTATTTCTTGCGGGAGTCGTACGGGACACGCAACGGATTCAGTGTGAATTGGGCTTTACTGTTGACCTCATGACGTAGCTCTCAAAGGTTAAGGAACAGGAGGTAGGAGCAGGAGGTACAATTTAAGGAATTCGGATTCAGCCCTGGTTTAGTTTTAGTTCAGGGTAAGTTCCGAGGGGGACCACTGCAATCAGCTCCATCTGTGTGTCCCTGTGATCAACTCCACATGTGTCCAGTTGTGATAGCCCCGCCCCCTTCCCTCTAGAGTGAACCCTATTGGCTGAACTGAGCCAGTGTCCGCCTGATCAGTGCTGCAGTAATCAGTGGTTTAACTCAGAGTTAACAGAGAAAGTTCATAACCAGCTTCAAGCAAAACATGGCGGGCTGATTACAGCTGCTCAGGGTCTAAAAAATGTCCTGTTGATTATGACAATTAATATATAAATCTAAGAGAATAATCCGTATTTGCAGCTTAAGTCCTAGTTTTAACAGTTCTAGTCTGGTGCAGGTCCTGTATTATGTCCTAGTTCTAATGGTTCTGATTCTAATGGTTATGGTGTGGTTAGGTCCTGTATAACGGGTTCACTGGGAGGAAGCTGACCTCTCAGATCTTCGTTGGACCGACTTATTACCAGCGTCTGAAGCACATGGTGGATGACAAGATCCACTCCAGGGCCAGGGGTCCAGTTCAGATCCTGAACCGGCAGCCCATGGAGGGAAGATCCCGGTTAGTCCTGGTTTTAGACCTGGTTTAACCCCAGTTTTGAATTGGTTTTGACCCGGTTTTCCCTCTTTCCCACAGTGATGGTGGTCTGCGTTTCGGGGAGATGGAGAGAGATTGTCAGATCGCTCATGGGGCCGCTCAGTTCCTCAGAGAACGACTGTTTGAGGCCTCAGACCCTTATCAGGTCCACTGTCTGTAACCTATGTGGACTCATGGCCATCGCTAACACCAGAACACATACTTATGAGTGCAGGGGTTGTCGCAACAAGACACAGGTAAATTATTATAACTTTATCAGTAATTAGACTAACACAAGGACAAACACTTATGAGAGCTGTCACAACAAGACAAACGTAAATTAAAATACCCATAGCTATATCTATGTTTTTGCAGGTATCCTTGGTCTGCATGCTGCTTTTGTTAGTTCAGGTTTAGTCCTGGTCTTGACCTGGTTCTGTCTGATCTTTCCCAGGTCTCGTTGGTCCGGATGCCCTACGCCTGTAAACTGCTGTTCCAGGAGCTGATGTCCATGAGTATCGCCCCTCGAATGATGACGTCATAGACCCGACATAGACATTGACCTGTCGCCCAGCCACAGCCTCTGGTGATGATGCACCTCTCAGCCAATCAGAGCATTGGCCTGGAGTTTACATTTGTTTTTAGTTTTATTTTTGAAAAAGCGTGAATAAAATTGTTTTGTATTATTATTTTGCCTTTGTCTCATAGATTGAATGCTTTTTTGGGATTTTGTGATAAAGCTTTTACTTTGTTCCAAAATGGGGTCATCATATTTAGAATCAAAAGTTTAATAAATGCTTCAGAGGCTGCAAATCTTTGATATTTTCATAAGGACCATGTGAAAGTCATCAGTAAAGCATTGGCCTGTTACAACTGAAAGACTTCAGTGTTCCCTATAACATTCAGTTATACATTAAGATACTCAGTCATGCTATATACTGTATAATGATTTATTAAAGGTTTATCAAAATTACACAGAAAATATGGAGTTTACAAAAACAGCATTCCCACCACCATAGACTGGACCCAGATTACACCAGGTCTGTAGAAGCTGGTCTAAACCAGAACTACAACATTTTACATATTTAAGCCAACTCAAACCAAATCAAAATTGCATTGCAAGTAAAACCCATTTCGTACAAAAAAGTGGAATAAATTCAGAATCTAACAATGCATCGTTTAATAAAAACTTGACTGAGTCTTCTTTTAGTGACTCACAGCTCCTCATCCTTCAGCACTGAGGAGATAAGGAAAGGAGGACAAAGAAGGAAAGGGAGGAGAAGTAGGATTAATTGTTATCAATTGAACAAATTAGTCTCAAGTTTCTTGCTGTATATCTCTTTGTATTTTTCTACTCTTGTGTATTTTTAAATGTATTTAAACTGAGCAGCTAAAAGGCCTTTGTTTACAGAAACAATCTGAATTCTTTAAACTCAGTGTATTTTCTGTCAATTTTTCCATTGACAGCTGACTGGATAATGTCAGAGGTTAGAGGTCACCGTTACCTCTCTTGACAGTGATATCCTCGGAGTTCTGAACTAGGTGGATGGCTCCTACAGCAGAGGCCTCTCCTCTGGAGTTAGAGGCATGACACTCATAAGATCCCTGTTCTGCTTCAGTCAGAGGGGAAATCTGTAAGTAAACAAGATTTATAAAAATGAAATTGATTAAAAATGATTACACACATATGTTTCTACTGCACCTGCTACTCTCCCCTCCTCTGGTCTGTTTCCTTCAGAGGTGTCCACAGGGATTCCTGTGCTCGATCTAACCTTATCCTCTGCATCCTCTTCTCTCACACCAGCTAACCTCATGCCCTCTTTCACTACATCCATAAATCTCCTCTTTGGTCATGGTTCAGTCTGGTTATAGTCTGTCTTGGTCTGGTCTTGGTCTCGACTCACCAGGACCCAGCCAGTGACCTCGTGTTTCTCTGGACCTCCTCGAGTCTGTATGGCCAGGTTTTCTCTGTCTCCAGGAAGTAACTCCACCCTCCTTCTCCCTCCGTTCACTATCTGTACAAATATACAGACGGGAAAGAAGTACTCAAAATCTGTACAGTACTGAAGGAAAAGTACGGTTACTGCCAAATAATGTTACTCAAATAGAAGTAAAAGTACAAAAGTTTTACATTTGTAAAAGTAAAAAGTAAGTAAATGACACGTGCTTTTGAAAGTTATTTGTAATTGCTCAACAATGCTACTACAACTACCTTGTTCCAGGTGAGCACAGGTGTGATAGGCCTTGTTCTATGTTTGAGGGGACTGGGCTTACCTTGTTCCAGGTGAGCACAGGTGTAGGCACGCCCACAGCCTCACAGCTGAGGTAAACCTGGGACCCAGAGACGTTATAAACTTCACCAGGGGGGTCACAATACGAGGAGCTGGAAGTAAAATACTATCAGTACTACAGTATTAGTATTTGTAATAAAATATTAGAGTATACCAGAGGAGGAGGTGGGCGTAAAAGTTTGAGTTAATGGTTAGAAAAGGTTAAAATTATGAGATGAAAATGGTAAAACTCTAGTTAGCAGGTGTATACTGCACTTTGTTCTGAGCATTTGGAGCTCAAAAAGGGGTTCTCACCCTGTGGGGTGGGTCACAGAGGCACTGGCCTCTCCTGCTGTCTCTCGGTAAGGGGGTTGTGGGTTGGACTCCTGGTCTCTCTGAGTGGAGTGTGCATGTTCTCCCCATGTTACTGTGAGTTCTCTCCTCTTTCTCCCACCATTCAAAGACATGCAAGTAAATGTGAATGTGAGTGAATGGTTGTGTACCCCGCCTAAGGCCCATAGTGGCTGGGACAGGCTTCAGATACAAGTCCTAAGGAGGCAGATTTGCCACAGTGATTTGACTCTCCTCAGGCCCAAACATGAACCTGTTTAAATGATGGACAGTGTTGAACTCAGAGGAATCTGGGTTTGATCAGGGACTAACAGGATTAGGATTCAGACAAGTCCAGACTGGGACCTGGACTCAGTCTGAGTGCGCATGTATGTAACACTCAGAGCACACATACTGTAGGTCCTGAAGAAAAAACACACCTACAACCCTGAAGATGTTCAACAGACAAAGACAGACATGAACTGAGCATGTGAAGGGACAAATACCAGAAGGGGAGACGTACTCCAGTCTGTACTTGAGTAAAACAACTGTTACTGTTAAATAAAGTTACTCAGATAGATCTCAAAATGCTTCAACTTTTGTTCATTATTTGTTTTTTGGAACAACACAACACAACTAGTGTTTTTGCAGTTTAATACAACAATTTCTGCTCCTACAATTTCAAATACTATTACTGTCATATTCTTTGGTGTAATTAGCAAGTAAAGTCTCTAAGTAGTAATAGTAGTAGTAGTAGCAGCAGTAGTGGTAACAGTAGTAGTAACAGCAGCAGTAAAATTAGTAGTAGTAGTAATAGTTTTTACAAGGGTTCTCACCTGATGGGCAGCGACCTTTTCCCTGTACAGAGATGGGCGGCAGTTCTGGGTCTCTCCCGTCATTGGCGCTCTTCAGAGCACAGGTGTTTTTGTAGGTGACACTGTCTGAGCCGCACACCTGTTGATCACACACACACAAAACATGAATACAAGTAAAAAGACTAAACTCACTGCTAGAAGTTTAAGGTCAGCTTTAAAATTCAGTCTGATGGAGTATATTAGTGTTTTGGGAACAACATGTGAAGTATGTAAACTGACTGTAATAAATCCAGGATTTACTCTGCTGTAAATGGCAACTTTTCCTTAAATTTATTCTACTGTTGATGAAGAATATACAGATATACAGTACAAATTGTTATATATGTGTCTCATGTGCACACTTACCTCGTGCACGCTCTTACATTTGCACACTCCCACTTTGCTCTTCTTGTCGCCACGGAAACACTCGAGCCCTGCCCCACAGCGAGGCCCCGCCCCCCGCACACAGGGTTGCCCTTCCCCTGACAGGACAGGTTCTGGGGGATTTTCTGGAACCAGGTCGGACTGGACCAGGACCAGGACCAGGACTAGGACCAAGAGGAGTCCTCGCAGAACCACCATTTTCTCTGGGCCAGAGTCTGGGCTGGGTTAGATCTGGAGGGGATAAAACAGACTAAATGAATCCAGCCAGAGTCCAGTCCCCAGCCCAGATAAATGAAAAGTGTTGTCTCAGAAAGTGCATCTGGTGTAAAAACTGTGTCAAATGTATATGTAAATTAGTGCGCACTAGAAGGATTCAGGGGTCTCCATTGAATCATTCTCATGATACTTGGCAGGTTTTTATGGCTAATGCCCTTCCTGACACGACACTACATTTATCTGGGCCTGGGACTAGCAAAGAGAACTAACCCAGACGTGTCCAAAGTGCGGCCCGGGGGCCATTTGTGGCACCGTCTGAGATTTCATATGGCCCTCAGCTTCTATGACAAAATGCATTACTTATGGCCCTCCAGCACTTTTGTAGTGTTTCTGTCGCTTTGTCTGTATATTTATGCATCTCATCTAACTCTCTGCGTTGTATTTTCAAATTAGTGTGTCGAAAAATAATTGCAGTTGCAGTTTTTATGTTCAGAGTTGTTATTTTTTTTGTGAATTAGATTAAACTGAACTTTATTAATCTCACTGTAGAGAAATTCACTTGTTTAGGTGGCTCTTATTTATATAAATAAAATAGAATAAAGTGCAGAAAGCAAGAAAATAAAGTGAGCATGCATAATTATTTGGCTTTTGAAAACAAAATCCTTATAAAACAATGCACATTTTATTTATTCTGTACATGCGTTCAGTTTTTAGAAAGCATCAGGAGAGACTGTTGGCCCTTGAAGATTTGCACATCTCTAGATCTGGCCCTCATTGGAAAAAGTTTGGATGCCCCTGAACTAACCACTTCAATAACAGGAGGACAGGTGAATAGTTAAAGTTAAAGAGTCACTTGTTTTACTTGTTTGATAACTTGTATATATTTATAATGATAGTTTTCTGTGATTTGTTACCATTACGTTATTACAATGAAAATACATCAAATATAGAAGACTTTTGGTTCTCTTCTCTGCTCCATGTGATGAAGCTGTGTCTGTTCTGACCAAAAGAGGAGTTTTTCTGTTCGTCTGAAGCTGAAATTGAATTCTCCAGAGACTTTAAACTCTGACCCTGCTTCCTGCAGCTCTCACAGAACCACAACTGCCCATATTAATCATGATAATCAAAATGTTATAGTTATTGAATTTCTCAATAAAACTTAACAAAACAGAATTGAACTTGCAGAGGTGGGATGTACTATATACTTTTATTATAAAGTAATTTACAGTATTTGAAGAATATGTACTATATTAAACACACTTTTACTTGAAGAAACCCATGTTAGTTTTTGAAAGTATTTGTCTGGATAGTACACTGTAGTAGCAGTATTTTTACAGTATTAGTAGAACTTGTGGAGAACATTGTCTAAATTAGGACTGAACTACGTCTGCACTTAACCTCATCAAGGTCTCACAGAATATATCAAAACATGAGAACTATAGTACTATTCATAAAACAAAAACAAATCAGAGATGTACAGTACCTGAGTGGATCTGAAGTCTGAGTTAAGCCGGCTCTGAGCTGGATGTAGACCAGGTCTAGTCCAGGTTTTGGTCTGGTCTTGTGTGGTTCCAGGACAGCGCTGAGACTCAGAGGAATGCCTTGAAGCTCCTCCCTCTGAAGATCATGAGACAGAATCCTAATCATAACTGAGGGTGCTATATTGCGGTGTACTTTTACTTCTACTTCAGTAATACTATTTAGCAGTAACAGTATTTTTCCTTGAGTATGTTTGGAGTACTTTCTCCCCCTCTGAAGTTGGTGATATGATCCTGACCATGAAGACTACTATTGTTTACACTGAGGTAAACAGGTTAGATGAGTCTAAAGGAAACTCCACCACTGTCCAATAACAGGTCTTCTGAATGTTCTCTCTGGACCTTTTTGGTGCACTTAAATTCCTGATGTATTCCAGCTTTGTTTTCACTTGCAATAAAATAATAATAATAATAATAATAATAATAATAATAATAATAATAATAATAATTCAGAAATTCAGTAGAAAACAGAGTGGAACATTTTAAACTTGTACAGGGCACTTGCTGAAAATCTATATTCACTAAGATTCCGGTGAGGATCCAGAGGAGCAGCTGAACACCCTGAAAGTGTTCCTGTCCCACCAGAAAGAGGTACCAAACCCAGGACTCACCAGAGGAAGGTGTCCATCGGTCATGGATCTATAATAAGATCTGGATCGGGCCCCACCCCCTCTCCCCTCTCGCCAATGTTACTACTGGCCACTTGTGAAATTACAGCAGAAAAATCCAATGCAGGAAAAAGAAACACCTGGTGTTCAGCTACAGGGCACACACAACTGACAAAATTGAGTGTTTATTATGTATTTTCATTTCTGTTAAAAATTCCCAAATCAGGTAAAAATCACTTTTTATTCTTTGTAACGTCACTGCTCTGTTGCGCCTTTATGGAAACTTAACCTTCTGTACTGTGTTGGTTTGGAAATGCTACAGAAGCTAAGAAAAAGGGGCTGAGGAAAGTTGTGAGTGTGGTCTCTAAACTGTTGCTGCACAGCATGGAGATCTACTCAGAGAGAGGCCAAAACATTTTCCTCTGACCAAAGACATCCTCTCCTCTCTTCATTTGTCCTTCTGCCCTCTGGCCACCGCTTTCGCCCGCCATTATTTAGAAAAAAACAGATCAACATTCTTATTTATTTCACAAGCTGTACATTAAAAACGTAGTCTTTCATCTCCCCAGCCCGACTGGCAAATTGCCTTTGCTTGTGTATTGTTCTTATTTTTTTTTCCTTTGTCTTTGTGTAAATGTTGTTTAATCAGCCATATGAAATAGGCTGCAAACCAATTTCCCTAAGGGGACAAATAAAGCCTTCTATTCTGTTTGGTTCTATTCTTCAGCTCATTGGTTAGAACGGATCAGATGGTACATGAAAATAGAGCCTGCATGCTCGAGGGCTGTAGTGTGACCTCAATGGGCGGCATGCAGAAATAACCTGGAAGACAGAAACATTTTTGGAGTTTTGCGTCAGTGAACAACGGCTGATGAAAACAACGACGACCGCAACGTTATTGGTTATTTTGGTGTTATTATACCTCTATGGCATCAGCCTATGGAAGTATCCTGAAGAGGTCTGTGCAGGTTCTCAGTCATCCAGGAAAAATCAGTAAAAAGGTTGAAGAAGATGATTCATGGACAGTGTTTTTGGAAGATGCTCAATCATTTTTGAGGAAAACTGCTGTTAGAGTTGAGGTTTATATACAGTTGTTCCCTCCCAGCGGTAGTGGGTAAACTTGATGAGACTCAGGGCAGTAAACAACAATCAGCAGCTAAATGGCCTGAACTGGAGTCCAAGGCAGGGTCATTACCCACCTGCGAGCCACCTGAAGCCACCTCTGAAGTAGATGGGGTGTTTCTCAAAGCCCAGGTACCTTGCCTTGATTACATTGCGGGAAGGCACCCACATAATCACCTGTCGCCCAAGTCGTATTCCAATGTTCATTTCCTTCCCAGGCAGGTGTCCTCCGTTTGGCATGTAATACTTTTCAAAACATATTTAGCAAATTTGAGATTATTAAAGCTATTTAATCTTTAAGTTTACTCCCTCTCGATGTACCCCAACCCCCAGCCATCAGTGAAAGATGCTATGACAGCACAAACCTAGCACCTGACTGTGCCCCCTCTCTAAAGTGAAGCCTGGTGATGGCAGTGTCATGCTGTGGGGATATTTGTCATTGTTAGGGACTGGGAACAAAGGATGGGGATAAAAAGAGGAAATTCCTGAAGAAAATGACTCAATAAGTGCTATAAAATGCATCCCACTTGAAGGAGCTGGAGCACAACTCTTACTGATTTATGAACCAAGCTCATAAACACTCATCCCAAAAGACTTGGAGCTGGAATTCCTTCAGAAGGTGGTTCTACAAAGTACTGACTTCAGGGGATGAATACTTCTGCACACTCAAGTTTTCTGTTTTTCTGTCATATTTCTTGTTTGTTTCACAATAAAAAAATATTTTGCATCTTAATAGTTGTTGGCATGAGATATAAAGCGATTGAAACCTCCCAATGATCTGTTTCGATTCCTGTAAGGCAACAATAAAGTAAAAATGCTAAAGGGGGTAAATACTTTTGCAGTGAGTGAACCACAGTGAGACCAGAGTTTTACAGAATTTATTCAGAAACATTCATTTACTTTACAAATAGCTCTGTTAGCCATGTTGTCTCTGAGGGTAAACAGGAAGTGGTCAGAGGCACTTCCTGTAATTGTTTAAACAGAGGATGGTTGGTCTCCAGGTCACATCTGTTTGATGAATTATGAAAATCAACTGTTTTCCCTGTTAGGATTTCGCACAGTATTTAAGTAGTAGAGTATTCCTGTTTAGGTTAACTGGAGTCTATCCCAGCTACTATGGGCCTAAGTCGGGGTACACCCTGGACCAGTTGCTCTCAGGGCAAACACAGACACACACTGATAGACAACCGTTCACTCTCACGTTCATTCACTACAGGACATGCAAATTCTCCTGTTCACTCAAATATTATATTTATACAGTGGCAGTTCAGTTAAAAAAAAAAAAAAACAATGAGAGAAGAAATGGTTTATCATAGACCTGGAACTGGACCTGGTTTAGTCCTGGTTTATCGTAGATATTTAGTGATAAAAGCAGCGTACATGTCTCTGTAAGGAGTACTGGACCTGGTCTTGACCCGAAGCAGCCTCTGGACTTTACTGGACCGAAGGAGCATGTTGTGTCCAAATCCCACCAGACTGGAGCAGAGCCAGTAAAGGGACATACACTGTAAAAAACACAACAGAAAAAAGTTAATACTAATCTACTCTTGGAGCTAGTCCTAAGCCCGGATAAAGAGGCTGTGTAAGTAAGGGCATCTGGCGAATATTAAATAAATAATTCACAGTGGAGATTTCAGAAGGGAAAAGAGGAAAGGAGATTTGTGTGAAGTGGACTAAGTGAAGCGTGAGATGTTCAGATCAGAGCCAGTGTTGTGTCTGGGTCAGTCTCAGTTATAGATGTGGTACAGGTCTAAAGAGACAGATGTGGTACCAGTCTAAACACATACAGATGTGACAGATGTGGGTCTAATCTCAGGGCAGAAATATTCAAACGAGTTCAAACCTGAAGGAGTTACAGATCTGTTCAGGCTAAAAACATTCAGAGAGAGCAGCGTGTCCGGTCGTGATCTGATCTGAACAAACACAACTCAAACATTTCAAATACAGAGACATAGGAATGTGGAGCAGGACCACTGCCCTGGGTTTGGTCTGACAGGCACGCAGAGCTTTATACACAAGGGTTTGTCTCTTTGCCCCTGGACTCACCGCGGGGACGTTGGCTGCCACAGGGATCATGAGAACAGACACAGCTCTGAACAAGTTTAGGAGGATCTTCTGGAATTGACCTGAGACTGGTTTCTGCTGAAGAGAGGCCAGCTGAAAACACACATACTGTTAAAATCTTTCAAAAACAAGATCCAACAACAGGTCAAGGATAAATTTAAACTGGTTCAGATCTCTCCAGACCCACAGACAAAGCTACAGTACCCACCTCCACCAGCAGGAGGTTGGTGAGTCCCAGAGACACTGGTAAAATCCAGGTCGAGTCTGGCACGGTAAGGTCTTTGAACCAGAGAGCACCACCTGCAGCCAGTGCAGAGTATACCTCTGTGGAGACAAATATGGGCTTCATTACCACCACCTCTCCTAGTTTAGTCCTGGTTTAGCACTGGTTTGTCCTGTTGTTGACCTGGTTTAGACCATGTTCTTACCGCTGGAGTCCAGACTGAGGTCTCTCAGGGCCAGAGACAGGCTGATCCAGACTGGGACCTGGACGAGAACCAGGACTGAGGCTTTGAACGGGTGACAGTTATCTCTGATGTAGAGTTCTGACACAATCCTCTTCATGTTTTTCTTAAACTGGAACCTATAGATCCAAAAAGACAGGTAACAGATGAGGGAGTGGCTGCTTCAGGATGTTTTTGGCCTGGACTGGACAGGTGGGAGACAGGTAACCAGTGTAAGGTAAGGTGTTTTCAGATGAGACAGATATTCTGATCTGTAGATCCCCCTGCTGCAGCTCTGCTCACAGTTCACAGGTAAAGAGGGGTAACAGGGAGCGTAATCTGGACTGGACAAACATTATTTTTTCTATTTACCTTTTGTGACCTTTCCAAGATGGTTTGTTAATTTTTTATTCTTTTTTTAACTTGGGAGGATTTTCAACTAGAGTGAAGATAAAGGAAGATTCTTTTTTCTGATATCAGTGGCACACAATATGATTTACTACATGTATAAATGTATGAATGTATTTTTTAATCTGGCTGACTTTTAGACAGATTAAGGAAGATTTGCAATTTGCTGATTTTTTGGGGCGGACCAAATTTTCTTCAGCTGTTATTTATGCACAGCTAGGTCCATAAATATTTGGACACTGTTAACTGTTTTAGCTGTTAACCAAAACATATTCAAAAAACACAGTATATAATTCATATGGGCTTAAAGTGCAGACTCTCAGCTGTAATGTGACTGCCTGAATTTTGGAACCTATGGATATCACCACACACTGGGTTTCTTCTTTTGTGATGCTCTGCCAGGCCTTTACTGCAGCAGTTTTTAGTTGTTGCTTGTTTGTGGGTCTTTCTACTCCACCATGTTTTACAGAAGATGTGGTGAGCTTTGGATCATGAGCCATTCCAAGCCTTCTCCAGACTTTTCTCTGCCCATCATTCTGGTACAGGTTGGCCTGAGTCCCATCTGTCTAAAAATTGCTGTTCCAGACCTGGGCTGGCTTCTTTAAGTGTTTTCTGTCCATGTCTAATGTTGCCTTTCTATTGTTGAGGCTGATGAATGGTCTGCACCTTGTGGTGAACCCTCTGTATTTTCTCTCATGGTCTTCTTGTTATGGTGGACCTAGACACTGATCAACCTATTGCCTGGAGAGTGTTCTACACTAAGGTGGATGTTGTGCAGGGTTTTTTTCACTGAAGTGAAACGCTATAATGTATAATAATGTTAACAAATATGCTAAAATATAATTTAAAATTGAGTATAAATGAGCAGTTGCTTGGTATTTTGGCATGTGTTGGCCTTGTAGACTCCAGTGTCAAAGCGCAATTTGATTTACAAATTAAGCCCTGCACATAATGTCCTCTTTGGGGATCTGCTGTGACCCTAGGAACTCCCGCAGGTCCTCCTCCATGACTGCTCCTCTAGCAATTAGCAATCAACAACATTTGCAGCATCTCTAATAGTTTCTCGGGATCTCGCAAAACTTTCTCAGGATCTCGCAAAAGTTTCTCAGGATCTCGCAAAAGTTTCTCAGGATCTCGCAAAACTTTCTCGGGATTTTGCTTTTTTTTTTCCTCTCTCGTCTTTTTTTTTTTTTCACCATGTCCCCTAAGGGGCTCCGTACCGTTGTAGACTTGATTGTGTCTTTAAAATTTTGTTCACCAGTCACCAGGTGAGATACAGATGACATTTACCTGCAGGTGTTCTGGTTCCAGCCCAATTCTCCAGCCTTCATAGACACTTCATATCGGAGTCTGAGAGACAGCTCTGAGATCTCTTTCTGCAGCGCCTCCACCTGGACAAATGCAGAAATACATTTAATAAATGATTGTGGAGTCCCCACCTAGACACATACAGAACTACATTATATATTATTGTAGTGCTTCCACCTGGGCACACAGAGAAAAGGCATAGAGCTGGTTTTAGTCCTCTTTTAGTTTTGGTTTACAAATGATTTGGAACTGGTTTAGTCTTGCTTTTTACCAGGTTTAGACCCAGTTTAGTCCTGGTTTGGACCTGGTTTAGTCCTTGTGAATGTGTGAATGTGAGTGAGTGAGTGGTTGGTGGTGGTCGGAGGGTCTGTTAGTGCAGATGTGTGCAGCCGTGCTTCTGTCAGTCTACCCCAGGGGAAACTGTGGCTACACAATGTAGCTTACCACCACCGAGTATGGAGTGAATGAAATACCCCTTCCCTACTGTGTGTAAAGCGCTTTGGGTGACTTGTGTCATAGTAAAAGCGCTATATAAATACCATTCCCCTCCCCCCTTGTTTAGACCAAGTTTCAACACAGTTTAGATATTGTTTAGTCCTTGTTTAAACCGAGTTTACACCCAGTTTAGGCCTGGTTTAGTCCCAGTTTAGCCCTGGTTTAGACCTGGTTGAGACCTTGTTTAGTCTTGGTTTAGCCCCAGTTTAGTCCTGGTTCTTACCCGGTGCAGGATCACAGTCTGATAAGCTGCTAAAGGCAGAGTCACTGTGGATCGAATGGTCAAAGTTGCTGCTGCGATGCTGAACCACCAGGAGGCGGCGCTCAACTCCTGAAATCCCACCAGGAACTGCTCTGCCACGTGCACAGGCGTGTGCAGGTGAGAAGTGTGTACAAGGACAGGGGTGTGCATGTGAAGAGGCAGAGGCAGAGACAGAGAAGCAGGGCTTAGACGGACAAGAGCTGGACGCAGAAGACGCAGCATCTTTAACCTGAGGAGACAAGGAGCTAGTTTATTCCAGCTACTATGGGCCTGAGGCAGGGTACATTGTGGCCAGTTAGTTGCAGGGCTGACACTTAGACTCAATGACAGACAACCATTCATTCTTACATTCATTCACTATGGGACATTTAGATTCTCCAGTTCACCAGTGCATGCATGTGTTTGGACAGAGACAGAAAAGGAGAGAACCTGAAGAGAAACAGCAGGTACTGAATGGGACTGTTGTTCTGTGAGTCTAGCTTTGTGGGTTACACTCCCTGGAGCAGGTGTCTCCAACCAGTAGCTCTCAGCCACTTTCCAAGTAGCTCCCCAATGACTTTATGAAATCTTACATAAACTTGTTTTGTCAATTTTGATTTATTACTTGGCAAACCAACTTGAGAATGTATACAATCAAATTTAAACGTGCACGACCCCTTCGTGTACAATAGTATTTTGTTGTCAGTTGTCAGTCAAACAGGGGTTTAAAAAGTCAGTAGTGAGATTAGCTCGACTACAGTATTTTCAGATTAGGCGATTAGAGTTTGCTTACTGCCTCCCACATGACCATCTTGGAATTGCTTCAGACTTGGTGTGGTTAATGTGTATATCACCAGTAGCATGTGTTCAAAATTTGGAGTTGTTAGCTTTCTATGTTTGTGAGGAAATAAGGTTTTAAAAAGTGTGAGTATCAGGCCAAAATCAGGACTTCTGTAATATTTCAAAATTCTTCAAGCCATATTGTCTGAACAGTTTGTGTCAGCAGAATGACATTTTTTAATCTTGTTCTTCACTCTGTGAACCACTTAAACAGTAAAACATGTAGCCTTTGGTTTTACAGTTTCCAAGTTATGGCCTACTGAAAACTGTAAATGTAAAAATGATGTCATACTTTGTGCTTCCATATGTTCACCAAACCCCCCCCTCAAAAAAAAAAAAAAAAACATATTAATCCTGTTCATTTATGTAGGTTCATGGTTACACATCCAGGTTGACAAATACACACACAAAAAAATCTCTAAATCTACTGGACATCAATTTTGTTGACGTTTCAGTGTTCATCCAAACACCTTCATCAGTTTGAATTTACAGAAAAAAGGAAATCATTGGCATTAAATACACAGCTGAAGGTCACATGATCAATCAGTGACTGTTTGACAAAATACAATTATTATACAAAAACCCTACTGCAATGATTAGCATAAATAACATTTTGTCTCAACCAATAACCAATGTCTTGTAGACAAGGCTGTCCAATGAGTCCCCTTTTATTTGCTCTTTCATTAGAAACTTTAAATTTGTCTACATCCTCACATTGCTCATATTACATTTAATAATACCTCCCACTCCATCTCATTGTATGCTGATGATTTATTATATATGGACAAAGTACCAATTTCACTACCCCACATGTTGGATACCTTTGAGGAGCTTAGTTCTCTTTCAGGATATAAAATCAACTGGAATAAATCAGTTTTATTTCCCTAAAATGAAGCCTTTGCTTTGAGCACGGTACCCCAGGATATTTCTGTAGCTAAGCAGTTCAGATACCTTGGAGTGGAGATCCATCCAAATTTGGTTAGTATTGCAAATACAAAACTTTCAAGGCATGACGAGCTTCAGATGGACCTTAATCGCTGGTCTTTTTAACCAAAATCACTCCAATCTCGAGTTTCTATTATTAAGATGGATATTTTACCTCAGATAAATTTTTTCTCCTCTATGATACCTCTACTACCACCAATAGACTACTGGAAGCGAGTACACTCATTGGTATCCAAATTTATAGGGGGTGGAAAGCGCCCTCGTATTAGGCTTGAGACAATTGGCAGTACCACAGAATGAAGGAAGGCCTCTCTGTTCCCAATTTTGAGTATTATTTTTTGGCATTTGTCTTAAGACCGGTAGTAATATGGCTAAACCCTAATTCTGTATCTTCTTGGAGAAATATTGAAGAAAATCTAGCATTACCTTATAGGTTGGAGGACCTAATATATTCATCAGTTTCTTTGAAACGAGCTAAACTTAAGCTGGGTCCTATAATGAGTCATACATTAGCTGCATGGCGACAGGTGGAGAGCTCCAATATCCCTTGTAAATGGCACCTTAAAAGTCCAATATTCAACAGTCATCGATTACTTACAGGGGGCATCCCATTTACAAACCCCACGTGGTGCAACAAAGGTGGTTATACTTTGTCTGATATTTTTAATGAGAGAGGGCTGTGTGACTTTAATGAATTAAGGCACCGTTATGATTTGCCGTCATCTTCCTTCTTTTTGTACCTGCAGCTATGGGCCTCTATGAAGGCGTATGGAGTTCCTTGGAACCTAAGTCTCACCACTCATCCTATGCATTCCACACTGGCAGATAGGGCAAAGAATAAAAGGGTGGCGACGTTGCTCAATAACTCGCTGCTATCTTCAACCTATAGAACCCTTCCTATTACGCTGGTCTGGACAGAAGACTTGAAACAATATGACATAGACAGGGCGCTGGGCTGGGAGGAAATTTGGGCAGTGGTGGTGAATGCTTCCAAAAATCCTAATCATCAATTAATACATTTTAATTATAGTCACAGGACTTATCTCACTCCAAAGAAGGCATATTTTATGAAACTAATATCATCTCCAATCTGTACTTTGTGTAATGAAAATCTTATGAGATTTTTGTTCATTTTTTCTGTTTATTGTTTTTTACACAAAACTGAATGACTCATGCAATATGCACAGTGTAATGTAAGGTTTACCGGTTAGTGCAATAATGGGAATTAATTTTGTGTGGTAAACTTTCATATGAAGGGGAAGAGAGACATGTGGGGTTGGGGTAAATTGCAAATTTGCACACGTTTATGTGTTAATGTGAAAAATATATAAATAAGGACTTCACATAGTGTAAAATAAATCTTGTCAAAGTATTTGGGACATGACACTTTGCTGTTGCAGAGGTTTTGCTCTGGGTCTTTGGACCCATCACTTTGGGCGCCCACTTTTTAAACCTTAATATCTCACAAATTAAAAAAAAAAAAAGATGCCAACTCAATTTTTGTTCTAAATAACAATAATTTAGTCAAGAGGTAAAAAAAAAATATGGTTTTATTTTAAAAATCTTTCAGTTTAGCTCTAGCTCTTCACTTTAATTGAAGAAAATTACTAAGACCCAACAGGAGCCCCATCTTCAATAATCTTTAGTTTCAAGAAACAGTACCAACACAGGATTTTCTGCATTTACTAAAGAACTCATGCTCTTGACAATGATACAATTGTTTTTATGGTATGTGGGTCATACCATGGCAATTTCAGTTAGAAAAACACACAAGAAATCATCTTTTTCATGTTTAATGCCTAATAAATCAGAAATACTAATTTATTTTAAATAACGGCCTAGTTGCTGATAAAATACTCTCACATGAGTTTATCATATCACAGTTTGACAAAACTGATGTGGATTATTGTGAAGATATGGAAGCCCAAAACATGAAATAATTTTTACATTTACAGTTTTTGGTAGCCCATAAATTAGAAACCATAAAACTGAGGGCTACATGATTTACAGGTTAAATGGTTCACATAGTGAAGAACAAGACCTAAGAATTTCATTCACCTGACACAAACTGTTCAGACGTTATGGCTGTAGAACTTGGATATATTGCAGAAGTCCTGATTTTGGCCTGACATGCCCATGTTTTAAGCTTTATTTTCTCACAAACTCCAAATTTTTCATACACGCTATGGTGATATGTACATTGACCACACCAAGTCTAAAGCAATTCCAAGATTGTCAAGTGGGATTATTTCCAGAAATTTGTTGATTTGACACGGAATGATCCTAATGGTAATTGTGTGTCAGTCGCTGCATACAGATACAAAATGCACATGCAGTTAACTTCTTGTTTTAATTTAAAACAGGAGTTGTGTACACCAACATTTTGAATATGTTTAGGTAAATGTTAAGAGAAAACATAATACACTTTTCATTGGGTTGAAAGTGTCAGTTCCCAGTAACTGGGATAAGCTCCAGTACCTAAATTAATGTTAGAAAGCATGAGTAGTGCTCTGCCATTTTCGTTTTGTAAAAGTAGCTTTCAGGAGAAAAAAGGTTGGCGACCCCTGCCCTAGAGGCTTCACATCTGGTGAACACGTCTGTTCTCTGGAGCAATAAACAACATCAGCCTCTACCCAAAAGTACAGACAAACTCGATCTAACGAGACACATCTGCCTTATCCCCACAGCTCATGGAATAATCCAGCCACTGGGAGGGAGCTGGACTCCCCAATCCACGGTCTACAACTGTAGGACACTTCTGGATCTGAATTCCAGCCAGCGGTTTCTCACTGTGGATTACGGTAATCTGACTGAGGAAGGATAAATAAAATGAATGTATATAAACCTCTTAAACTACTTTAGTCAGTTTTTAAACAAGGCACATGGTTTATAAAAATATAATGACTGAATTACTGAAGGAAATTACTTTCATTCAAAAGGGACCCTTTATATTCAGAAGCACACTTTAAACGGAGCCGTTCCAGAATATTCCAATTCTAAACTCATTAAAAGTCGTCCACACCACACTTCGAACCTCTAACCTTCAGAGTCCGGTCCGCTCCGCTCCATCAGAACCAGGACCAGTACCGGATTCGCTTCACCTTCAGCACGTTCCTTACCGCGCGAACCGATGACGTCTACTGTTTATGTGCCGCGGAATATGACGTCAACGTGACAACAGACTGAAACATTTGTGAACTTGTAATAAGTGTGTTTGAGATGAACTGCGCCTCGCCTGGATTACACAGGAGAACAGGGGGCGGGGAAAGGCGTGGAGAGCCTCAGATCACGCAGCGCCTTGTTGGAAGAACACATCTCGCGTTTGTTTGAAGTATTTTTTTTTCAATAAAATCATTTTAAGAGTTTGTGAACTCTCCTGTTTCCTTCACACTCCTCTCACTGACACTTTTATTATCAAAGCAAAGTTATTGCAGAGTTTGCTTGGGCTTAAAATATGAAATGGATCTATGATTATGAATCTATTCTCAAAAAAAAAAAAAATTATTATTCATGTGACCCATATCTGACAACACCCTGGACACTTTCAGTCACATTTAAAGCATTTGTCAATATCAAATCTAGAGCACTAGTTTGTGTAAAGTTGGGAGGAGGCAGCCGAGCGTCAGAGCGTCACGTTTCTGATCAAAACACAACTCTGACCCAATCAGCTCTCAGCGTGGACAGGACATCATTTCCATTCATGCATTAAGCGTTTGTAGTCCATGCAGGCGGCCGCAGTCGGTGGAGAGCAACTGCGCCTGCCTTGCTCAAAAACTGCGCCCGCCTTGCTCTCACGAGATTCCCGTTCCCGGCGCACAGGTTCAGTCAGAGCAAGTCGGTGGCATCTTGGACACAAAACTAACCGGTGTTCCGGGAAATTCGATTCCCCCATGTTTTCTATTTAATGCGCATGCTCTAGCGCTCATGGCGTCACCGCCACATGGGGGAACCTAATTTTCCAGAACACCGGCACGCACTGCGCACCGATCGACAGCGATAGTATCTGCCTCTTCCTTTCTCATCTCCGAGGTTGAAGGCATCTCTCGTCTAGCCTATGCTGCCCAGGTGTTAGATATGGATGCATTAATGTGCAAAAAAAGCAGACCAATTGCTAACTAACTTCTTATAGAAGAATAAAACTCATTACATACGAAAATCCGTAGCTATAAATTAATAGGTGGTTTAAATCTCATAGACTTTGCATCCCTTAATAATACCCTTAAAATTAATTGGATTTGTCAGCACATTCAGAACCTTTCCTCCATCTGGAATTTTATCCCTCATTATGTCTTTTCACAGTTAGGTGGGTTAAAATTTATTTTATTGTGTAATTACAGTCTTCAAAAAATCCCAATTAAATTGTCTACCTTTCACCAACAGGCTTTGCTAGCATGGACATTGATCTTTAAACACAATTTTCTCCACATTCCTGCTACATCTGGAATAATAGATATATTATCTTTAAAAACAAATCAACATATTATGAAAAATGGTTTAGAAATGGTATTATACCAGTTAGTCAACCTTTAACAGTAATGAAGTTCTCTATAGTTATAATGGATTCTTAGATAAATGTAAAATCCCAGTTACTCCTCAAGAATGCTCCATTATTTTTGATGCTATTCCATCAGGATTATGTATGTTATGTAAGAATTTACTGTCTACAATCCCACTGTCAGTGTCCCCCATGGATCCTTCTGTTGGTGGCAGGAATACCAGAATAAAAACACTATTTTAGGATAATATAGCATCCTCTCCAGCTGTTACTTCATACTGGGCTATATAAAATTATTTTTAACAAATAAAATGATGGAAGTGTCTTACAAAATAATACATCAATTTTACCCTGTTAAACACTTCTTAGGTAGATTTAAAAAGCATATGCAGGTTAACCGCATGTTTTGAGTGTGTGTCCAGAAACAGTGGCTCATTTGTTTTGGTTCTGTCCTGCTACCAGGGGCGTCGGACTGGGGGGGTGAAGGGTACTGTTAACCCAGGGCCCACTGCAGGGAGGGGCCCTAAAATAGCCTGGAACATGCTTGAGAAATATTTATCAAGTGAATCTGAGGGCCCACCAAGATGGTTTGTACAAAGGGCCCAGAATTTTGTGCTACACCTCTGCCTGCCACTAAAAGGATCTGGAAAGATTTGAGTGCCTTTGTTTCTGACCACATCAAGCGCACCTTTATTTTTTGTTTTGAATATATTATTTTTGGTTATCAACTTGAAAACATTTTAAACAGCAGTATTTTTTATGTAATATGATATCTCATCGAATTGTCACTTACTATATATTACTATTATTATTACTACTGTAATATATATATATATATATATATATATATATATATATATATATATATATATATATATATATAATATATATATATAATATAATATATATATTATTTTAATATTTATTTATTTTATTTTATTTTTCATGTTTTTATTGAGCATTTATGTAAACAATCACAGTACAGGGTAGAAAAACTGGAACCCCTAGGCTAGTGACCTCTTCAAGAGCTAACTGGAGTTTGGTATCAGCCAACCTGGGGTCCAATCAGTGTGAGAAGATTGGAGGAGTGGCTTAAAGTGGCTGTGACCAATAAAAAAATACCAACCATTTTTGAGTTTGCCATTCTGAAGAAGCATTACTTGATGTGGACAGATGAAACCAAAAAGAATGAAACCAAAGTTGAGTTGTTTGGAAGGAACACACAACGCTATGTGTGGAGAAAAAAAGGCACAGCACACCAACATCAAAACCTCATCCCCACTGTGAAGTCTGGTGGAGGGGGCATCATGGTTTGGGGCTGCTTTGCTGCCTCAGGGCCTGGACAACTTGCTATCATCGACAGTAAAATGAATTCCCAAGTTTATCCAAACATTTTGCAGGAAAACCTAAGACCATCTGTTCACCAACTGAAGCTCAATAGAGGATGGGTGATGCAACAGGACACTGACTCAAAACATAGAAGCAAATCAACAACAGAATGGCTTCAACAGAAGAAAATACACCTTCTGCAGTGGCCCAGTCAGAGTCTTGACCTCAATCCAATTGAGATGCTATGGCATGACCTCAAAAAAGCAATTCACACCACACAGCCCAAGAATATTGCTGAGCAACTGCAGAGGCTGCATGGCTCCATGCATAATGGGAAAACGCTCACCTGTCACCTGTCAGCTGTCACCTGTCAGACAGGTGATTGGATCTGAATTGCTGATCAGAAACGTAATGCACTGACACTTCTCTGCCCCCCTCTCCTCCTCCCCCACCTCTTTTTTTGTTTGTTTGTTTGTTTTTTTAAATAAAATACAGACTAAAGTTAGAATTGACATGGATAAACTTTTTTCCCCGCTGCTCAATGTGAAGTGGAGTATTATTAAAGAAATTGTGCTTATTATTTTCTATTATAGGAGGATGTTTAACTTTAAAATGTGTAAACTTAGACATAAAAGCTAAGAATCACAGCTGAATGTGCCTCATGTTGTGTGTTCCTGAAGAGCACCTGAATGACGCACAGACTGTCATGCCAATTCAGTTTAATCCAACACACGCGAGAGGTGGATTTCGGGCGCGATGGTGCTTGCTCTGAGCCACAAACTGTCCGACTTCAGTACAGGTGTATTTCCCCTCCTCCTGTTGCGGCCGTGCACTCTCTCCAGGCGAGGCGCAGTTCATCTCGAACGCGCCTACTGTTGTATACAGTGCCCGCCTCCCTCCGGTGCTGGTAGTAAATTTTCCATTCATTTTCCCCATAGACTTTTCAAAAACAACATATATTAAGAGTTTAAAATCTCGACGGAGGCCAATCAGCTATTTGGTACCTCATGACCATAACACAATTCCCTCGAGCCGTTGAACTCTTAATATACAGTTTTTGGACACTGACACAAGTTTTGTTATTTTAGCTTTTTTACCCAATTTAAAAATACAGTTATATAATTTGTATATGTTGTTATATGTGTTTAAAGTGCAGACTCTCAGCTTTAATTGAAGAGTATTCACGTCCAAATCGGAGAAAGGGTTTAGGAATTACAGCTCTTTAATGTGTAGCAGTCTCTTCTTCTGGGGCTCAAAAGTAATTGGACAGATGAACATTACTATGAATAAAATGTTATTTTTTTATACTTTGGTAAAAAATACTTTGCAGGCAATGACTGCCTGATGTCTGGAGCCCATTGACATCACCAAACCTGGTTTCCTATTTCATGTTGCTTTGACAGGTCTTTACTGCAGCTGTTTTCAGTTTTTGGTCATTTGTTCCAAGCCTTCTCCAGACTTTTCTCTGCCCATCATTCTGGTACAGGTTGGTCTGAATCTCATTTGAGAAGAATGCTGTTCCAGACCTGGGCTGGCTTCTTTAGGTGTTTTTTGGCCAAGTCTCATGTTGCCTTTCTATTGTTGAGGCTGATGAATGGTCGGCACCTTGGGGTGAACCCTCTGTATTTTCTCTCATGAAGTCTTGTGGTTATAGTGGACCTAGACACTGACAGACCTACTTCCTGGAGAGTGTTCTACTCTAAGGTGGATGTTGTGAAGGGGTTTTTCTTCCATTTTTTGATCCAGGATAAGGATGGTCTGGTTCACTTCCAGTGAGACTGCATGTTGTGATTTCACAGAAACAGCTTTTAAATGCAAATGTCACACCTGGAATCAAGTCCAGACTTTTTACCTGCTCAGTTTATAATGGTTTATTGAAGGGAAAAGCCCACGCAGCTGAAATAGCTTTTGAAGCAATTGTCCAATTACTTTTGTGTCCCTGAAAAAGAGGCAGCTGCATATGAAAAAGCTGTAATTCCTAAACCTTTGCTCTGATTTGGATTTGGATACTCTCAAATTACAGCTGAGAGTCTGCACTTTAAGCATATACATAACTATATAACTGTACTGTGAATAGTTTTGGTAGCTAAAAAGCTAAAAAGTCAATAGGGAAAATGAATGGGAATTTTACTTCCGGAACCGGGGATGTGTGAGAAGCGAATAGTCGACTTTGAGTTGTTGTCTATTAAGCAGAGTAAAAGAAATACAGATCTTGTAAGTGAGTTTTATGATCTTATGAACAGTAAGTATAGAGTAGAGTCTAAAGACCTCCAGACAAATATATATATATATATATATATATATATATATATATATATATATATATATATATATATATATATATTATTATTATTATTATTATTATTATTATTAGCAATTTCAATACTTGCCGAGCTGTTGGGTGATGGCACTTGAGTGGGCTGACCAAAATAACTGTAATAAAGTAATAGTATGCAGCGATTCTTTACCCACTCTTACGAGTATTAAAAAAGGAAGTGAAAAAAACAAAAAACAAAAACATTATCAATTTGTGTTTGAAGTGTTGTTCCAGAACAATGAGACAAAGGCAGGGGTGTTGCTTATGTCTGGTGTGCGGCCACAAGACAACACACCACACACAGCAGGAATATCTGATCAGATTATCTTTAGTGCCATTACGATAATCGGGGCGACCTTAAGATTGGCATAATTCGGCATAATCGGCATAATTATCTTGCCGTGTGAACCAGGCTTAAGGTTTCTTATAGGTGTCCCATAACCTAACTAGTGGGGGGCAGCAAAGCACTGACTGTGCCTAGCCTGCCGAAAATCAAAAAGAAGAAGAAGAAGAAGAAGAAGAAGAAGAAGAAGAACTGAGCCAAAATGGCGGAGTTCAGCGGCGGAGGATTACTCGCGGCGCTGCTGCTGTTTATGGCGCTAACCGCAAGAGATGTTTATCTGGGTCTAAACCGGGAAAAGGACCGTGACCAGCGCGGCCTGAAGAGCGAGGCGCAGGACCGTGGAAGGTTTACTGCCGAACAGGAGCACGGGAGGCCGGCAAAAACCTGGAGCAACCCCGGGAGCCCTGTCCTGCGCTTCCAGTACTGGTAGGTTCTGCTAACTACTATTTAAAGTATTTAATATTTTCCAGGCGAAATGCAGGGATAAACCAGGGTTGGATCCGAAACAGTAAAACACGTAAAACCAAATTATCGACAGTGTCCTATTTTAGGACAAATTATCGTACAGTTAAAAAGAAAACGGATAATAACGCACTAGAAACATGTTTGCAACCAGGGGCGTAGCCAGGATTTTTTTACTGGGTGGGGGGCAGCCGGGTCCTGTCATTTTACTGCGGTGGCACATGGCAGATTATAATTATAGAACTAATACTAATGGTTTGATGAAGTTAGGCACAGAGCCATGATGTCTGCAGCTCACAGAAGAGAAAGTCATGACTCACAGGTGTTAAGAATGTAACAAATTTACAGGGGGGTCCCCAGGGAAAAAATCAATATAACAGACAATATTTGCTGTATCTTGGTGCATTTTAAAGTGTTATATAATTCACAGGTAAAAAGCACCAGAGGTGATAAAAAAACACTGTTACTTGAGCTTTTTCATAAAAAATATTAGCTAGAACTATAAAAACTAACAAAATCTTTTTTTTAAACATATGTGAGCTGGTAATAATCCAACTAAAAATACCTGTATTTGAATAGGCCAAGCGTACTTTTTAAATGATATTGCTGTGCTATTAGGCTATTTTTTGAGGGCTATTACACCGCCGCTTATTCTGATTCTGTTCCACTCAGATCTTCTGCTGATTCCTCTGTCGTGTGCTGTAGAACATCCAAAAAACAGAGGAAGTTTGCTGTGCTATAGGTTTTTCTGAAGGTTATTAGCCTGCAACACTAACGTTTAAAGAACAATGACCTCAGACTTCATTGTTGTCTAAATACGCTGCCCATTCAACTTTTTAGGCAACTATATCACCATGGCAACGCAGACAGCTTATCAGAGTGATGCCAGACAAATCTAGAAAGTACCGCATTTGTCTCCTCCTTCAGTCCAATCAACACATGCTGCTGCTGGTGAGCGCTCGACCGCCGCGCTGCTGCTCCACGCAGCTCCTCCACGCAGCTCCTCCTTGCCACTCTGTGAGTACGCCCTCCGTGCTGTGCCTCTGCGCCGCTCTGTTTATGAGTGCGCCCGACCTCGGCATTGCACCTCTGTCCTCCGCGCTGCGCCTCCGCGTCACAACTCTGTGCCACTCTGTTTTTGATTGTGCCCGACCTTGGGGCCGCACCTCTGCGCCGCTCTGTCTATGAGTGCGCTGCACCTCCGCATCGCACCTCCACACTACTTTGTCTTTGGCTCAACCCGACCTTTGGCGCGCATTACCGGTGCGCTGCTGCTGAGAGAGAGAGAAGCTGCTCTGCTCGGAACAAGGGACGGCCCACAGACAGCAGTAAGTGCAGCAAAATGCAGTTTTAAAGGAAAATCGCTGCAATAATTGGCCAAAGTTGCAGGGTCGCGCTGAATTCGCGGGGTTTGCTTGATTTTGCATTAATAGTTGCCATCGTGAAATCCTGGAAGGACTGAACAATGTGCCGTTTTCTAGTGTAGTGTGTGGGAGAGCTGAACAACTTGACAGCGTCACAACTTTTCATGACAGTCTAAGAGCCTCTCACAGTCTGTACTGTCAGCTCCTGTCTGCTCCTCAGTCCAGCGCTAATGCCTTTCCTTTCAGGCTCTGCCACAATAAAGTTGTTTCTGCTGCTGGAAAAGGATGAAGCTTTATCTTGAAGGGTCACAAGGGGTAGTTGATTGCTGTTAACAGAAATTTTACAGTGCTTCCCCATCCAGCTGCACTTTCTCCTCTGCTTTTCTACATCTCTCCTCTTACTTTTGATCATAATTAATAATGAAATTATTGGAAATAATTATCTCTTTTGTAATAGTTTTCGAGTAAAATAGATACTGGACCTAAAAAGCACCGCAGCTGTTTGCAGATGGAGTGGTAATAAATTGCGCGTCTTGTAATGAAGCCTAAATGCTTTTACAAACTTTAACGGTGCATATCTCTGTGATTCCTGAACCTATCAACGCGAAATCAAAACTGACACAAAGCTTGAGGTCTTATCTGTCAGTATCATTTAGCTGCAGTTCTCTAAGTCAAGCCGTTTGTTTTACAACAGCTGCGCAAAGACATAATGTCAGTCACTCATGGTGATGGGGTGGCCAAGCTTTGACCAACAGGGGCCATGGCCACCCCAGGCCACCACGTTGCTACGCCACTGTTTGCAACTAAAGATCATAAAAAATGAGAGTTACACACTCACCAGAAGCATCATTTATAAGTCCAGACGGACGTATAGGCACACACACACATACTCAAACCCACTGACACAAGTACATACGCCGCTGTATAGAATTTTTTTTCACTGCTCTCAGCTCTGTTCAACTACTGTAATCATTTTATGCATCAACAAATGCACATATGCACGGGACGGAAGCCAAAATAATTAACCTCTGGGCTCTATGGTGGCAATTTGTGGCCACTTCACTTTATTTTTTTAACCATTTGAGCTGTGTTAATGATAATGACATGAAACTTCCCAGGGGTCTGGACTTTTTATAAGACCTTTTTATTTTCAACTTCATCTCTGTGTACACAAAAAAGTTACACTCAGCTCTATCGCGGCCATTTGTGGCCCATTGAAACCCTTTATAATAACTACCTTTTTTAATCCCTTGCAATTAACAGTATAATATCATATAATTCAAGTAAAATGACTTTCATTGTAAACTCAAGACATGAAAAATATGTGTTTTTAAGGTTTTTTAGCATTTCATGTTTTTTGTCTATTTTTGGTAATATTTCCTAAAAGGAAGAATAATGGCTTACTGCACTCCAATGAAGCAAATTAATGAGTCAGTTCTGCCATAGGTGTGCTCTGAGTGTCAGATACTTTTTTGTTTGTGCATTTGAAGGAAAAAAAAAAGAGCGGGGGGTGGTATTGAGGGGGTAAAGAGTCAAAGTGCAGGGGCAGCATTGAATCAAAGCTGTAGCAGCAGGTAAACAAACACTGGCACTGTTTATAAATTACCACTACCAACGCTGTAAGTGAATCCTAATCTAAGAAAGTATGTCATTCTAGCTCCCAGATCATTTGTATCTCTGGTAAGATGGTAAAAACGTCTTTTAGCTCCTCACCCTATCTCTAAGGAAGCACCCAGCCACCCTGTGGAGTAGCCTGGCTTGCCAGGTAACACTCCCTTGCCAGGTAACACTCCATGGTAACAACAACAACACTCCATAAGCCAGTGATTTCTCCGGCTCCCTTGGAGCTGAACCAATCAGAGCGGGGCATTAGGAGCTGCGTCACACTCTGCGCCTGAAACGTTTTTTTGGTGGAGGCTATGCAGAGGCTAATGGAGAGATAGTTTCGTAACTTGTTTTGCTTCTGTGACCAAGACAGTCATGACAACTCTTAAAGATGTTTTGCCGTGCTTTGACTTTTGCAAAAAAGTTCCAGTTGTTGTGTCTTTATTGTGCGCTGTGTTGAAGCAACAGACGAGAGAGCCAGCAAGAGAGGCTGAAAACGAGAGCTGTAACACTGCGAGACGGGGCCATTTGCGGACTTCTGACAAAGCGGGTGAGTATTTTTACACTCCCTGCACTCCTTAAAGGTGTCCTACAGTTTTCGAGCTTCAAAACAGTCTTTATTTTATAAAAAAAATGACCTTATATTTGCAGAGATAGGACCGCTAAAACTCCAATGAAATAACATGTCTTTTATTCAGTTTACTCGGTTAGCGAAGCTCGCTCTTCACGCGGACTTGCATGAGACGTTTCTCCCAATATCTGAGCTGTAATTTTATTTAAAAAAAAAAATCATACAACATAGGTTCAGAGGTCCTAGTTAAAGTTTGGGCAGTCTTTTCTGCCCACAGTGCAGTGAGACTGCAGGCTGAAGGCTGTGTGTGTGACCTGTGCCTGCTTCCTCCACTAAAGGAGGGACACAAAATGTAAGCAGGTACAAAGCTTATGTTACGCCACTGTAGTCCACCGCCTATTAATTACTAAAGCAGTCTCTGTTAAAATGTAGTTAAGGCTTATTATAAACTATGTTTTGTCTTGAGAGGTAAAATCATAAACTGCACCCATAATATCCATCTAAAATATAAATTACACCTTTGTATTTATTGTTGCTGTTTAGTGAGATTGACATATTCTAGTCGTGTGTTTTGTCTTTCAGGTACACATCCATCTGGACACTGGAGTTCACCTGTACTGACACTGACTGTATCTGCTAATCTGGAGTTCACCTGTACTGACAGTGGCTCCATCTGCTGGTCTGGAGTTCACCTGTACTGACAGTGGCTCCATCTGCTGGTCTGGAGTTCACCTGTACTGACAGTGGCTCCATCTGCTGGTCTGGAGTTCACCTGTACTGACACTGTGGATCTGGACACTGGAGTAATAAAAAATGCTCTGTACAGCAACACAACAACTTTCCACAAACTATTGCAGCAGTCTCTCTGAGCTGCATTTAATGTCTCTCATTTTGCATTCCATTACAAGGTTGTAAAGAGCCTACCCCTCTACTCCTATGAGCATGTGATGTTATAGATAAACTACACAGTATTCTTGGAGAAATACTTCAGGAAGCCACACATCTGTTCAGCTCTAATACTGCTTGCACTGAATTTGGATAATATATTATTCAGTTACAGAGCACATCATATTGGACGTTACATTTCTCCTGTAACACCTCCTGTATTCACATTTTAACTGCACAAGTTGTTCTTAAGATTATACATGAGATATCTGATTACAGCCCAGCTACACCTCAAAGACTTTTTCTGCCACACATGCAGTACATGGATACATGGAAGAAAAAGAATCTTACATCCCAGTGTAGTTCTGAGGTGAACACTAGATTGCTCTGCAATACCTGATCAGTCCTTATATAGTAGGCATATTTAAATATTTTTTAGTCACTCTTCTTGCTGTGAACCACAGTGTGACTGAGAAGTAAATGAATAATACACCTAATTGTAAAGTGACTTTAAATTATTAAAAAACTGCTGTATAAGACGTTTTATTGTGTGTGGTTGTAACTGCTTGCATGTGTCCTGTAAATAAAACCCTTTTGACTAGTTGTGATAATTTTTTATTATTTAAAAATGTTACATGGGTAAACAAGTCGATGTATGAGCAAATGAACAGCTTTTACACAGTAAATGGGTCTTTCCAGAATTGGAGGACATTTAGGCATCAAAAGTTTGGAAAAAATGAAATAAATTTTCTATCATGTATTTAAGAAAACACTGTAATAAACTGTCAATTACAATGATTCATCCAGCTCAGGCATCAACGGTACACTTTTTATAAGATGTTTTATTTCTTGTGCTCTGTGCTTAGTGCAACCCTGTTACCAAAAATCAGGAACCTTAAAAAGGATTTCTATAGATAAATGTTAAATAAATCCTTTACCAATAAGTAAGAAGGTCACATTTACACTGAATATTCACTTAATTTCAGACAGGTATTGACCTATTATTATTTTTACAAAAATGTTATTGTAACAGGGTTGAACAGACACATTACTTTGCATGGTAGCATCTCTGCTTTCAGCAGCGCTTGGTGGTGTGCAAGAAATCTGTAGAAATCAATTAAAAATGTAAAATGTTGATTGTAAATACTTTCCATTTAAAAAAAAAAAAAAGTTAATCAGTTCATGTTTAGTAATTAACCTCACCCAGGCAGTTACTGTACAATTAACATATACCCGATGGCAACAAATGAATAAAAAATAGTCATTTATGTTTTGGAAAATATAATAATGTATCACAAACTTTACATACACATTTAATTTTACTCAGGCAGTGAATTGTCAGTACTTGATTTACTGAAGAAAATGCAACCCTGTTACTCTTATTACAGTAACAGGGTTGAAAATCAACACTGTTTTTAACTTTTTTTCAGGAATAGAGGCTAGCTGTGGAAGGTAATGTTGCTGTTAATGTTAAGGATAGACTTGGTTATAATAATAAATAAAGAAAACTTTGAAGCAGTTTGTCTTATTCTGATAATAAAGGTAACAGGGTTGCATTGGTTAGAGTGATGCACACAGTCAGCGCTGATAAAACTGGAAAAATATTTAAAACAGAACAGAGGACTTACATTTGGTCTACCCATGGTGTTAACCTGTGGCCTCATGATGTAATTTTTTCTCTGTGATGTGACCCACTGTTTTTCTCTGCCTCTGCCAGGCTAAAAAGGTTTTGGTAACAGGGTTGCACGCATGTTGAGGGACACAACTTAAATTCATCAATACTGTTGTTTAAATTATATAACTGTATCAGCAGTTACAAGAAACAGATATCACACCAATACGAAAAAAGAAATTGTATTTAAAACTTATTTTAATAGTTAAACCTACAAAGCAAGTTTGTCATTAAGAAAGGGAGACAAGTGGAAATGCCATTTTAGGGGGTACTTGAAATCTTTTTAGTATTTTGAGTAATATTTTAAACCACATTTTTCTACAACCTAATTTACATTTTTGGTCAGAACAAGTATAATATGCAAAATAAGTGCTTGTTTAAGGGATTGATGCATGGATTGATTTTTTTTTTTTTTTTTGGGGGGGGGGGGCAGTAAATGTCCTCCAATTCTGGAATGACCCAAATAGCAAAAAGCATTTTTATGTAAACTATAAACTTTATTGTAGGTAAGATAAAGGTCACAAAGTATTTAAAGCAGCTAGAGCTACATTTAATAAATAAAACATGTTAGAAACGTCTTTGTTTCTCATTGATTGGCACAATTTATTTACTTTAGCTTTGGTAACTGGTTTGAGTGGCACTTTAAAACTTCAGCCTTATTAAGAATAAAGTTAGACTCATGGTAATTCATAATGTAATTAAGAATTAACGACGGTCTAAGACACTCGGCAGGGCTACAGCACAACTTTACCAAAGCTGGATGGCATTCAGTGCTTAATTTTATCACCAGCTGACTCTGCTGAAACTCGTTGTGTTGTACTTAATTCCTGTAAATCTGCTTCATCTTGTCACGACATTGATCACAGCAAAGTCCCAGTTAAACCTTACGCAGTGACTGTTTGAGCTGCTGCTGTCCTCGTTTAAAAATTAATAGAAAAACGCTGCTAATGCTGAATATTCTTGAGTTTTGATTCTAAAACCGTCAAAATCCTCCAAATGAGTCTCTTGCATCGTGGCGGCCATGTTTGTTATGAAAAGCTGCCGTCACTCTACTTGCGTCACGTCCTCTGATTGGTTAACGCTGCATCCCTTAGTCCCGCCCCTCTGAAATCTCTTTGAATGGGAGCATTACCAGACTAGTTCTCTGTACAGAATAGAAAGAGAACTAGTCTTGCTTGCCAGGCTACCTGCGGAGGAAATTCATTTTGGCTGCTTGTATCCAGGACCTTGTCCTTTCGGTCATGACCCAAAGCTCATGACCATAGGTGAGAGTAGGAACATAGATCGACCCATAAATTGAGAGCTTCGCCTTTCCCTCACTCGTGAACAAGACCCCAAGATACTTAAACTCCTCCACTTGAGGCAGAAGCTCTCCCCCAACCTGGAGAAGGCAAACCACCCTGGTCGAGAGCCATGGCTTCAGATTTGGAGGTACTGATTCTCATCCCAGCCGCTTCACACTCTGCTGCAAACCGCCCCAGCACATGCTGAAGGTCTTGATTTGATGAAGTCAACAGGACAACATCATCTGCTAAAAGCAGAGATGAAATTCTGTGGTCCCCAAACCTGACTACCTCTGACCCCTGGCTGCGCCTAGAAATTCTGTCCATAAAAATAATGAGCAGAACCGGTAACAGAGGGCAGCCTTGCCGGATTCCAACATGCACTGGGAACAGGTCTGACTTACAACCGGCAATGCGAACCAAACTCCTGCTCTGCTCGTACAGGGACCAGACAGCCCCTAGCACCCTTAGCGCCCTTACCCATACCCCAAGATACCACAGGGGGACACGGTTGAATGCCTTCTCCAAATCCACAAAGCACATGTGGACAGGTTGGGCGGACTCTCAAGCACCCTATGGAGGGTATAGGTCCACTGTTCCACGACCGGTGTGCCAGAATTTCTTTGAGGCCGACCGATAGTCCTTCTCCATGGCCTCCCTGAACTCCTCCCAGACCTGAGTTTTTGCCTCCACAACTGCCCGGGCTGTGGCACGCTTGGCCTGCTGGTACCCGCCGGCTGCCTCAGGAGTCCCACGAGCCAGCCAAGGTTGGTAGGACTCCTTCTTCAGCCTGACGGCATCCCTTACTTCCGGTGTCCACCAGAGGCCTTAGGACCACAGCTCTGAACAGCCGCGTTAACAATAGAGATGGAGAACATTATTCGCTTGGACTCAATGTCTCCAACCTTCTTCGGGATCTGGTTGAAGCTCTCCCGGAGGTGGGAGTTGAAGACCCCTCTGACAGGAGGCTCAGCCAGACGTTCCCAACAGACCCTCACAATACATTTGGGCCTGCCGAGTCTGTCCGGCTTCCTCCTCCGGCAGCGGATCCAACTCACCACCAGGTGGTGATCAGTTGACAACTCAGCTCCACTCATCATCCGAGTGTCCAAGACACACGGCCGAAGGTCACATGACACGACAACAAAGTCGATCATCGACCACCGGCCGGGGGTGTCCTGGTGCTACGTGCACTGATGGACACCCTTGTGCTTGAACATGGGGTTTGTTATGGACACACTGTGACATGCACAGAAGTCCAACAACAGAACACCACTTGGGTTCAGATCAGGGAGGCCGCTCCTCTCAATCACGCCCCTCCAGGTATCACTGTCATTGCCCTGTTCAGCCCGTAAGCTGAAACCACAGTGAGAAAACTGTCCTTGACATGGAGGCACTGGGACGCGACCCTCTCGTCCACTGGGGTGAACTCCAACACATGGCGGCTGAGCTGGGAAGCTATACGCAAGCCCACACCAGCCCGCTGCCTCTCACTGCAGGCAACTCCAGAATGGTGGAGAGTCCAACCCCTCACAAGGAGCTGGGTTTCAGAGCTCAAGCTGTGCATGGAGGTGAGCCCGACTATATCTAGCTGATACCGCTCAACCTCCTGCACAGGCTCAGTCGAGGTGACATTCCATGTCCCAATGGGTAGATTCTGTGTCCATGGGCCGTTGAGGCACCTGCCTTTGACCGTCACCCAAATCACACAGCACCGGCCCCTTATGGTCCTATGGGAAGGTGGTCCCACATAGCCGTTTCGGGCTGGGCCCGTCCGGGTCCCGTGGTAGGAGACCCGGCCACCAGGCGCTCGCCTGCAAGCCCTGACTCCAGGCCTGGCTCCAGGGTGGGCCCACGGTGATGCCAATCTGGGCGACGTAACAGACCTTGTTGTATTACTCATCATAGTGGGCCTCTGAACCGCTCTTAGTCTGGCTCGTCACCTAGGACAACATAGCTCCAAGGATCACTGGAGCACGCAAACCCCTCCACCACGATAAGGTGGCTTCAAGGAGGGGTCATTGAAAGTGGAAAAATATTTTAACATACATTATTTTTATAGCATTTTTTGAATGTAAACAAAAGGTGGCCACAAATGGCCACAATAGAGCTGAATTTGAGCTTTTTATGTTTTGCCCTCCCAGCTCAAAAATAACAATGGATTTTAAAAAGTGGTGTTGGTAATTGGTTACATATCCTAGGCTGTACTATTTGCAGTATAAGTAAGATGACTGGCAATGCAATTATATGCTGTACTCATTGTTGAGGTTTTTTTTTTTTTTTTTTTTGACAACCAGTGCAATGTGCAAACAAACTGGCATTTAAAGGGTTAAATTTTTTAAAAGAAAAATATATTTTATATTTATTACAAGAAGAGATGTTACCTTAACACATTATGCAATAAAAGTAGCAGAAAAAAAAATCTTAACATTTATGGACTCCCTTTGTTGGTGGCCACAAATAGCCATGATAGAGCTGAGTGTATAGTAAAAAGGAACAAGCCCAGAGGGTTAAATAACTACATCTACATCAGTCTCAGATTGAGGTGACCCTTTGTAGACTAGAAATGCCATTATAAAACCAAAGTGAAGCTATAAACCGCAGTGCAGGCCATTCTTAGCAACGGCAGTCATCCTCTGCATGAGACCTTGGCCGGTCAGAGAAGCAGCTGGAGTGAGAGGCTGCTCTCCCTGCGCTGCAGGACGGAGAGGTTCTGGAGATCGTTCATTCCTGCTGCTATTAGAATGTATAACAGCTCTACATAAAGATGTGCACTATATTTGGATTATTACTAGGGATGCACCGATACCGATACCAGTATCGGGTATCGGTACCGATACCATGTTCAAGTACTCGTACTCGTATTCATAAAAGTGGGCCGATACCAACAACCGATACCACTTTACAGCGCTGTCACATGACATTCCTCTCTCAGCTGAGCAGTGAGAACAGAGTGGAAGGTTTTCAAAGTGAACTGTATGGAGATAAAAGCAAAGCTGACTCTACATTCTGCTCAACCAGACTTATCCCAAATCATACGTGAGTCCTGAAACTTAAGCAGCTGTCCTTTTGTTGTCCTAATTGTCCCGAAAATGATATAAGCGCGGAGTGTGAAGCAGTTGTTTTCTGATAAAACATAAGAAGTACCGTTGCTAATTGTGTTAGCTGCTGTGTTAGCTGCTGTATGTCTTGGCGAATCTCCACTGGTTATGTGCAGATGCTCAATCTGTCTTAAAATGATTTTAGCGACTGAATAGAGGAGAATCTAAGCTTTAAAATGAGGTATAACATGTCCATGTTGAGCAAATTTTAGCCATGGTTAGCTGTGTTCAAACCTCTCTGTTGTAAAAAATAACTTAGCATCGCAGAGCGGGGACAGACGGCAAAAAGACGACACGGTATGGGATGAATGAGATACAGCAGTGTGACTGTATAAACTATAAAGTAACCCCTATATAAGTACTCGTATCGGTACTCGGTATCGGCGAGTACTCAAATGGAAGTACTCGTACTCGTATCGGTTTGAAAAAAAGTGGTATCGGTGCATCCCTAATTATTACTATTGCTAGTTACTTTTACCATGGTATTTATGTGTTGTTTTTTTTATTTTTTTTTTTATTTATTTATTCTGTTTTTATGGGTATGCTTGGCTCTTTTGTTCTATGTATGCTACCGGGCACTTGAATTTCCCTTGATGGGATGAATAAATTATTTCTAGCTATCCTAACTATCGATCTATAGATGTATATATGTATATATATAGATGTGTGTGTGTCTGTGTGTGTGTGTATGTATGTATGTATGTGTATATATATATATATATATATATATATATATATATATATATATATATATATATATATATGAGCCAGTGATATGAGCTGGTGCTGGTACAATTACCACTGAGACCCTGTTTTGTTTTATTTTTCCTCAGTATTTCCTGAGGCTACAGTAAAGTGTTCCAGGACTATTCCAGGGCCATCAACCAGATCTATCCAGAGCTGCGCATCGAGGGCAGCAACTACCCTCCCACCACTATTAACAGGTAAACCCTGCCCCCTACACATCTATACCCCACTCCCACACTTGTATGCCCCACCCTATGCCTCTTAAACAGGTGTATTAGCCCACTCTCTTCTGTCACAGGTGTATTCTAACCCTGCCCCTCAATTGCAGGTTTATTACAGATGTATCCCAGACGTATTCTAAGCGCTGTCCCTCTCTTGTAGGTACCTGGGGAACCTGGTTTTCTACCTGAAGCTCTTGGGCTTGGTCTTGATAGTCTCTGGGACAAGTCCGTTTAGACTCATGAATGCAGAACCATCTGAGCCCTGGACCCGGGTCTGGAACTGGACTCAGCAAAACAAGGTACAGAGCTCACATGTCTGTCTCACTTGTCTCATCTGGCCTAGACATCTTTTCAATTACCCAAAGTCAACTGCATGATTCTTAATGTAAACTGCAGTTAAATTGTGGAGACCTATCGCTAAATGCTTTTGTTTTGCAATAGTCCTCAACTTTTGTCAGTTTTAGAGAGTTTAAATTCACTCCTCACCCTTCAGAATAAGATAAACCAGCTTCTAACTCTCTGGTTTCAGATCTTTTCGTGTCTCATGGCCTTCTTTGTCTGTAACATGTTGGAGACTCACTTCCTGTCGACCGGAGCCTTCGAGATCAGCCTCAATGGTATTTGTTTGTAAACCTTGTTTAGAACTGGTTTAGTTCTTATTTAGACACATTATCCTGAGGGGACCCTAGTATAATGTACATGATTCTGAGGGGACCGTAGTGTAATGTACATCATAGGTAAACCTAAGGGTGCCGCGACGTCCATTTGGGGGTGCTGCAGAATGCTCATAGTTGGATCATAATTTTTATGGAATTTGCAAATATGAAGTAAATAATTTGAATGCATTTTGAATTGATAAAATCCCAAAGGGACATTAAGTAAGGGCAGCAAAATGCAGTTTTAAGGAAAATCTCTGCAATAATTGGCCAGAGTTGCGGAGTTGCAGGGTTGCGCTGAATTTGTGGGGTTTGCTTGATTTTGAGTTAATAGATGCGATCGCAACATCGCGAAATCGTGGAGGGACTGGTTAATGCGATCTGTCTTTATGTTTAATACATTCACAATCAGACCCGTCTGAATATATTTTACTGAAATACCAAACCCTATGTGTGAACTACGAGGTTTTCCCCTGTCCCTGAGCAGCACACATCTTCTTTATTTAAACATAGTTTAAACATAGCATTGTGCAGCTTCCCTCGTTTTTTTGCTACTTTGGTTGGCGCACGCACTTGAACAGAGTGAAGGACCACGGGGATCACGCTTGTAAGCATCCGCTACAGGAGGACAGAAGAGACCTCACACTGAAGTGGAGTGGAGGAACCGTAGTAGGACTGAATATTTCCCTGTAGTTTCAAAAGCCCCTCCCTCCTCTGTGCTGTCCTGCAGCCACAGACTTCCATTCAGGTATATTAGCTTTATAGGTGGTAGACAAACTGCTGCAAATTTGCTCTGGTTCTGCAAACCTACAAGCTTATTTAAAATCAATAATAATCATTTCTTATTTTAAAAATATAAACATAAATATTACATTAAATAGAAGCCTTATTTAAAGCTGTAAAATATGATGTGGCCTTTGCAGCACATCTTACCTCTGCCTGGTTTGCCTGAACCTGATCTATTCTGTTCACATGGCCAGCTAGTCTTTAAGTGTAATATAATTTTAGATATGTTACCATTTGGGAATATACAGAATAAAACTGTTTTTCAACAGCTTTATTTTAACAATTTTATTAAATATAAGGATTGATTCTCAATATTGTATACACCATCACCTTCTGTAGTAATCATATTAGTAATATAAAAACAGCTCTGATGGGGCATATTACATCCAATATCACATAATAAAAGATGGCTCAAATGAGTTATTGGGAATGAAAGAATTTAGGGGGCCAGACTAAGAGTGGTTCAAATGTTCAAAAGTCCTTTATGCTGCAGTTACGGCTCCCAGTATGGCACAGCTGGGCCACCCTGGAGCCAGGCCGGGGGTTGGGGCTCCAGGTTTCTCCCCACTGGGCCTGGCCGGGCCCAGCCTGAAGGGATGACGTGTGTCCATCCTCCTGTGGACACACGTCCACAGGAGGATGGAGGATCGGGCAGTGGTCGAAGACTGGGGGCCTTGGTGTCCTGATCTCTAGATGTTGAAACCGGCTCTGGGGACAATGAAAGTCATCTTTCTGGGGGGAAGGGGCCTGAGCTTGTGCGGGAGGTTGAGCGTTACCGACTAGAGATAGTCGGGCTCGCCTCCACACACAGCCTGGGCTCAGGAACCCAACTCCTTGAGAGGGGCTGGATTCTCTTCTACTGTGGAGTTGCCCGCGGTGAGAGGCAGCGGGCTGGTGTGGACTTGCTTATAACCCCTCAGCTCAGCCGCCTTGTGTTGGAGTTTTCTCTGGCGAATGAGAGGATCGCGTCCCCTTCAGGTCAGCTTATGGGTCGAACAGCAGTGCAGAGTACCCGGCCTTCTTGGAGTCCCTGGGAGGGGTGCTGGAAAGTGCTCCAACTGGGGACTCCGTCATTCTGCTGGGGGAATTCAACGCTCACGTGGGCAGCAACAGTGACATCTGGAGGGGCATGAATGGTAGCAACGGCCTCACCGATCTGAACCCCAGTGGTGTTCTTTTATTGGACTTCTGTGCTAAGCACAAGGCATCAATGCACGTGGCACCAGGACACCCTAGGTCAGAGGTCGATGTTTGACTGTGTCATCTGACCTTTCGGCTGTATGTCTTGAACACATGGGTGAAGAGAGGGGCTGAGCTGTCAACTGATCACCACCTGGTGGTGAGTTGGAGCTGTAAATTACAAAATGCTAAACATTTTTGGTGCATTTTGATAGCAATAGCTTATTTTTTATGAATTATACGCAGTAAAAGAACAAATGGTTTTACCACAAATGTTTTTTTTTTATATATAAGTCTTATGTCCCTGAACCTCTCAAATGTGACTTGCTGCCTCTCTGTCACTTCTGAAATGCTGCTACAGCAGCCCCTTTCTCCCCATTGCCTTCTCATTCTTCATCCCATCCCACCATTAAAAGTTAGTACTAAGTAAGTAAATATGTCTTTTCTGATTGTTTTGAAGTAAAACAGTAGAGATAGGATCTGAAAAAGACGAGCGGGTTTCGCAGATATCACTGTTAATTAGATGTGCGTGTCTTTTATTAAAATCTCTCACACTGTATTAAAATTTGAACGTGCAATCCCTGCACGTAGAATCCTGGAAGAAAAACTGTCAGAGAGGATTTTAAGCTTTCTAGCAGCACAATTTTGCATATCTCTATGTGTTATGAGTTCTGTAAATACACCCACCTGTGCAAAGACACAATGTCATTCCAGTATTTGGTGCCCTACGGACAGCGTGTGATGCTCGTAATGGGAGGAGCTGATTTAAAAGTGGCAGGGGCATCTTGGATTTCACTCATGCACTCTATCAAGTTTGCTAACTCCTTTTTCTGATGTTTTCTGCACTCTCCCCAACTCAGTCTGTGGGAATAGTAACCTACATATTGGTCTGAAATGTAGGCCCATGGTTAAAAAAACAACAACATAAGATCGTGCTAAATTCTGATGAGAAATCTTGTGACATTTTGATCTTGCAAGATCTCTTGGGACGAGATCTCGTCACACCACTACCGCTAAGCTAACTTGTGCAGTGTTGTGACATTAGTAGCAGGATGTTTACTACCTTTCTTGATATCAACCCCCCCCAAGATGATTGGCGGTCTCATAGGCAGTGTTAAGTGACACAAACATACAAGCGCAAACAAATAATTTTTAAATGTTATTTTAATTTTTTACATTTTCAGTTATGAATTTCGTGTTTTTATGAGTAAGAGTAAAAAAAACCCTCAAATCTGATGTGAGCTAAAGAGCTGTATTTTCATTGCCCAAAAGCCGAGGGCACCCTAGTGTAATGTACATGATCCTGAGGGGACCCTAGTGTAATGTACATGGTCCTGAGGGGACCCTAGTGTAATGTACATGATCCTGAGGGGACCCTAGTGTAATGTACATGATCCTGAGGGCACCCTAGTGTAATGTACATGGTCCTGAGGGGACCCTAGTGTAATGTACATGGTCCTGAGGGAACCCTAGTGTAATGTACATGATCCTGAGGGGAACCTAGTGTAATGTACATGGTCCTGAGGGGACCCTAGTGTAATGTACATGATCCTGAGGGGACCCTAGTGTAATGTACATGGTCCTGAGGGGACCCTAGTGTAATGTACATGGTCCTGAGGGGAACCTAGCATTTTTTTTTGTTTGTTTATTTTATTTTATTTAACCGGGTTTGTTCCATTGAGAACCATATTACATAAATTGCATACAATTATTTAAAACAAACACACACAGGTCGTTTTCACATCTAATAGACCAGTAGACTCAGTTCGATTGGGATTAAAGTTGCAAAATTGTTGCATTTTTCAACAGGTGCAGTTCGCCTTCACACTGCACTTTGGCAAACGGACCAAACATTTGAACATTTGAATTCGAAGGTGTTTGCTCCCTTGCCTGTGGGGGTGCCGCATCGAGAATTACTGAAGAAGAGGATATGTGAAACAGAGAACAGGAAACCCCGCTCATCTATTGGTCAGTGAGGAGCAGCTGCCTGTAAACAAAAGAGTGGCAGCAGATTCAAGCGAAATTTGGATTTCTCTTTGGACTTTTACAAATCTGTCAGACATATACGTATCAACAATGGTCTCAGCCTGAGCGACAGACGAGGCAGCAGACCACGCAGTATGTTATTTTCACACCGGGCGAGGCAGAGAGAGACAGATAACTACATACCTCTGCTGTCCACGTTATAGGCAAACAGACGCTGAGCAAGGTAGGGCATGACCAAATTTATTTAGCCTATTACTGGTTATATAAATTTATTACCATATATGCTTTTGGGGTCACTGCTCTACTGTACAGGGGATTCCCAATGCATTTTCCTCTAAATTGCTTGAAAACTTGTTGATTTTGTGAGTGGTAACACATCTCTATCAGGGCTTATATCTCCTCCTCACTCCACATCTGACTGCGAGCCATTTCTCCCGTTATCACTGTGCACGTGCATTTGTTTTGGTTGTGTTGACACAAAAAGCCCCGCAGCGTGGTTCACTTCCTGGTTTTGGGTTGCTGTTTGGTCCGCTTTGCATTCACATCTGCTATCGAGCCGCACCAGGGTTTACTTCAATCGAGCCGAGACCCACCTTTTCGGACAGAGCAGAGTTTGCTTTTTTGGTTCAGATCAGAGTTCGATTGTGTATTCACACCTCCCCAAACAAACTGGATTTTTTTGAGCAAACGAACTAGAGTTTGATTAAAGCAGACCAAACAGGGCTGGTGTTAATGCACCAGTAGAAAAGCTGGACTCGACTGACCTCACCAGAGCTTTAAATCTGTTCAGAGACAATTCACTTAAACTTTAAGTCATTCTGCAAGAAATTCCAGGTGGATGGAGCAAAATAGCTAAAAGCAGTCTTTCCCATTTCATCACCCCAAACACACTGAACACATAAAGACTTATGTTTAATTAATATTTTATCACGGAAAGTTCCTGTGGTCATTTCAGACAGTGTCCCTGATGTTTTACTCCAAAAATGGTCAAAAAAGAGATGTTTACTTGCCAAAACATGATTGTGGTGGCCAGAAGAATGAGGAGGGAGAGAAGAGGAGTGGGGCTGTGTTGTACTCTCGAAATGATCACAAAAAAAAGATCTATTATTATTTATATCTATAAAAAAAAGATTTATTTAAATCCCCAGCCATTAGTTGTAGTGTAGCATTCCAGTTTGGGAAGTTTTAGGAATTCCAGTTTGACAAGAAGCAAAAAAACAAGGCCTACCACTCGCTCTCGCAAGCATTGCAACACAGCTCACCTCGCCGCCACGGCACAGCACACGGCACAGCACACGGCACAGCACACGGCACAGCACACGGCACAGCACAGGCCACACAGCACACACTGAAAAGGGCTGGCGTGCTGGGTTTAAATTACCCACGCTGGTGTAGGCCAGGTGTCATGTGACTTAGTGCTTCCAGTTAAACCTTCCACAGTAAAATAAAAACAGTGAAATGTGACATTTGCTAAACCAATAAAATACAGTGAACCAAATAAAGTGATAAGCAGCAAGTGTGCAAATATATTGCGCCAGTAACGGCTGCTTTTAGTCAAATAAATAGTTAACAAAAAGACTAGGCCTAATATAGTACAAGGTAATGTAATTAGAATGAGCTTGAAGCCTAAACATTTGTCAAAGGCCAGTAGAGCACAGGGTCGTGATTGGGTGAGTCTACAATGTACTGGGACATGCTCCAGGTCTATTTTTTACCTTTTATAGCCATTTGACTTTAATGGAAATTATTTCATCTTTATCTTGTGTTTATAAGAACATGTTTTCACCCTGATGACTTGCCAGTTTTGCATTTGTTTGTAATGTATTTTAATGCAAAACAGTATTTTTTTTTAACAAATGTAAAATGTTCTATAAGTGGTATTTAAAAACAAGTTTGGAAATGACCGATTGTACCGTACCTTAGACATCCATGAGATTTGAAATTTGGACCTTTGGATAAAAAGTTTGAGAAGCCCTGATGTACATGATCCCGAGGGGGCCTAATAAAATGTACATGTTCTTGAGGAGACCCTAGTATAATGTACATGATCCTGGGGGAAACCTAATGTAATGTCCACTAATTTTAAGTTGTACCCACAGATGTCCCAGTCTGGTCAAAGCTCCAGTCCGGACACATCCTAAACCTCCAGGAGCTGTTCCAGATACTGGACACTCACCTTAAAATGAACCAGGAGCCAGTCTTCTCTTAGACCTGGTTTAAACCAAGGTAACGACAACAGCTTCTTTTATGATTTCTGTTTCATCAAAAAAAAACAGCATTTTGGGTGTGTATATCTCTTTTTAGTGTAATTCCTTGTATGTTTTCTGTTTTCTCTCTAGATCTTGTTGCAGCAGGTTTTGTATGTTGAAGTTTGTAAAAGTGGAGGTGGCTCGATGGCATTTTATGATGGCTGAGTTTTAAAGCAGTTTCTGAAGAAGCTCAGCCTGAACTCACTCTGCCATCGAACTTCAGCCATAAACTACAAAAACTTACAATACCCAAAATACACCAGTACATCACACTACAGAAAACTACAATACCCAGAATTCACCCATAGATCACACTATGTGACTAATGCTGCCTTCATGATACATCGGAATCTCGGAAGTCCCGACTTAAAAAAGTAGACTTCCGAAAAACATCCGTTCACGAGCTCGGAAAACACACGTGGATCAGCACAATAACAACAAAACCATATTTGCATTTTCATGTTGTTTTATAGGAAACAAATAAATACCTTGGTAAAACTGTTTGGTGTGGCAGGGGATGTTTCTATTTCTACTTTAGTCATTTACTGATAAATGAACATTCAAAGATGTTTTGCAGAGCTGTAGCACTGAGAACTTCATTCATTATATAAAGATGAGTACATTTTTGCAGAAGTATGAGATCTCTTGTTTTAAAAAACAATAATTTCCCCGTTAGCAACCACACTGTTTACCTCTCACAGAGGGAGTCCTTATGATTGTGACGTCAACTCGGGAACTCTGAGTCCAAAACTTCCGTACGTGTTTCCGAGCAAAAATTCCGACCCAAGACGGTGTTCAAGGCCGTTTTTCCGACTCGGAGGTTGGAATTTCCAAGATTCTGAGGTATCATGAAGGCAGCATAACTATTAACGGCCACAGAAAACTACAGCAGACCACAGTACCCAGGATGCAGTATAATAGATTCAGTCGGCGTTGAGTGGGGGAAAACTGTTTCACCCGATCAGAAGCACTTTTTAATTCTTTTCAGACTTTTTTCTGGGGCACGATTTGCAAAATAAACAACCTTAAAATAAGACCTGACTTACACAAACCCCTTAATGTTAATGTAATGAATAAGAACGCCACATTAGAAAATTAAATTGATTGTGTTCTGTATTCTGTGTTCGCTATAAACACGTATCTGAAACTTGTCAAAAGGCAAAGCTACAAACACATTTGGCTGAATTTTAAAGTTTTATTTAATCTTTTTGATAGAAATGAATTGTGTTATCATGAGTTCCCACATAGCTGTTTAGCACCTGCTGAGCTTTTAATAACTTAATATATGCATTTTTCGAAAAGTCTATGGGAAAAATGAATGGGAAACTTGCTTCCGGCAGAGGGGCACTGTTGCAGCCTATACATACTACAGCCACAAAATACAGAAAACTACAATAAAACTACAGAACCCAGAATGCACCACAGAATATAATGTACAGGGTCTACAATATAACTACAGTACTCATAACAGTCCTACTTTGAGACATTTATCATCTGTTTATAACTGACAGCATTACACTGTCTATAACTCACTACATTACCCAGAACACACCACAGCTGTTTATTTAAAACAAATAAAGATCTTTTCTTTAAATGGTTTTGTTTTATGTATTTGAGTGTGAGCATGTTTGTACTGCAGCAGTGGAGGCTCTTTACAACACTATGTCACAAAGATAAGATGTAAGCATTAGTCATCAGGGTTGGTATTCTAAAAATAAAAAAAATAAAAAAAATAAAAAAAATAAAAAAAACTAGAAATTCCAGTACTTTCCGAAATCAATGAATGCTGAAATAAGTCTGTTTTAGAGTCTTTAAAGAAGAAAAATGTCTTTGCATACAAGCAAAGTAGAGAAACTAGAGTAGATGAACTTAATAGATTTTATATATTAACCTAGACCCTTGTCTTTGTAAACAAACAATAAATTTACATTTCTTAATTTCAATTGTAAGCAGGACTAGTAGTTACAGAAATGTGTTGGACACAATACATCAATTTCCACAAATCCTACTTTAATAAGTGCACTTTAGCAACTGGACCTGACAGTCAGATCTGGGTCATATCGATTTAGAGTAATTCTTAATAAATATATAAACAACAACCATTCGTTCCTACTTTTAAAAGAAAAAATGTCTAAATTAATACTTTAATTTTGCTCCCTCATAGAGATGAATGGGATAGATCATTAAACAGCAACTCAACCCGAAACCTTTTTTATTTTTTATTTTTTTCCCTTATCAGCCGTACAGACAGGGCTGTGGTACATCTCACTATTTATAGTTGTATTTTTGATCGTTTTGTAAAAAAAAAATCAAATGTAAAATAGTCTAAATTAACATTTTTTGGTGAAAAGTAATATATATAATGAAATTGAAATCAAAAGTAAAAAAAAAAAAAAAAAAAAAAAAAAGTACTAATAAATATATTAGGAAACCTTCAAATCGTAACTCTAGAGTGGGCTAGTGTTCTATTCCATTGCGTTGATAAGCGGCAGCGGCGGGTGGCGCTCTTTATATCAGAAACACTTTTATACCGAAGAAGAAGAAGCAGACGAAGTGAGGTATCGGCCGTCAGGTGAGCCCGGGTTTTGTTCGAGAGATTTGTCCGTATTTTGGCGTATGTCAGTTCTGTTTCACGGTCTAACGCCAGGACTTTCTCCAGAATCACTCCTTACCTCCGGAACCGCGTTTAGACCTGGTCCTGGTTCATACATCTCGGGTTTAATCCTGCATTAGCCCCTGGCATTAGCCTTGTTGCTGAGGTGTCGCGCTCTAAACGGTGCCCGGCGTTTACTGTGATTGTCGGTTACTGGTTCAAATATGTGGCGGGAAAACGCACCTGGGTTACCCATTTCAGCTTCCATTTAATTATATGTTCTTTCAATATGTATACATTTATAATGATGGATTAAAAAGTAGAACGTGAAGTGCGGCGGAGAGAAACAGGAAGTGACCGGAACCATTTAGACCGGGAACAACATTCAGCGGAACACCTCTTATTTGAAACAAACAATTCAGAGACCTTCGTCGAACTTTCATCCGGAACCGATCGCGTTTAACTCAAACTACATTCACACTTTAAACTGTTAAGTGAGGGGAGTGAACCAGAATATCCTAAAATCTGACGATGTTCTTGTGTTTTGCAGAAATCCGGGTCTAATCTACATTTGTTCCTGAAATGAAGACTTCGGTGAGTCCTGCTCATTCTTAACTGTGTTAAAAATTATATTTGATCCTCTTTAGAAAGGTAAGGAAAACAGAAAGTAAACATATTACAAACTGGCTATATTCAAATACATTTTGGCTTTACTACAAGTATTTAACTAAAATATTAAAATTATGCAGAGGTGGAGGAACTCAAATTGAAAGAATTTATTTATTATTATTCATTTGAGCAGCGTATGAACAACATGTTAAAAAGAACAAACATTAACAAAAGGAAGCAAAACAGCCATGGCGGTGCTCAAAAGGAGTAGGAGGAAGTTCAAGGAACTTGTGAGACCCTACCCCTCTTTACATCATACAGCTGTGTGTTATCACACTTAAACAATAACCAATTACGTAAGTGCATACAATTTCAATACAGTCATTATACTGTTATGATACAAATCCAGGAAAAACAAAAGTACAAATACAGGCCCCTACACCACGTGCATGTGCCTGTTTATGAGTGAATAAGGCTATTTAGCTATCAGTATAAAATGTAGTTATTTTCTGCTACTACCAATACTAGTACTAATATGACTATTACTGCTATTGCTACTGCCATTACCAGGCCCGTCAACAGACTTGCTGGGGCCTGGGGCAAGAAGGCTTCACATTGGCCCATTATAATTATTCCGTTGATGGGCCTGGCCATTACTAGTACTAATACTACTATTTTATTTTGTACTTCTCTTGTTTTAGTCTGAAAGCCAGAGGAGACTGTCCACGTCCAGTCCATCTAGACTCCAGTCCAGACCCAGACCAAAACCCAGGCCCCGACCCAAGTCCCGACTCACGGATAAGACCAACAAGAAACAGACCAGATCCAGAAACAAGAGCTGGACCACAATGAACGAGAGTCCATCTTCAGATACCATCAACCTGGACTCAAGCAACGAGGGTCAGTCCTGCTTTAGACCGGCTTTAGGCCTGGACTGGTTTAGACGAGATCCTTTATTCTGTCCTCCCTTTTTTGTTCCTCTGTCTGACTTGGTATAGTCCTGGGTTTGTCCTACTCTATATACCAAAAACCCTGGACCTTGTTGACTGTCTCTGCAGATGGACCAGCTGACCCTCTGTCCAGCCCTGAGCTCAGTTCTGGTCCCGGTCCAGATGTGGTGGATTTGACCTCTGACCCTGCAGCTGTAGTGGACCTCACCAACGACACAGTCCTGGTTCTCGATGAAGGTTAAGTCCTGCCTCCTTTTGTTCTAACCTCCTCCTGTCATACCCTCCTTACGTTCTTCTGTTCTAACCTCCTTGTATTCTATCGCCTCATGTCCCTTTTTCAGAGCAGACACAGAGTTATGTTGTGAGCAGTGACGAAGAGGAACCAACAGCGACTGGGACCAGAACCACATCTACAGCATCAGGACCTCAGATGAAAGAGACCAGGTGAGACCTCTCTAAACCTGTTCATATCTCTCTAGGCCAGGGGTGTCCAAACTTTTTTCAAAGAGGGCCAGCTTTGAAGATGTGCAAAGGTCCAAGGGTCAACAGTCCCTCATGTTTTTTGTTTTTTTTTCAAGGAACTAAACACATATACAGTATTAGGTATGGGAATTTATAAGATGTGATCAATGCCAATGCCATTGTCGATTCTGCTTAGCAATCCAATTCTTTATCGATTCCTGATATATCTGTGAATAAAAATCAACTAGATTTGTGGCCATACAGTTTATTATGAAGTAGAAATAGAAGCTTATTTTTATTTTCATGTATGTGGGCCTATTTTAAACTGGGCTCACTAAACAGAAATAACATGTATTGAATGTATAGCTGTTAAATTACTGGCAATTTATGCTTTTTAAATAAGCAGCTGCTCGGGATCGGGGTGGGTCTCGGAGCAAAACTTGCTCAAACAAACGCAGCTGCCCATGCGGCATCGATAAGAGGGATCGTTAACGGCAGAGGCAAACAATTCAGAGGGACTGGAAAAATTAGAACCGGGTTTCGATGCCCATCCCTATATAGTATCAATTGAAAGCCAAATAATTATAACTTATTAATTTTACCACAAAATCTTAAACCGATTCCAACAAAATAACGTCTTAGAACTTAAAAACATCCTCTAGGTAATAATTTTTAGTGCAAAATATACAAAACTTGCTCGGGTCTTTTACAAATGTACAGACAAAGCTACGTAAATACTGCATGAAAGTGCTGGTGGGCCATTGCTCATGCATTTTGTCATAGAAGCTGAGGGCCATATGAAATCTTGACCCAGGCCACACTTTGGACATGTCTGCCCTAGGCCCAGTCTTAACCTCTGTGCTGCTCTTTCAGGTCCTCAGGAGTCCACATCAGTTGTCCTGTCTGCATGGACTCATACTTTGAGGTCAGACTCTGTAAACTGTAACCCCCAACCCTGTTCTAACAGGTCACTCTGATCTAACGGGTTTTCTCTGGTCGAACAGATCGTGGACAGTGGACGCCTCCTTGTCTCGACTCGATGTGGACATGTTTTTTGCAGCATCTGTTTAAGAGACGCCCTGAACCAGTCCCGCAGCTGCCCCATCTGCAGGAAGAAGCTCCAAAAAGGACACTACCACCCTATACATATATGATACCACTACTACTACTACTACATTCTACCAACACAACATAATGCATACATGACAGACCAGTCCCACAGCTCCCCCATGAGCAGAAAGACTGCAGGGGCACCCTAACACTGCATACAGTATGGGAAACCTCCACATATTAACCCTGTACAACCTGGTTTAAAATAATTTAAAATGTGCTGTATAGAACCGGACCCTAACGGAGCATGTATTTATGAATGAATGTGTGAATGTTTTCATTTAATTAAATCTTTTATTTCCTTAAATGTTCAGGCTGGAATAAAACATAAAACGCACGTTTCTGTTTTACTCTTAAATATGTATGTATCTGCCTGGACACAGTAAGTAGCAGAGGTAGAAGTATTACTGCAAATCTAGTGGAAAATATTACTCCTATACAAAAAACTTAGTCTGGTTAGTTTAGTTTAGCTTAGTTTGATTGTTCTGCCCATAGAAATTAAACTCAAAGGCAGAGTAACCAATCAGCAAAATAAGAGTGAGAGATGAGGAGCTCCCAAGGCCTGGATTATCCAATGGGCCTAGCTTCCAGCCAAGGCCCAAACAACCAGACCAATGAGCATTAGGCTACTAATAAAAAACCCAACTACCGATAGAAAGCAGTATTGAACAGCGCGTATATCCTACATTCTATAGCTTTACTGTTAGAGCTTAATGACAACAAGGCTACAGCTATGCATGCACTGTTATTCAGGTCAGTGTCTCCTCTCTGATCCTGTTGCAAATAAACCATTCACACTCACTCTGTAGGTCAGATCATCAGCTGTTGACACTTTGATAATGAGCTGTTTACACAGTTCACGCTGTATTCTGTGAGCCATTACTAGGTCATATAGCAATTGTCTGACCCTTAAGTAGCTAAAGTATCTTAATGTAGCTTCTTACGTCTGAACTAGCCAGCTTAATAGCTTTCATCTTAAAGCAGCTACATTAATCCAGAGCGTTTTGATCATGTGCAGTAAAGTATTTATTAATATAACACAATGTTTTTAACGTATTTATAAATAGCCCAGTCGAACAGTACCAGAATCCCATATTCATAGAGTTGAAACTTTTTTTTAACCTACAAATACGCCAACATCACATGATTAAAAGCATCGGAAAAATAGCGTCAGTGTCCAAACCATTCAGTACACAGTGCACTAGTGACCCATCAGACACCTGCTGGCTAGGGTGCATGTCTCTGCCAAACCTTTTTGGCTTGATTGACTATTCTAGGTTCAGTTAAATATACTTCTGAATTTCGATATTACTTTAGAAGAAGTTACAAGTGCTCTCAATAAGGCTAAGTTGAAGAAGGCAAAGGGAGTAGAAGAAATTCCAAATGAGGTGCTAAAGTCTCCCCATCTTTTGAATGTACTCTTGTTTATTGAATCGATGTTTTGAATATGGTATTGTTCCCTCTATTTGGTACAGATCTATAATTAAACCCATTCCTAAATCAGCAAAAGATGATCCCAGAATTCATCTTAGTTATAGAGGAATCAGCCTTTTAAGTACAGTTTATAAAATTTATTCTAATATTTTAAATGCTAGACTGACTCATTATTTTTGAAACAACTGAATATTTGGTGGACGAACAAAATGGGTTTAGAAAACATCGAGCATGTATTGATCATATTTATACTGTCTCAACAATAGTTAGGACTCGGATAGTAGAAAGTAAATCCACATTTGTTTGTTTTGTACATTTTAAAAAGGCCTTTGATTGGGTAGATAGAGATCTGTTGTGTTTGAAACTTCTTCAGGCTGGGGTTGGTGGGAGATTGTATAGGACATTAAAATCCTTGTATGAGAATTGTGTGGGGTGTGTTCAGGTTAATGACCTGCTGACTGAGTGGTTTTGTGTACCCTTTGGTGTAAAACAAGGAGATGTTTTGTCCCCAAGCCTGTTTTCTCTTTTCATAAATGACTTGGCTTTAGAAAATAAACAGCTCAATTTTGGTGTACGCCTGGACAGTGCAACAGTGGGACATTCTGCTTTATGCTGAGGATGTAGCTCTGCTGAAACAGAGGAGGACTTACAAGCAATGATAAATGTGTTACAAAACTGGTGCTGTAGGTGGAGACTTGTCATAAATCAGACCAAAACACAAGTTTTGCATTTTAGAAAAAAAGGTACCCCTCAAAACCAAAAAGATATTACATTTGGGAAACTAGAATATGCCTCTCAGTACAAGTATTTAGGGTTTACATTTGATGACTTCATGAATTTTGAGTTGTATTAGAATCTTAGCTGCTTCAGCCAGCAGAGCCCTGGGTTCTGTGATAAACAAGTTAAAAATGTGTAAAGATCTTGGGTATGGAACGTACTCTCAGCTGTATGGAGCTTGTGTATCTCCTGTTGTAAATGATGCTGCAGGTGTGGGGGGGGGCAGACAAAGCCCAGGTTTGGATGCTGCTGAAAACAGAGCTATTCGTTGCTTCCTTGGTGTTCATAAGTTTGTTTCAGTTTTGGCAGCGCAGGGTGATATGGGCTGGGTTCCTGGTTTTATTCAAAGAAAATGTGAAATGGTCAGACTATGGAATTGATTTTTTAATATGCCTGACAATAGAATAACTAAGAAAGTCTTTAACTGGAGTAAGACAAAGTCACCCTGGGCTGCAGAGCTTAGAGCAATATTTGCTGAAGCACAGCTTCAATATATATTCTATAATAGTTTGCCATGTGGCATAAAGAAGATCAGAGAAAATTTAATGTCAACGCATGAAGAAAAAAGGCTGAATGGAAGAGGGTCTAAGTTTACTAGACTATTGGCATGGAAACTAAGAAAACAACAGGCGGATAGAGCAATCTTTAAAATATGAGACCACCAGTAGAAACAAAACAGGACAACATACAATCTGTCTTTCAATCTTTTTATAAAAAATATACTCTAAAATTCCATTCTCAATGTAGACTACCATATCTATATCTCCATAATGTCAAAAAGGATCTAATACATAATGACCAGACTGCTTTTATCCATAAACGGCAAACACAGGACAATATTAGACGTACACTACACATCATGGACTACATACAGTAACAATGAAAAAGCAATGATAATTAGTTTAGATGCCGAAAAGGCATTCGATTCACTAAGTTGGCAATACCTGTATAGAGTATTGAACAAATTTCAAATAAATAAATTAATAATTGATAATATCAAAGCTATTTATGACAATCCAATAGCAAGAATCAAAATGAATGGTTATATGACAGAACCACTGATACTAGAGAGAGGACTTTGACAAGGATGTGCTTGGTCTCCTCTTCTTTTTGCTATATTTTTAGAATCAATGGCTCATTACATTTGACAGACTGATACAATTAGTGGCATTACAATAAAACAAATGGAACATAAAATAGCAAGCTATGCGGATGACGTACTCCTATACTTAAGTAAACCAGAGATATCGTTACCAGAACTTATGACCTTTCTCATTAATACTGGCCCTCTGTCAGGATACAAGCTAATTATAGACAAGACTGAAACTTTCCTTTTGTCACCCTTCTAAGAAGCTCAAAAATGCTTATTCATTTAAATGGAAGACAGAATCCCTTGAATACCTGGGGGTAATTCTGCACAAAGATTTATCAAAATTATTGGAGAAAAACTATATCTCCCTTTATAGTAATATTAAAAAGTAGTCTCCACCCACAGGAAAGAGCCTTCACTTTTTACTCTGATGCACACAAAGTGTCTTCAAGACTGGACTACTTCTTTATGTTAAAGCAGGACTTTTCTAAAGTTATTAATTGTGAGATTGTACCTATATCTTTAGTAGATCATGCTTCTGTTGTAATGGAACTAACTTTACATAAAGAACAAAGAGAAACGCTCTGGAGGTTTAAACAATTTCTAAGTCTCAGACCAAATATTTAAGGAGAAAATGATACATAGTATTAAGATGTTCTTGGAGATAAATGATAACAGAGAAGTAAACCCTATAATAATATGGGAAGCAGCGAAAGCTCCACTAAGAGGGTTAATTATAGCATATTCATCTTGGAAAAAAAACAGAGGGAAAAGGAAGAACACTGGAGGAGAAAATACAAAAAATTGAGGGAATGCAGGGAAATATAAAAGATAATGAAACTGAAAGACAATTGAACAAAGCAAAAAAGGTATTAGAAAATATTAAACTGCAAGATATTGAAAAAAATATTATAATTGGTAAACAATCCTTTTATGACAATAGTCCAAAAGCTCAATGAATCTTAGCATGTAAAATCCAAAAGAATAAAGAAAAAGCTGCAATAGATATAATTATGAATAAAGACTCTATAACAATAAGAGGGAGCAATGAAATGTTGTCATGCTTAAGGGATTATTATGAAAAGCTTTACAGTCCAGAAAATGAAGATGTAGACAAACAAATAGTTACAGACTATTTAAAATATCTAAATCTTGCATCAGTAACTAAAACCCAAAATGAAAGTTTAATAAAAAACTATATCTCAGAAAGAAATATTAAAAACTATCGAAAAGAGAAAATTGGGGAAAAGTCCTGGTGCGGATGGTTAGACAAACGAATTCTATAAAACATTTAAATATCTTATCTCCCCTATCCTCAGTAGAGTATTTAATGAAGTATTACAAACAGGGAAATGGCCAGACGCTTGGAAGAATGCAATTATAACAAAAGTTATAGCAAAAGATGGGAAGGATCCAAACCAATGTTCATCATATCGACCAATATCACTCCTAAATGTTGACCAAAAAATATTTACATCTATTATAGCCAATCCACTTTTGGATATTCTCCCTCAAATAATTAACATGGACCAAACTGGATTCATAAAAAATAGACTTCTCCGTGACTGTACGTCGTACTCTTAATATTACTGACTACACTGTAAAAACAAAACAACAAACGCTGCTATTAACATTAGACGCTGAAAAGGCGTTTGACCGAGTGTCTTGGTCTTTTCTATTTGCTGTGCTTGAGAAATTTGGATTCCATGAAACTTTCATTAAATTAATGAATGGGATGTACAACAAATCAAATGCTAGGGTGAGAGCTAATGGCTCATTGTCCAAGCATTTTCAGTTAAAAAGAGAAACAAAACAAGGTGATCCTCTGTCACCACACATTTTTGCCTTATGTACTGAGCCTTTGGTGGAAAGCATAAGGACAAATGTAAGGATAAGGGGAGTTAAGATAAAAGGTGATGAACATAAACTTGCATGGGTCAATTTCTGGGTATAAATTAAATAAAAATAAAACTGAAGCAATGGAAATAGGTTACAATCTCCAAAAAGAATTTTAGAGAAATTTTAATTTAAAGTGGGATCAAGACAAAGTAAAATATTCAGGAATTGTAATTCCCAATAACTTGGATAAATTATATTCCTGTAATTCTAAAGTCCCGGAAAACTCCTTAAAACAGGATTTAAACAGATGGAAAATTCTTCCCCTTACAATTTTTGAAAAAGTACAAATTATTAAAATGAATGTACTGTCCCATTTTTTATTCCTGTTTCAAAATGTACCCTTGTATATGACAAATTCGTGTTTTAAGGAGTGGGACAGTTTATTGAGAAAGTTCATCTGGGACGATAAGAAACCAAGAGTAAAACTTAAATGTTTGCCACAATCAAGGGAAAAGGGAGGACTGGGTCTACCAACTCTAAATCTTTATTATTATGCAGCTCAAGTAAAACACATCCTAACATGGATGAATAGCAAAATTAATCCTAAGTGGAAAGTGCTTGAATTGAAATTGGTAGAATCACTCAGCTCTATAATTTTCTCTGGGCGTAAGGCTGAAAAGGTTAAAACTCATATAATACTACTACTTATAATACCTGTAAGATTTGGGCAAGAATGTGCAAAATATTAAAAATAAAAGCAGTGGATACCATTTGCCTGAGGGAAATATATTTGGACCCAGACTTCACCCCTAATCGCACAGATGACACTTTCAAGAATTGTAAAGTTAAAGGACTTACAAGGTTTCATAAACTGTTTAATGATAAGATTATAGATACATTTGAAAATGTAGCTAAAGAGTATAATCTTCCAGTAACCATTTTTATAGATGCCTGCAAGCAAGAAGCTATCTTAAAGGAAAAATATCACCTGCATCCACTTATTCTGCATATCTTGAAAGTCTATGAGAACAACAACCTTAAAAATGTAACAGGACAAATCTATAAAATATTAAATAATAATATAAATAATAATATAAATGATTATAAAAATATTTGGGAAAAGGATCTGGGAATCACAATAGGAGATGATGAGTGGAGTCTATGTTGTAAAAATATCTATGTTTATATAAAGTCCCCATACTGGCAGGAATATGGCTGGAAGCTATAGTTAGATTCTCCAGAACCCCGCTGCTCATTAGTAAATACACCCAGGACACACAATATTGTTGGAGAGAGTGTGGAGAAAGTAATGTGGATCATGTTCATATCTTCTATACATGTCCAAAAATCCAAGCATTCTGAGGTCAGGTTGTTAACTTAATAAAGCAAATTAGTGGGAAAAGTATAGTTCTGAAACAACAACACCTCATGCTTGGTATACAACCAAATAATTATTAAAAAAAAAAACTATTATTACATATTTTGGGTATTAAGAAGCACTGCAATTAAACAAACTACACGAAATGGGAAAAAAACAGAAGCCCCCTCTTGAAATAAATGGATTGATTCAGTTCAATGTTTATATGATATGGAAGAATTAACATATAAGAGAAATGGTAAAATGGAACTACTCAGGACAAGATGGTCCCCCTATACTGATCAAATCATGTGAAAAAGGGAATAAGCTGGAATGAACTATATATATATTTTTTCTATTCTGTCTTATTTTTATATATATAACTGATTTCATTTAGGTTAAGCCTGTTTTTTTTTAGTAATAACTAAAGCATAATTATTTGTAATGTGCATATACACTTGTGTACAATATATAGAATTATGTGATTGTATGTATATGCACATATGTACATATGGGTATGTGTCTGTATGTATATATGCACGTGGGTGTGTGTATGTGTGTGTATGTATGTATATATGCACGTGGGTGTGTGTATGTGTGTGTATGTATGTATACATGCATATGTTTATATGTATGTGTGTGTATATGTATGTATATATGCACGTGGGTGTGTGTATGTATGTATACATACATATGTTTATATGTATGTGTGTGTATGTATGTATACATGCATATGTTTATATGTATGTGTGTATATGTATGTATATATGTGTATGTGTGTATGTATGTTCATGTATGTATGTATGTATATGTGTATGTGTGTATGTATGTATATGTATGTGTGTGTATATATGTGTATGTATGTGTGTGTATATATGTGTATGTATGTGTGTGTATATATGGGTATATGTATGTGTGTGTATGTATAAGTGTACAGATATATGTACTTTTTTTTGTTTTCCTTGCTTTCTGTTATAGTTTATTATGCACAGTGGGTGAAGGGAAAAAAGAGAGAAAGGAGAGAAAGAGGGGGGAAAAAAGGTGTCATAAAATATGACTGAGTATGGTAATGTATGGAGGGGGTAAATGATGATTGTGACACAAAGTATAAAAAAATATATTAAAAAGGATCTTGAAAGATGGAACCTCGTTCTTTGTCTCAGTTTAAGTGCAAGGATTGAAACTATAAAATGAAGGTACTACCCAAATATTTATATCACTCCCAGTAAACATTGCAAGACAATATTTTATTGAATGGGACAAAACCATTTCAAGATTTATATGGCAAAGACAAAGACCCTGTATTCATTTTAAAACTCTACAGTTATCAAAGGAGAGAGGAGACTGGGGTTTACCAAGTCTCAAAAACTACTTTATGTCTGCTCAAATAAGAGCATTGCTTTACTGGTGTGACCCACTTCATACAGCTCAATGGAAGGATATTGAAGGCGGAGTGATTACAGATATTCACATACAGGCCGTTCTGGCAGATAACATACACACATACACATCAATTAATTAGTTTAGAAAATCCCTGGGTAAAATCAGTACTTTCTGTTTGGAAAGAACTAATAAAAGTGTATACATTGGAAGAGGCTGTTAAAATCCTGGGGTGGTGTGCCCATGACTCAAATTTTACTCCAAATAGAACTGATTTGAGATTCAAGTTTTGGATTACAAAAGGTATAACAAATGATTTTCAGATTGTACAAGACAATCAAATGAAAAGTTTCCAGACCTTAAAAGAACATTTTAAAGTAGAGATTTTAAGATATCTACAGTTATGGAATTACTATAACCGTGAATTTAAACAAACCAATAGAGATGAATACAACCCCTTAATAAAACCTTTTATAAAGGGGTATAAATCAGAGCTCACCAGGTGGATAATATCACAGCTATATAAATGCATTTGTAACCTGAATAGCTTCTCAACAAGATATGTTAAAGAAAAATGGGTGAAAGAGGGAACTTTAGTCATAACAGACGAGGAATGGGAACAGATTTGTGTAACTCAGTGGAGGACCACAAAATCTCACACCTGGAAGGAGTACTTTTGGAAAAATGTGTCGCGCTACTTTATACCTCCATCACAAAGTGCACATTATACAGGGAGCACTGCTTACTGCTGGAGAAATTGTGGATGCCTAATTGCTCATC